>CM026422.1:23140999-23771992 GCA_014871385.1 Ceratodon purpureus
GACCACCTGACAATCACCATGCAAATCATGGGCACCGAATTAGTGTACACTGAATTAGAAGAAAACAATTATGACATTCATGAGTAGGATACAATTCATCACCATAAAGGAAAGATCAAAAGTTAGAAGGCTGTAATTGGACACCTCGTTCTCGTCCATGAGTAGGTTTGCGGCCTTGAGGTCACGATGAATGATTTTGTTTTGATGCAGGTAGTCCATGCCCTTGGAGACATCAATGGCCACTCGCAGTAGCATTGGCATCTTTAGAACTGCCTTCTGCTGGTGCAAATAGTCATACACGCTCCCACCGAACATGTATTCTGCATGCATTCGGGCAACTTACTAAGCAACTTGAATCTTGGAGCTGCGTCATTACAGAAATTCGGTGTAATCGATCGGACAGAGGAGCCAATGTCACATGGACACTGGAAATGAATATATACCTGTCACGATACACAAATTGGGGGGCTTCGTGCATGCACCAATGAACTGCACAATATTCTTGTGCCTCACTTTCCTGTAAAAGTTCACATAATCCTACTTCAACTTAATTATCCACTTTAACTAGAAGCTGCGGATCATTCACCTAAGAAAAGAGATTCATGCTAAGGTTAGAAGTGCGCATAAGTATTTACATGTAGAAGCATTACAGAAATGCTGCACATTACCGCATGATATAAACTTCCTGTTGAAATTCGTGTCTCAAGCTTTCGTTCATCCGCTCTGATTTGAGGACTTTGATGGCCACATCCTGGCCACAATAGCTACCTTGATATCTGTATGCAGATGACTCAATTACATCAGATCTAATCAGCACGTACAAGGATTCACATTACAATTCAATGCCTGCCTATTAGAAATTCCTAGGAGTACCGATTATCGATTACCGAAGCCGACGCAAATAGTATCACAGGAACCGATAAACATGGACAATATTTGCTCTTTACTTCCACGGTCTCCAATTCAAGAATCAGGACCTTCACATAGTTTCTTGCCATATCTTCATGGTCACTTCCTCCGCTCAATCGAAAGACGTATAGCAGAGTTTACTTACAAGTCTCCATAGGAGCCAGTTGTCACCTTTCGGATGAACTTCAACTGGGTACTATCAATTTCCCAATCATCTACACCAGTCGATGAGGGAAGGGTTTCTGGCACTTGCTCATTGTCGCAAACTTCAGGAATGGACAGATGTTCAGGTGCTTCTGGCTGAACATGAACATCACACTTCAGAACTTCAGGCGCAAGTCAGAATGGTTTTTCAGATCATCTGAGTATCTCAAGATGCGTTAAACACCATTGAGATGCGATAGTATATATCTACAAACCTCCTCACATAGACTGCTTACATGACTTCTAATGAACCGAGTTACTAGAGGAGATGTTTAGTCGAAGAACGATTAAAATTCAGACCCAGTGGAACTCACTGAGTTCACAGAAACAATCATAAAGTCTCCAGATCCTCACAAACCGAAAGAATAATAGAGACAACAGGAATAATACAGAAATAATTGTCCTTGACTTATGCCAAATTGTTGAATTAGAATTGTGTAAAGAGATAACGCTATCGGTCGCACCTCCATAGTTGAAAAAGCCTGAAGTAAGGCCTGGTTCAAATCTTCAATATCCTGGCCAACAGAGATAAGGTTTCAGTTCATTTAGTCAAGAGTACCTAGACTTGTTGATTGTCTGAGCAATACATTGGACATCGCTCTAGTACAGAAATTCAAACTGTAAGAAGAATTACTTACTGGGAAACAGAAAGGATCAAAAGAAAAATCAGAGCAGAAACGTGGGCATACTTACACTTGTTTCTTCCACATCTATGTTAAAAAATATAAACATAAATACAATATTCTTTTAATGTCAATACTAGTACCAAAGAAACTAATAACGGATTAACTCTATTTACAATGGATGGAGGCTCCAATCCGTCGTGGAATGATCCTTACGACATACAGCAGTTTTTCAGTGAGATTAACCAGATTACAATGATTGCAGTGCGATTAATATATATTTTTTACCTCTGTCGGCCAGCCATCGACCACGAAAACATCCAGGGAAAAGCCGTCTGTGGTTGAAAAAACGTGTGCTTCACGAATATTCAGCCCGATATCTGCAAGCATTGCTGACAACTACACAAAAAAAGCACAGATTCATTATTGTAATAGATCAGGTATCTGAGGTAAGATTCTGGAGTCAATATTATCCTATTAGACACATTGGCCAGCTTTGAGTTTTTCACACATGTGGCAGCCCTAATAGAATCTTGATTTTCACTGGTAGTCTTTCAGCCATCTGAGTCTCTCCCTTTGTCTTATCTTACAACAGAAAGGCCTTCCAAAGAAGACTCACTCGGTGCACTACAGGAATAGAGACACGGCAAGCTGTCTTAGGATTTCGAACTTAGAAACGTTTCAACAAATTAGTTGCAAATGAGGATATGGATCTTGTAGTCTGCAGACAGCTACTTGGGCAGTACTCCAGGTTCGTTGGCATATCTTAAACTTATATCCTCGCCACCACAGCGTAGAACAGTGACAAAATGTTCCTACATAAGGCTTGATTTTGTGCACACCTGACTCAGAAGCTTGGGCTTGTCAATGCTTGAGATTGTCACTTCATGCATTGGCACGTTTGCCATGTAAGTCGAACTGTCAAAACTTCTGATCAGATGTTAGTGTTATTTATTGTAATTCGTAGGAGCACATTGTTTGTTTGGTCAGAATAGCAGTGTTATCAAGTCTTATAAGAGCATGGCACACCCTCTTTAACCAATCTCAACTTTTGGGTCAAGGTAGGTCAGGTTGACATAAACTCATTGTAAATGGGAAACGGGTACGAGCATAGAACCTTTGAGAGTGTTGGCTGGCATCATCAGTCAGCTCCGTAGAACCGTTAGACTCAGAGGACGATGCCTCCTGGTCGGTTGATTGCCCCAAAGTAGGAAGTTGCAATCTGCTGTGGTGTTAATCGAGACTAACAGGATTCGAAAATACCGATGTAGTTCCTCATCATGTATATCATTTGGAACTCTACGAAATTCAATGCTAGAACAGAAATAAGTAGATACTTCACAGGAGGAAGACATCAGTTCTACTTACCTTAGCTTGGAGACTGAAGGATAGTCAACAGCTTCTTCTTGTACATTTGGCTCGTCTGAAGGTACAGCAGGAAATTTCTGCAAGGAAATAGATTTTATTTGCACTTGAAATAGAACTTGTCAGGAGAAACTTATTACATTCAATCTGATAGGTTGACATGACAAGCAAACTAAAAGGTATTGAAAGCCATTGAATGATGATCGATGCAATGGAAAGACTCCCCCGACGATTGTCAACAATACGAAATCAAATGAAGCGCAAAGCCAAGTTCGTTGATCATCTTTCAGATATAAAACATGAACAATGTTCAAGGCTCAATGTGTGATAACTGCTACCCATTCAACATACCGGAACTGCACGAACATGGAACGCCGACCTCCTGTTTTCGGAAAACTTGACCTCTTCAAGAAGCCGCTTGTGAGTAAGCACATCATCCGCTCTGTCAATGTGCACATACAGTGCGTACCTGCGGGACAGAACCAAGAAGATTTCGAATCGTCAGTACTAAGCTAAATTACAACGGTCAGCTTTTTAAGATTAGTCCAAACTGAAGAATCGGTTGATCACTGCACAATAAATTCTTCAAAGACAGGATGATCAATGCATGATATCATACATCCAAGAACGACTTGCACACAAGTAATTAAGAATCATCAGATAAATAAACCCCGCCGTGAGCTAATGATCTCAAAGGTCAAAAGTGATACTAACTCGTTGGCATTCACTGCTTTCAGAATCCAGATCGCTGTTTAGAAACCTTGTCAAACAAATTGGTGTACACTGTGCGAGGGAGCAGCCACCTATTAAAAATAAATAAAAAATATTGGTATAAGTGCAAACATCCAGGCGGAAAACTAAAACTGCAGTAGGTAGGGTTTATACTACACTTCATCAGTCATGATGCGTGGTGCGGTGAAGATTCCTTCTCAGCAATAGCAGCATACGGCTAAGTAAAATGAGCTAAGTACTATCCTTTCTCAGCTGCAATATGAATGTGGCAAAGAGGAGCACAAAGATCATCGCTATATCTTCCAAGTTACAAGACAGTCTGTAACGTCACATGCTGTTCTCCCTCAAATCAATGATTGTTCAAAAGTTTCAATAGAATTTCAATGCTGAGGATATAGAAGAGGTGTAACTTCGCAAACCACTCACCTAGTGGGAAGCCGGTGGAAGTGAGCTTGCAGCTCCTCAGTAAATGCAGGCATTGCAACAGATCCATCTCCATTACGCGCCAGCTGCGACAGAATACTCTCACACACTTCCTTCTTTTTTTGCTTGCGCTGAGCGTTCAATGCCATCTTGCAGCTTAGTGTTTCGCCCATGTCCTCCATACAGATCCTCCTCCAACAACACGTAATACTTCCAATTCCAATACACACCTCTCCCCAGAAATCTGGAGCATGTATTCGTTGTGTGAAATCCAGGAACCCCTGACTCACTCTCTACAGCAACGACCACTTGCAGCATCTGGGATATACCTCCAAGAAAATGCTTCCCGGGCAATTAAACAATCACCACTCTACTCAAAATATCCCATTAATCAGAAACGCTAATCACAAGCTCACCTCCGGCACAAGATCACACTAATCCACCCATCGTCAGGGTTTTGTGCATTGGTGTCACATCCGGATCTAGACACGGCTTGCTGATCTGCACATCAAACGACCTGCAAGTATTGATCTCATTTGGCAGATGATGGCGGATCTTCTTGTCGGCCTTCAGCTAAACGCAAACTGACAGCTCCGGTACAAGATCAAAGCCACACACCCTGAGTCGGCACATGGCTCCAAGTTTACTGTTCTCTGGATCATCCACGACAAAGTTAACCTCGGTTAAGTTACCGCACAAGTCATGTCGTTCTTCCTGTTCCTGAGCAGTGTCGTCGTTGTGTCTTCGTTCTCAAACTCATCGCCTTCCTCGCCTCATCACTGCAACCGAGCCCCAAAGCCGTCACAGCCGCAGAGCTAGTCTCCGGACGCCGTACCTTGACTCTAACTTTGGCCGCAGGCAGTTTGGACAAGGGAGATGCATCTCCCTACATGGGGGAGGAGGGCCCAGCACCACAAACTGTGCAAGCAATCAACCACCTGCGCCATTCTGCCAAGTGGAACGAATCATCTGAAAACTTTGGGAAGAGTTCCTGGCATCACTGCCGTCTCCCGATGGAACATCCCTAGGCTCTGTTTAGGTTACATTTCCGACACAATCACGGCGGCGGTTCGCGCTGGCTTATCCGTTATGCCGCATTAAATACTCGTATACCTCGCCGCGGCCCTTCGAAACACCAAAGGTCACAGATCAAAAGTACTAGCAAACCAAATACTAGCCCAATCGGGAGCAACGTGATCACCTCGTGTCGCGATTCAAAGTAGCGACCGTCTCCCAAAGCGGTGGAAAACCATTAAAGAGTAATCATATGCATGTGAGGCAGTCAAAGCACCCACCTATTTCAAGAGTGGCAGGACCTGGCTCGCAGCGTACATTCCCTCTGCATCTGCGGGGATTCTCTCCGCGCAGACTAGTCACCGGAGAGCCCCATCTGTTCCAGCCTCCTTCTTTAAGCCGTCGCCGTGCATCTTCAATCTGCAGTTGTGTTAACTTCTCTTTGCTATCTAAAGCTTCCCACTGTCATTCGGAAACAGTAAACTTACAGCAGTACTAGAAACCTGACAGACTAGAACTGGAAGTGCTTACTTATCTCTCATCGTCTTTGATTGCGCCACTTCTAGACTTCATGGAGAGTCAGTTCAGGATGCAATGATCGATGAGATGACTGATCGGTTTGCTTTGTCTGTTTTCAGCGCCCTGCTGTGCACCACTTAGTACGCGCGCAATTACACACATCCTAACTGGTTTTAGTTTCAGTGATGCTGAGAAGATGTGTGTAATTTGGTGCGTGCTAGGTGGTGCTCAGCACTGTGCTGGAAACAAACAGCGACTCCAGTAGACCTGCTAGATGACCTCTTTCTGCTAATTCCTCTTCCAAGGTTTCTAGTTGAGAAAGAACTCCAGTCCGGGGTGAACTAAGTGTCTGATATCAATGTCTATATGACACGAAGAACTCAGATAAGGTTTCTAGCACCAACAACAATCTTCACTTGGAGCTGCTCAGCAGCGACTCCAACCGCAACAGTGTTCTGCTGCCGAACTTTACCTCTGACGCTTGCCGTTTCCGTCTCTCTTGCAGTTGTGGGCTTGTTCTTCTGCAGGTCGATACATCACTCCTGCATGAACTGCATACCCTGATGGTCTCCGTTGTATACTTCTGTTTAGACTGATACTCAAATTTTCTCGTTTCTTGTGGATCCTTTGCAATTGCTGAACCTGAGTTTCGGCACAAAAAAAATTCTATTCCATGAACCTCTTACGGTCTAACAGTCCACATTTAATATGATTATTCCAACTTCTGTTTATCAATAAATTAAATTTTTCGTGACACGTGGTAAGCACCTCCGCCAGTCACGCGGGGGGCCTCGGTTCAATCCCTGGCATCGGTAACACTATCTTCGAACCGGCGATCTAATGGTAAGGACCAGAGTCCTGCCATGATGCAGATCGTGGTTTTGATTCCGTCCAGGGCAGTTCCTTTTACCACTCTTTGACAATACTTGATCTGCGGAACCTGGAAGTGTGATTGTTCTGCATTCAACGGAATTCAGCATTCTCTTCTGTGGCTGAATTTTTCAATACCTCACGATGCGGCACGTCATGTTCAGGATGAAGTTTTATTTTGTTGCAGATTTTCTTTTAGAAATGTGCGGGAAACGAGAAATATTAACGCCATCTGGGTTAATCTAGTTTGGTTCGGTGGGGGATTACTTGAGTTGTAATTGTTTTGAGAAGTTAAGTCTCATGTGTTTATTCCCAAAGAAAAAACTATCAATACCATAATACATAGATTGAGGAAGTTGTTCCGCAAGGATAACAAATCGGAGAACGAATCGGGTAAAGTACAAAATTGTATTAATCTGAGGTTTCCAATTGAATATCTATAAAGCTACACTGTTGTAACATTTGCATAAGATTCTCAAAGTTGCCACTGTGGAGCATTGATCAGCTTAGGCCTACTTGCACGCATTTGCTCTCGTCTTAGCTTTTGCGCCTGCTTCTGCTCTTTTTGCAAAGTATCCCGAATGACTTCAAGCAATCTTTCGATCCCCTCTCCTTCCCTGCATATATTCCACGCAGCAGAAAATTTAAAATTTAAATCAGACTGAAGAGTAAAAAAACCAAAATGCGACAATGACTTAGCCTCATAAGCTCCTCTGATATACCTGTGTTCGGAGGATTCTTGATCGTGGAAAAGCAAGATGTTTGACTAATTGTTATTTGAAGCCTTCAACAGTCAAATGTTTAGAATTATGAAGCCAAAGGTGGTAAGAATCCCAACTGTGCACGTTGATGAGCACTGAACGTGGAACATACCTTGCGCTAATGCCAACAACAGCCGCTGGGCGGCGGAAGTCTTGAACTTTTCTCTCTTGTTCTTCCTTCTTTAATATTTGTTTACGTTGCTCTTGTTTTGACACAGCTTGTGAGCCACTGTCTCTTTCTGTACTATCTAATCTAGGCAGACGAGAACCGTCCATATCAGCTCCGTCGGTCACGTCACCATCAGCGTCGGGATCAACACCCATGTTCTGAATTGTATCCCTCAGACTTTCGAATTTCTCCCTTGCCTAGATTCAGTATTAGAACGGTAGGAGTTAATCAGGAATTGTGAAAATAAAGCGATGCTAAAAACCAACATGGACAGCGTCTCACATGCAAACTAAAAGTGATTAATAACTAAAATCCTGAGGCCAAAAAAATTGCTACTCAAAAATATTCTCATTTTCATCAGTAGGTGCCGCAAAGACTAGTTAAAGGTTGCATTTATTTGAAGCTGGAGCCATGACACGAGGATAAAGAGAGACGATAGTTACCTCAGATATATCAAGCTTGTTCAGAACGACAATATGAGGTCGTCTGACGTACTCTGGATTGTAGAGATGAAGCTCCTGTATGGCAACAAAACCAACATATCAGGTACAGACAGAAATTGTATAGCATCATACTTCATCACAGAAATCTGGGTTAGAGTACGACTTATCAACTTGCATAGTTGTCACGTCCACCTGCCATATACGTTTCTTCAATAAAACTCTGACAAAGCATAGTGGATTTTCCAAGAACAAAGTTCAGAATCTATGTTCAAAGAATAAGGCAATGCAAGCATTTTAATGACGAAGTATAAAACCTCACCTCACGCAAAATACTGTAATCATCCACCGGGTCTGGAGTCGAGGCATCTACAACATGTATAAGCACTCTAGTTCTCCTTAAATGTCGCAAAAACATCCTTCCTAATCCCTGCGCCCAAAGACGACAATACAGTTAGCACCGATCAATTCTGATAATAACGAAACAACAAATCAATTTACCAGAGAAGGTTGAAAAGAGAGTTCCAGTGACATTCTCTTCCTCAATCAGCACAACTCAGACTACTTCCACACAGTTTGGGAGTGCCTGCATGAGCTCATCTTCACAAACTAAGTAGGCCACTAGCATATCAGATAAACATCAAGCTCATTCAAGTAAAATAGGAGCTTGTCCTGGTACAAGAGTGACTTCCTAAGGAGGACCATACAAAGATGAGACAGAAGGTCATTAACCTTCCCAAGATGAGCATCCTTGATGAGTCCAGGAAGATCTGCCATCGTGGCGCCGCTTGAGAAACCTCCATCATTCTTCAAGGGGTCGCCCTCCAAGCACCCCAAATTAGGCATAAGCGTCGTAAAGGGATACGCAGCAATCTCCGGCTTCGCAACCGTCACTGCTGCCAGTAGTGATGACTTTCCTGCATTCGGTAAACCCTGCGGTCCATAACCAACTGTAAGGCTTTCCCCAGACGTGGAGTGGAAGGCAAATCCATAACGAGTACAATCGGCATTCACTTTGACATTTGCAAAGGAACAGACCCTAGAATAGAACCCATACCACAAGTCCAACATCTGCCACAACCCGTAGCGTCAACTCAAGTGCGATCTCCTCACCAGGGCCTCCAAGAGTCACAACCTGTGACAACGAAGCAATTGCATTAATGGAGGAGGTTTGTAGAGAAACTTGTGTCTAATTAGGAAAAGGAGAATAATAAACAACCTTGAAATGTTGTACAACCTAATTCCAGGCTATCGGTAAATGCTTGAATGTAAAGAAGCGAACAGTATAAAGCATAAGAACAAACCACGGAGGAGGTTAAATTTCAAGAAGCAGAAAAATACCTTATCATCAGGATCCTGTATAGTTGGTAGGCCGTTAACTCTGAGACGCTTACTGTCTTTAGCTTCAACGACACATATCTGCAATAACATACATAGCAATCACACACTTTCCCAATTTAGAGGCTATCGTAATTCAACGAACTTCACAGTTGAAAAATCAGAGTCCAAGTGCTAATTTTCCCTCTCGACATCAGGCGCTCAGAACAAGAAACAGTTCAAACCCAATCCACGAAGATAGCTTAATACGTGATAAGTAGTCTGGTCATTGATGTTATCATCAAAATGGAACATGGCGAAATTAACATAAGCCCTCGTGATAACACTACGTTTAAAGCTTTCAACATTAAGATTGGCTAAGGAAAGGACATACCCCTCCACGACCACCTCGTGCAACCATTATTTCATCCCCATGCCTAGCAAGATCAGCCAAAAACTTCCCTCCCCTCTTCCTCTTCACCACAGTGCCTGCATTAAACCACGATATCACAATAACTTGAAATCCACATTGACGAACACATTGCGTAACAGGAATTTTACAAATGTGCACAGATAGGAACTGTCATATCCACGTATTAAAAAAACACCTGCCGCAATACGTACAAGAGGCTTCCTTCACAGTTCTTAACCTGGATGTGCATGTTCCTGCCTCAAGTTCAAGAATGGAGAAGACGGGCCAAGCTCTTCTTCATAATTCTACTAATGTCTAACTTTCACACTCATAGCTTTTATACTTGAACACACAAATAGTTCAAAGAGTGCCGCTTGAAATTCCTGTAGAATACACACCCTCGAAAAAACACACGCTGCAATTTCGACAAGAAGAAAGCCTCACCAACAGGAACAGGGATCCGCAAAACAGGACCATCGAGTCCATCTCGAAGAGCCGGGGAAAGCGTCCCCATGGAACTAACATTAGCACCGCGCTTCGCATTGTGACGTCTCTTCCGGTGAAATGGCAACAGAGTGTCAGCACTTTCATCAGCAACAAGTATCACATCCCCGCCATGGCCTCCCAGAGGCAAAATCAAGGCCCCATCATTCCCTCTCTTGTACGTCCCAGCAGGCTTCTTATCCTTCTTCTTAAACTTACTATCCTTATCATCTACTTTCGGTTTCGGCAGCTGCAGAACCGCCCCATTACCTCCATCGCCTGAACGCACTGTTATCACCACCTGGTCGAAATACTTATGCGGCTCAGTGTCGAGATTCTTCGGCCCGTCCAACGCACCCGGCTTCTCCTTTATAAGCGCACAGGTAGTAACTCTCCCATGACCTACACTACTTCTCCCACCATTCCTCTGCTCACCTGCCAAACCCACAACCAAAAACTCAAAAACCGAGCTCCAGCAACACCACCACCTCCCATCCAAACATCTCAACAACGACTAAACCACCTCACTCACCTTGAAAGAAACCCTGCTGCGGACACACAACACAGAGCTGAGTAAAATTCCCCAATTTGCTCCCTCTCACCGACGCAACGAAACTCCCACACGAAGTGCTCGCCAACGCCTGCATCCTGCCCTAAACTCGCATCCAACACACACCTCACTCGCTGCAAAAAATCCACCACAACATCACATCAAAATTCACACATACCCTCAACCCTAAAACCTCTCAAAATTATCATCTCTCAACCCCAAAGCCTCAAAAATTCTCCAAATCTCTCCAAATTTCGACACACCTCACTCGCTGCAAAAAATCCACCACAACATCACATCAAAATTCACACATATCCTAAACCCTAAAATCTCTCAAAATTCTCATCTCTCAGCTCCAAACCCTCAAACATTCTCCAAATCTGTCCAAATTTTGACACCTTACTGATGCTGTCTCTGCCAGTGATTGAATTGAAGCTGAAGGTGAAGGGAGATGAGATTGATGGTGTGTTGGTCGTACCGGAGATGAGAGATCAGGTGAGTTTTCGGAGTGTTTCTGAGGATAAACCTCCCTAAAACCTCAGTTTTTGCAACAGTGGACAATGTGTTGTTGTTTTGTTGCTGTTTTTTCACTATTCTGTGGGGATGTTCTTACTAGTAAGTTGCTGGGAGGTGATTAGTGTGGGGGAGGAAATGGTGTGGGTGCTAGAGGATTGGATAGGGCAGTTAGGTCCAGTTTCTAGATAAAAGAGAGGGTGGGTAAGATGTTGGGTCCCGGATAATAAACATTGCCCTTGTCTTAATGACAAGACGGACCATCCCCTTCTCGTCCCCTTCCTTCTCCCTCTTTGATTCTAATTTTAAGGGCCTTCTCGCCTTTTTTAATAATTTTTATATTTTTAATAGAACAAAAGACCCCAAATTAGTCCATAGGAATCCACTTAATTAATTTTGGATAGTTTATTTATTTTTATAAAAAATTCATTTAATTTTTTTTTTCCATCAATTAAATATTTCTAAGGGGCTTTTTGTCTTTTCCTTCAATGAAATATTTTTATAGCCCTTGGGTGACGGGCTTCTGTCATTAAGACGAGTGCGATGTTTATTGCCGCGATATGTTGGGTGTTTGAGGGATAATATATTGTTTGTTATTATTCTTGTGGATAGTCATAATATAAAATTGTTACACCAATTTGAAGTTTGACGTATAGTGTTAAAGCTTCAGCGATGAACCTCTCCCTCGTCTTAAACTGGTAATCCCTGCACTCAATGCCAAGGTTACTTGGGCAATTTTATATTTGGAGTCAATCAAACTTGATTGTTCCTGTGATTCGCAAAAAAAATCCAAATTTATTTAAGAAGGGCCCTAGGCCTCTTAAAATTAAAAATAACAAGGAGAAAGAAGAGGGTGGGCCGTTCTATCATTAAGACAACTACGAGGTTTATTGCCTAGGCAATGAAGTGATGCACAGTGATTTAAAAATCATCCACAATTTTCCCCTAATGATGAGATATTTACAATGATAGTATATGCTCTATGTTTAAACTCAAGCTGATTATGACGTTATGATAGGACTTGATGTAATAAATTGGAAATTTAGTTCCTTAGCTTTGAATTGTCCTCTAAGTGTTCATATTCAAACTTTTACTTCTAATAAACCGCGAGGCCAAGGTCTGCAGATAGCTGCTTAAGCAATTGCTGGCTCTTATCGATATTGACCATGAAGAGTGTCACTGAGATATTGCTCTCTAATTAAGATTAGAAGTTGCTTAGTACATGGCTTCTTACTTGTTTTCTGGTTAACCCTAATTTTAGTGAGATTAGGGTATGTGATTTCTTTGGTTTCCTTTCACCACCCAACATCTTGTTTCATTTTCAGAGCTTATCTTACTAATTTAACAAGTTTATGCTGTTATTTGACGGGAGTGGAAGTAGGTGCAGTTCACGTGGACGGCCAATGCAGGTTGGAAGCAACTTTACATTCCATCGGCTAATTTTAGGCAAGACTCACTACGATTGAGTCATGCCTTAGACGTCCATTGGGCGGAGTAGGAGCAGCAGCAAATTACGTAACCAACAAGTATTGATTGAGAACAACCTTACTTTTTCATCGACTAGTTTTAAAAAAGTTGCGCTTAAGGCGGCACCATGAAGAGTTACACGGATGTGCTCGCAAGCGAGGGCCACGAGGAGATTGAGTTCAAAGCTCTCAAGTTAGTGAATTTAGTCTACCCACAGGGCTGCGGTTTTGGACCATATTTTGTTGTACCCACCTCTTAGCCATCGACTTGGGAAGGAATGACAACTGAATCTATACCAAGCCTTCCTAAAAGAAAGGCTTCTAAGCGGCTTAGGTTGGAATTTCCGTGGTCTTCTTACGAGATATGTGACACTGACACCAGATTTGGACTAATGGATGTTGTAGAGAGAAGATGATGGCACAAACCAAAAAAAATTCTTACATGAACACAACATCATTGAGAGTTTTCTTGGTAAGAAAATTCCTTTGCACGCTTGTGCAGAGTGGATACAGTCAATTCTAAAGAGTTTTAAACAACATATATGTAATCCTTCAAGTAGAAGAGAAGTTGCATGAAAGGTTTTTTGTAAAACAATTCTTGTGAATTGTTGTATGAAATAGATAGACATTGTATATACTCCTTTTTGAAGTATTGAACTATTGATGTGTTATAATGTGTGTTACTTTTCATAATGTTAAGTGTTTCAAGTTGCAAATGGACCAATGTTTTGATGTGTTGACAAATTAACAATTCCTTGCGACAAAAGGTTTGAAATGTTGCAAATGTAATGTTTGAACATTTTGTGAATCCTTTCAAATCAGAAGTAAAATACATCTTCAAAAATATTATATCCATTTGAAATTTAATTTTTTTTTATTAATTTTTCTGTAATTGTGAAATATTATTTATATTTCAGCATTACAATTACCATTCGATTGAACATCTTCAAGGTCTTGGATATCAACGTGAATCCCTCGGTGCCTAGACCCTAAAGAGAGTTGAAGCAACAACCTTTGTAGTTATGAGAACATTGCATCTGCGTGCATCCATAGCGTGCCGTTTCTTCAAAACTCCAGCATTATTACTATCATATATGTGAATTTTCATACCAGCCCTCAAGCAATATGGTTTCAAGATGAAAGAATATAATAAACATATTAGCAGTGGTGATCCATGTAACAGTCTGGCCCTGCCGCAAAGGATGTGCAGTGTCACGGGAACATGAAGTCCGTGTCTTCCACTTGCTTTGGCAACAGAGATTCTTGCTGAAACAATACCACAATCACCACATGTAAGACTTACGCTCGATAGACATCCAGGATGGTCAGATTCTAAATTTGGAGGTGAAGCCAGTGAAAATAGGATTTGAAAAAAAGAGTTAGTGCGGGACAAAAAAAGACTAGAATGGGGTGAGGGACTAGAAGAGGGAGATACACAAAAGTCCTTCAACGACACAATACATAAACCCTTGTAAATCAACATACCTATGCAGAATAAAAACAGTCCCTCAAGATTCCTAAAAGATCCCCACGATAATACAAACCCTAACTTATTTCAATTGGAAAAAAAAATTCTAAAAATCAAAATTCCTACTCCCTACTCACAAGATTGCATTTCTGTCAGTTACCACTTGTATCCTGCAAAGGGATTGCAACCAAAGTATACCTGAAATGGTTTCTAAATCTATAAACTGCACTGAGCATATATGGTACAGTATGCCCATCTAAGCATCACTTCTATGTAAAACCATACATGACACCTAATTCACATGTCTTTTCACAACATGCAACCTTCATATGATTGAACCAAGATCCCATTTGGACAACGAAAGGTTTTTTTAAAGTATTTTGAAATTCTTCAACTACTTTTTATGTATTCTTTGACACAATCTACAATATATATGTTTCTGAATACTTCACAAAATGCATTTGTGATTTCTTATAAAATCTTAAACATCTTGAAAATTAAAAATTCTTTTAGTTTTTTTTACAACATATAAATTTTGAATCTAATTTTTTTTGGTAAAATTAAAATTTGTACATACTTTTGTGTATGTTTTTGTAAAATATACATTTTTACATCTTATTTTTCTTAATAATAGAATATCAAGATTCATACCATCTATCTGTTCTTTTACGTCCTTTGACTTGTTGCCTAAAAATAGGCATTGTCAATTCATTGTGTTGACACCAAGTAATTATATTCTTTAAATCTCTCTATTTATCTTTTCAATACAATATATAACCAATGCCCCTTAATAAACTTGCATGGTCTCAAAAGAGTTGGAAGCAAGTTTATCACTTCCAATGGTCAAATATGACCCCACAACATCTAGTCCTATAAAGAAATTTGTTAGGCAATGAGAGGGCCGAGAGAGAGTATGTAACTCCCCATGCCTAACATGACCAAAGACTTTTCAATAGATTCACACATCTACAAGAGAGTTGGAAGCTCGTGTATTACCCCTAATATCCAAATATCAGACCCTATCAAGAATCTTTAAATGGACTTACGTAGTCACAAGAAGGTCAGGAGTAAGCATGTCACTTCCTATATTGAAACATAATCTCATATTATACAATCAGAATTTCATTAAAAAAAAATTCTAGACACAAGAAGGTCAGGAGTGAGTATGTCACTCTATGCCCAAATACAACCCTTCAAAATAAATTTGAGCTTTGGAAGCTAAGCGAGGGATGGATCATCAACTTGATGGCAAAAAATAGTTAGAATCATCTAGGCCCCATAAACTTTACCTACAAAATAACAAATATTAATAAACAACAAGTTAAAAAACCATAAAGATAATTTTAATACAATTACAATAATAAAAGCATAATGATTTCTTATAAACGTGATATGATCACTAAATACCTTCTAAATATCCCTTTCCAATCATTCTTCCATCCAATCATAGTCATCTCCTAAGAAATTTTATTTCCAATCCTTTCCAAGAGCATTGCTTTGATTTTAAGCTCTCTACATCCTCAAATAATCTAAGATTTTCAAAGAAAATGATTCTTTTAAACAAACCCATGCCTTCTTTCTTCAAATCTTAGAAATTTTCAAAATTAAGAAATGACTCCAAATTTCAAGATTTTACTACAAAGTCCAAAACTATCATAGTCAATCCAAAACACATTTGTAGTTCACACAATTTCTGTAATAAATGAAGAAAACGTATTTACATTCAACAACAACATCCATATTTCTATAAATCAAAACTAACTATACATTATTCCAGTTTTAAATTTATTTTATTGCAAATATATTTGTACCCAGAAGTAATAACGATGAAGAAACCAACGCCGATCTTCATCGACTAAATCTCATCCAGAATCGCAATAATTTCAGTCCTAATTCCGCGTCCAATAATGAACCGGCGCTCCCCGAAGACGTTCCCAGAAGTTCCCGCGATCTCAGCAATCCTCGTCCTCGTTCCCATTCCGTTCCCAACAAGCTTCATGTCGTTCCAGATTTGTTCCCAATGTGTTCCCAATGTGTTCCCAGACTCGTTCCCACGAGACGCGCTTCAAGCATGGTTATGACGAGAAGACCGCATTGCCATAGCCAGGAACCTCACTCTCCGAGGATCCCCCACGCTTGCGCATCACTCCACCCGTCGCATCACTCCTCGTCTCATAGATCTCGTTTCAGATCCGCGTTCCGGTGCTCGCGTACTCGGTAAGGAAATTTTTCTCGCATTTTTTGGTCCATTTTTCGTTGAGTTTTGGTCATTTTTGCGTGTGGTTCTCTTCCTTGAGGTGTTTTTGTTTTCTCGTCGTTGGATAGCGCTTGGTTGCTTGTTTCGGCGTTGGAATTGGATTCTGAGGTGTGCGGAGGGTGCAGAGAGTGGAGAGAAGGAGGAGGAGGTGAGATCGGTGGAGGTTGAGGTGTGGAGGAGCTAGGGTTTGGTTTTCGAGGGGTTGGTGTGAAGGAGTGTGGAGATGGCGCCTGCGAGTCAGCCTCCGGTGATTCCTGTGTCGCAGCAAGGGGCGGCGGTGGGGGTGACGCCGCAGCAGGCGACGTTCTGGGTGCTGGCGGGGAAGGCGCAGGATGCGTTCAACTTGGCGTTGGCGCAGAAGCGGCCCTGGGCGGAGGTGGCGGACCGGACGCAGATGGCGAAGCCGGAGTCGTTCAGCGAGGCAGTGACTCGCGCGCGGAAGAATTGGTTCTACTTCCGGATTAACTACTCGTTGATCATGACCGGGGTGGTCGCATTGAGCTTGGTTTTGCATCCTGGATCTCTGTTTTTCCTCGCTGCGCTTTTGGCTGGGTGGACGTATCTGTATCTGGTGCGCACTGAGCCGCTCGTGGCGTTCGGGAGGACGTTCAGTGAGAGGGAGGTTCTCACGGGCATGAGTTTGTTTACCGTGATTATGATTTTCATGACCAATGTTGGATCTATTCTGATTACCGCGTTGATGATTGGTGCCGCGGTTTGCTTCGCCCATGGCGCGTACCGCGTCCCTGATGACCTTTTCCTCGACGAGCAGGAGACCACTGGAGGATTCTTGTCGTTCCTCTCGTCCGGAACTGTGCCGCAAGTGATGTCGCATGTGTAGATCCCTGCACTTTTTGCGTTTGATGTAATTGTAGGTTTTCCAGGGAACTGAACTACATTCTTTATAGTCGTCTGAGACATCAGATCGGTCTGATTCTTTAGTAGTTGTAGTGGCGTACCACGGTTCAGGTCTAGAATTCCTGATGCGGTATAGACGCCTTGAGGACATCCTTCATAGCTTGTAGATCTCTTCACAGCTACAATAGTGCATCCTAAACTTCGACATGGTCTTGTCCTGTCTAGGCAAGGATTTTATCGGCAAAGGCTCGTTGCAACACATTGAGTTGTTGACTTGAGATTCAGATCTAGAGCAGATTGGATGTGATATATTTAGCGGATTGAAGGATTTTTTGGTACTGATTCAGAATCCTTCACTGAGGTGTATTCATTTGATTTTAAATGAACATTCATTTTAATTTCCTACGGTACAGATCAGAGCTATGACTCCGCTAATCTTGATTACGGGATGCGGAATGAACAGCCTATTTGAGTGACCAGGTATTCACCACGATGGAATGCTTTACGTCCACTTCAACTCCGCCTGCTTGGTTCTGAAGGTGGTGTGGCTAGCATTGGGATTCAAGTCTCTAGCTCTACTGGGTGAGTTGACCAACAGCAGAAAATTGGTTGTAGACCCATTCGAATCTGGAATAGAATGTGCCAGCAGAAGTGCACTCAGGCTAACATCCATGTGAGGTATAATCTTGAGTTATACCCATCTGCAAGAGAATTGCATGTGGAAGCACTCTTTAGACATTTCATCAACTTGTCGTGACATCATCTAAACATCGACAGGGAGAGCATTGTACATGGAGTAGGTAGATCATTCAGGTTCTGGACCACCATATATGATAGGTACCCAGTGCACCAGTCGACAGCAATTATCACATTTCACCCCTTGATTTCAGTATGTGCTTTCTGGTTCAATCATTTGCACGGTACAGTCTTCTTCCTCTCCAGGGCTTTGCCAACTTTGAGCGCTGTTGTCAAGGACTAACAGTCGATCAGGTTTTCTAGCTAGTGGAATGCCATCTCGAAGACCCTTAGAGGGTGGAATGACAGTTCAGAATTATAAATTGATTTCTGTGCAGATTTTCCGAGCCAGTCTCTACTAACTATCACACTCTGCTACTGTAGGAAGAATCAATGAGTGTGTTCCAAAGGTGGACTCATATTTCTCATATAAGAGATGTTCAAAATGAAGTAGCAAGAACATTTTGAATTCTCATCATGTTGGCCCTTTTTTATTAACAAAAAAATCATGAACCATGTTGGCTACGTCATTGCCTTCGTACATGACCTTTGAAGGGGGCCACCAAGGCAGTGGCTTCCTGAAGAGCACCAAGCAACAGAGAAGGATAGTGCTCTATGCCAAGCAGTGACGAACCTGCAGAATCTGTGAAATCCCACGTCTCATGACAACTCTCCATCTTCTTAAGATACTTGGTCACGATCTGCTTGTAGATGTCAGCAACAAAAATGTTAGTAATGATCATGTCAACCAGCCAGTTTCTTTACGTATCGTCAGAAGAAAAGCATTGTTAAACGACATTACCTTTCGAGCATAACCACCGTAGGCCACTCCTGCAACGATTGCCTTGTTGCCGTCTGAGGTTAGAAAGAGCCCTTGTCTCTCCAGAGCGTCAACTGTGTGGCTGTTCGTCCCGCCTGCTAGTTGAAGATAACCTGCACCCACTTTTCCTATATTTATTAGTAGACTTGCAATTGAAGATAGTTTTGATCCAGATTCTAGAGCAGGCTTTGTTTACTATTGTGCAGATTTTGTTTTTGAAGAAATACCCGGAGGACGGCCTTCTGATGCTGCGACACTCTCGGCAAGAGCAACTGCTGCCTTCGTTGCACCAGCACCTATATCGCCGCTCATCGGTCGACCATCCAACTACAACACAAGTACACGGTTACTAAGCTGCCTGTGTCGTGGTTGATGAATTCTCAATACACAAGCTGGAGCCTGGAGGTGTTTATTCCCGAAACAAACAATAGAGTGGAGAAGCTGATCACCTGCCAAAGATTGAGGCCTTTGAGAACGGGTCGTAAGCTTTCGTACATGGTTGCCAATGCTGGAATCATACGGTCGCCTAGATCGGGCACACTCACCTGGAGAAACAGCTTTTACTATTAAATGTAGATGATTGTGAGACTAAACTGTTACTTATCATAGTGTGAAAAAGATGGTTCATCCGAAGGCATAATATTCAGAGGTAAGACCTCGTGCTTACAGCGATGAGCTTGAGAGATAGTAACACGTCGGAGAGGTCTCCCACCACTCTATGGAAGGCTTCCAAATGCCTGCAAAGCACCTGGAATTAACCCTGTGAACAATCACACATAATGTGCACTCTTGGACAAAGATAGATGTTCGTGAATTCTGCCAACCTTAAATGAAGGGACAACTCAGAAATACCAATCGACCTGAAACCAAAAGATTTCACGGATCTTGCAGAAAAGTACATACCCTGCACCTGTGTGTATTTCGATTGCATCGATGTCATTGCTACTCAAGAGATTGGCGACAGCTCTCAAGTCCCTCACATATGTCCTGGCATCTTCACGACATCCAAAAGTAGGAGTTAGCTTCTAAGAAGCGATTCCTTAAAACGCAAACAACAGCCCTTCTCATGACCTACTTCTAAATTAAAAACAACATGAATACGAGATAAAGTGGGATGGCCCCATTCAGGCGCGAACTAAATAAGTCGGTACGAATTCGAACTTCATATTATGATAGAAAATGCTTCATTGTTATAAGGTACTTACGGATAAGGCCCAATGGGCATATCGGTAGGCAGCGCCCACACCCATAACAGCGCTCTGTGATAACGCCATCCTGTACAAACCAATGGTGAGGCAACAAACACAGAATTCCTCTACCATGTTGCAGTATTCTAAGGATTGGATTATGACCTTAGTTTCAAGGCTGGACGAAACAATGCACTTAATTAGCGTGTTTAAGCACCTACCGACTGAAAGTTTGAATGCTGATTTGAATGCCCTGTACTCGCCAGAGAGCTCGACTGAAGTCGTTCTTCATCTGTAGATGACTTGAAGGCAATTGCTGTGGCAGGACATACACGCTCACATGGTCGTGGACAGTCAGTTGGACACAAGGCTGGATCAAATTCTGCAAACAAATCAATGTTTCAGTATTAGGATACTAAGAGCCCTCTTTCAGTAAAGAAAACACTAAATTTCATGTCAAGCACTCCGCGTTCAACAAATAAGGTCTGCACTAGTTGTAGAGAAATCTGCACTCTAGTCATCCAAAACAATACGAAACCAAAGCACATTATACCCACATAACTTAACATTTTGGTCTGAATCACCTCACCAGCTTTTCTGAAATGTGGATCATCATCGTCATTTATACTGACCATTATCCAAGGCCTTCCAACAGTGACGTTGAGATGACGAGCAAGGAGTTGAGCCGCCGTTACTCCCTCCAAAACAGCAGCCACAACGGCAGAATCGGCCGCACAATCAATGCAATCAACTACACATGCAAACACTCGCTGAGATAATATTCAAATTTCCAAGTCAGATGAAAAGCAATGCCTCACATTTTACAAGCTAGCTGCTCAGAATCTGTAGTTCCAAACTAAAGCGTAGAGTCTAAATCTTAGGGTTTAAGAGGACTTTCTACATTGTGAACAAGGGATCAACAAGTTTTGAAGCAATTGTAAGAACGATTCAAGTAACAAGAATTGGAAGACCTACCCCCGGCCAAGGTATATACAAGTGACAGATTGCGAATGTCCACAACATCCTGCACACAACACCTCAACACGATACTAAAATATAGGACGTTTCAACATCTTTGGATGCATGTTTCAGATACCAACAGGCACATATCTCACTTCAGAAACCAATGCAACCGCAAAATGAGAAGCTGGACAAGAAAGTAGATTAACCTCGAAGCTTGCTCCACAAATAAGCTTCACCCATCGTCCTTCCCGCAAAGAAACCTCTGGAGATCTCGAGGAACTAGATGTAGCTGACTGGCGTACGAGGTCTGATAAAGCCCCGCTTAGAGATTCTCTCTCCTGATCAACTGCAAGCACAAAAATACAGTTCAATAGTTCAAAACAGATACCCAGTGTCGTCCTTCTATGCGGATACACATCAACAGCATCACATTCGAGAACATGATCCTTGTCCCCCTAACATTCAACATTGCACACCAGTTACCAAACAAAACCACTGCCATCTATGCAACACCTGAACACGATTTGAGCAATCCTGTTCCATAATCGAATACCCACATACAGCTGAATTCTGGTATCCGTGTCCCTCAGACAGATTTGCATCAACAAGAACTACACATGTCTAGAGAATCGAGCGCATGCGATGACCAACGACTCAACCAAACACTCATCTCAAAAACCTCTACAACGACATCGAAATACACATGGGCTTCGAACACCTCACGAAACAGCTCAAAGAGCTACCAAAAAACACCATCCATCAAAAAACGCCAGACGAAACTCAACACGCATGTCCATTCAAATCACATGACCATACAATTGCGCCAAATTCACAACAACGCCAATTCTTCAAAACGGTATCTTCACAAAGAGAAACATGTAGATGAACCTGAATCCCGCTGGATTACGTCGCGCCCTGAACCCCGAATCACGCCCACTACCTTCAAACCACGAACTCCATCCCCTCCAAACTCCCTCCTCAATCTGCAAGCCCCATTTGCTGAACGCCGCAGACTCACCACCCCACCTGCTCTGGTGGGCAAAATCCCAGCGCCATGACCGAGAGCAGTGGCCATCTCCGCATCACAGATTGAGTCACTCGGAGCCTGAATTGCTGTAAGACATGTTCAACCAAAGGCTCTCTCATGTGTTGCCGATGGCTATGGTCACGGAGACGATGTTGCTTGTCCTTTAGCCTAGTCAGATGCTTCCGGCGGCATGTGGTGAACTTGGGGAACTCGCTTTGTTGGTTCACTGCGAGGTTTCGGTTTCCGCCGTTGCCGTCGTTTCCGGGAGCTGAGTAACCGTCGTCGCAGGCCGCGCGGCTCTCCTTCCTCTTCACAGCTGCATGCCGGCAGCAATTTCAGACAACCGTCAGTCAAGTCAAGTCCCTTGGGTTTCAATTGTTCCTCGCTCTGTGGCCGGCATTCCGAAGCGGTTGCCCAATTGCTGCCTCTCTGGGCGTCACTTATCCTTCCGGATTTCAGCTGATTCGGTTGATTTTTCTCATCATGTTGCTGCATTGTGTGTGATTCTGCGACTGCAAACTGAAATTTGAATTCTCTGGAATGTCGATCCCGTATGTGTTTTCTTACGCGGCTTTCGTGGTGTTTTGCTCACTCGTCGCGTACTCTGTGGCGAAGATGGCGAGTTACTCAGTTTCATATCGCAGTCAC
This sequence comes from Ceratodon purpureus, assembly GCA_014871385.1. Lineage (NCBI taxonomy): Eukaryota > Viridiplantae > Streptophyta > Bryopsida > Pseudoditrichales > Ditrichaceae > Ceratodon > Ceratodon purpureus. The sequence continues at coordinate 23,163,733 of CM026422.1, forward strand.
AGAATGGCTCCACTCCCTGTGTGATAGTGTTTGACAGCTTACTTCCTTCCATGTATCAATCTAGGAGTGGCAACTGGTCACCGTTCGAGATGGAAACGCATCATTGACATCCAGCTGCGGCCGTCTTTGTACTTATCAGTGGATTGGACAGGATCTTCCATAGCAGGAATGCTTATTCATTCCGCAAAGACATTGCAGAGTCGAGAGAACATGGTTACTCCATGTTGAAGCTACTGAGCAGTAGAATTAGAGCCTTCGAAACGAAACACTTGTGTCGGCATTGTTGCGAGTTCTGAACCTGATTAGGTTTAGCGCCGGAGAGAGACAACAAGAAGTGCAGATTCCGTGGGAGTAACACTCCAGGATGTCGAGTGAAGAGGAAGAGGACGAGGAGGGCGAGGAGGGAGACAAGGTACACATCCATCCCAAGCTCGAAACCATGAACTCAGCCGCGTGATTTGTGATTCTTTCAAGGCCTTGGGATGTGATCAATCTCTGGATTAGTGTGCAGGAGTTTACATGGAGTGGACTCATCGAGGATTACGAGCCTGTGGGGCCGGGCATCGCGGGGTATCCCAACGGGGACACATTCGAAGGCACATACTTGGGCGGCAAGCGGCACAGTGTTGGCAAATACACGTTTACGAAGAGTGACGCAGTTTATGAAGGGAATTACACCAACAATCAGAAGGCTGGGTTCGGCACCATGATCTACCCTGACAAGGGCACTTACACAGGTTTGCAACGCTTCATCTCTTAGAAAATCTCCTGTTTCTATCAACTTTGCAGCTGGCCATGTCGAATTAGGTGTACTCTTCACAAATTCGAAGCCCAGCTTGGTTTTGATCAATAGTTAGATGTGGTTTTTGATGTCATGATCTGCTTGGGATAATTGCAGGAGCATGGTATCAAGACACGAGGAGTGGAGAAGGGCAGTATACGTATGCCAATGGTGATATTTACAAGGGAGGGTGGTCCGAGAATAAGAAACATGGTGTCGGTACATACTTCTTCAAGAATACCGCGGCTCAAGTAAGCATCTCTTGATTTCTTGTTGCTTAGAGATTGTAACTGCCTTGTATCCACCCGAGGAAAGTATTGCTGTTACTGCAGGCTGGCTCATCAGAGTGTAGTACTCCGGCAGGACGAGATTCTTTGTACCTTTGGTTGTGCATTTTGTAACCGAAACTTTTGGTTGTTGCCCAATGCGCTTGTTTGATCCTGTCGTGATAGAGTTTTCCTAAAAGGATTTGAACGTTATAATGCTGGAACGAATAGTCTAAGTTGTGGAAATGGATGCCGAGTTGAATACAAGATTGGACTGACACTGATTACGATTTGTTTTCTTTCTTTGGCTTTTGAAGTTCATTGGAGACTGGGAGAAAGGATTCTTCGTGAAAGGGAAGTGGCTGTTCTGTAATGGTGATTTCTACGAGGGTGATTTCGCGAAGAGCAAGCCTCAAGGGCCGGGGAAGTTCATGTTCTTCAGGTCCAAATCAACCGTAACCGGCACATTCGACAAAGGCAAGTGGACGATTGGCACCACAAAACAAACTCCTGCGAAAGAAATACTTGACTATGCCATGAAAGCCGCACCTTCATTGTTTGCTCCGCAGCTAGATGCCAAGAGTTTGCAGTCGTTTGTCATTCCCATGAAATTCAAATGAGACTTATTCCGCGGTAGGACGAACGTCACACACAACCTGCAGAATTATTTTCTGAACCTGTGGAGTCTAGATCGTCAATAGTTTACATCAACCCCATCTTTCGAAAAGTCACGGTACAAGTACCCTTGCAAATTGTCGCTTGTAAGCTCTAATCTTCACCAAATCTTCAGTTTGGTTAATGGAGATCATCACTTACATCTAATGCAATCCGGCACTTATTTGGTGACCACCATGATTCTCTCCACCTGACTCCACACTCTCCGAAAGAGGAACGTACCATGACATTGTCCTGATTGAGAATCTTCCAGATAAGAATTCACGACAATGGTCTGCAAAACATTCTTGTAGTCATGAATATTATACTTTCTCCGATGCATGATTGCTCTGGAGACTCATCCGAGTCGCTGTTTGCAGGAATTCTGGTGAGCATGAATTGAGACGTGAGCTCAATCCTCAACCCTGCTATGATCATCTCTTCCACCACTGAGTGCAAATGGGCTTTAAAAACAAATTACTGTCAATATTTTCCTGAACTCCACTTGTAGAATTATTTTGTGTCTATTTTGTGTCAATCTCTTTCTTCGTCCTTCTGTTTACAGAGCTATTATTGTGGAAGAGTTCAAAAGTAGACAAGGAGGTGTTGAATAATCTTTTGTTTGGGGGACAAACTAGTACTTGAATAAGTTAGGAATGTTGGAGAGACGTAGTAGCGCTGTGTCAATAAACGTAGATAGGAAAGCTTTGAGAGAGACAATGCTTTACATTGGCTTGAGCCACATGTCCTGAGAAAAAACATATCCTGACTCTAATTTTTTGGAGGATGCCTTCAATCAAAGAGCCTCTCTCTTTCACCGCAAACCGCATGCCTGTACCCTCTGGACATGTGGGCATGGTAGATTGGGCCCAGAACGTTTAGCAGACGAGCAGTACAGTTGGTTATGGTATGGCTTTGGCGAAAACGTCCTAATTCAATGTTGATGTAGAGATGGATACATGGAGTTAGTTGCGCGGCTGCAGACATGAGCAAATCGCGAGTTAATGCACGGCTTAGTCATGGGCCACATAATTTTTCTCATGTGGTTTCTGAACCACTCAGTTTGCAGATCACCGCCCCAATGTAACTTAGGTTTGATAAATTCAAAGTTGATCGCTCCTGTATGAGTGGTGTACTTTAGGTAACACCCACTGGTGATTGAATTTTCGGAATGTCTTCTCAAGGTGACCTGGTGTACTTGCCATGTTAGCCTGGATGATTGTCCAGATGATTGTTGCTGGGAGAGGCTGTGTGACTCTTGCTGACTGTGACATCACCAAGAAATTGTGGAAATGTTCTTGCTGCCGTGAGTATACGTGTAGGGGTGCCACAGACTTGAAGAGGTGCCACTCAATAATTTGCGGAAGTTGGCACAGTCTGCGTAATTTTACTTTGATGGACTCCAGTTGGTAAAATGTGTAAGGTACGACAATGAGGGCGGTAGTGACAAGCCAACAGCTTATGTGACTAGAGGGCAATCTACTTGTTGTAAGAGTTTACAGTCTAGTGCAATGTCGCGCCTATGAATGCATAAAATTACATGGCTTTGGAAATACTTGAGGCTGATTCAGAATGCAAATTGTGTATGATTTTATGTCATTAGCAAGTTAAGCTTTTGTAATTACTGTTGCTTATACTATTGAGTTTATGGAATAGTAAAAGAAGAAGAGATAAACTCAGATTTCAATTCCAATGCTGATGGATCTAAGTTAGTACATTCAATACTGCACTGCTCTCAATGGGAGTGAATACCTGTTACAGTAACACGTATTATAGGTCCATGGACAAGTGTACAATAGTTATAGTATTGTAAATGTAACCAAAAGATCCATGTATAGGGAAGGGCTCCTCACTTTACCTCGATCCATGCATTTGGATTGGAACAAGTAGGTATTCTAGATCTATCCGAAATTTTAACCTGGAGCAAATCTAGACTACTTTTTTCATTGAATCAAGTTTCTCACAGAAATCAAAAACAAGGGATGTTGACAACCAACACTTTCCAAAGCCATGGAGGGATTTCTAGAAGAAACGGCCTTCCATGATTGCATCAACCTTTGTAAAGAACATGCAAATAATAGTCCAGTGCAACGCAGAGTTCATAGCAAATAGCTTAGTGAATTACATCCATGCTCAAAGGACCCAGATGCTGGATCGAGGATGGTCACGTATTGGACGTAAATATTGGTATGTTTATGGCAAATTGTGGAAAATTGTGTGCACATTGTGTTGTCATTCTATGCATACGAATGGAACTTGTGGCTTGGAGTAACTGACTAAGTCATGTGCTTTTGGATTCCGCCCAACTCCTTGGAGCATTGAAAGGTGAATCATATTTGCATGGTGGCTTCGATAGAAATGTCAGGGCCATTTTAACAGGAAGTCACTTTGCCCAAGACACACAAGTCCCAAAAACAAGGAAAATTTGTAACATTCTAAGGGAACAAACTTGCCAAAGAGATTCATATTTTATTTTCATTTTTGTTACTGATCCCAAAAGGACCATCGTCTATAGAAGGGTATTTGCAAAGATATTGGGCAATTCCGCGTGATGTAAACATTGAGTGTGATTTTTTGAGTTGTATTGGAAAGCATGGAATGTTTAACCCCTAAAGCATCAACTCAACAAAAATGGTATGATTTAGGGTCCGGTCAAGCTCCCTATGAGTCACTTTTTATAGGATGAAGCTATAATTTTGGCACAATATAGACAATTATCATATCTTTCTAACAAGACCATTCATGCTTCAAAATTTCTCATACTTTAGGAGATATCCGCTGTCAAAATTTGAAAACACTATTAGGGCATACTGTAATCTGCCCAAAACTGTAGTATATGCTCAAAATCTGCCAAAATTAATTAGATCACAGAAATATCAAAAATTCACAAAAATTTGAGATTTTATTTTTTTTAAGTTTTTTTATTTCTTTTTGTATATGTAAATAAAATTTGAAGGCATAATCTCACCGCTTGTATATTCAATCCGGTATTTCTATATATGCCTTTCTTAATATCCTAGACCGGCCTTTGTATTTGAGTTTCAGCATACCTTCATGTGAAAAATCAAGCATTTCTTTAGGTTTATAGGTCGTATGAGGATTAAAAGTACATGGACATATTCCTAAATTACCTAGGAACAAGAATTTGAAGAGCCTCATATTGAATTTGCTTTTGAAGTTAGGTTTATTGGCTCACAAAACACTTGAAATCCATTTTGCAACAAGGGAAAAAAAAAAAAAAAAAATTCTACTTGAAACATTATGATCTCACAAACGGTAAGGAATTTAAATCTAAGATTTGGGATATATATACATGTACAAGTAAGGTACTAGATTGTACAGTTAATTTATCCCAAAATACATCAAAACTTAAAAACTTACACCTTGTACTAAAAGAATCTAGTTTTGATGGCTTTTGGCAATTTTGAGGCCTTTCAACTTTAGGGATTAAATGACAATTAAACCGACAATCCAAAGAATATTATTTTAGAGAAAATAGGGAAAAAACTTTAGGGGCTAGGGTCAAGTTCTTGGGGACGATATTAGGTCTCCCACTCTCACCACCTGTACTTATTATAAAAGCTTTAAAGAATAGTAAATTTTAACCATGGGAAGTAAATAGTAAATACCGATGTATTCCATGCAGTACAGTATTGCAGCCTTCTACAGCAACTATAATTACTGATTGTCATAAGCCCTTGCATGTGATAACTTGAATTGGATTGAGTTTGATGCCTCTTAATTGCTTGGTCGTGTTGTCCGAGGAATTCTACAATCAAGCAACAAAATCTACAAACTACCGTATGTCGATAGCAAGTTCATTCACCTTCAATGAATATATATTTATTTTGGAAAAAAGGTTCGTCTCCCAAAAATTCAATTTTTCAATTTTTGTATTTCCAAAAAAAAAACACTAAAAATAACCTTATCTAGATTTAAAATATTCAAGTATCACATAAAATAATTTCTCAAATTTTTGTTTCTCCATCCTTAAAATTTTCAATTCGTTTTGTTTTCTTTTTTGGAATTATTTATGAACAAACCTGCTTTAGGCATACAATAATCAATGCTAACCCATGTGAAGCAATTTTCTTGTCATGGTTTGCTTCACCGTAGAAACTCACTTCTCTGCAATGCAGAGATGAACCGAGCCATGTCAATTGTCAAGCTCCTCCAAATCAATTCCATGAGCCTAGCTACACTAAACTTACACCGACCATCTTAGGTGCATGCAAGCAACTCCCTGCACAAAAGTAAGCAGCTCTTCAATTGATGCACAATATGTCTGGTACCGTAGTTGCTCTTCCTCCAGACCCATTTTTTTTTCAAACACGATCCAGTCTTGGAACCAACCTTGTTCAATTTGTCGTGTATGTCTAATTTGAATTTGATTATGGCTTTATCCGTGAAGACAACACAATCCCATTGATTAAAAATGTCTTGGGAGTATAAATATACTTTTATAATGCTGGTCGTTGGCATGGGCCTCAAGGTTTGGAATTGTGTAGCTTGTATCTCCAAGCAAATTCTTGCAATTTGCAAATATGAGCAAGTTGTAGGGCGGTGCCCATAGGAATGTCACTTAAGCTTCCTTCTAGGTGGTAGCATAGCGATGTCATATAGTCCGTAATATTTAGAACTTGGCGCTTGTTTCCAAAAGAGTTCTTAAAGAGATCATGGTCGGTGTCCCCAAATTTTGAAATTAGTTTCACCTCATTTAAAGACAAATTAAACTTTAAAATAAAGATGTGAATGTTATTTATCAATTTTAGAGGCTAAAGATGTACTTTTAGTTGAACAATAAATTTTAATAGCCAATTCTTTATTGATAGGAGAATATGATGCAGACTTAAAATTTTATAGTTCTAGAAATAATCACCAAAAAAAACTCCATCAAGGTTTGAAGCTTTTTAAGACAAAATCCAAAGTATGGATATCAAATAACTGAACAGTAAATTTGCATAGAATAGAAAAAGAGCCAAAAACAAATCTCCAAATATATAAATAATTACAATTTTAGCTCTCAATCCTTAAAACTTCTTGACCAATTCTCCCTTGTTGTGCAAAGATTAACTATTTAAAAATAAATAAGAATATATTGATATTTTACTCCAGATTAGATAAAGTATCAAAAAAATAAATGAAAATATAAATTGATTTTTTGGAGGAACCTTCAAACTTAAAAAATAACTGGTCTAAATTCATCAGACTTCAAAATTCATTATTTTTTTGGAAATGATTTCAGAAAAGATTTTGGGAAGCCTTAATCAAATAAAAAAAAAATTGCCTCCACACTTGCTTGAATTTCATACATATAATGAGTGTCTTATTTCAAATAGAAGTAGGTCAAAGTAAGTTTTCATTTTTTATTTCTAACAAACTAATTAGTGCATATTGTGCATGTATGCGGCATCTTGTAAACTACAGATTATTTAGACTTCTTGGACCCATTGAACATGGTGACCATTTTCTGGATCCATTTGGATTCAAGGGCTGTAAGTAGAGCACTTGGTTTCAGTGTCCAATAGAAATGGCTTTGAAGTAAATTATTTGTGCAATTCGGACACATTGAACAACATCACACAAAACTGCTTCTGTTACGGACTCTAGTCCCAGAAGTGAGTGATGTTTTCTTGTTTGGAATCTCAAAGTTCTACCATAACCAACACTTAGAGACTTTGATGAAACATATTTGTTAGTAGAAAAAGAAAGAAGAGCTTTGGTCCTTTTAAAATACATAAATACAAAAGCGTCTGGAGTTTATGTTTGTGGAATATAAATTAAAATGACTAACAACCTTGGGGAAGGTAAATCCTTAAATATGTTAAAAACAAGAATTGAAAAATGGTTACATGGAAAAAAAAAAAAAAGTATTAAATTGATCCCGGCCTTCTATGCTTGCGTAATACTCCGTAATAGGATTTGTCTAGAAATCCCTATCAAGTAAGGTGGTTACCCGATTAGCGACGCTATCTTGTGAGCGGTGAGCGGTGAGCACAAAATTTCATTTTTTTTCAAAAAAAAGTTTGAATTTTTTTTACAAAAATTAAATCTTTTCACCCATTTCTATCAAAAAACATAACTTTAAAACTCTTTCTTCGAAGACATGATTAAATAATGAATGACACCTATTACCGTGGAAGGTTAATAAATTTGACTTTTGAAAAAAAAAACCAATTTTTTTTTTTATTTTTTTTTTTGAAGAATTTGAACAAATTCCAAAAAAGGAAAAAATGAAAAAAATTGCTAAATTTATTTCAAAAAAAGAAATGGGATAAAAAACCATAATTAAGTGGAAAAAAAACTATAACGTGAGGTCTTTTTGGATTCACAAAGAGAGTATTCTTTCACACCCACTTTTGAAAATAAAATTTCAAAAAGATATAACATTGAAAGGTGGATCCGACAGTCGATTACATTTGGTATTAGAATTACAATTTTTGTTTTTAAATATACCTTTTTATGATTTACTATAGGATATTGTATAATTGAAGGGGCTTAGCAGATATGATCTTTGTTTATAGAAGGTAAGTTTAAATACAAACTAAGCATAAATTTAAATTAAATCTGTTTTCTGAAAATATGAGTCACAAAGTAGAAACTTCTTTAGCAATTGCAATTAGTTCCAAAGAAACTTCCAAAGGAATCTATCAAGTATATTAAGCTCTAAAAAACGCATAACCTTCTTGAAACTAAGTCGATGAAAGTATATATCCACTTTGTAATCCATCTTTTAGAGATATCAAAAAATCTCACAAGTATTCTAAATCTCACATATAGAATCTCACATATATTCTATGTGAGATTCTCCTCTCGGATCCGAGAGGAGAATCTTACATATATTCTTGCATTCACTTTTCTTGACAACTCGCATAGAAAATGACGAGATTTTATTTTTTTTGGAAATATGGCTTGTTGTATGCTTTTGAAAAGCTCTTATTGAGGGCTTTCCAACGATGTATTACATCAAAGATTTGGAGAAAATCTCCATGTGTAATGCCAATTTGAAGAATTCAAAACAGCATTGTCAGAATATCAGCATAGTTGAGATACCTTTTTTGTTGAATAATTTTAAAAATCTAATACATTATGGATCCCTTGGAGGTGTGAAGGCCACATTTATCTTTTCTAACTTTCAAGAACTTTTCTGAGTTTTAATCCCTTTCAAGATGGATGCCTAATTTTACTTATCTCAAAATTCAATAAATTTGTGATTGTTAAACTTCTTTTGGATTCCTACGTAACTTTGTATGCTTTGAATGTATTTTTCATTGGAAAGACACATACTTTTATGGGTCTTTGAGATTCAAGAGTTCCATGAAGTGGTTTATTTTTGAGTTTTATTTGATGGTGTTTTTGGAAAACTAAGCAAACTTATGTTTTATTGTTAAAACTCAAGTGCTCGGGTTGAATTGAGCGTTTGCTTGCTTGGCTTTGCTACTTGCAACCAACAGGTAGCCCTTTTTGTTTTTTTGTTTTAAAATGCTTTTTTGGAGTATCAAACTGGTCCCCTCGGATCCAAGATGAGAATCTTCTCATAATTCTTGTAATGCCAAAGATGATGTTTGTAAAGTAGCTGGGTTTGAGGTTGTTTGTGTTGGAGGGCCTTTTTAGAGTTCTCATATCTTGAGTGATTATAAGTAAGTCTTTACCGTTGGGCTTGTACGGTCTTTGGATAATCAGCTAAGAGCTTTGTGTGTTTTAGAGTATATTCTCTACTGTGTCTATGCATTTTTAGTTTTAAATTCTTTTTTGTCTAGTCTCCTTTATATTGTTAATGCATAGTTTTTTTTTATTGTACTTCAACTTTTACAAGATTATATGATATGATATCAAGTTATTCTAAGATGATCCTTGACTTGTTTGCATATCATCCGTCACTTTGACATTTTTTCAGTCGAAGCGTGAAATGACCCCTGAAAAATTGCAGCTTTTCGCAACTGCCAAGGTTTCTCCCAAGTACAAAGAGAGATGTGGCTAAAGTGGTGGAACATGAGTAAAGAGAGTCGCCTGGAGTATAACTTTCCTTCAACACCAGCTTCTGATTCAGTTCTCCGGGTTTGGATTGATCAGGCTGCCTTTTGGGCTGGGGTATGTATTCAAATCTTTTGGTTGTAATTGTTGAATTCATTCCATGTCTTCTACTGGTTAGAAAAACAATATATTTGTTAAAGTAAAATATGTACTTATGAAAATTGTCATTGTTTGTTACCGCAGTTAGAGGAGGAGACTCTCAATTGTTATGCCAAGATTGTAAAGGACGACATCATAGAGTTGAAGACACATGATTTACCGAATCCTGTAGAGTGCATTCACTCGTGGATTGAGGCTCATTCCATCACTTTTTGGGAGAAAGCCTTTAGGAATTTTTTCCTAAAGCTAGCACTTATACCAAGAAGGAGCCATTTCTCAACCAAGCTAGTGTTGAGAATGCTATGAAGCGGGCTATCTTGAGGTATTTATGGAGGGAGTTGGTTGTCAAGGTTGCCTTTGACAAGAAGGATATTCCACAGCGATTTAAGAAGTGAGTGGATGTCTCTAGCAGTGAATGTATTTTTACAGATTATCAGAGTAGGCATTTTCGAGCTCCTCACCTCCATCAGATATGAATTGGGTGTAAATTTCTGCATTGATTAATTTAGAAGCCATTATTTTTGGAAAAAACCCTTAACCACTTTCCACTGTCATAGGTCCCATATATGCCATGTCATACAAAATCATCTCAAAATATTCAAATAAATAGTCAAAAATTTAAAATTTTAGTGCTCACCGCTCACAAGATAGCATTCTTGGTTACCCGATCACCACCTGGCTCCTTTCACCAACAGATAAGGATATTATCCGCAATCAATGTTGTAATGATGTTGGTTGTAGCAAGAGTTACACTTGGTAGTAGCTTCTTTCTTGTTGGTTTTAGTATATGTAAGTGTGGTTATGGATTTGGAATAATAATTACTTTATTTTAAGGTTTCCAACTTTTTCTAGCATTATAAGAAAATATCACAAACGACATAGTCTCAGGGTTGTATTATTCTTCTTGACTATGAAAAGCAACACACTCGAGGAGATGATTGTTGCAATGTTATTGCACACAACTTAACCCCTAAAAGACAACTATCTTAAAATAGGCTTTAAAAGATCTTAGATAAATTTTTATGATGTAACTTTTGAATGAAGTTTTTGAATTTGTTATATAGACATGAGATATTGTAGAAGCTTTCTAAGAATTTAGTTTTTTCTTGCACTAGAAATTGGAAAAAATATTTATAATACCTTTAAGCAATTTTTTAACTTTTCAAATTTTTTGCAACACCCCTCAGTTACAATTGGGATTTTTTACTAACATGATTTCCTTGAAGATTATCAAAAAAAACGTACATAATGAAAAAATCTCATTCCATTAGGAGTCAAAGTTTTCTAACCCTTTCTAGTCATCAAAGTCCAAAGAGCAATGATCAGGTATAGAACAATGCTACTGCAACACAAGAACAATTTTAAGTTGAATTTGTGATTTTACGGATTCTGATGACATAATATTAATATTGTTTTCTTTGTATTTGAAATTGAGTGCTTTTCATGATTTATTCACAATATTTTTCGGCTTCTGTAGCCACACTCAGCTTGAGATACCTTCTTATTTACTCACATCCACACTGCCAGGAGGTCTCTTCCCCATGAATTAGATCCAAAACAATTCTTGTATAATTGTATAAAATGAAAATATTACGTGTAACAATGCCATTGTGTAATTAAAACATGACATTAACTCTTCTATTTTTCAAAAAGGTACTAGAAAGTCACTTTGGAGGCCATTGAAAATATGAAGGCTTCTTCATCTAGAATATGCATGAAGAACTTCTTAGTCGGCACATAGGGATTGCATAAAAATGTTGATTGTTAGCATCAAAGAAAAGGATTTAAGTGATCACTTTGTTGTCAAGTATATTATCATATGATTAAGCATGCTGATAGAGGAAGTGCTACTATGGTGTAATAGCTGTATCTCCACCCTCAAATGAACTAAACACTTATATCTCCACCCTCATCTGAGCTAATGTAATACATTTGAATCATTTTAGGACAAGTGCAATTTTGGGTGTTCTACCTTCCTTGGGGCTTACTCTCTTGTCCACATCAAATCATGGAGTATAATGTCACTGAATTAACTAGCCACATGGAAATCACTGTCATGCGCCCCTGCCCTCACGTTACCGAGTTATGTACCATGTCTTGTCAGTTTCATCAGCATAATTACTTTGTATTCTTTCACATGAGGACCGGGAGAATGATTTCATCCCCAGATATTTTTCACTGCCCAGGTGGCGCAGAAAAGTTACTTTCTGTGTGTGCAGATACATGTAAACCATTTCTGGAAGCTAATTCACAAACTCAACACCTTGATTTGAATCAAGCCATGCACGAAGTATCTCCGTCTGCACGACAATATACCCCACAAATTGTGGCAGCTCAGCGACATACAGGAAGTTTGAGAGCACTGAAATAGGAACTTCTTCTGTCACTAAAACCAAACCTTTGGATTGCTAGGCTTCTTCACTTGAGAGGGACGATGGAAGTTCATGCGAATGCACCGAGCAAATAACACCCCGAGTCACTGAACACCATGTTGTTGTACTTGTGTTCATCCACACGAGCGAATCCATAACCTGTGCCCCACCACTTCTATTTCCACCACCAGTCAGTCACCACGGTACAATACTGCTTGTAAAGATTTGTAACGGGGTAGTGACCAGCGTATTCTTCACCGGGTGAGCATTTTGCCCTTTCCAGACACTGCTGTTCTAAAAGTACAATTTTTTCCTACAGGGTGTTCAGACTAACCTATTGCTGCCACATATACATATGGCCATGTTCATTTGACTCACTACATCTAAAAGTCTACATAAGAGCATCCCCAGTAAGGCCTGAACCGTAAACCTGTAAACGGAAAGATGTAGAAAGACGTGAATTGCGGTTCAGGCCAAGCTTGTATTCGAGCTTGTAAGCCTGTAATTTACAGGTCGAAACCTGATTTTGGAAGGTTTTTTGGGGCAAACCTGTAAATCTGTAAACGGTTTTGGAATGTTTTGCTTCGGAAAGGCACTCAGGTTTGGGAGAACGACGTTCTCATGATTACAGGCTTACAGGTTTACAGTACTACTGGGGATGCTCTAAGGTATTCAAGACTATTCTCGTTAGTTTTTCCCTAAAGTTCCTTTGAATCTAATTTGGGTTTTGGAGTTGTAGGCAACTTAGAAGAAGTAGTAAAAAATAACATTTGGGCATGAACTTGTTAAAAAAGAAGATTTTAATGCAAACTAGTTGTGTGATTTTTTGGTAAATTTATTATTATTGGGGGATTTTTCATTGTAAAATTAGTTTTCTCTTCAATTTTGGACAACAAAAAGCTTTTTACTTTTATGACATTCTTTACTCAAACTACTAACTTATCCAAGTTGAAGTACATATGAGTTTTACAAGGGTAGGCTTCAAATTTCGACAAAAAAAAGTTCCATATTTCCTTTGAGTCCACCTTGATTTTTATGATTTCACAAAGGAAGAAATATGAACCGTCTGGTTTTGGTATATGAGTAGTATATTAAGTTAGTTTTTAGATCTAGCGCCTAAACCTACTAAAAAATGTTTAGATTGAGATTTATTAGGCCTCTAGCAGAAAAGAACCAATTATGGCAATTTTCTGCTCCAAAAGCACCAAGGAACTTTAGTGGTTGAATTATGGAGTATACTTGTAAGGATTATTTATTTACAAGAAATGTAGTTATGGACTTGAGGTTGCTATAATGCCTAAATTTTTACTTGTACTTCTAGAATATCTTATTTACATATGTAAGATAAGGTAGTTAATAATTGCTATGAATTATTTATTTTATTGATACATACAAAGCTTGTACAAATGAGAAAACCAACCATAACCTTAAGTTGGATCAAATTATTTATCTTAAATAGTGAGAAATAGACTTAACTTTAAATACTAGGTTGACGTACTTATAGATCTTTAATTGTAAAAAATCCTTCAACCATATTATAGAATGATCCTTGTAATCTGTTACCCTGTTACAACATATCATTGTGACCCGTATAAACTTCCAACCACATCATGACAACACCAGTTGCGTACTTTGCCACGTGGTTAAAACACAAGAGTATCCAGCAAGCTTTCAGTCACATCATAAGACCATCACTACATATCTGGTAGCGCGTCACAACGTATAAACACATCTAAAAGTTCTTTCTGGACACAACATCGGACCACCACTACAAATTCGTCAGCCAATCATAACATACAAATACCTGTAAAAGCTCCCTCTTCGATCACAACATAGGACCATGACTACAAATATGATAGCCAAGTCACAACATATAAACACCTCAAACAGTCCCTAGGACCACTCTAAAATACTAGTTTTGGAAGAAATATCTAATGTTAAATTTGCAATATTCATTGATCAAAGCCACAAAATCAACATCCATAAAATCTAGAATTTTCACCCAAAAACATAAATACCAACAAACATCATAAAAAAACCAATCCACTAAAATATTTAAGGCCCATAGTCATACAAAAATCATTTCCTAATATAAAATAATAAATAAATTATGAAGATATAAAAACAAAATAGTATAAATTAGTTATTTCTAGATTCTAAACCATGTAAGGTCATTTTCACTAATTTTTCATTAAAAAGAAAAAATAAAGAAACTCAATTTTTGAGAGGCGAACCTTATTTTTCCAAAAAATAAACCTTTGTTCGCCAGGTGGCGAACCTGCTATGGTACCATGGTAACACCCCTAGACTGAACTTCCTTTACAGAGCATGTTCCCTAACACCACAGCCACCAAGGGAGAAAATTGGCAACAAGGAGGTTGGCTGACCAGTGAGCCAGGTTGAAGTTTACTAGCCCCTTCAAAGGCACCTGTGAGAATTCACTTAATATTTTTAATATTTTAATATTTTAATATTAAAATATAATATTTTTTCCTCAATGTAAAGTCTTGGAACTAAAGGCTCCAGCCAAGCTAAATCCCTTCCCTTCAAAAGGAGCTCCAAGCTTCAGAAAACAGATCTCTCTCTTTCTCTCTCTCTTGCTCATCAGCAAGCACAGCAGTTGTATATATAACTTGTATGCCTCTCCTGCATCCTCCTTCCAAGCTCCTCTCAACCTGGAGCCATTTTTTTAGAGAGACTCTAGCTCTTTGTGAAAGCTTCAGAAGCCATAGCCTCTTCAGGAAGCTGATGAGTGCATCTCTGTTTCATGCAAACAAGGTGTGAGTTTTGTGATCAGTTTGAGTGTTTGTACAAATTTTATGGCTCACAGGGGAGGCCCAAAACTGCTCCTTTTAGCCCAGACTCTCACCACAACAGCTGGGGTTTGGTCTTGAATCAGATGAAGATCATTTAATTCCTGTTTTTTCCTGTTTGGATATGATCTAAGCTGCAGCTTTAAGAACCTAGATTCTGGTTCGACACCCTTTTTGGTCTTAGCTTTTGGTTTTGTGTCCATTGATGTGTTGAGGAGAGAGAGGGGGTGTTGTGTAGAGTTTTGTACTGTACCTGATTTTTATTTTGGTTTTGAGAAGCTTGCAGCTTTGCCATGAATTAATTTGCAACGAGAGTAGAAGCCTCTTCATTCACATCTGCAGATGTTGTTGTTGTTGTGAAGGCAAGTGTTTGTACCTTGAGAGACGTGAGGTTAAAGTCACAGCTACATGTTGCAGCTCCTGATTGTGTCATTGATCGGAGATTAAGAGTGTTTTTATGGTAATCAAGGTCTGGTTACTGAATGTTACAGCATAAAATAGAGGGAGTGTTAGAACGAAGTGCATCTGCTTCTTTTTCTATGGACTCGTGCATCGGTAGTCTAACACCGAAGAACCTCAACAGCAAATTCTCAGTCTGTTGTTGCAAGTTCGGGCACCAAGTGAGGCGGTCCTTGTTGGAATGCCACAGCCAGCGGCCAGAGTGCATAAGCCTCTAGTTGTGATTCTTGCTCCTCTCTGATTTCTGTTCGTGAAACCATTTTGTGTGCAATCTTTCTAGCTTGGACTAGCTGAAGTTTGCCACCCACTTCTGCAAGTGGGTCTTCTCTCTGGGCCTTTCAAGGTTTTCATTTATGGGTGCCATGGCGGAGCGCGAGGCGACCACTGTCGAAGTCCTTTCAGAGGGATGGGTTCATCAGGTTAACCTCTAAAACCACAAGCATTTTTATAAATTTTCTCCTAAAACCTTATTGGTCTTGTGATAGTCTTGGTCGCCATTGTAAGTTACAGGAACAATGTTCTAAGAGCGATTGTATATGCTGACATTTCAAGGTTCCTGAAATAGGAGCTTCAAGTGTCATTACATGGAACTTAATTTAGCGTAGAGATGAGGAAACATATAAATAGAAAGGAGAATGTTTAAGCGCCGGAGAAGGACAAAAGTTAGTGCATTGACCAAGTAAACCACAGGTTGCCTACGAAATGTATGGGCTAAAGTATGGCTAGGCTCGAGTTTCTTTGTTTAGGATACTGTAGAAGATTTGCTAAAGTGAGTTTTGTATCTGGTTGCAGGAAAGTCTGAAAGCAGGCCCAACTTCCATGGACGCTGTTGATGGAACAAATCTGCCGGTTGCGGACGCCATAGCTTTGGAGGGCGTCGTTGAGGAGCAGCCCCCCAGCATGGAGGAGGTACTGAAATCATATTCATTATGCAGATAAGCTCTCATTGGATTCTGCATTCAGTATGCACAAGAATAGAGAGCAAGAGCTTGTAAGAAACTTGTCATTGTTATGTAGGTAGATTAGGAGGATGTTTCAATTGCATTAACTCTGCTCCCATTTGTGTTTGCTATAATATAATTTTAACATAGATTATCATATTGTCCGTGACAAAGAGTAGTGGATTTCGAGGCTTGAACCCTAAGTGTGTGAGTGTTGATATGTGTGCAGACATTACCCGTCCATGTTATATCAAAGATCATAAACAAGGTTAAAGATGCTAGGGACCTTGCGAATTGTATGGCAACGAGCAAGACGTTGCACGAATCTGTGCAGCACGTCAAAAGCCTCAGCCTCTTGTGCCGGAAACGGTACTACGACCTTGCTCGGGAGCGCTTTCCCGTCCGGCGTCCATATTGCTTATTCTCAGACGATGACGGAGACGATGAGACGGGTTCTGATGATTCTGATGACAGTGAGGAGGAAGAAGACGATATAATGTGCGAATGGTCAGCTATCACCGCCCTCCGCGCTGAACACGGCGTTGGGCCACCAACCAACGCGATCTCAAGCTCTTCCAAACAACTTCCGGTTCATGTTTCGTTCAAGAATGCATGCCTGAACATGCTTCGTCATGTGAAAAAGGTCGAGCAGCTGCGGATCGAAGTTGACATGGAAATGCAAGCGAACATGTTCGAGAAGGAGGAGATCCACATGGTGGACTTCTGGTTGAGCGAACCCATGTTCGTTCGCAAGTGGGTATCCCTCTGCAGCCACACGCTTCGCCATCTCACTGTGGTTGATTACGGCCAGCAAGCAATCATGCGTCAGTCTCCCATTGTCAGGGTGCTCTCCGAAACCTGTAAGCATCACCTTCCTTCCTTCCCAAATTCTCTTCCTTCCCCAAATCTCTTCTGCAATTAGGGTTCACCGAATGTGCTTACCATGTCTATCACCATGCCATCCATCGCTCATACAACTCCTGATCATGTGCTATGATCGTGCAGGCAAGAACTTGCAGCACCTGGAGCTTCGCAACATGTACCTCGACACAAACGACCTCGAGGTCCTGCCCAAGGTGCAGAGCCTCACCCTCCGCTGCATCAAGATGACAGACAAGTCCCTCACGGACATCAACAACGCCATGCCGGGCCTCATAACCCTGGCTCTCGTGAGCGTCTTCGGAGTGCAAGAAGCCCGCCTCTCCTCCCAAAACCTCCAGGTCCTCTGCCTGGGCCTCTCCACCTCGGCCAGGACCGTCGACTTGGACCTCCCCAGCTGCACCAAGCTCCAGCTCAAGATGACCTGCCCGGACTCCCTGCGAGTCCATGCCCCCAAGCTCGCCTACGTCGCCGTCTGCATGGAGAAACGCGACAATGCCGTCGTCGAATTCGACAACGTCCACAACCTCAAGGAGCTTCTCTTCGGAGCCTCCCACTTCCAGACTCTCTCCAAGCTCATGCGCACCAACCCAAACCTGGAGAAGATCTTCCTGGACGTCCCATGCATGGCTCTAGGCGAGGACGGCAACTGGGAGGGCGTCCTAGACCAAATCCCCCGCAATCTCCCCGACATCGAAGCTCTCAAAGAGTCATGCCCCGTGCTGCAGACTCTCAGCGTGGGTCCGGGGCTCTGGCACTCCATGGAGGAGGCCTTCATCAGCAACCAGCAGCTTGCATTATTCCGTAGGTGGCCTGCACTTTCTAAACTCATTGTCCATATGGTAGTGCAGAGCTTGGAGTCTTGCATTGCCGTGTTGCAGTGTCTGGTCGCTGCGATGCCATCTCTCGAATGGCTCGAGGTTTATGTGCATCTGGATAGTCCTGTCCCTCCACAGCTCTTCAGTGCCGTCTGCCGCGAGCGTCTGCTCGGCGTCAGGACCTTGCAGCTGGGGACCTGGAAACGGAGTCTGAATTTCACTTGCTTTAGCTTCTGATCGTCGTTGCTATAGCGTTTCGATCAGCTGAGGATTTTTTTAATGTATATGCTCCAGTCTTTTAGCTTCTGATGTTGGTTGGGTTGGACAGTTTTTAGCTGAAGATGTCGATTGCGTCTTTAGTTCCACAGGCACTGTAAGCTTAGGACTTTGTATTGGATTACTTTGTATTGATAAATGATTGTATCGTCCCTTGTTTGTACATAATCAGTAGCCAATCTGAAGGTGGTTTTTTTCTGTGTGTATTCTTGTTTGAAGTTCAGTTTTTTAATTCTTTTGTTGCGGTTTCATACAGTGTTTCTTTGTAACTATACGACGGCCATCGAGTTCGTCATACTGTGATGAATCAGGAGAACTATGTTGTCGTTGAGGACGAATTCCATGCAGCTCTGTGATTGAGTCATTGGTTAGGTGCAGTTTTTTGGCCCAGTGTTTTTCGCGGCAATCTCAGGATGGGATCTTTTAGAGAATTTGATTTAACATGTGTTTCACACTTTAGTTGCTAGAAATCATGCGCAGGTACTATTCACGGTTGATTATCTGATTTTCTCTGACTATTATTGTTCAGAATAACTGAGTGGAAAATCCAGTTATTAGTCAGAAGTGAATTGCATAACAGTATAACTGAAATTGGTTGATAGTTAATATAGCTTGTATGGTTGAACCTGAATCATGTTTTCACTGTATGCTATGGGATGAGAAGTTCTTATTTGCTGTGTACTGTAGCGGAGGAAAGAACTGTTTCTTTGTTGTTAAGGTAACTAAATTATGGCTAAGTTGACATCTCAGCAGTTGGCATGAGCAGCTTCTAACTGCAACTTGTGCTTTTAAGTGGACATTTTCTGGAAGGCCCCACTTGTCACTTGAAACGTTGAGAAGGAATACTGTACTCACAATCATGAGGTGGACTCAGTCCAAAGAATTTTTGGACTCAGTCTAACACTTCAACCAAAGCCCATACTTAATAATTAACGCCTAATGGGAGAACGATGCATGTAATGTGTAGAGCATATTATGTACAATATGGTAGATAAGAATACACATAAATAGAGGTTTTGATGAAACTAGAGCATAACTCTGCCTCGGTAGTTGTACATATCCACTCTACAATTGACAAAGTATGCTGTAGGGCTTCATGGACGGTTGCCCCTACACCTCACCCCATGTTTATGTGGTGAGGCCCAGCTGCATAGATATTAGTGTTCCTTTTGACCTTTGACGAGTCAAACTATTCTCTATATGATATGGCACTAACCCATTTGTTCATTTCTTCACTTGGTGTCTCCTTTGCTATGTAAAGTGAATACAAAATCTGCGAGAGTGGAGAATCTGTGAATATCACACCTGGTATATTCCTACTGTATCTAAGATGCTTGGAACAACTTTTAACATATATCATTTAAGTATTGTCAGTGTGCCATGCAACTATGCAGAAATAAGTTTTGTATGCATCATGGCATCTACATGCATCATCACTTCTGTACTCTTGGAGACCTGCTGTGTTTGGCATCCATTTGCTCAAATCATGTAGGCTGTACACATTTTTTGGAGGCTGCTATGTTTTAGGTCCAAGATCAAACCTCTAGAATGATAGATTGTATGTCAGATTCAACTCTTTGATACTCCCTGAACTCTGAAAAATTTGAGGCGGTCTCAAATGGGGCACTACTGGAATTGGTAAGATCTTTCCCTTGCACAGATCTTCACAACAGATATCCAATCTGAAGGTTAATTTTTTTTTATCTCGGTGCATAAAATTCTCTTCTTAACTTGCGAAAGAAGATCAGTAGTTTATGCATCAGCACTGTCTGATATAAGGTAGTCATTTATTGAAATTTTAGAAAGATGTAAGTTACAGGTAAGGACAAACAAGCCATGACAACATCACCGGCTTGCTGTCCTAGCCAATCAGCATGGGCACTCGGTCAATTGCAGTACACTGAACCTTGAAATGGTCATTATTGGTCCAGGCACCATTTCAACAGCACCACCAACTTGATCACATCAGGAATCATACAGGAACATGCCCACGCTTCAGAGCTTTCTACATAGCTAAAAGCCATACTTCAAATTCTACTTGGAAACAAGAGGAATACTCAGCTGGTGTGCGTTGATATGCTTCTACTCCTCAATTTCAGTTTCACTGAAGTTTGCCCCTGCAGAAAAAAAATCAACATCTGCTAAATCCGCAACAGATTGTCCACGGCACAAATTTTTAAAGAGCTATACATACAATATTTGACAACCAAACATGAAGGACTAACTGGGCAGGAATGTCTAACCTGTTTGCTCCGGTGATCCTGTTTTTGTTGGAACTTCGTGAACGTGCCAATGGAACAAAAACCTTCGATATTGTCCATTTCAGTACCGCTCACGATTGATGCTGCCGAGAAATCTGTCTATAGATAATGCATCATTAAGCCTGCCCACTGCGTTCTCTCGAGACAGGATATTGTCTCCATTACTAGCACCAAGGCAACTAGAGTTCATCTGTTCCTGGTTAATGCCTCTTACAAACTCCAAAGTATAGCCTGTGGCAAATCTAGCCGTCGCTGCTCTTTGAGTTCTTGACGAAAATCATGTCCTAGCCAACAGATCAACCGCAGTAGCACTACAGGAAGTAACCCTTTCAATTCAATCTCCGGAAGCACCAAAGAAGCCTCCACATGATGCTAAGCATCATCTTGTAGAGACAATATTCGTTTAGGCCAGAGCTTACTTGTGACCAGCAACCCGGGTCTCTAGAGAGGGAGTGAAGTTACCCCATTGATTGTAGTCTACCCAATTCTTTATGCTCCAGCGCCTGTACTCAAACTTCCACACGATATACACCTTGCTGCACCAATGCTCAGAATTTATGTTCGTATGTGAAGTTACGACAGCTGTTTTGCATTATCTGCTGAAGTCTAGATCCATCAAGGTAATATGAGCTCAGGAGATAAATTCCAATCGAGTCTCAAACCCAAGGGGTCCAGCCCTCATACATGTTAGAAAGATTGTCAAGACTTGTAGCTTGACGCAGCAAACTGTCCACTTGCTCTGCCACCCCATGTTTTCTGACACAACAATCCAGAAGAATTAAATATAAACGCACAACGCTTGAATCATGACATACTGTGAAATGATGATCATTACAGACAAAAAATTGAAATATAGATTAAAAAATACCTGCTGCCGTCAACCTCTTGCCCCTCCAATTTCATCTGAACACGCTTAAGAACTGAGATAGCATATGCATTTTTTCCTGCATTCCAATTTCTGATTTATCAAAAAGCTGTTTTGGAGCTATAAAAGCCAAGAGTTAAGCAAAACCTGATTCTGGTCTGCAGAAACAAGTTGAAATGTGCGCCATCATCTATACATCACATATAAAGAGACGTGATTATACCTTTGAATAGTTGAGTACGAGGGGCAGTGCCTGCACCAGCTGTCCTAAAATCTTTTGGATGTGCGAGTCTGTGTAGGTCTCCCGAACTTGTGTCCGCCCCGTTATAATGCTCCAATTTAGAATCAGAGGCAAAAACTGAAGGCTCCTTCTCACTGGAAGAGTTTAAGCCACTCTGTTGAGACCTTATGGGAGTTGATGTGGTACTTGATACTGGTGGACTGCTCAGATCCAAACTTGCATCACTAGCATCTGGATTGACGCTCAAACCCAAAACATCATCTATTCCAGGGGTATCCAAGTTAGAGTCTCCGTTTTCCAATAAATTAAGCCCCTGAAAATTTTCAGGAGATGAATTGGTCACGAGGCTATCCGCATAAGTGATAGAATGTCCGCTGTCAGGCGGAGATATCCAACAATCATCAGATACCTGCAGAACTGAAACGTCGTCCCGAAGAGCCAAACTGGACTCAATATCAGGCCCCAAGCGAGCAGTAGACTTGCCAACCAAATCAGATTGGGCAAATTCTTCGTGGGTCTCCGCCTCAGCAATCCCAACTTGTGACGATCTTTCTTCCTGGTTCTCACCCCCTACTCCAGCAAGAGCCTGGACCGACCACATAGCGAAACACATCAGTCACTTCACGCAATATGCTTCAAAACATTCGACAGTAGTTCCGATGAAACATGTTGGAAAGCAAATTTGAATAATTCTCGGGAAAATCATCTCTAAGAGAAAAATCGTCTCGGGAAAAAGTGTTGCAATAGTCAATTGTAGAGTTCAACAACGATTTGTATTTTTACCTTGTGCAGAAAGCCAGCATCTGAACTTGCAGTTCGAATGAGCTTGCTCAAGCAAGAGTGTAAATTCTTCACGGCACCAAGGAGGCTTGAAATCGTTTCACTCAATGCTGCTGATGTCTCTTTCAAACTTGAGTGACTTTGATCAGCTGCACTGTGACCATATCCAGAGCTCCTTTCTACCACACCCTCTGTTAAAGACATTCCTGAAGATGACAATCGGCCAAGACTATTTGCAAGTAACGCTCCAGATGTCAGGAGTGGTTCGAGCGGAACTATCAACTCATTTACCTGCACATAAGAGGTTATTTTGCTCATTCCGCGACGTCACCAATCTAAAAAAGGCACAGCTATTAAATACATTTGGTCCAGGATCGAGAGAAAGAGCTGTCTCTCAGAAGCATATGTAGGTTAACTCTATCATATGACATGATGTGGATGGACAATGCTAAATACGCTATACCGTATCTGTATTCTAAATGCGTTCGAATCCTTACCTTGCTGAGTTTGGCCATAAGAAGAGCATGCTCCGTAGCAGCCTCTTGAGCCAGAGCATGAACGTCCTCTGCGCCCTCTGTTCCCTCTGTAATTGCTAATACCTGCAATATTCGCAACGTTGATATTTAGAAGTTATGGGTGAAGTAAGAAAAGAAGACAGTGGATCTACTCAACTATGGACTATGCTAGAATAGACTAACATTTTGAATTAATACACTGGAAGAACAATGATTCTTGATCGTGAATGCCTAATAGAATACGGTGCATAGACATTCATAGCAATCGGAGCGGGAATTAATTTTTAGAGTGAAATACATTCCTAAGATCTGATTTTACAGCACTACAACAGAGAATTTTTAGGAGGAAAACTGCAAAAAGTTGTTAGCCCATAAAGAGTAATACCTCGTCAAGCATCTGCCCAGCATCTGAAGTAAGAGCAGTATGACTTTTTATGATATTGCTTACTGCTGACCACCGTGTCGCTGCCTCCGAAATCCAAGCTTTAAGATTGAGGATTGAAACTTTCACCTCACCTTCACATGGTCAAAACGTAAACTAGTTAAAGAAGGCTTTCAACTAGACGTTATCATCACAAGAGGCTTCACAGAAGAGAACATGAGAAAACTAGACTCCTAGCTCCAAGGACAGGTGAGTCCAAATGTTGAGGAAATACAAGATTATTCAGATTCTTTACCTGAAGCAGACTCGGATTCTGAAGATGCTGATTGCAGCTCATTGGCAACCTTAGATAAATCTGCTCTCGCAGCTTCTAAGTGGACTGTAGCCGATTGCCACTCTGTTTTCAATCCTGTGAAAAACAAATAATGCATGTCAACCAACAAAGTAAAACGAAGATAATAACGAAGCTCACAAATTTACTTCAAAATATTGAATGCTTGACGGGTTAAAGTACCACCCATTGCGGTCAAACAATTGCAGATATAAACCCACATAAACGTTTGATATGGGTAAGTAATACTGACTAAGAAAACCCGAAGAAAAACAGAAACTCACTGGAGAAAGAAATATATGCAGATTCCAGCCGTGAAACAACTTCAAAGTAGGTCTGTTGCCACATCCTGCCTCTCTCCTTGCTGGATTGCTGTCCATCACCCGGGGAGATGGAAAGAAAGCCATCTCGAGAAGCTTCAAACTCAAGGACTGACTCACAGAAGCGCAGAATGTTAACAGCTTGTTCATGATTTGATCTTAGCAGTTGACGTCGTCTATGAAGGTGATCATAAAATTCTGATGGAATTCCAGTCCTGTGTCCTCCAGAAGAGAAATTGGCACTTGCAGAGGCCCATGCAGATACTAGAGCCCGCTCAAGTTCGCCTTCTGCGGCTGCACCTGCTACCTCTCGTCCCTGGATGGCAACATCAAGCATTTGTGAATTATATCTTGCAATATAACGTTAAGATTTCTTGTCAACGAACATCTTCAGATTTGTATCTTAAAAAAGTGGACACTGACCTGCAGCCCTTCTGTAGCCTGTCTTATTGCAGTCGATGCTGCATAAAGATTCTTCCGTACTTGCTTCCGATCCCACCATGCAATATCAATGCCATGTTTATCAACCCTCATAGACCTTGGTACACCTAGTGGCTGATTTTGAAGAAGCGAGTTCGACAAGATCATTTCGTTTAGCCATTCCAACTGGGCGGCCTCCAAATGTACCTTATCCAGCGCTTGCAACCGCTCTTCCGCCTGTGTAGAGAAAATTATAATGAGGTAAGCGAAAAAACGGATTTGGAAATTATTATCTTAACACCGCACTTAACAAAATTTACTGGTCACCAAAAATACTTCTACCAAGTTGCATAGCTAAGCAGGAATTCCTTGCCTGAGATCTCAGAGTGGCGGCAGCTACGTTTGCAGCTTTAACTGAGTCATGAGTACTGCAGTATTCGCGGAGTAGCCTTAGTGCCTGATCAGCTGTTTCCTCAAATAGCCAATCGTCTTCTGAAATCTCATTGTTACCTGCACAAGAGCGCTTTCAGTCTGTAAGCAGGAGCATCAATCCATTACCACAAGATTTCAATGATAACAAACTACCAAATATATTATCCAGTCGCTATGAGGAGCTCAATACATGTGATATGCAGCACTAACCACAACATGATCCTCAACTTGTGAAACGAAATACCACGATTATGACTCAAACTACCGAAAGTGTTTGATAAACAACCTGGATTCGCTGTCAGCGGATGTGTCGCTTTCACAAATAATAGCAGTACCGACATCAATCGGTAGCCTAGATATTGTCCCAAAAACCAGAGGAGCCGAACTTTAAGCCTTGTCTCAAGCTGCAGAACATGCTCAGAAGGATCCTGGATTGCACTAATGCACGCATCAAGAAGACCTTCAATCAACCTTACTTTCCAAACAAAAAAGGCTTTCTCCTGGGACAGATGGGGATCTTTCCACACATTTACAGACTCTTCTGTGGTTTCCAAGTCTACGTCATCCATAAAGTTATAACGGTCCTCGCTATTAATCTCCCGCAATAACGATACCAACCCCTGATCAAGACTTTCCAGCCGTGAAAACACCTGAGCGAACGCTGCAATCAAGACCTTTCCTCGTCTAAGGCGCGGATCAGAATCAGTGCTCACGTCTACCAGTGTCTTATATCGTTGTACTACCTCCTCAAAAGACAAATCCTTGCGACCAGAGAAGTCCGTCTGACTATAATCAATATCCTCCCAGGAATAGTTGTCCATTCCCTTGGCTCCAGCAACCTCTTGAGATTCGGAGTTCCTTGATCGCTGAGCGCTAGAATCTGTGTCATGTTGAACCAGTCTATCGACGTTTTCACGAATGTGGGTGAAAGATGTGAAGATTTCCATGATATTAGAATCGTTAGAGATAGCTGCTGACAAAATCTCCGGGAGAATAGAACCTGTCATCTGCTGGAAAAATTCTCCAACTGCGGATACACATGCGGCCAACCTCAGGCCCCACTGAGCTGCTTTTGAAGTGAGTGGATTCAACCACGTAGGAATACCAAACTTGAGACCTCCAGCTGATTTTGCACCCAACTTTCCAACTTCTACCACATTGTCTGTTAAAAGCATCCACTTGTCCATCATGATTTTCAGGTCATCAACAAACCATTTGTCTGCTTGGTCTTCGTCCAGGCTATCCAAAGCACCACTCTGTTTCCTGAAACGATGTTGCAGCCTCTTCAAACCATCCCAATTGTCATTGTAAAGCGTTGTTGCAGATTTATGCAACACCCAAATAAACCTGTTCTGTTTCTCTTCTGCATCACTTCCATAGTCTCTTGCTAGGAATTGAAGATGGGCAGTTACTGTAGACAGAAAACGATCTTTGGACTTCCGCAAAGTCTCGGGATTGGCAACAGCTTCAAAGTCGCTCAGATCTCCCCTCAACTTCTGGAGGTCTCTATATTGGCGCTCATAACGTGAGCGCACTTCATTGTACTTTTTTTGAATGGATTCATCTTGTACACCATGACATTGTGCAATCAAGTCCGCTGCCCGCCTTTTTGCCACAACAAGTACATCGGGAGAGAGATCCTGGGATAAGACCTGTAAAACCTCAGCCCACGAGTGCACATGACTGCTGGCGACATAGTTAACAGGAACCAACTGCTGAAGAGCCACTGAATATGCCTTCATACTCTGGACAGCAATGAGAAAAGCCTCCTGCCGTGCAGCTGTGAGCAAGGCAACTTCTCGATCAATTTCCTGACAGTGTACTTGGGCAGCTTCAGGGATGACTGCCAGTGGCGCCCCAACTGCCAGCACAGCTGATTTAAGAGAAAGAGTCTCAGGAGAGCTTGCGGCCTGTGAAATGGTCTCAAATTCTGGTACAGACCCCAAGCGAAGTGCCTCAAGGACAGATGCATGCTGTTTTACCCATTGAATCAGTTTCCTAGCTGCTTCGATTATCAAAATTTTCGTTTTCTCAAGCTCTTGAGCCTGGGCACCAAAGACCTCTTGGGTTTTATCATGGTCTGAGGTGGCTTCAACAAACAACGACATGGCTGCACCTTCTGCATGAACTGCTGCTCGTCGCTTCTGCTCTGCCTGAGAATACAAACCCACAGCTTGCTCCAGCCTATCATCGGCTCTGACCAGGTTTTCTAAAGCCATAGCAGCAGCAGGTAATGTCAAAAGAATTTGATCATGATGCTCCTGAAGAGGCACTCGAATCTCCTGCAACCGTGATGCAAAGAGGCTCAAACTGACAGCTAACTCCATGCCTTTACGCTCTTCACCACCGATCACAGCTTCGTCATGACCGTCCCCGCGCATCCATTCTACCAGTGGATCCCAAATAAAGACCTGCAATAGCATGAGAAGCACATCTTTGTTGCCCTGCAGCACCTGTAAAACAGCCTCACAGTTCTTGCGAAAAACTCCTTCAACTCCTGTCAGGCCCAAAGCAGCCTGTATAGTATGAGTGAGCCGGAAGGGCACAATCTCAGGGATTTTTAGGCGAAGACCCTTGTCAAAACAGACGTTGTAATCAATGTGAACTACATCACCTGAACGAAAATCGACCAAGATGTTGTCCAAGTGACGATCACCCAGGCCCAAAATGTAACCTACGATGCTTATCACTGCGACACTACCAGAGAAATGGGCGAGCTTCGCCCTGAAAGAACTGAGCCCTTCACTTGCACACCAGAGCTCTTTATGCAATAGTTGCCTAGGAGTCTCTTTGACAAGGTCTAACAACACATTTCGCTTCACATCCTGTGGCCAGTCACGTCGCGAGATCACTTTGCGCAACCCCTTCTCCTTCAAGGCAGGTATGATTTTCCCGTAAAACAGATCACTAGGACGTGGAACCGATGGCACCCCATGGCTAAGGTTTGTTCCGGACGCTACCACTGATCGTTCCTGCCAAGCCTTGTACACACTATACATGCTCGTCAGATCTTCAATCCATTGAATCAGACCCGCACGTCCACTGATGGGTGTGACAGAGTAATGCCTGACAGTAAGTGCTCGGCGTCTTGTTTCACTGTGAGTGGAGAGCATAGAATTCACTGCCTGCAAAAGCTGCATTATGCGAGCATCTAGACGAAGGTCTTCTCGGCCTTTCAGAAGGTAAGGGTAGACACTGCCATCAGACCCCACTATCTGTAGCTTCTTGGGTTTAGTTTTAGTGGAAAGTACAGTAACATGGTTACTGAAAGAAGCAACAGTTATAATATCTGGTTGGTTATAGCTCGTGACTAATGACCCCTCTACCCTGGGAAAAGTAAATGAATCTCTATCCACAATTGAGGAATGGAACCCGAGTCCAGGCATTGGTGCATCTGAGGATTGCAGCGCTGTTAGCCCAGGAGAAACTTCACTCAGCAGGATGGTTGACTTCTTTTGATGGTTAACCAGATCAGTGGTGATTATGTCAAAAGGCCGCCAGACACCTGAAAGAGAAGCCGATGCTACTGGAGGAGACTTGAAGACATCTATAGCTCGTTTCAAAGAGCTCCCAAATTGTTCTTGGAACCATGCTTCTCGAGGATTCTCCGGAGGCCTGGATGTAGAAGTAAGGCGACGCTCAAGAGCAACAATCACAGGGGCCATCATAGCTAAATATTTGGCAGCATTTATACGGATTTTTTCACTATGGCTGAGAGTTGTGTTTTCTGCCACCCGAGCCGTTTCGTGCTTCAGGGTGGTGATTCGCCGCATCACATCTGCATATCAAAGTCTTCTGAATAATATACCAATAATAGAAGCATTCCTGGATCCAAAGAAGTGGAAAAAGCTATACAATGCAATCAGGTACGTATCACAAAAAAGAACTTCCAATTTTCTGTAAGAGTATACAAGCAAAGACGAACCTGTTCGAAGATCTTGTAGTGTACTCAGCCACTGCTCGTCCCAAAATACTGTTATGGCGCCCAACTCCGCAATCATTGACTTCACATCCCTGGCCAGTTTTGGATGTAATTTGATCTATAAAACACACGCTTACTCTTAGCAATTTTCACAGTTTCGGAACAGGAATTGCCGGGAAACCAGACAGGACACGGGAGTTTGCAATTACCGTAATTTCCAATTTTCAAGACAATCACTTAGATCTCCACCAATTAAGATCGGAGAGATAACCAGCATAAAGAACACCTGATCATGACGAAGTAAAACCCCAAGGAGCTCACAGTGTCATCTTGGACAAGAGATCAGGACAGCAGAAGTACAGTGGAACTTACCAAACAATCTCGAAGGTCCTTCAGCTCCTCAGATAAGCCATCATCGCTTCCATTCATATCCACCAACAATGGATACACTACTGCCCACGGTGACAACCTGGCAGAAGCCATCAGTAAGCCTTTAAGTTGCTTCCTAACTCTGGACTCTGGGTGACTGCTTAACCGAGCCAAGATCTGCGCTGAGATGGCCTGCACACAAAATGAAATAAAGCACGTTCAAAAAACCAACAAGTCACATAAATGGGATAAACATATACGCAAACAAGGAGATAAATTCAAATCTTCAGTCCTAACAACCAAATTTCTACAGTAAGAGGCCCAATCTAACAGATCCAATTGGTGACCCCCAACTCCAACATGACACGTTCTTGTCTGCTCTAACCTTATCTACTCTATCCAAGACTTGGAAAGATCGAAACACGTTACCTGCCAGGCAGACGGTGGCACAGACAACAAGCCTTGTTGCAGAGAGTCTTCCAACTCAACACCATAATTAACAATGATTCGCAGAAGATAGAGGGAAGCACTAAGCATGCAGTCTTCCCTGTTTGGTTTGACTTCCGCCGACAAGGCACCTTTCAATAGCCTCTGCTGTGATAATGTCAGATACTGCAAAAACCCTCTTGCTGAATACAAATACAAACTTACTTTTCTACACCTTAGAGCCCACCATATTCGCATTAGCTCCGGCATCACAGGAGCCACAGACCATGCCGGTGAGATCATCTGTAATAGCTGTTGCAGTTGCACAGCCAGCAGATATGATGGCGGCTCCCCCTCAATATCTTCAGATCCAGCAAACCTAGCTGCTGCCATAAATGCCGCAACAATCCGTTGAATACAATATTCAACATCATTTCCACTCTCTGAAAGTACAGACTCATTACTTGGGCCAGCAGCAACTCTAGAGACAATGAGGCGTATACTTGCAAGTTCCTCGGGTGTAAGCTCACTATTATTTGCACATATCTCCCCATCGATCAAATCCAAGAAATTACATGCGCTCTTTGAAGCTAAGGACTCAGGATTGTGAGATCCTTCTGAGTAAGTAAAGCACCAATATCCATACTTGAACCATGCTTTTGCCATTCCAGGTGAGCATACAGTTGCCCCTTTTATTGCTGCTCCTGCAATCTGCTCAACAGCGGTCTTGAATTTCCCATTCGAAAATATTTCCTTGCTTTCGAACAAAGAAAAATCAGTTTCGTTGCCACTGACATTAAGCCCCAGCTTTGCGAGTACTATTAGCATGCTAGACTGTGTAAGGCTGCCTCGTACCCATGTCGCAAGCTTCAGACAAGCTTTGGCATTTGCTGATTCATTAATTTCTTCGCGGATGGGATACTCGAGACATGAACTGATCTTGTTATCAACCATTTGCCAGAGCCTCAAAAGTGCATCATCCTGCTTCTCTTCGGCATGACGTAGAAGTATATCCTCATATACCAAGCGTCCTGACAGAAAGTTCTGCTTCGCTGAGGTGTCCAATCCAAAACCCGCTGAGGCAACTGATACATCGAGAACCTCCTCCAGTAATCGGCGCGAAAGCCTTAGATTTGATTGCTTACGAGCCAACCTTACAAGTTGCTGTTGAAGTTGAAGAGTTCTCGATGACCCTGGGTAGACTACACGATACACACGTAACAACTTGAGCCATGCCTGAGAATCTTGATGCATATGATCCAGGGGCCAGCTAACATGTGGGGAAAAGGGGATAGAATTTAAATACTCCTCCGGATTATCATTGTCCCTAAAAGCTTCATAAACCCGAATGCAATCCAGCTGCATCAGATAAGGAGTTGCTTGAGCTAAGCTATCCAGCATGGCCACCTGGGAACAATCTTCCACCATTGCCCTTGCTAGTGCGATTTCTGAGGCAAAACTCTCTCTTTTGGTGCTCTGTTGCAGCATTACCTGCAACAGCATTTGCTCACTTCTATGAAGTGCTTGCCAAGGGTCTGCAGTCAACTCACTCCTGCTTTGGGGAGTTAGGTCAAGATAGCCCAATGCTCCCTGGGAATCCCCTCCATCAAAACGAGCAAGGGCATAAACTGCATTCATGTCATTTCCGGAAGTTGTCAGAGCACCACAGTATGCTTTTCCAGCATGACTTGCTCGCAGGAGTTGAAGCTCCTGCACCCACTGATCAAGGGACTCCCAGTCTGCAAGCGCTACATAGCTTTCGACCGTTCGAGCAATTATAAATTGTATACCATCAGCGCCCATCGTGTTTAAGGCCTCATCAAGTTGCAAAATCTGGTTATATTGAGCGAGTGCCTTTTCATACTGTCCTCTCGCTTGAAAAGTTAATCCATCTAACCATATAAAAGGTCCGATAGAGGTGCTTGTCTTAGAAGCAGAAAGATAATCTTCAACCAACACCGGTGCAAAAGCTGATTTCACCCACACCTTAAGCCCTTGAAGGGCGTCAGCTTCATGTGATCGACAGAAGGCAAGAGAAATGTGCTGCATTACTTTTGCCAAATCTCCCAGGATATTTCCTTTGATAGAATGAATATTTTCTGACAAAACCTGATTTCGGGATTCCCTCAAAGATGGAGGAATAAGTGTTCTCAGATCTTGCAAATGAAGCGCTGCATTCTGGATTGTGCCGGCATGACATTGAGTAGCAACGCTTGCACTTATAAACGCCTCTCTGATGCGCACAAACCAATCCTCGCAAACCTGGAAGCAAGCCTTCAACACTTAGAAAGTTTTGATGAGTTATCAAGGGCATACATCACTCATTATACATAAGCGAACACCAAAGTGAACATGTCCAAGTAACAGACCTTCTTATTAGCTCGAAAAAAAAGAGAGCTCAAAGTTGGTGGAGGGGATAATACAGCAGAGCCTTCATAAGAATTGTATATATCCTTCTTCAGCGCTTCTACAAACTCTATTAGAAGCCGCAACGGCAGCAATTGTACAGTTGTAGGGCTAGCCAAGCCTCCCATTGTGGATTCCCTTCTTCCAAAATCTATACGACAAAGGTGTGGAACATCTAAAAGCATCCTCTCCAAGGCTGCAAATGTCTGGGTAGGTCCACCCAAATGAGTCCGCAGTCGAACTGTGACACAATGACGGGAGGCTTCCTGAACAGTCCACCATAATGCTGACAAGGTGTTGGACGTCAAGTTTTCCAAGAACTTTGAATCACTAGTACCACCCAGTCCATCAAACACCTCCATCCCCCCATCGGTTACAGATTCCTGCTCCTCCCCTTCCATAATAACACCTGAGGGTTTAATCTTGCTAGGGAAATTATAAATCATCCTCTGCAGCCAATGTAAGGGAAGAACTTGTGAGCGTTGTGACAAGTAATTAAGAATCCATGACAGTTGCTGACTTCGGAGATGCTGCACTGAATGCAGATCTGGTGCAGTTCGCCTGCCATTAAGCATATGCAATCTATCAGTTTCCGGAATGTTTGAAAGAAAGCCCTGCCGGCTCTTAAATGGGATATCCCAACCATAGATCCACAATGCAGCAGGGGCATACGCTTGAGCTAGTCTTTGGAATAACGCCTGGAGAGAGAGTTCAGAGTCTTTGAGCTGCTTGAGGGCGACCATCATAACTGGCTGAAAATGAAGGTGTTTTACAAGGTTGGTTTGCAACATGGCTTCTAAGACCGAAGCTACACCTGCTCGTACTCGAGGCTCCTTGTCATAAGCCATCGCTAGTAGCATATCAGGTAGCCTTGTTATCAACTGCGAGGTATGCCCATCATTCGATTTGTGAGCAATTTGTGAATTGCTTGCCCCTGACTTGGCTGGAGAATTCGAGATAGCATATACCCTGACCCAACTGAGAGCCTCCACTTTTATGATAAGACTGGCGTGCGGATCTAATGCAAGTGCAGTGATAAGGCTAAAACCTGCAACTCTATTTACAGCGGTGATTTCACCTCCATCCTTTACTTTGTTTTCTTTCGAACCCCCCCGTGATGCATCAAGATTATGAACTTTCGAAGAAGAGCCATAAGTGCAGGGCCAGTGTAGGACTTGCCATATAACCAACTGCAAATGTGGCTTCCACTGCAACGGATCCTGAAAAGGATTTAACGTATCCAATATAAGCTCCGTTATATCATTCGCTTGTTCAGCTTGTGAAGCCTCCAAATTAGAAGACTCCTTCAACACAGATCTATATAGAAGCAGCATCAGGTCAAACCTGAACAATGCGTCTGAGCCTTGCACCTCAGTGTCCCTCCTGGAGGACTCATCAGCCCGTACCCCATCTTTCAAAGAAGAAATATTCTTCTCTTTTAAGAACTCTAACTCTTTTATCAAACACTTAGTAGCTTCTGTAGCAACTTCATTCGAAACATGTTGCAAGAGAAGCATGTAAGTGGCAGCGACAGTTCCTGCATGCAGAGAGATGGTTGATACAGTTTAAAGAAAAATAAATTACAACTTGTAGCTCCATTAAAAGCATCCAAGTAGACTTGCAATAGAGATAACCTCAAAACCAGATGGGGTTGAATACCTCTAATGATGCGACTTGGATGCAGACGTAGACGTGAAAGAGGCGAGGACCACCCTAGAAGCTTAGAAACAGCTCTGGCAGATAGGTATTGTCCTTGACAAATAATCAACCTCATATTGACTTGCAGAATGACTTGCACCTGTGAAACACAGCTGCGCCAGTTCCATCATATCAACGTACACAAAGAGCCAATCTGAAAATACATCCTCGTTATACTTGGGAGTTGAGTGATAAATGAGGTATCAGGCATCGTTAATTGCCTCTCAAAGAATGCGAATCTCGATTCTACCAGCATGGTATTACTTTTCTCACTAAAATCAGAAAGTCCCATAGTTGTAAAAGTTCAATTTTCAGGAAACCTGGAATCTCAATAAGAAACAAACCTGAGATGCGCTCAATGGAGGGGGTGCTTGAGCCAAGACCAGACCCAGAGAAGCATATTGCTGCCGACTTCCCAATTTGCTTTCTGTTATTGAAGTTGGAAACAAGATCTCGAGAACAGAGACATAAAACTCGGCAAAACTCTCCTTCAAAACCTCGGCAAATAGAGACAGGCACCTACACGCCTCGTTCAACCATCTGAAATACCAAAACTTCTCCCCCAATATTGCAAAACATGATACCACGCGTGGCAGCATCTCTTTCGACGCACCCACCAAGGAACTCACATTGTCTGTATGCTGTACATGTTCAGATGGCAGGGTCGAAATTTTCATGGAAACTGCAGTACTTGTTGACAATTGATGCTTATTTGGGTCTGCCTCCTCCATGCCCAAAGCTGTGGCTTGCATAACTGCTACAAAGCATGATGCTAACGCAAGCAGCCGGTGGAGCTGCTGCAAAGTGGGAGTAGAGTGGTCATAGGCTAACATCTCCATGTCGTCAAGAAACTTCCTCAACAAATTTACAGGAAACTGCGGGCTTCTTGCCCACATTCGTTGAAACTTGAGGAAGTTGTCAACAATGAGTCGGCGGTCCCTCTCAGGATGCTCAGGATCAAGTGCCCATCCGAGAAGCAGATCAACCATGTCTATAAAGTAAGGCTCAAGATGGTGACTAAATCGAACTCCACAAACTGTCAAAACTCCAAGCAATGGTTCCAACAGTGGCATTTCATTTTCTAGAAGCTCCTGGCAGGCTCCAAGTATGGACGGCACAAACTTTTCAGTTGCTGTTATATCACCTGCGCCATAAACAAAAAAAGCCTAATAAATTCATGACGTTAAATGAAACACAGAAGTGCTTCTCACCACTCCCTATCCATTGCACAAGGTATCAACATGGTAAATTACATGATGATCTAAACTTACCTATGGCGAGAAATTCCCGCAGTCCAGCTAACGCTAGTTCAGTAGCCTCGGTACCAAAGGTGCTGTCCTTAAGTCGGGGCAGAGCCCACCCCATAAAGAGATCCGCAGAACCTCCAGAGCTCTCAATGTCGGATAAAGCCATTCCAGTCGCCGCTGCACCCAATGCTCCATATGTGATGGCTGCAGCCTGCCTGACAACGTACGCCCTAACAAAAATTCCAAGCCACCTAGTGATCAACAAAAAAGAGTAGAAAGGAGTAAAAGCTTTAAATAGTGAGGCAAAACTACTACACCCGGGAAGCTCGAAAGTTGCAAAGGCTAAGTGTACAACATTTTCCTCATCATCATACACGATCAACACAGCAGCTCAGAAAATCAGCAAGAAAATAAACATATCTCCATTCTCTTCCCGGATTTTAACACCATTTTAAGATGCACTACCGAGAGCATATCATAGCCAAAAAGAGTTAGCGAGAAGAAGACACTGCAATCGCTCGAGTATAATTCTAACTTAATTAGGTTTTGTTCAAAATGATGATGATTTCTTCAAATATACACATCAAACTGATAACACATTGTTATCGCCTGATTAGCCTACTGTCTCCGCAATCCTCCCAAAAAGCTTAATCAAAGGCCAGCTACTGCAATCATATCTTTGCGGACACAAACATCGTCCAAAACTCTCCTGAACGAATATTCAACATGACAACTGCACTGCTATCTTGTAGCTCAAAGTCCGAAACATGGAGAAACTATCCGGCTACAACGACAGCCGAGAAAATTCAGCTGGAGCAATTACGAAACGGATTGCAGAGCTTAAAACATGAACAACTTTAAATTTCCCATTAATGAGCAACGAATTGCAGAAAGCTCCAAAAAACCCAAACCCTAAAATGAACACTCACTTGTCCAAGACGAGCTGCTCGAGCGCCCGGGCGAGCCACAAGCTCGATCGACGCAGAAACAGGGCCGAATCCGGGAGGCGAATGAGGCGGTGCAGGGACACCACGGCGGCAGCGCGAGGCGCGTCGTCGCCTCCAGACGACGCAGGAGAATTCGCAGCATCTAACAAGGACCGCGCGGCAGCGTGCTGCTGCTGCACCTGTTGCTGTTGCTGTTGCTGTTGCTGCTGCTGCTGTTGCAGCAGCAACGGCGTCATCGCTTCAAGCATGACCAACGAAGCGCACCACCATTGGCCCCTCCCTTACAACTCCATATCCCACACCAATCCTGCCCACAACCCAGAATCAACTCCTGAACGCCTCCAACTTCACCAAAACATGAAAGATCGACACAACAACTTCACCCCAGTTCTCCAAACCCCTTCCTCGTCCTGCCCTTTTCTTTCCTAACCCACTTTCCTCTCTTACTTTTCTTTCCTACCCTTCTACTTTTCCCTCTCAAAAACTGACCCAAAATAGGCACTCATGGGCAGGAATCATGGTTTGATTGTTTCCGTTTCTGTACTTTGGATTCGTTTTCTGGAGATTATTCTATCAACAGTTGGTTCAGTTTTGTAATCTGGTTTCTCACACGGCATGTTGCATTGACACTTGTTGATGTTCCAGGATGATCGAAGATGAGGATGCGTTGTGGAGAGGCCATGTCTTTGCATCTTGGGAGATGGTGACTTATGTAATGCTGGTGAATGATTATCATGTTCTTTTCTTGTGTCATTTTGCTGAATTCATGTCTACAGTTTCTGGTTTGGTTTGAGACTAGTTTGCTGGTGGGGTGTGGGGTGTGGGGTCTGGATGTCTGAGTTCTGGGCTTGAACTGTGGATCCTGTCTTGGGGGATTAGGTTTGTCTGGAGTTTCAGGTAATAGTTTCTGTGATGATAGTGGGTTTAAACATTACGTATTTCTTGTGAAATTCTACATGATTCGATGAAGCAAATTTCTTTAGATGGTCGACAGGGAGATGAACAATGAACGAGGTTGAAATGTTTGACACTTATGTGGACTACTTGGCTGTCTCTTCGTTGACATGGGGAGTTTGGGAGGAAAATAGGTTGAGATTTTTCAAATTTGGCTGCTGTTTAATCAACACTGAAAATGAAATAAGGTTGAAGAATATGTGAAATTATTGTGAAGCTAATCAAATGTGAAGGAAGATGCGTTTTCACAGTTCCAGATTGTAAGGTAGTCAAAGGGGAGGGAGACAAGGAAAGAAGGTTTCTGACGCATTGTGTCAACACGAAAGATTTTTTCTTCACTTTATTCAGAGCCACGCAGCTGACAAGTTTGGCAGATGTTGGGTGGCAACAGAGAACATGGTTACGTAGACAAGCACGTAGAAGACAGAGCACACAAGGTCTTGTAAATGCTGTACAGAAACGCTTCACCTTCGTAACGTTTTTGAAGGCTACCTCATTCTAGTGACAATACTCTGCAGGTCCCACAGGCTCTATGCTCTGCAGGGCCTTGCCGTATACCAACTTACAAAAACAGGAACGATTATAAATTATAAATACTGATCAACGTTTGATCTGGACAATGTCTGATGATTCAAATCACTGCAGATCATGTGTTCATTGAGCGAGGCGATGCTCATAAAAGTTGGAATAATGAGCTCGCTAGGCAAAGAGATCGAGACTCTAAACTCCAATACTTATGTTGCTTTTTTTCTGCGCAGGTAGGGAGATGTTATAAGTTCGTCCTTCATCTGTTGTGCGTGATCTACTGCAATTGATGCATTCCGCATCCAGCAGTGAGTAGCAGGACGGCCTTGATTTCGTCTGGTCCCACCTCCATGTTCTTAGCCTGTTCACGGAAAGGATGCCACGAAGATGATTCGTTAGTGCTCTTCAAACATCTTCTAGGTAAAAACACTAAACCCTGAAACCTAGAACCAAGAGATAGCCTTACCTCCGCGCGGAAGAGGTCGAGAGCAAAGCCATTGAAGCAGCTGATGACGGCCTGTTGCACATCCAAGCCGAGGGCGTCAAGTGCTCTCACTGTGGAAAGGAGCAGCCCTGGCCGACGGGCACAGAACATGTGGATGTTGAGTGCTTGGCCTTCCCTTTTTCGCACTTCCACCTGAGCAAAAACCAAATTCCAGAATTCTTAATAACATCGCATAAAAGAGGATTTTATTATCGTAAGAGTTTTGTGATGAGGATTGGATCAAGGAGACTCGAGAGGATGAGCAGCGTACCCGGGGAGTCTGGGACTCAGGATTCGGCAACACGGGGCATTCTTCTTTCACTGCAGCTGGGTAGCCGTGGCCGGATCTCGGCGTTGGGCTGGACGGCATCGACCGCGACTGGTCCACTTTTGCTGCCTCCAGTTCCTTGTGGATATCATTGATGCGCTGGAGAAGCTCCTTCAGATACTCGATTGCATCACCCAAAATGGAGGCTCTGTCCATCTGTTGGCAATCAGCCCATATGTGTTTATGAATAACATCAAATGACAAACTTCCAGGTGATAGAATTGACTCATGCGAATTTAAGCCTTGGTGATGTGATGTGGACATACCTTGGTGATCTTAGGAACCACAGACCGAAGCATGTACAGACGATCGTTGAGTTTCTTGCGGCGTCGGCGCTCGGCCATGAGATTCTTCGCAGGTAGCCCTCGTTTCCCCTTCCCATTACCTTTCCCAGTAGTCTGATCTGCTCCATTGCCTGCGCCTTCTTCCACTTCGTAAGGTCCTCCAGACCCGTCACCACTTTCGTCAAGATCGTCGTCGTCTTTGACATCGTAGTCATCCCCATCTAAACCCACGTCGTTCGGATCATCACTTCCGGAGTTGATATCCACTTTGCCAGATGTGGTTTGCAGGTGGGCTTTCTGCAGGTGAGGGCTCTGATGGTCTTTACCTGGCGTGTCCGCAGAGGAATCGTTCGAGGCAGTGGTGACAACTCGTGGTGGTGACTTGCTCGCTGGAGAGATCGTTCCACCGCGACGCGACGCGGCACGCTTCTGGAATAATGTTTGCTGCCCTTGAAGATAGCTCTGAAACTCCGTCCGCTTGTTGGAGTGATATGGCACGAGCTCGTTTCGTGGACCACCAGAGCCATCTTTCACAGTCTTGTTTTGGTTCAGCACTTGGGCGCCGTATGTATCTGAAAACGAAGGCGTTGTCATGCGTGGAAAGTTCGATGTGCGCATATTGTGATTCATGTTGTTGCTGCCGGTGATGTTGCTTAAGCTTCCACCTGTGTTCATGATATCATGGTTGAAGCTTGATGGCAGGCCTGAGCTGAAGCTGTCCATTGGGTTGCTTCGGCCGAGTTGCCCGCCTGCATGAGCCAA
The DNA here is from genome assembly GCA_014871385.1 of Ceratodon purpureus. Lineage (NCBI taxonomy): Eukaryota > Viridiplantae > Streptophyta > Bryopsida > Pseudoditrichales > Ditrichaceae > Ceratodon > Ceratodon purpureus. The sequence goes on from CM026422.1 coordinate 23,203,024, forward strand.
GCCCACTTCTTCCATCAGTTCAATATGTAATGACATGAACGTCGGAATTAATTAACTCAAAGCATTTCAAAGTTCATCTTGTCATAAATGTTCTGTTCTGAAGTTGAAAGAATATTGATATTGCTGAATAGGACATTGGTTCAACAACAGAAATTGCAGGAACAAGACCTGGAGAAATACTTGAGAGGAGACCAACGCTCGAGCCCTGACCATTGCATGCGAGATCCTCAAGAAGGCGGTTGCTCTCGAGGCCCTGTACGCCTAGGGACGATGGCGCGGAGCGGAAACTGCTGATGAGGTTATTGGTGCTGTCGAAATTCAGAGGTGACTCGAGCAAGCTGTTGAAGCTGGAGCGAGGGTCTGACAAATTTCCGTAAGGGGATGAGTAGGAGAGATCCATAAGCGAGGCTTCGGGTGTGTACCATTCTTCCTCCAGCACTCTGGACGTTCCCACGTTGTCCTGGAGTAACAGAAACTACAAGTAATCTTAATTCCAGTACATGGGCACAGAAATTATTCACATGGCCCGAAAGCATATTGACTGGATTTGGCAAACAGAAAACTTTGGAAATATCATGTACTATAAACAGTGAAGCATTCCGAAGTGAGGTTTGGGATCAGGACAAGTTACCTTCACGACGTCCATGTTTGCTGTGTTTTGGGAGGATGTCGGTACCTTCCATGACGATTCTTCCTCCAGGTTGAGGACAGGGTTCGTAGGCATGCTGAAGAACAAAACAACTCAGTTAGTGTTGTTTGGAGCTCAAGAACATCCGCTGAACAGAATGCAGCCACTTCATAAATGGATATATTACAACGTTTTGATTCAGCGTACCGACCGCACCGAAAGACAAACTTAATTTATTTCTGCAAATCACAGATTCCAGGCATTTAATGGCAGGCTTGAAACCTGATGTCAGATGATGCGGCACCCATCCAAATGTCGGAGTTAGACTGCGACGCCATGGTGTTTCAAGACCTATGTGAAAGTATAAAAGCACGAAGAGTTCAATGGCCGGATGTTACTGGCATGCACATGTCACCTGCGAACATAAAAACGGACTATTCTGTTACGATTCAGTGATTGGTTTTGTAATAAAATGTTCTACTTACATAATGAAATGCCAACCATTTTTGGGACGCAATAGGGGGCCCTAAAATTCAGTGGTGCGAGTGATGGATATGCGAGAGCAAAATCATTACCTGAAGGTACAAGAGACTGGAGCACTGCTGCGCTGATCGATATGAGGTGGGAAAATAAATCAAATCTGTTGATGAAGCTTAAAATGGGCGGTGTGTCTCCTTTTCCTGGCACATCACTGCAAACAAAAGCAGCAGGTTAGAAATTCATCTGGAAGTTTACAATATAAATCAATCACTCAGGGTTCTTCCAGGAATTGCTACAACTTCATGAGAGAAGTGATACTACTGAAAATAATCCAGCCAGCTTGTACTGCAGTCACTAGGGCTGACACTGTAGACATTTATGCCCGAAACCACGACTAAAATATATCCCATATATTCCAAAAACCATGAATGGAATCTTCGAACCCCATCGCAACTCCAGAGCAGGGAACCGACAGTACAAGAAATACACAGATCTAATGGAATAAAGTCGATAAATTCTCTGTTCTAAGAGTGAGCCATGTACACATGATTCAATTGATATACTGCACTGTAAATAACGAATCAGATACACTCAACTACGGAAGACATTGAGACGATAATTTCAAACCACCACAAACGACTACAACAACTCAAACAAGAGCACATGTGTTTGAAAACCAGTCATGAAACCCTCAACACGATCTCCACGGAAAATGAGCTCTACTGCACCTACTAAGTATTACAGTTTACCGTACCCATCTCCTATGACCCAGTTGACCCTTCAAAACAATGCGTTCAGATCACACCCTCCAGAGGACTGATTAGTTTCCCTAAACTTTTCTCAGGGCTTGAACCCATAGTTATACCCGTGAGAGACCTGATTTCAAATGGTTAGAGAGCTTGAACCAACTCAATACTCACACCACGTCATAAGTAAAAAAACAGGAAAACAAAAATTTCAGGAGGGAACCGACTTGAGTTTGTAACGGCAAAGTAGACTGGCGACATCGGGACCCCACCCGATGCACCGGAACTCATGGACAGCAAAACACTTGAACCTAAGGCATGTCTGGCATGAGCAAAACCTCGAAAGCGGGGCCCATGGAGGGGACTACCTGAATGAAGGCGAAACTGCTACAGTTGTCGTGACTGCTACAGAACAAAACCAAGACAAGGGTTCCAAAGATCAACTTGAAGGTGTGCGAGATTTATCGACACCGGCCCAATATTGCCTGGACTGTGACCTTGTGAATAAATTCCTAGTCCAAAAGGAGCCAAGCGTCATGTGAAACGAAAAGGACATGGCAATACGTGGATTTAAACAATGTGAGCTAGACAGGCCAAGCTGCTCTGCTGCAAACGGTGCACAGTGGAGCACACCGCCATCTGTTGCTAGCGGTAACATCAGGCAGGTTGTCTACACCTGCTACGTCCTAAGTTTCCTCGAAGCTGATCTATCAAAACACTCAAGAAACTTAATTCCTAAATCTGCTTAAGCAGCAACCGGCGTAATTAGCCAGTTCGGATGTCCCGCCTTCGAAGACTACGACTAAGTTGGGAGAAACGCATCGATCAGTAAGCGTAGAAATGAGTCTATCGATGCGAGCTTTGTAACAACGGTTCACTAGCCTGACGAAGGACTGTTGACACTGTAGCATGGGAACCGGCTTACTTGACAAACCCCCAGAGTTTGATCACTTTGGTTGCCGAAAAGTTGTCTCCCGCAGAGGAGGACCAGGCTAGGCAACGGGAGCCTTGCAAGAGCCTCTTAGGCGACAAGAGTAGCAGTCTATGTAGTTGTACATACTGACAAACCTGAGAGAGAGCCAAAAGCAGAACTAGGAGATCAGGGGCGAGCTGTGTAGTACTACCAGCCCCTGGAGCTGGTTATCATCATCATCCTAGACGACCATTGTCATGATCGCAAGCAAGGGTAATTAGACTGGCCATGAAGTCATAACTAAAGGCATCCATAAATCATGAAAAAAATTAACCACGGAGGAGGAAATTATTTCAAAACTATGGCAATTGTATCATCTCTACAACTGCTGAATCAACTGATGTTGTTAGGAGACGGCTGAGCTCACTAAACATGTGAGATGATGAGCCGTGCTGTTTACTCTAATGAGGTGACAAAGCGTCGTCATTCTCACCAGAAACTAAAGGCGATGGTGCACAATTTAGAAAGGATTAAAATGGAAAAAATACAGTGGTAACTGCAACAAACTCACCCACAAAGTGCTCAGTCCCAACATCAATCTCAGTCGACGTACCTTTCATGGGGTTGACATACGGATCGGATGCATTCAGGGCTATCATCTACTCATCTAGCACCCTGTAGCTACAACATATATATAATCCATGTGCACTCCTAATTGTAGAAGCTGGATGAAGTCGAATTAAATTACTGATCTACGATCATGTGTCATGATGAGAAAGTTGGCAGCGCTTCATTCAGCCATTTTCAGAGTACGCTGCCAGTACCTACCCCCATGCACCGTCTGTACAAAAACTCTTGAAAAGACATCCCACACACGCTAGTGTACTCTACGCAAAGATAAGCTCACTGAGGGGGCAAAACAAGGGGAAACAATAACAAAAAAACGAAGTTAACTATCATCTTCTTACTATCCGGGTTATAAACACAACAGGCGAGCTGCTGATAAGATCAAAACTGAGCAGGAAACTTTAACACCGGAACATCACCTTTCATGATCCCATACGGTGTGTCTACTTGGAGTCATCAATAGAGCTGTAGTAAATACTTAATAGCCACTATTGAATCAACTCAGAAGGTGAATATGAAGCCTTTCAATGTACGTCGACGTCATCATCTTCACTGGAACTGCAAGCTTGTGCTACGACGACGTACATACACGAAAGAGCACTTGAAGCCCCAGGCTAGAAGTGTACAACCCCAAGTAATGAGGCTCACAGTTTTCTACAGGTAAAGGGGCGGCCAAGGGCTATCAGTTACTCAGCTAACATTCCCATGAACATGGGATGTGTTGGGTACATAGGTGCCCAGGAATTAATGGGGAAATTATTCCCTTTGCGAAATAACCATCCCTCGGTGGTACTAGTGCACTGGTCTTATAATGAGATTGGGTTCGATGGGGGCGTGGTACTCAGGTCATGTGTACCAAGTACTTGACATGGTGGTACCAATCAAATACTCTTGCTGGCATTGCGAGCACCGTAATTTCAGGGCTGGACGTGGAAACCTGATGTTGGTTTCTCCTCATCTACTTGCCCTCTTTCCTGAAGGTTCTCAATACAGTAGCGGTTACCCTCTTCGGTTGCGCAACGGTCTCTTATACATACATGTTAGTAGGAAGAAAACGTTCAGGACTACACACTTTAGAAGAAGGAAAAGAAGACCATAATTGTCAAGAAGACAGTGGAACAATTTCATGCCCACATGTGTTGTTTGGGAGTCTCACCTGATACGTTGTTGCTAGAAGTGCAGTGACGTTAGTGATATTGGAATTGTTTTTATCAATAGTAAACATCATCACAACAATATGTTCACCATGAAGGGTTGAACAAAGGGAGTCAGCAAAAAATGCAGAAAATTTCTGCTAAATTTACCTTCGCTGACGGCCGGGCGAGTCCAAAGTTGCCGATCGAAGTTCAGCGTTGCGACGTTGCGGATCAACTCGGGTGCAGAGTTGTGCACAATTCCAGTCAATGCTCTTAAGATCTCTTCCTTTAGGTGCATTGAGCCACTGGCTTCACTTCCCAGACTTAGTACGGCACCAGTACCGTCCCCCCTTAGGAACCAGAAAAAAGTAGATATAAATGTTTGACAGATTTGAAGACTCGGTTAACGAGACAACTTCTAAGAGAGAGAGCACTTGGTCTTCAAGTACGACCAACACACTGTCCAGAAAAATAATTCGCTTTAAAATTTTATAACCCGGGGCCGCTGCAGATCCTCCACACCAACAAAAAAAACTAGTTTCTCCTTCCTGAACCTTTCCACCACCAAACTCCACACCAAACTCCACACCAAAACTCCCTGGCAAACAGCGACACCTCTTCACAGACACAACGTCTGAGCAGCAGGAGTACTCCCAGCACCTGCCCAACTGCGAACCCAACTGACCATAGAGTTGACAACCTTGAGATAGAGAGAGCACGATGACCGAAACCAAATTTGTAAGATCCAAACCAGCAACCTCCTGAATTAATCTCTGACCTCACCGGTAGTACTACACCGAGAACACTGGCTGTGTGATGCAGAGACAGACGCTCTCTACATCCTACCAATAATGTGCACTGATCGACTGGTTTGATGTGTAGCAATGGTACTGCTCAGGCTACCACCAAGTGTGAGAACAACAAAGGTCTGGATGGAGAAGCAGAAGGGACTTGATGTATGTTAGCGTCTCCAGCCTCACAGAGACAGAGAGCACAACCTGGGATTCATGAATGTGTGGGACTGGAGGCGAATCTTGCTAGAATCATTCCTGTTTCCTTTTTTATCTTTTCCTTCAAGTTGATGTCTCTATTTCTGGTATGATTTTTTCACGAATCCTTTTTTTGGAGTTTTTTTTTTTTTTTTTAGATTTGTTTTTTGGTTTTTTTTTTGGTGTTTTGGTGATTAGAAGTGAGTTTGGTGGAGGAGAGGAGAATAAGGTAGAGTGGTACGACAGTTGTGGGGATGTCGGGGAGGAGTTTAGAGTACTCGGTCACAAGGAGAGCGTGACCGACTCCTCGATAGCACAAAGTGCCTTGATCTCAGGGGCGGCTGGGAAGGAGCACGCCATGCCTTGGCAATGCCTTGGCTTCTACTTGCCACCTAGGTGTGCCTTACCCGCCACCTCAGCCAATTCCCTCATTTCCGTCTTTTTTTTTTAATTTTATATTTTATGTTTATTTTTTATTTTTTGGTTTGCATACGTCTGAGTCAAGCGTCTCAGCTTCAGCTACATCATACATGGGTTGTAACATGGAGGTGAATCATCAACATTCCTAGTCAGTTGCGCCCAATTCACTGCACAATTGCTGCGGATGTGTAAGGTGTTAGCCTGGTGCTGCAGCTGCTCAATCTCCGTATTCCTTGGCCTTCATGCCCAGATTGACATGAGGGGGTATCGCGTAATGATTCTGGAATGGAATGAAAGAATTAAGATCTAGAGATAATTCTTAAAGAGGTGTACGAGCGTAGGGAATAAAGAAATAACATCTTTTTTGAGAAGAATGGGCCTGCCTGAGAGGATCATTTTTGAATGTGCGGTTTTTGCAACAGTGAGAAGTTTGTAGTTAGTTGGGATTTTGGAGGTGTTGTGCTGTAGGTTAGTTTGTGTGGTTGAGAAGGATTGTTTGATGTATGGGAAATGAAGAAGAGAGTGTTGAGTTTTGTTGAAGGTAGAGGGAATGCAATTGGGAGCCAATGGAGGGGGTTCCGGAAAATGGGCCAATAGAATGCACTGTTAGCTTGGAATGGTGACGCTGGTAGAAGGTGTAACGGTGGAATGATAGTACAACATGAACACTCGAGGGTCTCATCAATGAACAGGCTCCATTGAGAGGTTATCGTGCATCTCAAACTGATCTCAACCACTCCGTACATTCATTGGTGACATCTAATTTTCAGCCATCATGGCCATGTCATGTTGTGACATAGCCTTGTTTCCCAGCGAAGGCCCCCTCTCAGCTAGATTCGGCGCAGTCTAGAATAGGAAGACTTGGCTCCTAACTAGCTTCAATGATGGAAATTTGTCTTTCATCGAAATTTTAGAAGGACAGAGTTGAAGTACAACAAAAACGAAGCGTCTTTCAAGTTCTCAACCACAGACTCTGTTTTCTCTTGTCCAAGGGGTTGCCATTATTGTCACGTTTAGTTCAACTGGGAAGCTTGCATGTTTATAAGTTACTGTGCATATCACACCCTACAGCGGTTCAAACCCAAGCTTGCATTCGAAGCGAAGATCACCCCCCCAAGGAGGTCATGCCTTGGAGGCCAGCATTTTGAGGGAGCAGACACATTTTATAAATCCAATTATCAATCCACCAAGCAAGCTCATCATTACAAAACCCTCCCAACAATTTATTTATTTTTCAAAATATCCCAGAGTCAAGCTCATGCAAGAACATGGCATTCAAACTCTCCCCCAATCCATCATGTCAAAACTCTCCTTCACTCAAATCACAACCATGTTCTCCAATGCAAACAAAACCCAAATCAACCAATGCCTCACCTCTAATTTCTCAAGCTGCCAATATTAAGCCCCAAAGCCCATTTATTTTAACCCTCCCAAAAAAAATAAGGATTTCAGGTACACATGCTGAGGTGGCACTGCATGGCGCAAGCGAAACGTGGGTGCTGGTGATAAACTCAGAAACGAACCAATCATGCCCAAGAGCAAAAAGTCTCCCTTAAAACAGTAAATAGTCCAAAAATGCAATAGCATATCTCCATTTTGATATTGTGCTCATCACTGTGCTCCCTGTCTGAACCCAAACACAATTTGGATGAATTGCACCCCAATTCAAGGCCCATGGCCCAGCCCCTTTGCCTTGTCCTGAGCCTCTGCCCCTGGTGACGTCAAGCCCTGGGCCAGACCACCGAATTGCGGCGCCTGAGAGTTTTGCAAATTGCTACAGCTCTCTCTCTCTCTCTCTTTTTCTTGCTCTCCAGTCATCTGCACTCTTTGTGCTTTCATGATGGGCTGCCTGAGTTTTTGCAAAGAAGATGGCCCATTTCCAAGAGGCTCCCTCAAGTATTTTGCAACAGTGTCTCTCCATGACAGAGGAATGAGTGGCTGCATCTACCCAAGTGTTCGTTTGGGAATGATCCAGCAGTTCAGTGCTTGAAAGTCCCCGGACGAAAACCGGTTGATGTTCGAAGTTTTTAGATGAAAATCAAAATAAAATATGTGATACTTACACCCTTGCAATAAACCTCGCCCTCGTCTTAATTACGAGGCGGGCCCTCCCCTCCTCCTCCCCTTTCTCCTTTCCTCCCTGATCTATTTTTAGGGGCCCTGCAGCCCATTTTTAGTAATTTTTTTATTTTTAATGAAACCGGGGACCCCGAATTAGACTAGGGGGACCCACTAGATTAATTTTAGTTAGTTTATATATTTTTAAAATTTTTTTTTATTTTATTTTTTTTTTCATCAACATGCAAAATATAGGGGGCTTTTTGCCCCCTCCAATGACAGCCCTGGTTGGGGGGCCCTCGTCATTAAGACGAGGGCGAGGTTTATCGCAAGGGATACTTATATGGTACTCGGATAATGACGGGATGAATTGGTAGTTGAGATTGGTTGTTTACAAAAAATATAGGATAATTATTGATATTTTCAAAAAACTCCCGGGAAAGGAAAACCACTTTCTCTCAAAGCCACAAAACTTATTCATACCAAGGCCACACCAAAAACTCTAAGGGCTAAAGTCAGCAAAAGAGATCAACCCTATATTCTCTCTGGAAATATTGAGCTCTGATTTCAGTTGGTTGGAACTTCTGCAGCCAACTGAAATTTTAAGCCAATATTTTTAGATAGAATGAAAGACTGATGTTTTTAGTGACTGGAGCCACTTGAGATTTTGGTTTAGTGCATATATCACTCAAATGTCATGAGTCTTCAGCATCAATAGAATCACTAAAGTATGCTTGTGATGAGTTCATAGAGCAAGAATTAGATGTTTTGAACTTATTCAACCACCTTAACCCCTAAAGTTGAAAGGCTTCAGAATTGCCAAAAACCCTCAAAACTCTTTCAATGTAAGGTGTAAGTTTCAAAGTTTTGATGTATTTTGGAGGAAATAACCGTAGGATCTAGTACCTGGCTTGTACATGTATATGTACTCCAAATCTTAGATTCATACTCCTTACCGTTTGTGAGATCATAACGTTCTAAGTTGAAAGTAAAGTTTTTTTTCCTTGTTGCAAAATGAGTTTCGAGTGTTTTGTGAGCCAAAAAAACAATTTCAAAAGCAAATTGGATGTGAGGCTCTTCAAATTCTTGTTTCTAGATGGGTTAGGAATATGTCCATGCACTTTTTCTCTCATATGATCTATTAAAACCTAAAGAAATGCTTGATTTTTCACATGGAGGTATGCTCAAATTCAAATACAAAGGCCAGTCTATGATAGTAAAAAAGAAATACGGAGAAACATTGGATTGAAAATTTGAGCGGTGAGACCATGCCTTCAAAAACAAAACTTGAAATAAAGCAAAATCTCAATTTTTGGTGAATTTTTGAAGTTTCCGTCGTCTAATTAATTTTGGGCAGATTTTGAGCATATACTGCAATTTTGGGCAGATTTCAGTATGCCCGAAGAGTGTTTTCGAACTTTGACTGCATGTATCTTTTAAAGTATGAGGAATTTTGAAGCGTGAATGGTCTTGTTAGAAAAATATGATAATTGTCTGTATTGTGCCAAAATTACAGCTTTATCCTATAAAAATTGACTTATGGGGACTCGGGAGCTTGACCGGACCCTAAATCATACCATTTTTGTTGAATTAATGCTTTAGGGGTTAAAAGGAATGAGTGCGGTGGCTGCGTCTACACAAGTGTTTGTTTCGGAATGATCCAGCACAATCCGTACTTGTAAATCCCCGACAAAAACCGGTGGATGTTCAAAAACATTATTTAAAAACCAAATTAAAATATGTGATATTTGGGTGATACTTACACAATACTCGGATAACAATCGGATGAATTGGTACTCGAGTCTCTACAGGATAACTACTGATTTTCTAAGAAAAATCCCTGGACAGTAATTGAAATTACTGGGTTGGGTCATGTTAATTTTTAAATATCTAAGTCTTGCTCAATGGGCTTATCACAAGTATAGTTTATTGATTCCATCTATGCTCAAGAGTCATGGCGTTCTGGTGAGTAAGCACAGCGGCTGTGACAAAGTGGTATTGGGATTGGAGGTTGAAAACTGTGAGTAATTTGTCCTTCTTTCTCTGGTTGAAAGTGACTATCATTACATGATGGCAAAGGTTGTTTAGACTGTGAACTATGGTTTTTTGGGAGGTTGGACCATGAGCAAAAATGGTGAGGTTTTATTGGATGGTAACTGAAATACCCTGGCTTCATTGGCAATACTGTATGCTGAGCAATTCACAGAACTGCACACGCCTGAATATCTGTGAAATCAGTCGTGAAGAGATTGTTGAATCCTGGTGGGAATGTACAATATCACAGTTGCTAAGCCCGTGATCCCGCAACTATACTTCAATCACAAGTTTGAAGTCGGTAAACATTCTCAAAAATTGGAACAGTTTACATTGTACTGATCTAGATGATTTCAGGGAGAGGTTAGTAGTCAAGTGATGTGCTGAGGCCCTCTATCCCTTAGTGGAGCAGGTTTGGGTCTCAATGGTAAAGTGACTATAGTATGGGACTTCACCATCACAGACGACACAATTACTGGACATTGGTAATTCTTTCCAAAGAAAGTTGAGTGCAAGTTATACACACATTTTATTTAAAAGGGAAAAGCTGTAAAAGTTGAGTTTATGTTGAAAATTTTATGTCAACATGCCTCTTGAGATATTTGAACCAAAGTTTAAATGCATGCCACTTTAACCCCTAAAGTTCCTTGACTATGTTTCACCACCAAAAACGCTCCACAGCTACCAATTTCCAATGTAGAAACCGTTAATGACTAAAAAATCATTATTTTTTAATTCTAACCGTAAGACCTTCAAAAATATTATTGTAGTAGATAGCTCAATAAATTTCATCATAATCGACCGCAAAGATTAGAAGATTATAGCGAATGAAATTTAAAAATAATTTTTCTTGACACGATTTTTGACGAGGTTCACACACTTTAACTTTTTTTTTTCCTTAGGTTTATTGCATTACAAATTTTGGGGTTTTGGTGCATGACAAAGATGACTAAGTTTGCTAATTTTATTTTTAAAAATTACAAACAAAAAACAAGTGTAGGATGTTGAAAACAATGTCTTTATTAAGTTGAATACAAAAGAATGCTAATTCATATTTTGTCCTATAAATTCTATTATATTATAAAGTCCCAATCCAAACGGTCAAAGTATAGATTGATGTCCATCCTTTGAGCAGAAAAAAGAAAAAACCTAAAAAAACAAATTTTCTAACTTTTATTGAGGAAAGAAGAAGTTTTTTTAATGCACTGCCCGAAACCGTGAGAAAACTTATATATTTTGTGGAGTGAACATTTGTATGGATAGAAGTTTTTTTTTGGGAAATCTCAAAGATGACAACATTAAGTATTTACGAGAATAATCTCATAGGTAATACATGTATTTAACATTGCTGCCCAAATTACTTACGGAACAAAAAATTTCACTTTAGGTCTCATAACTATTTTTTTAAATGTCTAAATGTCTAAATAAATAAATAAATAAATTCCCTCAAGTCTTTGTTACGGCAAACATTCACAAAAGTTCCAAAAAATTTCAACTTAAATTGAAGTTACAGGTACATGCCCAAATTCTAAAAAAGCCCGTAGAGGGCAAATTGTCCTTCAGGGATTAACACACATTCTTACTAACCATATGTAAATTTAGAAGAACTCTTAATATACACATATTTAAAGAAATAAAGAGAGAAGTAACAAAATTTATAACAGAAAGACATTTCCACAATATGTAATTAAATTAAATATCTATAATTTGATTGTCAATAGTTAAATCACATTGTTGTAATATAATTGAAATTAGTATATTTATATATAAAAGTTGTTTTTGTTACTTTATATATTGACATAGTGTAAAAGTGAATTGTAACAATATATAAAGACTTTGAACTTTATTTAAAAATCATATTGACGTCCAGGTGTGGATGTAAATAATATGTACAATCTTTAGCCTTCATTTACAAGTCACTACTTACGTTGAGTTAGCCTAGATGTCACCAGTATGTACAATTAATAACTTTGATTTACAACTCACGTTGACGTGGTCTGGATGTAACCAATATGTACAAATATAAACATTTATTTCTAAGTCTTATTCACGTGGTATAAATGTAATTGGTATATACTATCAGCTATAAGTCAAAATTGATGTGGTGTTCATGTGATCAATATGAGTCATATTGACGTGGTGTTGATGTACCCAGTATGAATCATATTGACGTGGTGTTCATGTAATCAGTATGAGTCATATTGACGTGATGTTGATGTAATCACTATGAGTCATATAGATGTGGTCTTGATGTAATCAGTATGAGTCATATTGACGTGGTGTTGATGTAATTAGTATGAGTCATATTGACGCGATGTTGATGTAATCAATATATACTATTCTGGACCACCAGTTTCAAGTGATATTGATGTGGTTCCAGGTAATATAAATGTGGTGTGATGTAATCAGTATATATTATTTTGGGCCTTTCAGCTACTAGTGATATTGGCTTGGTGTGGATATAACCAGTACATATCATTTGGGACCTTTGGTTGCAAGTGATGTTGACATATTGTAGATGTAACTATTATACATTTGATTTAATAATTTGTTATAAGCCTTGGATTATTATGTTTATCTTTTCAAATATTCTCATCTTTAAATTTTTAACTAGTATAGGCCTAAGTATGTAAATTTATATGATTTAATTCATTCAAATCTATATTTAATCCATCAATCCTTTGTAAACTTCCGTTTATTATTTTGGATTAAAAAATTATAGAACATTTTATAAATTGAGTAATGATTTATATCATTATTGGTTGATGTCAAGAATTTCAAATTTTGTAGGTAACTCTCAAATTTCAGTAATAAATAGGTGTAAAAAAAAGCATAAGATGGGGCCTTTAAATACTTTGCTTTTAGAATAGAAGGATTGAATGACTCAACTCATTATGCTTTTCCACCCTTATATACTACAAATTTCAATTTGCAACCATCAAACTGTTACTTTATGAAGTCCTTAAAGTAATGGCTTTTACGATTATATTTGTATACGCTGTAAATAATTAAAAAGACTAACCAAATGTATAAAAAGACTAACCAAATGTTCAATTTGTCTACCACACAACAAAGACATAGATTTTGACATGATCATTTTTCTATAAATTAAAAAATTCTTTCACACAATCCTCTCATATCCTTTTTGCCTTAAAGTACATATTTTCTACACATACTCTCATATTCTTGTATATTTTCGGAGCTCTACATATCCAAATGAAGATCTGATTTTTTGGAAAGTATAGGAATTTACCATATTTGAATCTAATCTTCAATATTGACATCATATTCATAATGAATTACAAATTGTCAAACTTTTTACAACTCTAATGTGAACTTAGTGGTCATCTACACCAACAGGATTACATAATGAAACCCTCCTTAGATTAACCCCTAAAATTCCAGGCCTATTTTTGCTAATTTTCACTTTTAAAATGCTGAAGATTTCAAAAAAATCCCTCTTTTTAATTATATTTTTTTAAATGCTGAAATTTCAACCCCATAAAGATTATGATTTATAATGTCCACTAAAAAAATCTTATAAAAAAATATTAAAAAACCTTACTGTCGTAGCTTGCCGAAGTTCCTGCAACCCACTTTGGGTTTTGTGGAATTTTAGGGGTCAAGGTAGATGCGCCAATGATAATGCATGATCAATAATGGTGTGTTTTTATATCTCCGTCAACAATTCATTTTTGGATTGTGTAAATGACTCCTCATTGTTGTCTTAATAATTTAACATTTATTCCTTTGATTACCAAGTAGTGTTTATTATCATAGGCACTTATTGTCTCTTATTGGAATAATATTCAAATTTTTAATCTTTAAAAAATTCCCAAAAATTGAAAACAACTTCAAAAAATTGAATGTTTTTTTGGTTCAAATTTTCTATGTTTACTCAACCGATTGTTGTCATTTAGTAGGAACCGGAGGATGAGTAGCTAGAGAGCTCCACAATTTCCGGTGAGGAGGGTCTCTGGGAGTTAGCCTCAGGAGATGTGTGTATTGGCAGCAAAGGGGCTGGATTTGCTGTGGAGTCCTCTGTATACACTAGCATTCTAAGGTTTTGTGTGAGGGTTGAGGATATGTGTTGGAAAGGACTCAGGAGCAATAGAAACCAGATCTGTAACATTGTTTGTGATTGGAGGCAATATGTTGATGCATAGTAAGTGCTGGGACTAGTGTTGGTACTATGATCTCATAGAAGCTACCCACAAACTTTGCTCAAACCTCAGATCTGAGCTTCTAGCACTCTAGGGAGGCAAGGAGATCCTAGGAAACCCTCACACAGCAACTCACAGAGACAACTCCAAGATCCGGAAACTTAGCGATTCAAATGGTCAAGCATCTGTGCACACAAGGGCAGTTCCTCCAACTTCTCACTATTATTTCATTTATCTTTATTGCATTCCACAGCTCTTACACATGTACTGCTAGTATAGCCTCAAACTCACAGATCGACGCAGTATACATGACACAACCTAGATATGATAAACACCATAGCCCACCACCGATGACGCATCTGCAAGTATGCACTAGTCAACAGCAACAAACCACCAGCCGATTCCTCAAACATTAGATCCCCATTAGTAAAAACTTTAAAATAAAATTAAAATAAAATTTTGGTAGTAGCTAGAGCTACTTTATTTAATTGTTAGCATACATGTGTCAAGTCTCTTTTTGTCACTTCTCGCAAAGGGGGCTGTTGGTTGGCACTACTTATTCCCTGCTCGTGATCGCTCACTCAGCAGTATCAAGACACTCCATCCCCCACATCCACTCAAACGAGTCCATCAGGGTTCGAACCCGGACCAGATTAATGAGACAAACGCTCACATCCAACCAACAATGAGCTTGTGGCTTGATGTCCGTAACATCACCACAAACTATTCTATACGCCTATTTCCACCGGTTTCTTGTTACTCGCTACTTGTGACTAAAGTGTCTACTCTCGAAAGGGGGGAGTAGATCTTTACTTCCATACCTTTGTCCTGTGGGCTTTGGATTGGGGGTAGGTCGAACAGACACTTAATTCACGTCGGTTTCCTCCGGAGACCGAAGTTTCTCTCTCTCTGTTTACTCAACCTTAGAATATTTTTCCCACACTTCTTATACCATGTAATGAGGAAAAGGGCTCCAATTTTGTTATACTTATGGATGTTGCTACCTTAACGACTTTGCTTTGTGGATGGATGTAACAACTTCTCTTTGCAAATGGGTGTATGGTAGTCAACCTTATTTCCAACGTAGTTTGTGATAGGGGTGTGTTGGCAACTCAATTAATGGTGCTATAGAGTTTTCAAAGGTGTGGAAAAGTGTTGTGAATACATTGTAGGTGTCAAACATTTTTACAAAGTAGTAAATAATTGATGAAATTATTTATCTCTAAAGTTTTTGGCATTAAAATCTAAAATTACAATGTCAACCAATTATTACTTACAATGTCAACCAATTGGTATCCCATGACATCCAATACCAATTTTAGTCCATGTCTACACACTCTGCAAATGTTGCCCAACCCTTAATCCCTAAACGCACTTGAGACCCAATTCGGGTCGCATCACTTCTAGGCATGCTATTCTAAGGTTTTAGAATTTATTATTTTCTGAAAATTTTACTTTATGTAGCTCTCAACGATAGATTTCTAGTGGCGCAAATTTCAAAGCATTTGGAGTTACGATGCAAAAGTTATGAATTTCAGAAGAATCTGCTCTAAATTTGGGCAGCCAAGAACCAATGGAAATCTCCCATTTTCTGCCCAAGTTGCCCGTCATTCAATAGGGCAGAAAGTGACAAGACAAATTTTCAAAGGGTGGACATTGGCAAAATAATCGGCCCAATATTTTTTCATACAAACACATTTATGACGGTTTTCATCCATTAGAAAATCTTCATCTAATTAACCATTTCCATCTAAAGATGTTGCTGATTTTTTCATCCAACTAACAATTATCGACCAGAGCATAGTTTTCATCCAAATTCTAGATTTCATCAATCTAAATTATTTCATCCTAACTCCATTTGTCATCCAAACTTAATAAATTTCATCCAGTATGAATGACATGGCAGAGGGTCCATCCACAGGACCCCCTTTTACCAAAACTGCCCTTTGAAATAAAAGAGAAATATACAATTTACACTTCAAAAAATTATAGAAATTTAAGATCTATTCCAATTGCAATTTTTTGTGGTTCTTTTTGTCATTGACTTCATCATATCTACCGTTCAGATTTCCAATTGGACATTTTGAGACTACCCTTTAAGTAGTTTTAACTTTGGAGAATGTAAGGCAATTTCAGCACACCCCTTTCACAAAATCAAGGCTTTTTTTGCCTTTCCAAGCCCGTATGAAGCTCAAGCTTTGTGACCTTATACCTAACTTCCATACCTAAAGGAAATAACTTCCATACCTAAAAGAAATGATGATTCTCCATAGATCAAATGTATTTGCAAAGTATAGTTTTTGGGCATTGCAACTTTTGTATACTCATAGGGCAGTGTCAAAAAAAACTTTTACAGTGACTTCAAATGTTATAATCTCGCAATATGTACAGTAGATTGTTCTCGAAATTGGTACATATCTTATTAATTAAAAGATCTTATGGTTAAAAATTCAATTTGATATCTAAATTTAGAAATCAATAGGTTTCTAAAAATAGGGGTATGTTTTTGGCAGTTTTGGCTCCAAAAACACCAAGGGCCTTCAGGGGTTAATTCAAACCTCTTTTCTTTCAAGAATGGTAGAATTCATTCTCTACTCCCATTGACAATAAGCCTCTTTTGACTATTCTAAATCAAATTTTGATTTATAAATAGGAATAAATCTTAGTACACGAGGCACATGATAACAAAATTTGGTCATACTAAAAAGATATGATAGTTGTCTATATTGTTCCAAAATACAGCTTCATGATGTAAAAATTGACTTAACCCCTAAACGGCCAGGGGTGTTTTTCATCAAAGCTGCCTTAAAACAGCCCCTCTTCAAACCAAGGTGGATTTTGCAAACTTGGGGTCTATTTTAGTACATCTAACCGCAAGATCTTGTAGCTAACTTCTATGTCTACATGTCCACCAAATCTTACACATTTATTGTTCACCAATTGCAAGATCGTAACATTCAAAGTTGAAAAACAAGTTTTTTTTCCTTGTGCAAATAGGGATCAGCAGAGTTTTGAAGGCCCAAAAAACCATTTTTTTGCATTACGGATTTTGGGGGTTTTGATGCACGTCAAACAAGACTGAGTTTGCTAATTGTGTTGATAAAAATTATATTCAAAAAGTTGTGGAAGGTTGCCAAAAAAATCATTTTCCGCTAAGGGATATACTGAAT
Source organism: Ceratodon purpureus (assembly GCA_014871385.1). Classification (NCBI taxonomy): domain Eukaryota; kingdom Viridiplantae; phylum Streptophyta; class Bryopsida; order Pseudoditrichales; family Ditrichaceae; genus Ceratodon; species Ceratodon purpureus. The sequence continues at coordinate 23,220,388 of CM026422.1, forward strand.
TCACAAACATAGGCCGTTTTTTGACAATAAAAATAGCATATGAAAATAAATTGGATTGAAAATCTGAACGGTGGGAACATGCTCTACTGCCTTTTCTATACATAAAAATTTTTATTTTTGAAAAATATGTAAATCTCAATTTTTGGTGGAATTTCAAATTTTCGTCTTTGGGCAGATTTTGGCAGATCTTGGCAATTTTGGGCACTTTTGGGCAGAATTTGCTGCATTCACAGTGGCTGTGAGCTTGCCCAAAGTTTGGTTGAATGCAGCTTTTGACACTCAAAACCCCGTAACTTTTTTTTAGTATGTTCAAAAAAAATAGAAATAAAATACTGCAGAAACCTCTTCCAAATGCCTACCTACATTATTTTTTTCAAAGATTTAGGAATAAAATTGTAATTCTAGGAACCTGCCCAAATTTTAAAAAAGCCCATTCCAGGACAATGGGCGTTTAGGGGTTAATAGAAGCCTGACTAAACCCCAAATCAACCCGTTTTTGCTGAGTTGATGCTTCAGGGATTAAAGTGAAAATTCACGAAAATGTTAAACCATCACATTCAACATGCAATGGCCAACGCATCTTGGGTTGAAAAGACCGGTAAAAAAATGCTTATTTCTAACACACCATGTATTTGTCGCCATCAAAACCTCTCCATACTATAACGCTACCATCGTCAGAAAAATTTAACGGCTTCAAATTGATTGATATCATTGTATACACTATTGCAGATATCAGGTATTGTGCGCATATTATATATGCAGCAAGGCAAAACACATACATGTTAGTTTCACAATCAAGTGAAAAATAGGTATGTTCACCATAACAAGTTTCCCTTGTGAATGGGTATATCAACTTTGCTTTGTGAATGGGTATATCAACTTTGCTTTGTGAATGGGTGGATGCCCCATTTGTCAAAATGATGTTCAGTAATTATATGTGCCAGAATAAAAATAAATTAAAAGATGGTGGTCAGATTGCCGAAGAAGATAGTCTTGCGGAAGTTGGACCGTCGCATGCCAGCTGGGATGTCAATTCAAGGAGGGGCAGATTCCTTAATTCTGACGACCATATATTCCCTTTTCGCCTCCATAGTCCATAATATTATTTTCCTATGGGCTCTTGTCTACCTGAAATCCCTTAAAAACAAATTAAACAACTCTTGTGGGCTCACTAGCTGAGATCCCAATGTTTTATTTTGTATTATTTAATTGGTGGGATTATTTTGAGCCTGCTCTAGCATGTTCATGGGCAATGATTGGGTGGAGAATTTTTTGTAACCTTTTCTTTTGGCATACTCATGGTCTAAGGTTGATTGTCCTAAAACCACCACCTCCCCCATTTCTGACATGTAGATCTTTCTTTCGCCACCACAGTTGAGACCTAGAACCGCCAATTTCACAATTCAAATAGACCAATCATTGCAAAAAAAAGTTGGTGGTTTTGGGTATTATCATAAGTGAAAATTCGTACTAAGTACATAGTGTGACAATGGGAAAACATGTAGATCAGTTTTGGGTCACGAAGTACTTTTGCCTTCAGAAATTTGAACCTATTTCAAGTTGGAAAGAAAGATTTGCATTCTCCTAGAAAACAACTTTCATACATGGGAAAAATATACCCAAAAGATAACCCTGCAAAAAAAAGCTCAAAATCCTTGAGTTTGTGGTTTTAGGACAATCGACCTTATTCTTTGCAACCCTGGCACAACAAGTTCACAAATTGGAGTAAGGAGTTTATTACTCAAGAGCCAATTTTATGGCCAAGATGAAACTGCCAAGCACCCTGCAACACTTCAAGGTGCTTGTACTCCATCATGTGGTAGTTTAAAGTCATCTTGGACTGTGATGGATAAAATTAGAAAATATTTGTTGATGTATAATTTCACAACTAATAAGCTACCATTCATTATGAGTATGATTAATAAGGACCTTTGATGATTTGGAAGTATTAACCCCTAACTAGCCTTAAAACCCAAAATGGATTTTTGCAATTTCCGGCAGTCTAAATGGGGAGGTTAAAAGTAATATTTTTTTTCAAGATCTCTACTGGATGTTCCTTTTACAATAAGGTCTATGTGGTAAAAATTTTGAAGCCAAATTTCAATTTTAGAACCTTCATCTAGAAATTTTAGGTTTCAAATCCAAAACGGATAGTCTAAAATTAGGTTTTTTAAAAAAAACGAAAATTGAAATATGTTCATAACCAAATCACTACTCAAATTCCATAATGACCCAAGTCAAAAAGTTTACCAATTTTACAAGGGCAGCCTCCAAAACTTACAAAGACAAGCTTCAAAGTTTTTAGTAGTTTTTGAATTTTTCCTTTAAAAATTTGTCAAAATTCGAGATTTTTGAATTTTTATAATTTTTTTTTGAAAATCACAAATTCATAAAGGTATGTACTCACCATTCATTTTTTCTTTAGCTCATAAATTGTTTTTTTAATGCATGTTTTACAATTTTGTCAATTTTATACCTTATAGAAAATAATTTGTATGAAGGTCTAAAAAGCATTTTGAGTCCCTAAAATTTTGCATGAGCATACCTAACTTAGTTAGCTACATGGAAAAAAACGTGACCAAAATGTTTGAAGTAATAATCATCAAGTCTCCCTTTGGCCCATTTGCACCATGCCTCTCAGCCAAGGCCTAGAAAAAATATTTGCCGAAACTTTGAACATTACGATCTCACTAATGAAAAACATCCAAAGGTTGAAATCTGGATCAGTTCTTCCAAGTAAGGTTAGGTACAAGATCTTACGGTTGAAATTCCAAAAAAAGTAAAAAACATTGTTTCATATCCTCAGGAGGGCATAGTGGTAAAAATTGCAGTTTTGAAGATTCAAGCTCTCAAAAACACAAGGAAATTTAGGGGTTAATTGTTTATTTGAGTTATACTCACTTGTCTTAAGTTCTAGAGTCTTTAAGGGAGCTTTATAAATAAAGTGTAGACATCCAATATGGTGCGTCATCTAATGAAACCTTACAATTTCCTCTACAATTGATGTAGCATAATTTAAGTCTATCATTTCCACAACCGTCTAGAATGATTTTCAACAGTTAGATGAGTCGTATTACAATGTCTACTTTGATGCCTTTACTATCTACATTGTTGCCACTTTTATTCTATACTTTGGCAATTTATAGCAACTCCAGCTCGATTGATTTCCATTTCAAAATGCTAAAACATGAAAAATATTTACATGAACCTATTCCATTTTCTACACAAGAAACAACTTATTCTAGCTACAAAAGGTACATCTTTACCATATTGAGTCTATTCTGCCAACTTTTATTAAGTGTATTGTTCAGTAGCCACTTCCTATAGTGGACATTGGATCCCAATAGTCATTTCCTTGAAATTAAAGGTTTTGCGTTGTTGTTCTCAATTAATGATGACGACAATATGGTGGAGAATGTTGAATAGGATGTCCACCTATCTTAAGCAAGAATAGCCTCTTATCATTTGAAACCATAATTCTATGAATGCTTTTCACCTCTTCCGGCTCTTTCTCCTTTTCTTCTTCATATCACATGCAATTCAACCCACTCTTGACCTACTCCTTAACTCCACCTATGCACCCCAAACTTCCACTTTAATTGCATTCTCGAGTCTTCTTCAGCCAGTAGCTGGATTGGCTTGTTCCTTTGACTCAATTTGCAATGAAATTCTGTTTCACCTGTTTCAAAAAGAAAAGAAAATAACTGCATTCTCGTTGAGGCTAGACTCTGGAGTCTTGGAAATTAGTGACAATAGAGCCAATGGATCCTATTTAAGATCCAAGATTTGGGAGGTGCTTACCCATATCATGAACTCACTTGAATTGCAAAATCCAACTATCATCACTTAGAGTAGTTTGATATATTCAATCCATCTTGAGGAGAGCAAAACTTCTCCTATTGACCATGGCCCATTCACACCCAGTCACTTGATGCACATCCGTATGGTAATGTAGTGGTAGAAAAAATATTATTTAAATACAGTCTCCAATGGTGAGGGATTGTAGGAATGCAAGGAAATACTTCACAATCAAACAAACAGGATGGTTAGTTTAGTGGACTTGCAGCAGCCGAAGGGAATGCATTTGTTTATAGCCCAATTAAACAAGTTTGAATTGTTCTTTTATTTCTTCGTTGGCAGGGATACAAAATTGTTGAAGTGTGGCCTGCTTGCGTGATGTGAATGGGCCATCAATAGCAAATGAATGTAATGAAGTGCAACACATTTGGTCCTATGGCTGAATCATTTTCCCTTCATGTGATATTGTTGGTAGTATTGCAAATGCTTGAAGCATAAGATGAGTTAATAAAACATTTAACCCCTAAAGTTTTTGGCATCAAAATTCTGTAATTTTCTCTTAAAAGTTTCATTGCAAAGTAAACAAATTTAATTTGTGACGTATTTTAAAGAGTGTAACCGTAGGATTAAGTACCAAACTTGTAAATGTACTGTGTACATGAACATGCACATCAAATCTTAGATAAGAACTCCACACCTTTTGTGAGATTGTGATGTTGAAGTTGGAAAAAAATTCTTTCATTTTATAGTAGAAAAGGACAACAGTGTTTTGGGACCAAAAAAACCATTTTTCCAACTAGATATGAATGGAGGCTCTTCAAATTCTTGTTCCTAGGTGTATATCTTCAAAATTTTACCTTCATTGGACATGTATAACCTTGAGAAAAAACATTATTTTTGACATCGGGGTATGCTGAAATTCATATACAAAGGCTAGTTTTGACAATGAAAAAGGTTTGTAAAAAATTATTGTATTGAAAATCCAAACGGCAAAAACATACCTTGGTACCTATTTTACATGTTGGAAAAAAAAGAGTTGGAAAAAAGTAAAATCTTAATTTTTGGTGAATTTTTGAAGTTTTTGCAATCTAATAAATTTGGGCAGATTTTGAGTATAAACAAGCATATATTGTTTTAAGCATGCCCTAATAGTGTTTTCAAACTTCGACAATGAATATCACCTAAAGTACGAGAAATTTTGAAGCATGAATGATCTTGTTAGAAAGATATAATAATTGTCTATATTATACCAAAATTATAGCTTCATTGTGTAAAAATTGGTTTCCTCGGAGCTTGATCAAACCCTAAATCAACCCATTTTTGTTGAGTTGATGCTTTAGGAATTAAAAGAATTATGCCCTCACATCACAACTTCATCGGGGGAAATGCGGGCGAAGGAACTATAAGGGAACATCGGACGGTGGCGATTGGTCCTTGGGAGTGGGTAAGTTCCTGGTAGTCGGAAAGTAAGAGTTTGTTATGTTTTGGTTACTTTTTGGTACCTTTGGTAAATTATTTTGCCATCTGGCTTTTCATTGCCACAGAGAAAAAATATAAATAAATAAACTGGTCACAAACTGCTTCAAATACCGGATGCCTTTACAAATAAATATACCAGAACCTTGTGGCTGGGTCTCTCTATCTCTCCCCTACGAGCGTTGCACTTCCTTTATTCGAGGGCAGGGGCAGCCCCGTCGCTCCCGACCCTCCCACCGTCCCGACCCTCCCCGCGCCCGTCCCTGTCGAGCCCCTGTCCACGGTTCTCATCCGCCGTTCTCCCCTTCCCGCCCATTCTGCCACCCCCTCCCTCCGAAGCTCCTCTCCCCGCACTCGCTTTCCCGCACCTGCCCTCTCCCCGCAGCGCCGCTCTGCCCCTCGCCCTCGCACTCTCCTCCTCAACGCCGCTCCGCTCCTCCCCTGCACCTCGCCCCTGCACCACCGCTCCTGCACCTCGCCCTTGTACATGCTTCACCGCTCTTCGCCTCTGCACCTGCTCTTCAGCTCCACCCTGAAGGCTCCCCGCAGCAACTCAAACACCCCATATTCTATACACATAAAATTTTCAAGAGAGTTGTGTTCATTCCACAAATTCAATAAACTGCGACAGAGTTAGATCAAGGCTCTTGTTTACAACCGTAAATTGTTCTCCTTCAACTCAGCTTGACAGAAGTTTAATCATCTTTCACAATTCCTCCCTTTGAAGATTCATTCAGGCAAGACTCTGCTCAGACGATGACCAGGCTCGTCTATCGATTGTTATGTGATTGTCAACTTGTGGACTTGTAATTCCTCTTCTCCGAATTCAACTTGCAGTATGTTGGTAAGGACCAAGTTGCGTCTTCCAGTAGCTGAAGGTGGTCTAGGTTGAATCATCTTTTCGGTGTTGTATGATCATCAGGTTTTCCATCAAAGAGGAAGAGCCTGAATCGATCAAGAGTCTGACGAAGTGGGTTGAGCTATGGAGTAGACCGGCGCTGTGATCTAGATACCACTTGCTACCATTAATGTCGACTTTGCTCTGAGGTGGAGTTCGTGATTCTTGAAGGTAACAGGTTGGTAAGCAGCGGCTTGTTTCTAGAGGAAGAGAGCTTCGACGTTGGTGTTTTGAAAGGTGGTGTGGGAAGCGGCGAGGAGCGGTGGTGCAGGGGCGAGGTGCAGGGGAGGAGCGGAGCGGCGTTGAGGAGGAGAGTGCGAGGGCGAGGAGCGGAGCGGCGCTGCGGGGAGAGGGCAGGTGCGGGAAAGCGAGTGCGGGGAGAGGAGCTTCGGAGGGAGGGGGTGGCAGAATGGGCGGGAAGGGGAGAACGGCGGATGAGAACCGTGGACAGGGGCTCGACAGGGACGGGCGCGGGGAGGGTCGGGAGCGACGGGGCTGCCCCTGCCCTCGAATAAAGGAAGTGCAACGCTCGTAGGGGAGAGATAGAGAGACCCCTTGTGGCTGGTTTCGTTTGTATTTTGGTTTACCTTTGCAACGAATTCTCGTTCATTTGTTTCCAAAAATATATATATACATACCAACCAGAACCTGAACCTAAACCTAGACTTATGCCAAAAGAGCACTGCTGTTTTTTGCATAGAGAGCAGGCACAGTGTAAGAATACTCTACGAATTTGTTCTCTGAAGCTACGAATAAAAATTATCATTGATCTGTGAGACCTACACTTACCATACAATGATGCAATCTTATGTGATCACACAGGGTCATTATTCTAGTCGTGATGATATGCTGCGAACTACATCCATTTTCAACAATCAGTTATTAAAATACTGGGCTCCAGCCGACATTCTGGACAGAAATTATGGGATCTTAAGATTGGGATGTACGGCCTGCCAAATTCATAAATCAAGTAATTAGATGATTCTGTTTCCACATAGGAAAATCACCCTTGACTATCAAACTTGACTGCAGCTTATCACAAACTAATTGTTACATACCTATAAAAAGTCAATCCCAAATAAAATCAGATGCTTAAGCACATGGTAAACATGTCTATCATTAGCCAAGTCTAGATTTCTGGTTTACATGTGACTCAGCTGAAGATTTGTGATGATTGTTTTGATTACTAAGGTGATGAACATTTTGCAAAAAATATCATGTAGGGATATCACTGTTTCTACATGCACACAAAAGCCTGCCATTAAACTACATGAGGGGTCAAGTTTTCACCTTAGATGTTATGTAGTATTCACAAATCAATTAAAAAATTGACCCATGGTGCCAACATTAAAATTAAAACTTGAACTTCATGATTTGATGATATGCCCTCTGTTTACAAATTCACTTTAAACCAATATTGGACTACATTGCATGTGTAATACATATGAACTTGAAGTCATTTAACCCGTTCAGGACAATTGTCCACAATTGGGCTTTCTGAAAATTTTAGGCATGTACCTACAATTTTAATTTTGAATGTGTTTTTTTGAATAAAAATTTGGTTGAAGGAAATTGCAAGAACTTTGCGGAAATGCAAGTTTTTTTTAACTAGATATTAGAAAAAAGTATTTATAGTGCATTTAGCATTTTTATTTACTTTTTGGGCAACTTCAAAATTTTGCTATATCCCTCGACTACCTTTGGGATTTTTTATGAAAGCAGCCAACATGATTGGCTTTGAGATCATCAACAAATATAAAAAGTTCTATAGTGGCAGAATTTTATTACATGAAGACTCAAAATTTCTCACCCTCTTTTGAAAGGGACACAAGAAAAGGTTCTTTTATCTCGTAAAAGGTAAAGGTTTAGTTCTTCACTATAAGAACAAACATAAACCGAACAAATACAAATATTGATTTTGACAAAAGTAATAAAATGAATAATAGCACTAATATGTACTCATGTTCCTTTCACAATTGTTGCCATAATGCAACCTTGCAACTTATTATAAATTGTCAAATTTGGTGTACAACTAACGAACATCATACATATCATATGAGTGGAAAACCTCCAACTTATATAGTACAAAAATTTCACACGAAGAGAAGTCAAAGGCTACGGATCCTTTTGTGGTATATAGAAAAAAAAATGTTTATAAAAAAACCAAAAACAAAAATCACCTGTGTATTTTTGTTGTTGTTGTAAATACCACTTATGGGCTACTAGGTTTTATAAAATGAAGATCAATAGACCTTGAAAGCTGAAGACAAACCAAGTTACCAAAAGACCATTGAAGACTTCAAGTAAAGAAAATGAATAATCTTACATCTTTTAAAGGTAAAATTTCCAAAAAGATATAATATAAGATTTAAAAAAATATTAAAAAAAACCTTATAATGATTTTGGTTCCACAAAAATAACAAATAATGCACTCAGAGGGAATTAAATGAAATAATTCTTAAATTGTTTTGATTATTATCTCATAAAAAACACTTCAAAACTACTCTTTTAATCCCTAATGTCAAAATCAACCCGATCAGGATTGATTTCGGTCCTGTCAAGCTTGCAGTTACTAAATTTAGATCAAATGAAGTTTTATTTTTGGAAAATTGTAGATTTTTTTCATACCTTTCCAAAAAGTCATCTCATGCTTCAAAATTCCTCATACTTTAGGAGATATCCACAGTCAAAGTTTGAAGACACTATTTGAAATCTTCCCAAAACTGCCCAAACTGTGGTATATGCTCATTTATTCTCAAAAACTGCCCAAAATCAATTAAATTGGAGAAACTTCAAAAATTCACCAAAAATTGAGATTTTACTTTTTCCCAAGTTTTGTTTTTTTTCAAGTAAATAGGGTTTTCAGGCATGATCTCATGGTTTGGATTTTCAATCCAATTATTCTTCACATGCCTTTTTAATTGTCAAAGATTGGCCTTTGTAGTTGAATTTCAGCATACCTCTATGTGAATAATCAAGCATTTCTTTAGGTTTTGCAGGTCTAAATATACTATTAGAAAGACACATGTGGAAACGTTGTAAAGTATTATTATAATGGATTGGTAAATAATAGAATGTGAAGTGAAAAGAATCATTGATTTTCTCTTACTTCAATACAATCAAAAGAATTTTTAGGTTAAAAATACTATTTTGTATTTTATATTTATCATTCTATTTTGTGTCTAAAATAACTCTAAAAATAATTTCAAATGACTTAAAATTGATAAAACATTACTAATTTTTCATATTTTTGTTTTTCTATCCTTAAAACTTTAAATTTTTTTGTTCTTATTTTAGAATTATTTATGAACAACCCTCCTATCCAACTATCATTTCAAATTTGGCCCACAAAGTACTTGTACATACTAAAATTTGTAGTCAATCAATGATTGTAGTGAGTAAAAAATTATTTTACTAAATTTTCAAAAGTAGAATTGCCTTACTTATTTCGAAGGTCGATACTATTTTATCTTGCTAAATGTAGTTTTGATGCCTCTTTAAAGCGGAAGCCCAGAGTGCAGACAAGGAGTTACATACGATTACTTCACTTGGAGGTCAAAAGAAACTTGACTACTTATGTGATTGGACCAAAGATCCGAGAGAGGTGTAAAACCCTCATAGAATTAGGGTTACAAATGACAGAGGCACATTTACCCTTTATATAACCATAACTCAGATTTAATGGATGAGTACAATCAACCTCCCAAGGCCGCAAACAACTTATGCAATTCAGGTTGCACATTCATAATTTAATATCATGTACATTAGCATCAAACCAGATCAAGTACTGCTAGAATATACTTGAAGGTGTACAATCTCTGATGTTCCTTGTCCATAACATGAGTTTCTGATTAGTAACCTGAATTTAGCGACGGTACTACTAATCAGTGCTGAAAACTCACTTCAGTGATTTGATCAATGTCTAAAGCAGTTCATGTGTCTGGTGAGAGTTGGAATTAGGGGATACCATACGTGGATAGGAGGTTCGTTCACCACAGAACAATTTTTTTTGTGTTTTGGACAAACAAGGTTTGTCTTTCAAAAGAATTTTTATTTGGTTTTTTTTTTTTTTTTTTTTTTTTTTTTTTTTTTTTTAAATTTTTTTTTTAACTTTTTAATTTTAATTTTTTAATTCAAAAACAATCACTAACGATTACCTTAGATGGATTAAAAATAGTCATAAAAATAATTTTACATATTTCCATTTTCCGGTCCTTAAAATTTATAATTTTTTTTTGTTTCTTTTTTAAAATTTATTTATGAATAAACCTGTTATGGACGTACGGTAAATTTTTGGTTTTTAATATTTGCTCTGTAATCCTCAAATGGCAAATGTTTGTAAGACAGAAAAGTACAATTTTGGGCAAGTTCCTACAATGACAATTTGGAATTGCATTTTGAAAAAAGTTGCAAACTTAGGGAATTACAAGAGTAAAGGGATGTAGGTAGTAGAGGGGTGTAGCGAAAATTTGATAGTTGCTTGTCACCTAGGAGAATTGACTTAGAAAAAAATTGTTTTATGAAGGTTATGAGAAAAAAAGTAATTCCACAAAGCTTTTGTGATTTCATATGTCCTTAAAGTCACATTCAAAATAGGTTTTAATATGAACTAAAACCAGAATTTGTGAGCAAAATAGACATTTATCTTTTAGGAATTAAATGGAATGTACTAAATGAAAAGCATAAAATGGTGCAAATTTCCACATAATGAATATTATGGTTTTGATCAATCAAGTGTATTGAGTATTAAGTTTTTAAATAAACGTCTAAAAGTTTTCCCTTATGAAAAGGTATTATTGTTCTAAAAGATTTCATGTCCAATATTGTAGTTCCAAAAGCAGTGTGTCTAGCCAGTGGAGAAGTATTTATGCTTTTTTTGAAACAAGATCCACTACTTTAAAAACGAATGTCTTGTTTCTTTTAGAAAAAACCTATCACTAAGAATGACCTATAGGCTTAGAAATTATAAGATAATCATCAAAACTATGCTATTCTATTTTCATTTTTAGTCTTCACAATTTTCTAATTCTTTTCAACATTTGTCTTTTATCATGTTGCTTTGGATTAGGACTTTGCCCTTTTATATGGATAAGGTTGTAAGTTCTTTTCTTAGTAGTAAAAGACCTTTGCTTTTCTTGTCACAAAAAATTAAAAATTAAAAGAAGAAGAAAAAGAGGCTTGAAGTTCATCAACCACAATGAATACTTTATTATCATATACTCTCTTTGAACCAAATTGTATCAAAGGCAAACTTCATATTTAAAAAGGTTGAATACCACAATTAGACAAGAATATTATATGGGTTATACTTTATTACAAAATTAAAGTTACTTATTTAGCCTCATTTATGTGCTTCAAGAAACATTGAAAAACAAAATAGATTTCTCTTATATTAAGAAACATACAAAGGTGCACTCCTCGTGTATCTTTATCCGGTTCGACGTTCCTTCATATCATTGTCGAACTCATTACGTTCACATTTTATTTTCTTAAAAGAAAACAAAATTTTACATTGTATTCACCAGCATTAAGATAGGTGTACTACTTGTTGCCTTTTGGCTCCATTGCTGTCCATCAACTATTTACTTTCTAAGTTTTCCATTCCCTCATGATCAAGCAAGTGATAGATCAGAGCCCAGCCCATAATGCTAGCTGCTTAACTCAACCTCACCTGAAAGTACTACATGTAATCATTAAGGTCCTAGCAGAACCCTAAACAAGGATTCGAAATTGTGAAATGCTCCTTGAACATCTAGACATTGGCATAAGAATGCCACTAAGATGGAGGGGCTATTAGTCTAGTAGAAATTGCTGGTTGTGTCTGCAAATTTCCTTGTTACTAGGAATATCCACTGTACAACTCATGGAATCAGCTGGTTTCGTCAAGAGACAACATCCTCAAAATGCCACATCTTTCACTTCTGGTGTTAACTACCAAATCGTCTCAGGCCATACAGCAACAAAAGGGAAATCTGGCCATCAGAAAAGAGCGATTGACGTGAGGCCCTGACCACCTTGGGCTAGCCAGGCGGAAAGACCTAGTCCCCATAAAATCGTCCTCTACGCTTCCAAAAGCCAAGCCCAATCGAGAGTCTTCTTAGATCTCCGGTGATATTGCATCAGGTTCGTATATTTGAAATCAGTAAGAATTTCGCGTGTGATTCATTGACTAAATAGCCATAAACAGCTGCCCTGCTCATGCTTGTGAAGATTGCAAGCATAACTCCAGCTCCTACCCGAGTGCCCTCGGGCGCAAATGGTGAGCGTATCTCACTTCAATTTTCAACTTTCACTTTCACCTGGAAAAAAAAAAGCACAGCACAGCCATCCAAGAAGACACGTTTACATCTGCTGCTTTCAGAAAGCCAAATAAAACATACTCGGTAACATTATCGTTACATCAGAAGTGGCAGGCAGAAGTACCTTGCGCTTGAGCAGCCCGCATCTTCTTGATCCTCTCTTGCCACGAAGAGCCAGTTTGCAGAGCAATGATCTGCAAGGAGTTCACAAATCAGAACTTCCTTTTCTTATCAGAAACATTCTATGCTCGAGAAACAATAAACTGGAAAGATAAATCTTTAGATAAAGTAGTAGTTCCAAGCGCATGTGAACAACAATTCAAAATCACCGAACATAACAGAAAACTTACGGCCATATATGCCTGCATACTACAAAGAATGGACCAATACTTGTGGCAATCCTAGAACGATTCACCATACCTGTTCACTAACGACCCCAGACACTTTAGCTGCAGCAGTGTCAATATTATCCTCATCGTCAACTCCTCGAGAATCACTGTCCTCCCGTTTCCTCCGGGTTGATCGTCGCTTTGTATCTTTGTCTTCCACAACCACAGGAGCGCCAAAGATGGCAGCTTCATGAGCAGCTTGTAGTCGAGCCTCCCTCTTAGCCTACACACAGTGAACCTTTTAAATTGAAAAACCCAAGAACACTCAATAACGATTACTTGAATTATCAACTTTTCAGCCCTGCAAGTACAATATCTCTGTGAGCATCGACAAGACCGAATTGAGGTTGTTAATTCACCTGTTCAGTATTGAACAAATGAGAACTTCCAAGATTATCAATATGGGCAGTGTCTGTTGCTGCTCCAGCGCCGTCTGCCATGCATAACAGATTCTCAGAACTCAGAAGGAAGGGCTCATACGAAAGCAATAAAAGTGCAGGAGAACATCACGAGCATACAAAGGAACACTCACATTTTGGATTCCAGCAGGCCAGGTATCATTAATGACATTACACTGTAACCACTAATGTAAACCATTCGTGTGGAACAGGAGCTTATTCTAGCTCTAGGCGAAACCGTAATTATACAACGTGATATATTGGGTCCGCAGGACGTGAAGATTAATTAATTGCAATGAGAAACTATCCCCATGAAAAAATCGTGGAGAGAATTCTTACCGCCGAGGTAGTCTTGCTTGACATCATCATCCAAAGGAGCGTCTTTATTGAAATCAAAACGCTCCCACTCTTCCTCCATACCCTTGCCAGTATCCTTGACAACTGAGATGCAAAAACAGCAAATACATACCAAAAGTTTAATCTTACCTCCTATGTTATCCTTGAATTTAATCGAAGCGTCGCAAAGAAACGCATTAAAAGCTGTTGTCTTGGTTGTCTTGGTTATGAAAAGAATAAGTGCTCAACATGCTTAGAACAGTCATACCTGTTTGAGACAGTTGCAACTTCATCTTGGCTTTCACTTTCTCTGCCGGTGTCTGTAGGTACCCAAAAAAATCACTCAGTATGAGAAAACCAGTACGACATGTTCTAAAACCAGATTCCATAATTGCCTCCCTCTATCAATTAACGTCGAGGAGAAACTGACCACCCACACTTGACAACATCAACGCAGAATACAAAAGTCGATAGCGTACATACTTTATTTCTACATATTGTAGCACTTCATTAATAGACAGATCAAATTTACCATAGAATCAAAGCCTGGTATCAACTTCGCCCAGTCTTGGTTCCGCTCAATTCTTCTGGCACTTCTTCTTTCTCTTCTACCAGGGCTCAAACGACTGGTGTCTTGTCTACGATCTGACCTGCTTCGGTATTGTCTGTCATCCTCCAAGCTCCGGTCCCTAACCCTCCTTCCAGGTGACCCACTTTTCGATCGATCCCTACTCTCTTTGTAGTCACGACGACTCCTCTCTCGGGACCTGCTTCTTGAGGTATTCTTTCTCCTGCGATTAGAATCCCTAGACCGGCTTCTCGATCGACTCCTCCAATCTCTGTGGTGCCTTCGGCTTCTGTCCCTGGACCGGCTTCGTGATCGACTCTTCCGATCCCTATAGTGCCTGTGGCCCCTCTCTCTCGATCGGCTCCTTGATCGACTCTTCCGATCCCCATAGTATCTTCGGCTCCTATCTCTAGACCGGCTTCTCGATCGGTGTCGATCCTGTCTACTCCTCTTTTCCGAAGGGCTTCTCGATCGCTCTCTACTCTCACTCCGCCGACTCCTTTCAGACTTGCTGCCACTGCAGTACCGCCTGCTTCTTTCTCTGGAGTGGCTTCGTGACCTGTGCCGCCTATCCCTCGGAGAGCTTCCTCTAGGCTCACGACTTCGACTTCGCTGCCTGCCTCGCTTTTCTTTCGCCGGGCTCCTAGACCTATCTTTTTTGTCTCTCCGTTCTCTTCGATCCCTCTCTTCGGAACGGCTCCTTGACCCACTCCTTACACGTTCTGGAGATTTCTTTGACAAACTTGTCCGAGTCTGATCATCACCACCCCTGAATGGATGATGATCAAAATTTAAATGAAATACAGGATATCAGAAAACAGGCAGTGAAGAATGCTAGCGGTAAGCAATACACTACAACAGTATGCGCAATTCTGATGATTTCGTAAAAGACAGCACAACCTTAACCTAATTTAAACCTGGCCTAAACTCAAACTGCAACAGCGTAACGTACGCATTTCCTTTCTATAACAACAGCAAATTCATGGCCCAATCACGCACTCTATTACATTCCAAAGCGAACGGTGCCAAGCAAAAAATTGTTACCGAACAACAACACTCACAAAACTTACCTCTCCGCCGGTTCTGAAACAGGACGAGGCTCGATCTCCTCCTTCCGTCCCTCCCTCGCCTTGCCCGCGCCAACAAAGCCAACCATCCCATACTTCCCAGCTGGAGCATCAGCCTGATCCAACTCGCTACTCTTCCCCGCCTCGGCCGCCTTCCCCGCGCCAACAAAACTGATCATCCCATGCTTGGCACCTGCAGCAGCATTGGTGGAGCTTCCCCCAAACCCTAAACCCTGTTTGAAGAGCGCGGCGTTCCTGCCCTTCCCGAGCAGCTCATTGTAGTAAGCCGCGGCCTTCTCCTCCTCCATCCCTCCCTCCCCCACCCGCAACGCGACCCCCGAATCACTCACTCAATCTCCCAACAACTCCTCCCCATCACTCCACTCGAATCCACAAACCCTAAACCCCACAAATCATCAACCCAGGCATAGTCACACCAAACACCAGCAATCCCAAAAACCCACCACGGGATTCAAGCGAGAGCGGCAAATCTGCTCCAATTCCTCCGAAATCGAAGCAGCATGGCAGCTCTGGGATGCGAATTTTAAGTGTCTGCGGCAGCTTGCGATGGATCGGAACTTCGGAGAGCTGATCGAATTCGAATGCTCAACGTTAGTAACTTGCTCAACGTTAGTAACTTACTACTGGGCATGGCCACTGCTCATCATCCGTTTCGAATTGCTACGTTTTGAGGAGCAGCTGATGTGGCACAACGCCTTGTCATCATTTGTTGACTTAAACGTTGGTAAGGTTAGACTTTTATGTTGAAGTAAAAATTAAAGTATAATAGAAAAGTAGTTTTTTTTATAAAAACTACAAAGATATTGTTATTTTGATATGTCTATAAAGTCCTAAGGTTGAGAGGAGAATTGATTATTAATTTATTTATATAAATTTAAATATATTTGTATGTATATGTGTATTGTAATAAGTTGCTTCTTTGGTTGTGGTGGTGAATAATCTTGGTGGGGAGGACATTGTCAACATTGTCAACATGGCTTGATAAGAGGCTGGTTGGTCGACGGGTATTGCCAACTTCTCGCAACGATTATATCGTTGTTGTAATTCACTTACGATGTTAGAAAGATGGTTCAGAAGACTTAAACCCATCCAAATCAAAAGTAGCAATCGTGTTCAAGAAGGTGCAAATGGTGGAGACAATAATCTAGGTTTTTTGGGTCGGCATAACTCAATATTCACAATCTACAGTGTTGAGCAGCCTATAATGGCTACAAACTGGGATACTCTACCGGATGACGTACACAACAGTATCCTCAATAAACTAGAGTTCAAAGATCTATTCCGTTGCAAAACATTGTCACAGGCGTGGAAGATACGCATAGAAAGTGACGATTACTGTCGGTTGCGGGGAGAGACTTCTTCTCAAGAAGGTTCATTCACAGCTATATGTTATGACATTGTGGACAACACTTGGCAATGTTTTGGATATGATTTGCATTTAAAATCTTGGAGATTGCTGCCGCCTTTTTGGTACCTCCCACCTCCAGATGCTCAGTATTCCAAGGAGTATTTTATCACTGGCCATCACAGCCTCATGTGTGCTCAAGTTTCCAAAGTGCCCAAACAATGTTTACTGGTAGTGTTCAACCCCTTGACTGGTAAAAAAAGGGTTCTTCCACCTTTGTTATATCCGAGAAATCCAAAGCTCGTTCACATCTCAGTCCGCTCTACAGCAAAGTTCTATACAATAGTAGTTGTTGGAAGTTCATCCAAGAGTGAGAAGCATCTAGCAAAGAAAGTGGAAGTATTTCACTCTACCACTTCCAAATGGACAGAAGCAAGCGACCTTCCTGGTCCCGTGTTTGGGCTGAACCACTACCAAGCAGGTGTAAGCTTGAACGGAGTATTATACATCATTGCATTTTTGGATGGCAATGGCCGCAGAGGTATAGTAGCATTTGACATGGAGAATGGGAAGTGGTTGGAGGATATGGCCTGTGCAACCCCATTTGCTTCGCTCTCAGCCACTTTACAACTGGTTGAGTGCAACGGGAAGGTGCACTTGTATTCAATGCAAATGCATAGGGGATTATTTCGTCAGTGCTTTCATGTGCTTGAAAGACCAAGCCTGAAAGGAAAAGCAAGGGCTTGGCATTGGAGGGAAGTGATTCAAGTGACGGAATATTTTGGCCAAATGAATGTTTTAAGTAAGTATTCATGTGTGAGCTTCGGAGATGGGAAGCTGTGCGTGTTCGACACTCTAAGTCGCAATGGAGTGGTGTATGACATGCGAGATGGGAAGGAAGTTTCGATTTTGGAAGCACCATTTGACAAGGGAGAAAAGTATTTCACCTTGAATCCCGCATCGTTCAGTCTTCAGCCCAACTTTGACAGCAATCCATGGATGTCATCAGTTGTTGAGACAATATCAATACAGAGCAACCAACTATAATTCTTTGTATGTAATTCTGATGTGTACTTGGTAACATTCCATAGAAAGAAAATGCATTTTCAAGGCTATCTTGAGAATCATTATAAATTCAAAACATGGATATTCTTCTGCGCTCTAGCAACAAAATCTTTTGATATGGAGATAGAAAGTGATATCAATCCAATTAAAGTAGCTAATTTAGTTGGAGTCTAGCCAAGGTAGACACTCACAATGTGGATTGAGCTGATGAGATTATATGTTGATATGTAGAGAGAAAAGCAGAGCTCCACATAATTTTGTGGATGATTTCAATGAATGATTTTGGGTGTAAGCACAGTAAAGTGGACCACAAAGTGACACATGTGATCATTTGGAAGTGATTATGAAGTGTGCTGTTTTTCAAAGCTCAAATCTAATTTTGAGCATTTTGGTTTAGTTTTTGAGCATTTTAGTCACGTTTTCGGGTGTCACAAGGTATCTTGTTTGCATCTTCATGAAGAAAAGATCTTCAATTGAAACTTAATTTGACCACTAATTCGAAATCATGAAAATTAAATTTTCCAAAGTCTTAATTTCTTCATTTGGTGCCATTTATTGTCTTTAGAGGATGTTTTTTCCAAATTAAAAAACAATGTTTGGTGAAAAAAAAGTGACAAAAAGTATCGCGGAAAAGACCCTCCTAAAAACATCCTTGCAATACTTTTGGAATCCTAGATCAAACAATGAGTATATGAATTGTCTAAAATAGAATACATCTTAAACATACAGAGGGCACCACTTCATCAAAAGTGATTTTTAGATAGTTTTTGATTCTTTTATAGCCACTTTTTCAAATGACTGCATTCTGTTTGCTTGGGTTTAAAGCCCTCATACAATAACTTTAAAGTGTCTACTTTTCATGAAACTTTTTCAAGTTGTACAAAAACAAGTTGAGAATCTATATTAGCAAAAAAATTGACTTCAATTACATCTTTCCATCACTTTTGTGCAGTTTTTGCAAAAAGGCTGAAATTGACAAATAGATAAATGCTTTTTTGGTACACTTTACCATGCTTACACCCTTTCAAAAGGAAATGTTCTTCCAAGATTAGAGGAAGCATGTTAGATTTCAGTTGCAAATTCAGAGTGCTTGACATCCCAAATGCATATTGATCATCAAAAGCAGAAGTTTTTGTAATTCATGTTCAAAGTGATAGAAAGTTTAACAACAAAAGTTTGTCAAGAGCCTCAAAAATTGTCAAGTGATATGCACATTAGGCATTCAGAAGCAAGTAGCTATCTAATTTAGCAAATGGTTATCATGTCCGATCTAGGATCACGAATTCCTCTTCGGCTACGATGACTAGATAAAAACCTCCTTCTCCCGAAATCAATGTCATCCAACCTACATCATTCACTCTATACTTTAACTCTCAAACCCTTATTGCTCCATTTGAGTAATTGCATCTTTTTGTTGAGCCGTCGTTGCTTGGAAGCAATTTCATTCGTCAATAAGCGCATCGAGAGCAACGTAAGAAGCTCCACAAATTCGATGCAGAGTTCATTTGCTCGCAATTTCATTGCATAAACGGGCCATTGCGTTATTTTGTCTTTAGTCGATCGAATAGCATGTCTATTGACAAAAGATGTTGTTAGGCAAGTGGAAGTATGCAACATCGGAAGCTAGCCAGGAGTCTAAAGTTGATCAAGTAGCGGAGGCCGCAACCATTCTTTTCCATGCTCCGATTGATGATACAACGTCCCCTTCTAAACATGTCACGGTGAATGGCAACGAGGAAGTAGACGACACCGCTTATAGAGATGATGGAACAGTTCCAGTAGAGCAAAGTAATGTCGATCAGAGTCCACGTCGTTCTCCTGACAACACGCAAGCAGCATTAGCAGTCATCCCTTTACCAATTCCTTTCCAGTCGTGGTAGGAGCAACAATTCCATCTTCCACGATCAAGGTTGCTAGACTACAAGGACGATGTTGAGATGCCATTTGGTGTCCTAAAACCAACCACTTAAGCAGTTTAGGGTATTTTGAACAATGGTGAATTCTAAAAAAAAATATGAGTGGCTTCGAAATAGGATTTCAAAAAGACCTGGAAAAAAATGCAACAAGAAATATGCATTTCTCAATTTTCTACAGAATTCCAAAATGCAAAGTAACCTATGACCCAATTCCAATCACATGCTCTAATGTACAAACGAGGTACATCTGTTTTTCAAAATCTAGAAATTTGGCCTGATCGGGTTTGGAAAATCTACGATCGGTTTTGGAAAATCTATTCATCGGTTTTGAGGAATCTACTTATAGGTTTTGGGGAATCTACTGATCGCTTTTGAGGAATCTACTAATCCGTTTCGGGGAATCTAGTAATCGGTTTTTGGGAATCTAGTGATCGGTTTTGGAAATCTACTGAAAGGTTTTGGAGAATCTAGTGATTGGTTTTGGGGAATCTACTGATCGGTTTTGGAGAATCTAGTGATTGGTTTTGGGGAATCTACTGATCGGTTTTGGGGAATCTGCTGATCGGTTTTGGGGAATCTACTCATCGGTATTGGTAGCTATGGAAGTGGGAACCTTGGTCCGCCAAGTGTGGAGTTTGAGACAGTGTCGGTAGGCAGTAGTCGGACCATCAGTAGTCGGGCGATGGAGGATGGCACGAGGCAGAGTTCTCGATCGCGTTTGAAGCCTGGAGCGATGGATCACAGTGCACACAAGCTTGTATATATCATATCACAGTGCTCCACTCTCCAGATCTGCTCCATATCTGGGCCGGTGGTTTACGCTCTACTTGAAGCTGCACTGTAGCTGAATCGGTGTGGAAGTCGAGGCCGTGAATGGCAGATTGGGAGGATCCATCAGAGCTCTCAGGTGATCAGATCTTTCTGCATAGACTAGTGCACATGAGTATCCGATGCTGTGTATGTTGTGAGGCTTGTGAGCATTTTGACCCGTCTTCCGAGTTGTGGAAGTTCTGGATTTTCTAGATGTTCTAGGTTTCTAGGGTTTGTAGTTGGATGGCTGATGATTGGATTTTCACGTCGTCTCTGGGTTTGTAATTTAATCCGGGACCTGGATTTCCTCTAAGATTCTTGTCTTTGTAGCCAATTCTGTCTGACCAAGTTTCTTAACATGGGCTCTAACTTTGATAGGGGCTCCATGGTATGTAGTAAACATTAGGATGTGCTGTAAATGGGACTGACTGCTTATGAGTCTGCAATATTGGTAATGTTACAAGTTTTCTCTCTACTCGTTGCAGTTAGTGGCTGGTACGTAGTTGGAAACCAGGATTGCTTCGCCAGGTTCTAACTTGGTCTGATTCGAAGCGGCAATAATTTCAAACATGACAGCAATTAACTAGCCCTGTGGGAGGGCATTATGGAGATGTGGGAGGGCATTATGGAGAAGCGTAAGAAGCGCAAGCGCGACCACGAAATTCTTCAGCAAGAGCTGGACTGTTCGCAGTCGGCATCCTCCTCCATAACGTGATTTTCTGCCTTTCGATTTCTCCATGCCAAGGAATGTGGGTCGTGAGTATCAAGATGAGAAGCATAGAACTGGAAGCATATAATATCATAATGTATTTTATATTGAAGCATGATGTCTATCTAGTCCTCAATGTTGTCTTTTCAGTTCCTTTGTTCCCGTGAATAAGAACTTCAAGTTGACATGCATGGTTCTTTAGTGTATTGGGCAATGCCCAATGAAGTATTGGTGCTGATTTTGGGGCTTCAATTTCAGGAATATCTGCTTGGAACCCGAGCATAGGATTTTTTTAAGTCACAGCGGTGCCCAAAAGAATTTCACATCGCAGCTATGCGAGGACCTGATACGAGTGAGTCACTTCCCGTTTTTCGACAAACGCCTAGATAGTTTGCCTAAAGGTGAAGAGTTTCCTCCACTGCTCTTGAAGGCAGCGCGGCAATGTCGGCTTGCGATACTTGTTTTGTCAGAAGAGTTCTTCACCCGCTCCAAGTGGCCCATGATAGAGCTGAGCGAGTTCGTGCAAGCACAAGCAGCAGACAACCGTAGCCTCAAACTTCTGCCTCTGTACTTTGGGCTGAAACTGAACGAACTCAAGGATGCAGGGAATCAGAAGCGCTGGCGAGAAACATGGGAAAGATGGGCCGAAGGAGATGATAGAATTGATGTGGGAAAATGGGTCCAGGCTTTGTCCCGGGTATTGGGTCCAGTTAATGGAATGGAGTATGATGGCGTGGATGAAGTGGCCTTCAGGAAGAATGTGGTGGCAGCTGTTTGCAAATCGATTCCACCAGATGTGAAATACGATGTATCTCATGTTCAAGCGCTGCCGCGGTTGTGTAAGGTGATATTTAAGCTCCTGCTACTTTCTTCATTGAGTATTGTTGCCTGCATGGTTTTGAATATTTTTGGCTAAGTGTGTAAAGCACGAGGTTCGTACATTAATTTCAGTTGTTGTAGTAACAGTTGATTCAAATGAGAGGGTTTTGCATCAATGTTTTTTTCTATTTGAGTGCATGAATTTCAGTATTTAGATTTTCATTTATCTAGTAGTATTGATGACTTTGGTAATTTGATTACGTTTAGGATTCTAAAGAAATGTTTTTCGGAAGCGGATGTTTGCAGAGCTTATGAACAAATTCTAGTTTGATAATCCGAATTATGGTTGTGCTTGTACACTTCACAGGCAGTAAGTGAGAAAATGGACGAAATTCGTGGACGAGCTGGGTGTCGAGTGCTAGGATTATTTGGCATGGCAGGTATGGGTAAGACCACCCTGTCAAAGGCTCTGTGCAGTGAAAATTTTGGGGATTTTGGTGGGAGAGTATGTCATGTAGAGTTCAGTGGCAATAATTACGTGGAGCTACGGAAGAAAGTTCTTCGAGAACTGACCGGGGCCAGTCAAGAGCATGTGCCTAATGAAGCTGACAAGGTATGAAGTGCGTACTTCTGCGTGAGATTGATGCACGAACAGAATTATATCCGACTTGGATTATGTACTTTTAGGTAAATAGTCTGGTAGTAATTTTTGAGGATAAGAGAGTTCAAAATATCATGATTTAAAGATAAGAGATTGCAAAATGCTTTAATTTTCAGTACTTTTGTTTTGTAGACAATGAATCTTTGAGAGTGGAAGTTATAAGGCAGTAGTTTTCTGATGGTTGTTTCTAATGTCTGTGTGTTTATGCATACATTGAGGGCTACATGCAACATTGATGTGGCTAATAATTCGGTGGTAGAGTTAGGTCCTGCCTCTCTACAGTTTGAATTTGTGAAAATTGCTATAAAAAGAGGGACCTACTTCAATAATGTGTGAGATCAAGCCTATCTAACAGTGTTGAAATCCAAAAGTCTTGACTTGAAATTTACTTGATTTGAACAGCTTTTGTATATGTTGAAGAGTCGCATGCATCATCAGAGGGTGTTCTCTATCTTCGACAACGTGCTATCGGAAGATGACATTGATGAAGTGAAGATGTACCTGGACATTGAGTACCTACAAAATAGCAAGGTGCTTGTGACAGCACGGTCCCTCGATGTTCTGAAGAGTTTAGGACTAAGGGAATGTGATTGCATGGGGACGCCAGAATTGGAGGAGCATGATGCAACCAGTGCATTACTTTACTATGCAGGATGTAATCACAAGGACTTCAACAAAAGGCAACTGGATATCATCAAAAGATGTGTGGAAGTATGTAAATTCACCAAGACTGATATAGGTGGTTCAGAATGTGGATCAAGCGCCCATCACTATTTGCCATTGGCTTTGAAGGTCTGGGGGACTCAGTTAGGACATGTTAGTAAAGATCCGATGAGCTGGGTTGAAAGCTTGAAGACCTTGAACGAACACAAGTTCAACCATTTTAGGGAGCGAGTTCATCCTCTTTTCTCTCTTCTGAGACAAGGATACGACAAATTGGATGTACAGGAACAACGCATATTCTTGGACTTGGCTATCTTCTTTCCTCGGCGTTCTCCTTTCGGCTCCACGGATTACAGCATTGTGGAATGGTTGAGCATCATCCATGGATGCTCGAAAGGTAGCATTGGACGCAGTGTAAGTCATGTGTGCTACTGTGATGAAGTGATTTAAGTTTGTGATGGTTGATTAGATGTGATCTTCCAATATATGTTCTGTTACATATCCAGTAGGATACTCTCCTACTTTAGGGTCATGGCTTTAGTTTGTGCTAGTTTGTGCGAGTGTGAGTGTAAAACTTATTCGTGGAATTTTAGAAAAATTGACGCCCTGCTTGGCATTTGAGTTGCAGCTAAACGCTCTCAGGAGGAAGGCACTTCTGGAGGATTCTGTCAAAGATGGCTTGGCATTTAAAATACATGATTTGTACCTCGAGTTTGCTAGAGTAGAAGCCCAAGCTGGGCCTTTCGACAGGAGGCGTGTTCTTTTGGAGTGGAACGGGGCTGACATTCCTCGTGAGTTTCTGAAAAAGCCTGTTGGTGGATTTTGGTATAGTCTGGAAAGACTTGGCTTATGCAAAAGCAAGGTGGAAAGCTTGAAAAAAGAGAGATTGGACCGCTGCTGCAATGTGGAATTGCTGCAGCTGTATGACTGTCATAAACTTGTGGAGGTCGATGTCGGAGGCATGGAAAATTTGTTGGTCTTGGATATTGTTGGGTGCGGGAGGCTTGGAGGAAAGCTTCGGGGTGTTGAGAAGCTGGAGAATCTTGCTTGGTTGAGATTGAGAGATATCGATGAAGGACTTGCACCTTTCTTGTTAGACTTGTCATATTTGTCAGCACTGCAAGTTCTACACCTAAGTTGTGTTCTTTGGGAGCACAAATCAACTGTGCCTCCGGATCTTAGTGGGTGCATAAACTTGCTTGAGCTCACAATGGATGGTTTTCATAAACTGCAAAGCCTTCCTAATTTGAGCAATTTGTCCAAGTTAGAGAGGATTTCTTTCAGATATGCGACTGAAGCGATAAGTGTGTTCGGCCTGGACTCGTTGATAAACTTAAAGGTTCTTGATCTCTACTGGTGTCCAGAAGTTACAGAGTTACCAGGGTTGTGTGATCTCATTGCACTAGAAACACTCAACTTTACAGATGTGGGCTTATCAGAAATAATTGGTCTAGAAAAGTTAGGCCACCTGCGGAATCTTACTGTGTCGTACTGTCGGAATCTGACGAGCCTTGTTGGGCTTCAATATTTGACATCCTTGAGGCGATTGGATGCAAGCGAGTCAAAGAAGTTGCAGAATGTACCCGATTACAGCAACTCGAAGGAGCTTGAGGTGGTCAATCTGTCACACACCGGGATTTGTATTCTACCAAGTGATTTTGAAAGGCTGGCCAAGCATCGCATCTTGAATATAGAAGGATGTGTTGGGTTATTTGAGCCTCTTGTGGTGTGGTTATTGAATCAGCGACGAGCGATCGCTTTGGACAGCCTGAGGGATCACTGGGAACTACCCGAGGAATCCCCTGAGGGACCAACTGTAAGTGTTTTCGTTGTATGATCTTCATTGACAGTATAAATGCTTTTTTAAATGCACAATCATGTATGTTGCATTACAAGATTGTAACATGGTTTCAGGGAAACTTGTTGTAGATGCGTTCATCAGAAAATCGATTAGCTATAAGAGTGTTATACTGGTGTATTCGTCTCTAATTGATTTGTTTGATAACCTTTTAGGACTACCTAATGGACTACCCGTTTGACAAGAAATCCATACGGAAATGTATCAAAGCAGGGGAGTATTCTTGGAGCAACATCTTTCCAGAAGTGAATCGTTTTTCGGGCAACATGATTGAGGTGTCTGTCGAAGCCAACTATACTTGGAGTAAGATTAGAGAGGTCTTCGTTCATTACATGGAGGAAGTTGTGTTACTTCGACCAAATAATTCACATCTTACCTTCGTAAATCCAAAGTTTTGTGAAGAAGAAGTCCTTCCTAGTGCTTGCATGTTGGGAGACTTGGATGAAGATATTGGATCTGTTATGACAGTACTATGTGATCACGATGACATGGGCATCCTTTCTTTGGTCGTTGCAAAATATGCGGCCAGAGCACACAAGTCGTGGTCAAATTGGTGGTCGTCTCTCAGAGGAGACTACGGGCACGGGCCGTTCATGGGACTACGGAACAGTGATCGAGTTCAACGCTTGTGTCAAAGTATTTTACGGTTTCTTGAGGTATCATACCAAGAACTGGTGGCCAACAGGAAGGTCAATAGACGGGAAGAGGATCACGTGATATCATTTGTACAGTTCATCCTAGAGCATGTGACCACGAGTGCAGAGATCGCATTAGAGTTTGCCCGCCTCAATATCTGGGAATGTCTGCATGTAACGGGTTGGGATGATTCAAGACGTCGGCGTTTTCAAGCTGTGTTCGCACGCTTTGAAAAGTTTGAAGAAGATAAAGAAGCAGAACGCCGGAGGGGAGCAGTTGAGATGAAACAAGACCTCAGTAGTATACATTTTAGTTACTAGTTTAAATTATTTTTTTGGAGAGGGAAATGATACAACCTGCTTGAATGAGGTCGGTTGCAGATTGCAGACAGAGGCTATGAGTGAAGCTGTTGTGGATGCATTACCTATTCTACCTTTACAATGTTTTTTGTCATTTGCCATGTCACAGCTTGGATGGAAAATAGTTGCTTAGCGTATGTGGATTGGTGCTATTGGTAGGGGTGTTCACGGCGCCCTTAGAGGCCACTGAATGAGGCCCACTTCACATTACAGGCAGCGGCAAGGAAAAGTTGTGGAAGATTAGGAGTGCATTTATTATATGTCTCATCATCTTAAGTTACAAGAAAGATTGCTTCGAAAGAGAGCAGGGAGAAGGTGCAAATATTAGGGAAACGGGGCAAATTCCGTGAGTAGAGACTTCTTGCCATTCAAGGACATCTGAGATTTAGCTAGATGCTGTTCGTTTAAGGTGGAGTAAATTTTGAATCATTTGGCCTGCAGCTCAGCTTGGCCTGTGCACACTGTGCCATCACCGTCTGTGAGTTCTGTTATGCTGGTTTGATATATAGCTCCGTCGCTGGACCATCTCACTCTGGAAACCCAGATGCATTGGATAACTCCCTTAGAGCTGGTCCATTTCCACTACAGTCTATGGTTCCTTCAGGTAGGCTCCATTCATCTTAAAGCTACGTTTTCCATTTTTAAATTAATGTTTTTTTTGAATATCGAGTTTGTCGATATCTATGGTTATGATTCAAGAGAAGAACATCTCTTTCAAAGGGTATTAGATCGTTGAGAGCCACTTAGCCGTAGCATTTGTCATGGTCTGCAGGCATGAGGGCAAGTGAATGTGAGGAGATGAGTTCGAAGGAGATGGCGATGTTGAAGGTGAAGATGAAGAGTGAGATGACGAGGAGATTGCCGCTTTGGAGTCCAAACATGTCTTAGGTGGAATTTTTTTATGGTCGTTGAATTTGTTCAACTCATGTGTTGCCGGAATAGGAAGTTCGAAGTAGGAAGTGAACCTTACAATTCTGTAGCTGAGGCGTGTAGTGAGGGGCATTAGAAAGATGGTGCAAGTGTGAGATTGAAAACTGTATTTCCAATGTATATTGCTCCCACAAAAATGGCTGGTTTTTAGGGGTGCCGAAGTGGATTTAAATAGAAACTATGATGTTTTTAGATCGCATTTCAGCTATTTTCCGGTTGATTAAACAGATTGTTTGAAGTCTATATTTTCAGATGTTGCTATTTTCCTGCGACTCGAATCGTGAGATACTTCAGGTTTTGGACCTGTGAGTAGTCCATATCTCGCTTGATGATTGTTACAGCAGGTAGTGAAGGTGTAGAAGGAAGAGAAGGTCGCCAGGAAATATAACAGAAGCTGTCACAAGTAATCAAGCGCTCACGAAAGGGGTTCAAGTAATAGTTTTCAGTCAGATTAGTTCCATTTCACAATAAAACATTTATGTACTTCTATTCAAGCTCTGTCAAAATTTAACTTTCCACACCCCAAAAACAATCCAGTTGTAATGCAACCTTTACTACATCGGTAGGCTGTTAATGGTACACAACTATCCGAGGTAGTCCAAAGCAACGAGCACAACAAAGCTTGAAGTCCAGTCGTGAGTTGGTCAAGTGTTAGCGACAGAAATGCATTTAGCTTTTGTATAGTTCGATATATGTTCGAACAACATGTGCCACTGGAATGCTGTAAATGTAACTGTTCCGCGATCAGAGCGAAGAACCGGGGAAGCACAATTTAGTCACGCTACATGGATGACGGATTGCTTCTAAATGTTAAACAAGAGCTCTCTCAAGGATCTCTCATACTCCCTGATCATGTCTCATAAATAATCGTAGGTGTCAAGCAATTATTAACCAATTGGTGACTAGTATCCCTAGTATTCACATTTAATGAGAGCCATCCTTACTAATTTATATAAGCTACTGTAAATATTTCAAAGAATGGTTTTAGATGTAATCCAAGCAAACCACGCAGACTCATTCGAGTTGTTTTTTGGGACCACTCAACTTGTGACCAATTCCAATTGCAGCTGGTCTATCAAGCCAGGCTAAGCACATGGCAGCCGTCCATGAAAATTGACGGCCCCCGCATCCGTCCCCTGTCAAAGGATCAAAGTACTCCCGTAATCCAGCTTTATTCGTCAGTTCGATTGAGTCTTGCTTGATTCGATCTGCAAGCTCTTCATACCTGCATAAAAAAATAAACCTGAGAATGCATACTCCTATCCTGAATCTAAGACAGACGCACTCGGTGACAGGTAAATCATGGATCTAAAGAATACTGAACGTGTTTGTTCGAGATGCAGTTCCTCCGTCCTTTTGTAAAACTAAATCACATACATGCAATAGAAGACAATCACAACCAACACTAAGTGAAACAAGATTGCCCATGTGTAGTGAAGGATTAAAAATTGGAAAAGAGGTTTGAATTTGCATACCCGTAGTGACGGAGGCCATTGGAGATCATCCAATTAATGATGAGCCACACCGGGCCTCGCCAGTATTGAAGTTGGTCGAAGCGAGGATCTTCCGGGTTCAAGCTGGGCACCGCATACTTCACCTTGCTGAGCCACCTTTCCAAGTTTTCCACCAACTTTGCAGCTTGTTCCTTCGATGCCACTCCTGTTATATCATGAGCACCACTAGGTTACACACAACAACCTAATCACCAACGAAGCTTGACAGAATCATTCAGAAAGAATAAACCCAATTGCAGGTTGTTCAATGATATACTTCGAACTGCAGCTAGCTTCCATGTATTGTAGAAAGGTGGCACAGCTTGCAATGCCTTTCGACCAAAACAACTCTCAAACATAAAAACGAATCATTAAACGTGTTAAGAATTACCTGCAAAAAGAGGAAGGAAAGCTGCCGAGATTCCAGCATCCGCAAGCTTTCCCGTGATCTGATCCTGGCACTTGTACAATCCTGCCTCCTCATCCCAGAGCATATTAAATCCCTCAAAGCCAGCATCCAACCACTGCTCAATCTCAGTCGTCTCCTCTTCCTTCCCAAGTTGCAGAGCAAGCCACCGTAAGTCCCGGTTCGCACGAAACAATATGCTGTTGACGCACAAGTCCGTTACACGCAACGGCGAAATCCAGTACAACTGATCAGGGTCATAGAAGTGGGCCTTCTTGAACCTGACATAACGGCCGTCGAAACGGTGAGACCGAGCCAAACAAAACGTGGTTATCAATCATCAGCAACAACTTCACTGAACAAATGGTTAATGCCAAATGTTCAAAGACACTCACTTATACAAGAGAGTAAGATAATGATCATAAGTGTCCTTCGTGGGCCGCATGCTCGCATTAACGTGAGTCAAGTCACGGCGCACATATGGAGGAAGCTCGGGGTCGATGGGGAATTTCATCGCTTCATCCCATGCTGGACTATTATCCATACCGGACTCCCAAGGATGCAAGATAGCCACCACTCCTTTCTTCTCAGGATCTCGTGCCTACACATCAACAAAGCGAAACACAATTTCTCAAAACCAGTTTCTCAAAAACTCCTTGAAATGAACACAGCACTGAGCCACATCTGTCATCTTCACAACCTCGCAGATTACACATATGCCTGCAACGAAATTGAGATTGATCACCTTGTACCACCATCTGTGCCATGCAAGCATTTTGGGAAACAATTCCTCGACCTTGGCCTTGGCCAGATCCTGATTCTCAGCATGTTCGAACAAAAACCTCGCAGACATGGCGGCAACAGGGGGCTGTGAGATCCCAGACGTCTTGCTCGGCTTCTCGGGTGTGCCCCAAATCTCTGGGCCCGGGAAATATGTGTCGGAGAATTTGATGAAGTTGATGGATGCAACCATACCATCTGCCCACTGGTCCGAGAACAGAGTCTCGAGCTCTGCCCACGCTCGCTCTTCGTCGAAGACAGCCCACCCTGCTGACACAATGGCCGAGTCCCAGTTCCACTGCACCATCGGCATCCAAGTTATCCAACATGAGATGGAATCCTCACAGAAAGAGTCACGGTAGAACTACAATTAGCAATAAGGATGTCAAGCTTACCTGGAACGGGTAGAGCCCCTCCGCAGGTACGGTGTAGCCACCACGATCGTTCATGCGGAGAACTTGGATCGAGTCACGCACGCGAGCGTCTTCCTCCAGTTGAGCATCAGGATTCCTGTGCGCAAACAATTAGTGATCTAATTCTCGCAGATACGTTGGATAATAAGAAGTTCTAGAATGAAATCTTGGGACGATGACGAGGGTCAAGCGATTGGGAGGGAGTGACTGATGGACGGGCTTACAAGTGCTCCGTGGAGGAGAAGAGACGGTGCAAGCTCCGCGACCTCCAGTTCTTGTGATCCTGGCCCGTCTTGAGGGCGACTTCCGTCGGGGGACTCCCCCTCGCGGGCGGAGAGAGCGTCCGCTTCGTCACGGGGTACCGCGGCTCGGAAGGCGTGGGAATCGCGTCCGCCATGGTGACACTCATCTCCTCCTTCTGAAATGTGTCCTGCGGTGGCGCCATCGCAATCAGCCTCTCGGCCTTCAATCTGAAAACCAACTTTCAACCTCCACTCTGCAACAATCACCCCCGATTTAACTCAAACCAAAACGCAACAAACCTCCTCCATCTCCCTGCAAAACTGACGCTACCATATCCTCCCACCAAAAAAGGCAGAACTAGGAACAGATTCCACGGCGCGCGCTTCAGAATGACCTCCAATCTCAAAATCACTCACCAACTAGAATCGCAATGGACGGGTAAGATAATCACATCGCCAACATGGGAAACGAATAACAATCAACCTTGCCGATCCTACAACACAGCAACGAAACCGATACCAGAAGATGAATCATCTGATTCCAAACCCTGTCTAGAAACAAGAAAACCAGGTACCCACATTCGTGGCTTGATGTCAACTGTACGCAACGAATTTCTGTAGCTTCGAGACCGATCCCGGAAGCTGTCGCATGAAGTGATGGCGATGATGGTGATGATGGTGATGGTGCGCGTGAGTTTAAATGGCTGTCCAGGGATGCGACAAGCCGCAGTGATGATATGAGCCGGAGTGGGAAGACACGGCCGGAAGAAGCTTGCTTGCTTGCCCACCATTCAGCATAGTACGTGAATTAAAGCAGATCTAGATTCTAGAGCACGAAAAGAAGGCCGGTGAATCAGTGAATCGGTGATTCGGAGACGAGTAGGCCGGCGAGTCAGCTGCTCCGAGGTTCTGTGAACATTCTCTCGCCCAAATCTCTTGCCTTTTCCGAAATTGCTGCACTGGAGTGGTATCCAATTCAGTCCAATCCTGGCTTTGTTTATATTATTTTACTTATAAGAAAAGACCATCCTGGTAATTCGTCGTGATCATTATCACGTCCTGCTTGTGAAATCAATAATTGTGAACTCTTATTAAGTTATAAAATACGCAAAACTCACACGAGCTCTTGGTCACTTTTCTTGACTTCTGTAGTGTTAATATTGAGTTTCAGTTTGATTTTCCTTTTCATCTTCTGTAAACAAATACCATCAATTCTGCATGCAACGGGTGATAGTTTGGGAGATGTAACCATGCTGAAGTTTCTCCAGAACTCGATTTCTTTTCCTCGGTTTCGTCTGAGAAGAACTTACATTTTGCATTCTCTGAGTCAGGTGATGAATCATCAGAAAGCGAGGAATTACTTGAGATGCATGAGGAAGTGAGGGGAAAAGCTTTGTAGTGGATACTTCCAACGCTTACTTTTCAGTACATCAGTCAGCGGAAGATTCACAACTGATTCGGAGAGGGGTCTGCGATCGCCAAGTGGAGTGTTAGAGCTCGTACTTTTCTTCACTTGCTAATTCTTTGACAAGGATCCAGAGGGGGGGTTGTTCATCATTGACGTCACAGTGAGGGGCTTTCGTTTCAGCTGGAGAAGTGCTTCACAGGTCAAGGAGAATGGCAACCTTTGACGACAAGCTTTGAAAATGCCAAGTTTCTGGAGAAACTTGGCTTGTGAATTACTTCTGTTGTGAAGCAATGTAACCACCTCATCCGAAAGTTGATGATGTGGCAGCAGCGAAACAGTGCTCCGCTATCCTAATATATCCATAGAATGCAGATTTAGTGGGAGGATTTATAAATATGGTTTATGCTGTGTGGAGTCGTGGACTACTGTGATGTGCCCACATGGCAGCAGTGCAACTCCCAAAATGAACATTCTTCTGACTTGGACCCAGTGAGCTTGTCTTGGAGGTTGTTGAGCATTTGGATTGGGAATAAGAGCAGGATCGGCACGCCACGTACCGGCTTGTGTCCCGCAATTCCTCAGGTCTTCGACGCAGGCCCGCGGATTCACAAACTTGGCATCGATTCGCTGCAACTTTGAACTTGAACGGAGGTGAAAGGCTATGTTAGAGTAAGTTATTATTCCTGATTCACCATTTCTTTGATTTGTATTGACGTAAAAAGAATAAAAATCTTCAGAGATGTGAGTTTAGATTCTATTAAGCAATGAGTTTGGTGCCTCCTGGCATTCAATTCATGCACCTGGTAGTTCACAGTTGTAGGCAAGAACTTCCAGAAGTTCAGGATGTTGGTAGCTGCAAAGCAGAACAAGTGTCTTGACAAGGTCTGTAGCAAGAATTTGAGACATGATACAATGCCCAATTATCAAGGCCGAGGGCAACAGCTTGGCATGGGTAGCAATCACCCTCATGGACATAAAAAATCGAAAAGAATATCGAGTGGAAATATTTAGTTGTAAAAAGAACGAAAAGATATGAATTGGATTCTAATGAACGTTTACAGAAACCCGGTTTCCTTTTAAAGAGTTTTCACAAAGAACACTACCTTCGCCTCTGATTAATGGAAAGTAAACTACCAGGAGTTCAAAGCTAGTGAATTGCACACCAAGGATCGAATCGGATACAGTTGCTACCCAGCTAAAGGATTAGCATGTATTGTGACCCGATTTAGGCGAATTTCTGCAAGAGGCCTGTCACCTGCTCCTGTGGGTGTCTGCAAACCAATCACAGAAAGAAAAGTAGGTAAGATGAGGAGACCACAAGAGCAATCAGAATACTCGCAGTTCAATATGATGGGAGATTAGAATCATCAAATTCATCATCCTGACACAAATGCCAAACTACAAAGTAGTGAGGATCTGTACTAGTCGAAAATCTACAGATGCATGATGGTTCTCATTAGGAATACCTTTTCCATCACGTCCAGGACTTCAAATCCGTGAATCACACGACCGAAAATCGTGTAAAGCCCATTAAGATGAGGTTGTTTGCCGTATGACATAAAGAACTGGCTGCCGTTAGTATTCGGGCCACTGTTAGCCATGGACAGAATACCTCTTGCATTATGCTGCAAACAAAGCAAAATCCAGCTGCTATTAAAATGTTTATCCCGACTAAGAGACACCCCAGCAGGTTCACTTGGATATGTAAACCCAACCCTGTATGTTACCAATCCCAAGCTGTTGTCTGCTAAATCAATCGACAACGATCGCAAATTCACTATTGAAAGGAAAATGATTTAACAGCAACATAATGACGTAATGACATTGTAAGTAAAACAACGGAGGATGACATCAAAATTAGCTGAAGATCAGTAGCCAAACGGAGCACAACAGTGCCGACATCAACACATTTGAAGGAGAATCGTGGAACAAGTTGATTAGCCTCTGAACTAATGATGCACACATTATGACCCAATTCGGTCTACGTCGAGGATTCCTATGAATTTTGACATTGATACCTATGATGTTAGTGATGTTTGATATACCCACCTTCAAGGACTCACGGATTTCGTCGTTAAACTTGCGCCCCCAAATACTAGTACCACCACGCCCGGTGCCCGTAGGATCTCCACCTTGAATCATAAACCCCTTAATGTTCCTGTGAAAAATTGTGCCATCGTAATACCCACTCGCACATAGCGCAAGAAAGTTCTGCACATCCAGAAAAATTATTCACCTCACTAATCTGCCGAGGTTGCTAAGCAATGGAGTTGTTAACATTCAGAAGCTCACCAACCAAAAACGCCACTGCAAGGCTCATCGTTACTAGGGTTTACGCTATTCATTAGGGTTTAGCGTTACTAGTAAAGAGTTTACAATCAACACAAGACATCAATGCAGGTGAATAAGAAACCATTGCAACATCTAAAGGGTTGTCAAAAGAAAGCTCTCGTTAGCAACCCCCTCGATTCAACACATCGACACGGAAGACTCAGAATGCTTAAAATCTCAATATCCATGCTTAAAATCTCAGAACCACCGAGAAGGGCATCCAGAAGACTGACAAATTGTTAGATAGAAGGGCGCGCGTACCTCAGCTGCTTTCGGAACCTCGTCGCAGAAGATTTCACACTTAATCTCCCCCACGTTCGTATGCAATGTTACCGACTGCAGCCAGGACAACCCAACCGCAAAGAATCATGAATTCACATCGAAACTTCAATTCAATCTGCCAACATAAACTCCTCCAAATCTCCACCATTCGAACTCTGAACACAACGCAATACCAAACAGATAACCAGAAACTCACCATGATGTGCAGAATTATCCGTCGATTAGCTCCTCTGTGGGTCAGTAGACTCGCAATCCAATTCCTCGCAGCGAAAACTAGACAGAATTCGACGTTCTGATCAATCAAACGACGGAATCTAGAGGAGGGCGAGGATCAACAAATCAGCAAGTGATCGAGTTGTGCGCCAGGATTGAACTCCAACCGAAGAAACTCGAGCCCAGAGACTGAATTCCGGGAGCCTTGTCTGTGCAGTAACACTAGGGTTAGGGTTAGACTGAGCTCTGTAGTTTCTCTTCCGCTTCCTCTCCGCCAGGCTTCTTCATTACCAGTTCCTTCTCAAGTACCCGACCTCTAACGCCTGAACCTGCTTGCCCAAATGCTGTGCTCTACTGCTGCAAGGCATGCATGGCCCAACTTCACCCTCACCTTCCTCACCCACTTGTTTGATCATCTGGACGCTTCTACATGTTTCTGGAGCATCCTGGGACCGATCCAGCATGTGCAACATGTTTCAATTTACTTCAGAAGACCGTAATTCCGTGGTGATCTTAAAATTCTAAAACCTTCGAATGTGTCTGAGTTTGAACTCGGGTGTTGCAGAGCATAATTGGTTACAGGAACTTTGGTGACGAGGTTGTTGCTTTGTGAGCTGAAGAAATGACGGTTCCTCCACAGGTTAGTCGCCACTGAGGTTGGTTTTAAGAATTTCGCTTCTGTTTGATGTTGATGAGGTTCTACTGGGTTAGAATTGGCTTGGAAATTGACTAGTGTTTGTGTTTTTTGTGGATTGGATTGTAACTTATGTGAACGATAATGTAACTTCGTGGAGTTTTTGGTGGTTTTTGATTTGATGGAGGAGTGGTGAGTGCTGATTTCGTCCTGTGGCTTTTGGTTTCATTTTCATGACGGGTGATCATCTCTGCAGATTTGCCGGATGCAGAAGGCGATGGGGATGATGGTGAGGATGGTGGAGCAGATGATGGTTGTGGAGCGGATTGACGTAGAGGAAACCAGGACTTCGGCAAGTTCATGTATCTCAATTACTTCATACTTTGAGGTAGAGAACACTATCATGTGAGTTACAGACAGGTTCAACGAGCTGCGTTCCTCCACTTCGCTTCCACGCGATAACATAATTCGATATTTATTTGGAAACATCCTGGTTGATTTGGACTAAATACAAACTTCGGCCTTGTAATTGGTAAACTATTGGATGTCTCTGATTCATGGGAGTGTTCCTCGTACATTGTCAGCATTTCAGGAGGACACGCTCAACCTTCCGTGACTTTGCGCACATATGGATGAGAGAGATGCTGAGTTTCCAGAACAAGATGATTCAGTTCACGCATTCACTGGTCACAAAGGTAGGTTTTTAGATTTTTGAAGGACATGACATTAATGGCGTTTCGTCTGATTGTGGAGAAGTTTCTCTTTCCAATAGTGTGGATTCCAAGTTCAGGATTGAGGTTTATTATGTGCTAGTGGCAGTAGGTAGTCGGTTTGTATTTGGGGATTTTTTTCGACAGGTGACTCCCAACAAGGTTATGTCAACACGTTGTAGCTACATTTTCAGTATCCCGTATATAGCATACATCGAACCACAAAGAAGAAAATATCCATATTGACTGGAAATTTGCAAGTACATGATGGCTCATGCTGTGCATAACCTTTCCATCACGTCCACGACTTCAAACTTATGCATCACAGGACCGAAAATCGTATCTAGCATAGGCGAGGTTGTCTTTGGTATGTAAAGTGGAACTGGCTCCCGTTTGTATTGAGGCCACTGTTGGCCATGGACAAGACAACTCTTACATTATACTGTAACGAAACCCCGGCAACTACTAAAGATGTCATTCCGACTTAGAGACCAGGATATATACTGTACAACCAATCCTAAAAGTTACTGAGTTAGTCCTAAGATGTTGGCTGCTACATTAATCGACAGTAGACGCTAATATACACTCGAAAGAAAAACATTATGAGCTAACAGCCACATAATGCCCAAGTTACAATACTGCAAACGTAACCACTACTCTCCCAGCCAAGGATGCTCTCCAAGACGAACACTCATCTTCAACCCTGCGCAAAAAAACGCAATGCTTAGACTTTCATATTTTTTGAATCCGTGGGATTTGTCGTTGTGTTTTCTTTGCTTCGGAAAACACAATCCCTCGTGATAAGGACATTTCGCAGCCTTGATTTACACAGCTTTTGAAAACACAGCCAAGAGTACAAAGACATCAGCCCGGAGGATACCATGTTATGGGGCAAAGTGCAATACATCATCTGCATTGCACCTACCAACAACTGATTTCAAGGAAGACACAAACGACGTTAGAGGCCGGCTGAGAGTAGAAATAAAAGTACCTAAGTAGACACTGAGACACTTAATCAGCCACTTCGGTCTTCTGCAGAGCTTGTTGTGATTGGAGTCGCGATAACAAAGCTTGTTGCTCATCCTCTGATAGTGCATTGAACATGAACACAGACTTATCTCCAATATCGTCCTTGATAGGTTGAGTGAACTTGCGGGATGCGAAGAGTGCGAAGAGAGCCATCCAAGCAGCCAACAAGCCGAGCTGTACCTTCTCGTCCATCACTCCAGACTGCAGTGCATATCATTAATCCATGAGCGCTAGTTCACAAGCATCCTTGTGGTCCTCACAGAAGCATACAAACTCACGTATCGACAAATACATACCGCATGTGCACCACCCCATCTCAGTTGGGATGGTGAATTATTACTCGCATGACTGTAGGGGAGGTTATCATTTCAATGATGTTTAAGAAGGGTCCAGAAGGTTTGTAACCATTCAAACAACACGGAACTACTCTAAGGCCATCGTAAGCCACTATACCAACCCACATTGCAGAACCAGGAATTCATAGACCGGACGAACCTGCTCTAAAGACGTTAACGTATTAGCATTTAACATCAATTGTGCAGATATTGAAAGCAGGGAACTTACAAGACGGCCGAGCAGCAACGACGGTATGACAAAGAACAGGGCAGCTGCCTCGAGCTTGCCATAACATAGACCTGCGAAGTTGCATCAGTGTATGGTATTCTGTTAAGTGGCGCTCTAGCAACGGAAACGTGGGCATTTGACCTAACGAAGAAGATCTCAGACCTCTGAAAGCTACCATGCGAACCATGTGAGATAACAGGGACAGCATAACACAAATTAGATGGGACTCGACACAACTGATTCTTCAACCAGCCTGAATCATCACCGTTGCCTTCACCAGCAAAGAATTTGACAAGAAAAACGTCACAGAAGGAGATGGACAACTTGCCTTCCTTAAAAACGAGTCCAGTCAGGGATGCAAAGAGAGGACCAACAGCCCAAATGCCAGCACGATTGTTGAGCACAAACTCCACCAACCCTTGATTCACAGGCGCGGCAAAATTCACCGCAATCCCCAGAGAGCCCAACACTCCCACCGCCCACAACAACTGCAGCGTCCGCTTGATAGGCGTCACATAAATGTGTATCAGAAACAGCGACGCACCAAGCCCTCCCGCCCCAACCACGTACAACGGATCATACAAACCTTGGATCAATCCTTTCACGGCGTTGTCCTCCGGCAGCAGTGCAGTGGAAGCACCTGCAGATCCCATCCACGACATCCAACCAGCACATCATCATATCAGAACACGGCTAATCCCCTTTCTAGAACATCCAACATAGAATATCCAACATACCAATTACTCAAGAAGGCATTGCTAATTGCAAAAAAATCATGTTTCTATGGGCAATGGACCATTCTCATAACATGGTCACCTGCTATGAATGTTGTGGCCGCTGTCACCAATCCTGCCCGGTACAAAACCACCTGCAAACACACAAGATATGGGCATTTTGGCCATTGGTGAAATTGGCAAACAGATGAAGAGGATGGAGTGATGAGCAGGAGATGAGCAGATGATGATGAGGTGGGTGCAGGGCATAGTGGAGAATTGGCGAAGCAGAGAGCAATCTGGGTAAACTCACCTCGCGGACGTCGGCGGAGTCCACCGACCAGGGACCATAGACGCCAGGGTAGAGCTGCGGAGGGGAATTGGAGCCGGGAGGAGGCGTGACGGACGCCATGGCAGTCGGGGAGCGCCATCGCATGGACACCGGGCGGGGGGAAGGGCGCGCGCGTCGGCCATGCGGGAGGGCGACCAGGTGGGGTTGGCGGCAGCCGAGCGACGCCAGTGGAGTGAAGATAATGGCGGCCATGGCAACTCTCTCTCACTCCACGATGCAGAATCTCGTGCAGCAGACAACAATTGCGAGTGAGAATGGGCAGATTCACATCGGACTTCGCTACACTTCGCTGGCACCAAAAGCAAAGACCGCAACTTTATGACATGAAAAACGAAGTCGATGACCGCGCGCTGCCAATTGTTGCAACCGATTCGCCTCAAATCCAGCGACGTCGTAGATGGATAACTTATTTTTGATGTTTTATGTTTGTAGCGGTGAGTCGACTTAGTTCATCTCATGTGGAAAGCGTTGCTTGGATGATGAGCGGTTTCCAGTTTCAGGGTTTCTGGTTTTGGGTCAGGGTTTGGTGCTATGCAGGATCTGAGTCTCTTTGCTTTCATTTGTTTGTTTCTTCATGGTTTCAGTTTAGTTTCACTGCTTCAGGAGTGGTTGTCAAGTGCTCGAATGGGGTTCGTCGGGTATGTGTCTTGGATTGCTTGCGTCGGTAGTTTAGAGATTCGTAGTGTTTTGTTTGGGAAGCGGAATCACTGGTCTGCATGGTGTGCGTACTCTTGATCGTTAGTTGGATTCGGCTGATACGATGACGTCCTTTGAGCTGTAGAAACCCTGCAAATTGTGTGTAGCCCTGGGTTTATTGATTCTCTTGGAAGCGTATGGCGCGCATGGAGAACTAGGCTACAGCCGAGGCTACCGTAGTATGCTTCTGGCACCGGAGCACATGGTGTCGTGAAGAACTCGGGTGAATTTCTGTGTGTATCAAAGTTGTCCAGGAGCTTAATCATCACATTCTCGCTGAAACATCTCTCGGAATGCCACAGCGCGATTTCAACGCAGGCATTCAGTGTTCGTGTCTCACGAAACCCTACACCCTGTCTTTCAGAGCCAAGCTGCCTGTAAAGCTCGGCATAACCATAACCATGGCCACGGCCGAAGCCATATCCACATCCACCGGCTGCTTGTGTCCTTGAGCGATCCAATTCTGTCATGGGAAAGCGTTGTTGCTGCTGAGTGCCAGCATCTTCTATGGAATTCAGAGCAACTGTGCAATCTCCCGTTCAAATGCCCATGGGCATCAAGCAGATTCGAGAATGAGAAAGTGAAGAAAAATTCTGCTTGTGGAGTTCATCTCCCACCTTCCCAATCGATTGAAGTCTAAAGCAGCCCTAGAAGGACCTTGGTTATCAACGAAGTGATGCTATAATTGCCCAAAGTGATGGAACAGATGCCCCGAGCTGCATGTGTGTCGTTCAGCTAGTGGAGACAACAGGAGCAACAAGCTTGAAATGAAGAAGACAAGTACAGAAGCAGGCAACCCTTGATCCAATGAGGTCACCTGAACCAATTCAAACAAAACAACAAGCTCTGATGCACTCAGCAACATGGAAACAAGGAACCCCCACTATTTGATATATTATATATTAGTGAGCACATAGGGTCTGAGCTAGTATTACTTGAATCTTGCTCATCACTCGCAAGATCAGCACAGCCTATCTACTTCTTCAATCAAGTCCATGTCTTGACATTTCCTCCACATTCGTATTCTGGATACGTTGCAGCAACAGCTTGTGTGCAAGTCTAATATGAAGTTTTGGAGGTGCTAGCCCCCTAGCTAAACCGGTGGAGGCTAATCGTTAGCACTTTAGCCCCAACTAAGTAGCCCTTCCTTCTAGTTGGGGAAATCTGAGGGCTAACAATGGGGGTCTCATTTCAGGAACTAAAGTTGAGAGCGGAAAAAGATTCAGATTTTTTGCCCCTCATTAGCCCCATTTACACAAGCAGCAAAAAATCTGAATTTTTTTCTGCTCTAGACTTTAGTTCAGCTCTGAAATGAGACACCTATGGTTAGCCTACAGATTTCCCAAACTAGAAGTCTAAAACGAAGGGTAGGTTTAGCCGGGGTTGAATAGTGCTAAAGATTAGCCCCCTGCATGAGTGACCTGTACATACAGGGCATAATGATCAACACTATTCACAACCTGGGCAAGCTGGAAACAACATCGTGATTAGGACTAAACTGAAGTCAACTATCTAGTTGCTTATAAATCCAACATAGTTTGTTTGGCCTCAAAACTTTGCCATGATGATTAGATAGCTTTCTTACCACAACATTTGTTGACATGGCTGACAATTGTGACTGGGCAGAAA
Organism: Ceratodon purpureus; assembly: GCA_014871385.1. Classification (NCBI taxonomy): domain Eukaryota; kingdom Viridiplantae; phylum Streptophyta; class Bryopsida; order Pseudoditrichales; family Ditrichaceae; genus Ceratodon; species Ceratodon purpureus. The sequence goes on from CM026422.1 coordinate 23,261,304, forward strand.
ACCTCCACGATACTTCACTTCAGGATGAAATTCAAAGAGATGTTTTGAACAGTTGTGTTCAGCATGATTCAACTCCATTCAACTTCATGCTACCAGCATCCATTGAAAAATGGCTGAACTGCATTACCACAAATCTAATTTTCAGCACATTCACACTTCAGACAAGTGCAACAACCTGATTAACTCACTAGAAGAACTAGACTCTACACCATCTTAAACCTCTGTCATTTGCCTCAAGCTATAAGATATCCCAAACCAAAACTGGCATTCCACACATGCCTTTTCAGAACCATCGTGTAAGCCACCACACATGAGGAATTGATTTAGACAAGTTGACAAGTTGAAATGAAGAAGGATGATATAATGCATAACTTCAGTACTCACCATGGCCAAGTAGAGAAACCAAGTTGTAATCAGAACCACATTCCAAGATAAGTGAACATTGTCTTCATCACTACACTCCAAAGCTCTCCTCTATAATAGCTATTAAACACTCACTTTGCATATAAGCAGAGCACCTAGAAAGGGTAAGCAAAGCTCTCTTCTAGAATAACTACTAAACACTCACTCTGCCTAAAAGCAGAGCACCTAGAAACAGTAAGCAAAGCTGTCTTCTAGAATAACTACTAAACACTCACTCTGCCTACAAGCAGAGCACCTAGAAAGGATAAGCAAAGCTCTCTTCTAGAATAACTACTAAACACTCACTCTGCCTAGAAGCAGAGCACCTACAAAAGGGTAAGCACCACTCTATGTTCTAATGGTGAGGGAAGTCTAGGGTTCCTTATTTATAGCTTAGGCAGAGTGACGGCAAAAAATCTCACAACATCTTCAAACCCTAAAATTCAACCTAAATTTTTGAGACTTCAGATGCAGACTTCAGATGCAGACCTCAGATCCACACATGAAGCCCATATGACTGGCATACTGGATCATGCTACAGACATTCATGTCAGTAATGTTTTAGGTGTTTAGACAATAGATTTGTATGTACATCCTAATTTTGTTAGTGCCAGGAGGAGCCCAGGAGCCTAAGTTATGTATAGTCTACTAAGGCACCGACGTGCTTATCAAGTATGACTAATAATTTTAAAATCACAATCAAATGCCCAACTTTAAGTCAAGTACATTGGACCATGCAAAGAAAGACATGGTTCTTGTGAATTGTATGCCTCATAAATCTAGAATGCATAGTTCTCCTTGTTCACATAGTATAATAATCATTCAAAATGCATATTCTACAAAGGCATCTATTTGGTGAGCCAAATTCCAGCTACAACTATTAGCAACTATGAAAATAGCCTTGTTGCTAGCCAAAGATCATTATTTTGGACTACACGTTCAATTGTGAATGAGAAGCATTCATTTTATGTTCATTTCTTGGAATAAACGTTATCCTACCCAACCTTTGGTACCTTTTGAATTTCTAAATGAAGATCCATCATTATGTATATCTATAAATAAATAAAATCAATCTTTAATACTTTATCATATTCACCCTTTGATACCTTTTGAATCTCTAAATGTATATCAATACATATATTTATAACTAGATAAAATCAATTGTTATAACTTTATTGATGGAAGTTTGTGTTAGTCGTATATTATAAAATGGTCATACATATGGGAGTAACCATCTTAATATGTAACAATATTTATTGAAAAAAATCATCCAAATTAAGACATATATTAAATATATCATGATAAGTAGATGTTGCTATTCTATTGTAATTGTTACTAGGAAACATGTCAAAGCATTAAGATTCTTAAATATTTGGAACATTCTGAATTTTAGTGAAATTATTAGTAATGAAGCTTTATTTTATCATTTGAATTCAAGTGCATTATAAAGCCATTATATTGGATTAATCTCATCTACTAAAAGGCTGCTAGTGTAGTCTATTTGGCATGTCCTACCAACAAGAAGCTTTAAACAGAAATTCCAATGGCTTATGATGACCAAATTGACTAGAACTTCAACTATACTTTTGACCTCAATTCCAAGGTTGTGGGATCTCCATTTAAATACAAGCAAAGTAGACCATATTCTATAATTTGCATGTGGATCACGCTGTGACATTCAGAGGCTAAATGGAGTGATTCATGGAAAATTAAAAAACCAAAAAATTCGAAATAACAAATATCTGACAAAACTTCATCAATTTTGGATGAAAGTCGAACTTACAGTAATTTATATTTTCAAAAGATCAAAATTTAAAAAATTATTTTTTTATTGCCGGACATAAAAATTTGAAATTAATTAATTATTTGACCGAAAGGTGACGAAGCTCCTTCTAAAGAACGGTACTCACAGCACTTGTCACCTCACAGCACATACCTAAACCACATAAGGTAGAAGCACCTACAACCAACAACTCAAGGATTTTGAGCCTTTTTTTTCGGGGTTGTTTTTGGGGTGTAATTTTCACGTGTAGAAAAATAGATTTCTCATAGAATGCACATTTTTTCAAAATTTTCTTCCCAATATTGAAATAGATACAAATTTTTAAACACAAAAGTACTTCGTGACCCAAAACTCATATGTAGACTTTTTCCATTGTCACACTCATTTCCACTCATGAGTGTACCCAAAACCACCAACCTTTTGAGTGTTTTTGAGCTTTTTGATTGATCAGTGGTCTGACAATGCTAGTCAACCAGGTGGTCAGCCAAAATGCGGTTATAGGGACATCTACATGTTGATTCTAGGGTGCGATTGGTTTTAGGTGCTTCTACCTTACTTTAGGAGCAGCTTCGTCACCTCACAGCACACACACACAGCTGCTCCCTCACAACACATACCTTGTAATTGATGTCACAATTTAAAGTCCTCAATAAATATCCTGACTGCTCTTCCTCTCAACTACGTCTACGGTTGTCACCTGCCGGATACAAAAAGACCTGCCTAATGGAAAACCCCCCTACGCTCGGGTAATCTCCGCCTACAGCAATTATTTGATCACTCAAAAGACTCTGTCACAACCAGTGTTGGTCTATTATGGCATCTTCTACAGTGAAATGAATCAATCAGAGTCATTATGAGAAGTCGTGGACCTCAAACGGATATTTAGAATGAACCACTGTCCAAGGTTTCACTGTAGAAAGATGCCATAAGAGCATCCTCAGTAAGGCCTGAACCGTAAACCTGTAAACGGAAAGATGTGGAAAGACGTGAATTGCGGTTTAGGCCAGTAGGGGAATCAAGCCTGTAAACCTGTAATTTACAAGTTGAAACCTGGTTTTGGAAGGTTTTTTAGGGACAAACCTGTAAACCTGTAAACGGTTTTGGACGGAAAGACACTCAGGTTTGGGAGAACGACATTCTCATGATTACAGGCTTACAGGTTTACAGGCTTACTGGGGATGCTCTAACAGACAACACTGGTCACAACCTAGGGCTGTTGCAGATGAGCTCAAACTCATCTCCACTTTTCAGAGTTCACAATCAATACAAGACATCAACAAATGACTTTGCATTGCAACAACGTCTGAAGAGTTATCAAAATACCGCAAAGAATTATGACTTCACATCGACACTCGAAGAGTTCCATCTGCAAACATAGCACACGTATCTCTACCCGTTCGAAACTTCGAAAGCAACGCAATGACAAACGGATAACTAGAAAATCACCTCGATGAGTAGAAGTACTTCTCGATTACGTCCTGCCGGGGTTTTACAAGCATTGCAACTTCAGAGTATCAGGTTCGCAATCGAGTTCCCGACAGTGAAAGGTAGACAGCATGAGCGACAGAATCAAAAACCTCGAGTCGCAGGTGAGAGAATTATCCGCCGGGTTCAAACTTCAAAGCGGTAAACTCGAACCCAGAGACAGGATTCCAGGAGTTTTGTCTGTGGGCTTACATTAGGGTTAGGGTTTAAGTCGAGGTTCAGGCAAGGTTTAGTTTTCTTTTCTTATCTGAATCGAAGCAGAATCAGTTGCAGGTCGAGGAGTATCACGTAGTTGAAAAGAGTTTTGGGTTTGTCTCCAAATTCGTTTCACAGAATTCGTCACAAGTGTAGAATTCTGTACAGGCAAACTGCTTCAGGGAGTTGAATGTTGGGAGGAATTTGGACAATTGTTCTCAACATCTAGTGGGTTGAGTGACATCGCTGACGACGAACGAGCTTGAGATCAGTTGCGGTGAATGGTGTAGATGTGATTGATTGATAGATAGATGTGCATCAGGAAGGACTTTGGCCACTGTTGAGTGACAATGACGTCGTGTGTCTCCAGAATCTCCACACTCTGCAGCTCCTCCGTGTTTTCGTTACGAGGGGAATCTAGTTTCGGAGAGAGGCAAGCATGGGGGAGCGAGCTGTGCACACCATCGACCCAATTCGCACACCCGACCAGAATTCGGAGTTTCGGAGTTGAGTCTGGTTTCTCGTCTCGTGGCCCGGTTTCCACTTGCGCAGTCTCGCTGACAAGGGGGCGGCATTTGGCACCGAGCTTGTCCGGTAGACCGCGTCACATTTGCGGGAGCAGTGACCTCTCGACGGGGATGGCAGTCGAGGAAACGCTCTCCGACGAGAGTATGGACATGTTTGTGGAGGTGGTGCACAAGCTCGCTGATGCTGCGCGAGTCATAACGTTGAAGTACTTTAGGTCTAAGTTTCAGATCATCGACAAGGCCGATTTGAGTGAGTATATGAATGCTCACTGGAGCACTCAGATTATTGCAGACTAGTATGAGGCTCTTTGCTGCAAACATTCATCTGAACCAAGCGCTTGGGTGTTACGCAGGCCCTGTAACAATTGCTGATCGAAGCGCGGAGTTGGCAATGCGTGAGTTGTTGGCTGAGCATTGCCCTTCGCATTCTATGTGAGACCAATTCTTACAATCAACTGCCGGTTTATTTGAGTTTCTGTTATGCTAAGTTTTAGGTTTTGGCACTTTTGCTTCAGAGTGCAGCTCGTCGTGGATTTTCGTCCGTATTGTTTTCAGTGAAAATCCCTCTATGTGCTGATGCAAAGAGCTTTGTAGATATGGCGAAGAATGGGGCTTGACAACACCTGAAGAAGGCTCGGACTTCGTTTGGGTGTTGGATCCCATCGACGGCACGAAGAGCTTCATCACGGGTAAGAGATTGTCTATAACGTGATGAGACTGGGTCATATTTTGTTTTGAGTTAGACACTGCGTTCCAAGGATTTGAATGTGCAGATTGTTATCCCTAGTATTACACATAAAAGCCAAAGATTCCAGAAATTTAGTTTGAATAACATATTTGGTCTGACTGTTATGCTTGATTCACGCTTGAGTTATGTCTTGCACATTGATTTGCAAAAGTTGGAAGGTAATTGTATCAAAAACTCACTTCGGAGTTTGTTTCGAATGCAGGGAAGCCAGTATTTGGCACACTTATTGCGCTGATGTATAAAGGAGTTCCAGTAAGATTCAATATTCTTTGAACCGTTTATAACAAAATCTATCTTCTGAGTTATGAATAACTAAATTCACCATTAGGTGGTCAAGGTGGTTCAGATATTTGTGATTTAGATTATTCACTTGGATGTACTTGCCAGTAACATCTCGTCAGTACCGATTGAAAGGAGCACCTTGTTGTTCAGAACATTTCCTGTCCTTGAAAATATGCGTTGCCTCGATTGACATTGCTTGGCAGTGATTATCAGGTCCTTGGCGTCATTGATCAACCAGTGCTTCAGGAGCGATGGTTGGGAATTCAAGGCAGAGTTACTACTTTGAACGGAGTTGAGATTCAAACACGTGCAACAACCTCCCTCAAGGATTCGTACTTGTATGTACTATGCATTATACCCGGCTATTCTTATGTGAATTCTAGTGATCTGAATCATTTTCGCTCTCAACCTGCACCTCTGGCACAAGTTTTGCACAGTAAGCATGAAGTCCAAAAGGTTAGATTCGTTTTGCAATCATATCACTAACTGAGTTTCTCCTTTTCTTGTGTTTCTTCTAATTCGACCTTGATCGTGTAAAGTGCATTGGTCTGTGGTGTGGAAGTTGTATCAGTCACTTGCATATTTTGATCTGTTTCACTCATTTCAGCACTCGTTGCTCTCATGTGGACCTAGGTACACAACTAGTCCCCACCTATTTGCCGGAGACGCTGAAGAAGCTTTCATTCGAGTCCGAAATGAGGTGATATATTATTTCTACACTGCTTCTGGAACCCTGTTGCAATGGTGGTCATTTGTACATCAGCAGTACCAAATGAATCTGGCAAGGTCGACTCATGCTGCATCTCGTGTGAGTGGCAGGTGAAGGTACCTCTTTATGGCTGTGACTGCTACGCTTATGGACTTCTGGCAGCAGGCCACGTCGATTTAGTCATTGAGTCTGGACTAAAAGTACGCCTTTCACATCATCTAAACTATTCCATTGAGTTGTGAGAACTGTCACGTGCTTCTCTCTGTAATTATACCTGATTTTTTAAACTGGTGGTTGTTTCCTGGTGATAGCCATACGATTATCTTGCTTTAGTTCCAGTAGTGGAGGGAGCAGGAGGCGTAATCACCAACTGGAATGGCCAGAAGCTTCGCTGGCTACCTGAAATCGGTACAATCTTTGATCTTTTGACATGGCTTACGACTATCTCCTTTTGAAAGACTACCTTCGGCAGTGTTGGCAATGTGTAGCACGGTAGCACCTCTTTCCTGGAGATGGTGTTTCAAGGCTGATCCAACTGATCTCGACTTTGTGATGATCATGCAGGTGAGGTTGGAATTGAAGTGGTCGCAGCTGCAAATGCAACCGTTCACGAAGCTGCTCTCCAGTCTCTTGCTTGGACCACCAGCTAGAACATAGCCCTCAACTGCTTGCCAATAACCGATATCAAACTTCAAATCGAGTTTCTTCTGATCATGATCCGTTGAAGTCCTTAGGTTTGCACAATTCGGTGAAGTCTCATGCCTTGACTCAGCAACACCTGCAAGCATCCGACCTAGCTGTGCGACTACCTTCCTGTATCAATAAAGACATGCTTCATTTACCTCTCATCGAACTTTGTCTAATTCCTTACAATTCAATGCAACTGTACCCACTTGGGTCCCTCCAGAAAACACGCCACCCTGCATCAAGGCATATTCCAGTCCGAAGGTACCCTAAAGTACCAGCATCCGATTACCTCGTTGATTCCTGTTGATCACTTCCCAGAAACCCAGATTGTGGATAAAATTAGGCATCTCCACTCACCAGGGGAAAAAAAAAAAGGAGTAAAAAACTCTGAAGAGAAGTAAAATACAGACGCATGTGTTAGAAAATAAATCCCATATCTCAACGAACAAACTAAGAAAAAAGGAACTTAACTCTAACCTAGAAACCAAAAGAACAGATAATGGAAAAGTACAACTTAGAAACCTGAAGAAAAAGGGAAAGGAAAACTACAAGTTATATATTTACAGCAAGTTATATATTTACAGCAAGTTATATATTTACAGCAAGTTATATATACATATTTACAAGTTGATGGTGATGAACTTGTGCCGGAGCTGTGATGAATTTCGCGTGAAAGTTGTGGAAGACGCGGAGACGACGAAGCAGAGGAAGTGGCACTTGGTGCATCACAGACACATGAAGTGCTGTGCACGGGATTAACTTAGTTGGGCCGCTTCCAGAGTCTACATACACACACATAGCAATCTTCACCTGACCCCACTCTGTGGCAGATTGGCCCACTTTTCGATCCTCGCTCAACTGCCCAACGTTTCCAGTTATCTCGATTCACGCGCCGACGTGCTTTTGTTCAACAATCCAGGCATCTCATACAATTGGGTAGAGTTGTCGCCAATTAGGGTTGGGTCGCCATGGCAGCTCTGCAACCGCGCACTCGGGGACGTCGCATGTGGGCTTTCTAGTGTAGCGTCGGTGGCGGTCGGGATTGGGAATTAGGAGACAGAATCGTGATTTGGGTACGGGATTGCCGGCCTGGAGTGGCGGTGAGGGGAGCGGTGGGGGCGATGGCGATGCAGGCGAGTCTGGGAGCTACCAAGTTCGTGATTCTCTGCAGCGCGGGGCTTGCGGGGTCGGTGCTGATCAAGAACAACAAGCTCGGGGATTTTATTGGGGATCTGTCGAAGGTGCGTTTGATGGTTTGTCGTTGATGAGTGATGCTTTTCTGGGAGTCCTCTGTTTTTAGGGTTTTGGTTGTGTGGAATTTGGGATGAGTGTTATGTGTTTTTGAGGATGTCTAGTTTTGGTGTGTCTTTTGTATTTGCGCATGGAGGATGGTGGTAGTTGCAGTCGAAGGGAATTGAGATGTTGATTGGATGATGGTGATGAATGGAGTGATTGAATTGGTGTATTTTTTCTTTTTTTTGATCGGCATGGTGTTATCAGGTTTTGTCGAAGCATTTGAGAGAAGGGGATGATGGAGAAGCGGGATCGAATGATGCGGCTCTGAGTCAACAGGTGAAGCGACTAGCGCAGGAGCTTCGTATGCTAGCATCCTCCTCACGAACGGTGACTGTCGTGCAAGCAGGGAATGGGTCAGGAGTTTCGTTCACGACGTTTGTGTTGCCAGCAGCTGTTGTCGGGGCTGTGGGCTACGGGTATATGAAGTGGAAGGGATTCTCGTTCAGCAGCATAATGTATGTCACGAAGAAAGGCTTGAATACTGCTGTGGAGCAGATGGGCAAGCAACTGGACCATGTGTCTGCAGCTCTGTCGTCGACGAGGAAGCATATGAATCAAAGGTTGGATACTGTGAACGGTAAACTAGATGAGAGCATTGTCATGACGGGGTTGATCAGGGATCAGGTGGAGGAGGTGAAGAGTACGGTAGGGAGGAGTATTTATGAGATTGACAACGTGAGTCAGAAGATGGGAGGGTTAGGGTTGAAGATTGACGAGATTCAGGAGAGTCAGACCTTCGCTAATCAAGGTATTTTTCTCTTAGTTGAGTGGGTCCATCGCCAGTTTCCTAATCAGCATCCAGAGCTTGCACAGAGCTTCAAATCATGGTATTTGAAAGCTAGCAGCATGGACAAGGATTCGGCGTTTCCTGGTCTTATTACTTCCCCAGGATTGAAGCAGTTCTTCTCACAGCCCTTGGAGTCTCAGCCTTCGGTACCCCAGCCGTTGCTGCCGCCGAGTAACTTTTGTGAGAGGGCACCTGTGAGGAATATGGGTGAGTCCAGACCACCTGGTTTAAATATGCCGAGTCCTGGCTTGGGTTTGTCAGCCAATGCGAGCATTGGCCTACCAAGGACTTCGTCTTCAAGTATACTATCCAGGGTGAACATGTGGGGGAATTCTGGTCTGGCTGGATTCACCGGAACCACAGGCATGTCTTGATTTTTTTGCTTTTCTGTCTGAATCTGTTTGAGAGGATGTACATCTTGAATTTTTTAGATTAAAGGATTTTTGAAAGTTGAACAAAACGGGGAAAAAAAAGATCATACATAGATTAGCCAGGTGGTAGAAAGGAGTTCTAGGTGGGCCTAAGGCCCTTTCTGGCTAGTTTCATAGTTGTTGGAGTTGCTTAGTACAAGAGGGCTATTGCCAGACATACACCTCTTAATATCTTATAGCCAAGTGCTGAATTTTTCTGAGCGACAGCGTTTGAAGTATATCCTTTGAGCAGGAGTTTTGACCCTAGCATATAGTGCGTCTATGCCCATAGGATCAAAATTTGTACGATGACAAATTTATTGCAAGAAGTTCATGTTGCAATTTGTGGAGCTGCACGAGGCACTGAATTTTTCAACCACACTGGCTTCTGTAGCAGGAAGAGCTCTTGTGGAGTTGCATTCCGTTTGTGGAATGGCTTGTTTCCTATGCTTGCTTCAGTTGCGATTTGCCATACTTAGAATATTGTCCTATTTCATCAAATCTTACTGGTTTCTTCATGTGATGATGTCTGTTATTTAGCCATGTTATGTTGTTCTGTGAGTTACTACTCTTCCTCCGAACTGGTTACTGTACAGGAAGGATAGATCTTTCAAGCTTTTTTTGCATGCGGCTGACTATATCTGAATGGATATCTTATTTTGATAATCACCGTTGTTTATCCAGCATGAGGTTTAGTTCTCAATAACGTGACGAAAAGCTTGAATTTCTGGCTTCAGATAATATCTGATACATGAAATCTTGTCTCACAAGCTGAGAGCATGCTAAAATACTTGCACATGAAGCTCACCGCCACTACACATTCATTCTTCTTACAAAGTGACATTGCTTGGGAACTTTCTGAAATTTCAACTTTACCAGCATAGTCCTTCAGAGACAGCCCCAGATTGATACTTTCTTACAAATATTTAAATTACATGTCTTCTCTGATTTGCACGGTATAGAGTTCAATGTTATCTGATGTAACACGTCCAACATTTTCCGGTAGTGGATCACATTCCAGGCCAGAAGGTTAACCTCTAAATGACGGGACTTATAACCATGGATCTAGATCTGCATTTAACACTCAATTTTATCATTTTGTAAAATGGAAAGATTCACCCACATATATGAAGTAGATGAATATAAGTGTTTCCTAAAAAGAAATTAAAAGAAATTGATTTAAATGGAAACTACAAAAAATTCAAAAAAATTGAAAATCATTCGCAAGAAAATTCTTCGTAATTTTTAAACAAGTAATTGAATTTCATGCTTTATACTATATGTACATAAAGACACCTAGAAATATAATGGTGAATGAATATCAACTTTCATGATTAGAAAAGTACTATAGTCCATGGTAATAGGAGTTTACATTGTGATTGCAATAAATTACTTAATTTTTAGAATTTACTAAAATTTTCTAATGGATCATATATATAGTCCTTTTGAATCTTGTTCGGTTGATTCAAACAAATGCTATGGAGGTCATTTCAATGGCTTAAATGAAGATTCGTTAGTGGAAACCTAAAAATAGAAAATATTCTACATAATTAAATATAATATTGCTTTTTTTAATAATCACAACCTTGTGTGTAATGTATGAAAAATCCAACTACCTTAAATGATACATGAAAAGGAAACACTCTATCTCCCAAATCATTTCCGACTTATCCTCAAATCATTTCCCGCTAATCCTCAACATTAACGACCTTGACTATTTGTGGATTGTGGTAGGTGCACCAATTTCATTATTGAAAAAATCTTCAAAATAATAAACTTGACCCCTTATATGGAAAAGCCTTCATTGTTTGATCTACAATCCAACTCTCAAGTGGATCTCTGTAATGTAGTCCTACGAGCCTTTTTCGGGGACAGGGTTCATGAATCCCCTAGTTGTTAGTTTTTTATTTTAAAATCTCTAGAGGTATGCTTCTAGAGTAATTTGGGGCCGGAGGCTCCATTTCTGAATTCAAAATCACCAAAAATGGTCTTGGGGTGGCCGAACTGAGAATTTCAGGGTTTTGGGAAAAAAAAACCCATTCGCTTCTGTAAACGCTCGTAGCACCAAAATACGTGGATCCCTCTCAAGTTATAACCTATCTATATCAATCATGCATAAACATGGAAATTGAAATCCACGTTACATGAGAACATTGGAACCTTCAATGTTGGCCTTGTTAATCAAGCACTTCATTATTTAGTAACTTAATACATTCAATTGAATTTATAGTATACACTTTCTTCATTTCGAGAGAACATTTTCAAAATTTCTTATTAAAAATACAACCAAAGCAAGCTATTCAACGTACAAAACTTGTGATTATAAAACAGTGGTGTTTGAAGGTTCCAACATTAAACAATTTATACGTATAAAAAAAACAATGGATGTACAAATATATGCCACATTTAAGTAAATCTGGACTTTCAATAGTCCAGATTGGTCAAAGTCCAACTGAAATATGATGGGTAGGATGAATCGTAGGAGCATATAATCCCGCAAAGACCTAACCGTTTTATGAAATTGAGAGAGACGATAAAGGTTAGAAATGAAAAATACAGCAAAAATTGCTCAAGATTATGTGCAGATCTTATCAAGCATGTGGATATTAAAGATTGGCAACTTGTAAAACACCGTAAGATCCTACTATCCATGGTAAGTAGGTATATATAAACACTTCATGTTAGAACATTACATAAACAGTAAAGAAGACTCCAAGAGTATTCATACGAAAGTTATCAAACATGTGGGTATTGTAATATTGGCAAGTAGTAAGCAGGACCGTAAGATCCTACGATGTTTGGCAACCTAGGTGTAAAAACACATCACATTATTTGGATTCTGTGAAATGTAAAGAAAAATCCAAATCGAAGTACAGCGTCTTACAGGATCGTAGGAAACCAGCACAAAGCCGGAAAGTCACTGAACCAATCCAATGGATCGGAAAAAGAGGAAACAAAGGACCTGAAAAGAGGGAAAACCTCCGGGAACGAGACAAGCTCTGGAAAAGTCCTGAAACGACTCACAGTCACCACCTAGTCCAAAAGAGCAGAAAAAACTAATCAAAAGGAACAAAGGGGCGTGAATGTGTCCAAAACTAAAAAGGACTAAAATGAAAGCTACCCTGAGCAACTAATGTACTATCTACTCAGGCTAACTAAAACTTCAACCCATTTCAACTACATGAGACTAATCCGTGAATGGCAAAATTAAGGTGAACAATGTCGTATTGATTGACAGAGTCTTCAGATTCCCGTGTAGAAGAGAACCGTTGCCGCGGATGAAAAGTGAGCAGGTGGGTGAGGAACCCGCCAGTGCTCACACTTCCAACTTGTAAGCAGCTTCTAAATACTTACAAGCCAATAGTATGTTACTAGACAAAAAAAACCAAAAAGCTTGCCCCGAGATTAGAACCTCCGAGTATGTGCAGTAGTGAATGCCAACGAAGGCCGCTGATGGTGGATGGTGATACTTGAGAACTTATTTTCGACCAGGAGGATACAGTTCCTTGAAAGATGGGGTCAGGAAATTCGGCCCTAAGTAGGGCATAGCTCTCCAGCAATCTCTGTATTCCTCCGACTCTGTAGTTAGCTCAAGACGGTCGGCTTTGTCCGTAGTGTGGTCTCGATCGCTAGAAGCCGCTGCCTCAGAAAGCTCGGGGTTGAAATTATCCGAATCGGAGGTGAGAGAGGTATCTGCTACCGGGGGATGTTGTCGCCTTGTTGCTGAAGTGCGTGTGGCGTTGACGAGTGAATTGTTATCCGGCTTGGAGGACTTGGCTCGGACAGCACTACACCCAGTATCGACGGATGGATGCACGGATCCAAACGACGAATACGTGGACTGCGGGCTTGCGTTCCCTCCGCACCACTGATCTTGGCCAGAGCACCGACTTCCAGCACCCTCCAAGATGTCGTATGCTTCGCCAACAATGCGGAGCCACCCTGCAGTTGACATGGTTTCCGTTGACACCTCCCCTGTGTGGCTGAAGTGAACGCTGCCAACACTCTCGGACTCCTCAGACTCCTCGGACTCCTCGAACGTCAGTGGGAAGGCGATGCCGGAAGCCTTAGAGATCTCCAGCAACTCTATTGTGTGAGCAATACTCCAATCCCACTCCGCACCTGGCTGAAGAACGCGTGTGATGTATTTGAAAGCAGGAATAGCTCTGTTGCGTGAACGGGCAACCACCGCCCTAAACCATGGCCGGAGCTCCTCGACGTCAGCCGGTGTCTCCTGTATAAACCAGTCATTGCTACCCCGCCTCCCCATAACGACAAAATATTTGACAATATGCGACTAACTTCTACAGTTTGTGACTAACTTCTACAGTATCCGGCTGGAGTTCGTCTACTAAACTGGTAAAAATTCTAGTAATCCACTTCTTCTAGGGTTTCTGGACGTCTACTAGCCAACGTTCACCAATCCTAGTAGCGCCTAGGCTCCTACTCAGCGATAAGAAAACATTATTAGGACTAGGACTAGCTTAACTAGCTGACAGCTGAAGGAAAGAAGCACATCTAAAACTAAATAATCACTCAGCAACCAGGCAGAGGCAAAAGCAGCATAAACGAGTGCAGTTTGATTAAAAAAAGTAAAATCCGAACAGATGTAGCGAATGTTCAACAGGGTCGTAGGATCCTACGATCTCTTTACGAGTACTCCTGGGCAAAACGAAGCACTTCTAAAACAAAATAATCTCATAGCAACCAGGTAGAGGAGATCGTAGGATCCTACGATCTCTTTACGAGTACTCCTGGGCAAAAAGAAGCACTTCTAAAACTGAATAATCTCATAGCAACCAGGTAGAGAAGATCGTAGGATCCTACGATCTCTTTATGAGTACTCCTGGGCAAAACGAAGCACTACTAAAACTGAATAATCTCATACCAACCAGGTAGAGGAGATCGTGGGATCCCACGATCTAGCGACAAAACTCTGGATGGATATGGGGGATAAATTATGCGACGGCTACGGATCCATAAGGTTAGCAGCATCAAGGTTAGCCAATGCGTTTACTCGATCTTGCTTTGGGATCTTCCGTGTCTTGGGGTTTTCTTTTGTTGTGGACTTTGCAAAGAGCACTGAAGTTACATGAACTTGTTCTGGTCGTCGATCTTCTCGTACCCAAGTAGCGTCCCAGCAATTCTCGTACTTCGTCTTCGGGTCGGTGTGGCGATTTTTGGGCTCCCAGAATTCGATAGTGAACTGGCCATAGTCCGCATTTCGTTCATCACGATTGACCGCTGAACATGCTCTCCCTAACCAGACGGGATAAATATCTGGGTCGGAGGGACGAAGTAGGACCCAAGCCCCTGGTAGGACATCTCGCCATGGGTTCAAGGCGGGCTTCGGTTGAGCGGACTTGGAGCCACAATAGGGCTCGGGTTCTTCATCCTCAGGTGTGACATCCGTCTCGGGGAGGAGGCATAGAGGTGCACTCTCCATACCTGACCAGTCATGATTAGGCCAGAAACCCTCTACCAAGGTCGTCACGGTTGGAGGAAGAGGTTTCTCTATTTTTCTGCGAGAATGACCTTCCAGTAATCAATATACGGAGGAAAATCCTTGCGAAATCCGGAACATTCAAGCATCCCGCGTTCCCAAAATTCGATGTAACCTTGAATTCCACCCTTGAGGAATGACTTCTTAACGAGATTTTTGGAAACCTGTTCTCTTGCCTTGTCTTGTTTGCCAGTGGACGCAACAGTCTCATCACCCCACAAATTCTTGAAAGGGACTGGATCGGGGATGCCAGATGGTATCTTCGGATTTCCATCAGCATCCGCCTTGAATAGACGGATAGCCGGCTTGTTCCTAGGTAGCCAGTGTTGGTCAACTGCAAACTCCTTGAATTGCATGACGGGCCACCCGCTTTCGTCTACATAGAATTTGAAGAGGTGCATATTTCCCAAACCCACGAGAACATCCGCTCCGTCAATGAGATAGCCTTCCACGAACGATTTGAAATCCGCAACCTCCTGAACAAACTCGGGCATGAAACTCAATTCCTGGGATTTCATGAAGGCCAACATCAAGTCCGCAATAATGTAAGTATTCTGACTCTTCAAGGTCTTAGACAGATGGCTAAAGTAGGCATCAATATCCTCGTGCGTGTGCCCCAACAATAAGAAACCAGCCTGGATCTCTTTGAATACACGCCCATAAGTAAGCATCGACAAGAACCCCATCAGGAATTGATTCTTGTTGTCCTTTGCGGAGTTATCCAACTGCAAATAAAGTTTCACTGGGAGCGGAACGCCTTCACTGGAGTTATTCGTTACCGGGGGTAGTACGTCAAAACATCTGGACTTTCCCTTGAGCATGGCTCGAAAGAAGGAGTTAGCGGGCTCATGAGGGAACAGTTTGCCAGATTGACGAATGGGTGGTTCGTCAAGACGCCGAAGCAGTCTCGCAAGCGAGGAGATAGTGTAGTTAGAGTCGCCTGGCCACAAGTCTGGCGAGAAGTGGGCGTAGGCACCGTTGCCGTGCCCATGCGTAACCATGCCCGTGACATTCATAGGAAACTGTCCCAACGGTGAAGTATGTTTTGTGGAAACGCGCATTTGAGAAATAGCCGTCTTTGCGGTATCCATTTTGTCGTGGATAATACAAAGTATTTCGCCCTTCTGCCTCTTTGACTCCTCCCTCCAAGTGTGGTACAGACGCCTACAAGACGACTGAAGATTGCAATGGTCCTGTTTCTGTTTCACAAACTTGAGGTATTCTGGCGACCCCTTCACTGATCGGTCAATGTACTGGAGAAGAGTGTCGCACTCTGTGCACTTCGCGAAGGAACTCCCAACGGGTTTGATTGCGACATTCTTAAAGTGCTGCTTCTTCAGCCTACTTATGGCTGATTGAGACACCGCTGGTAACCCAAATTCTAAGTTGGTCTGCATATCAAACCAAACAATCTGCTAGTCAGAGATGTACCCTACTTGTACTCTTCATAAGCATTAGCAATGTGGAAATGAAGCAGGAATGCAATATTAAAGATGTTTAATCTAGAGAGTTCGTAGGATCCTACGATCCCAAAATACACCATCAATTTTGTGTAAACATTTCCTCCCAACTTAGAGATCGTAGGATCCTACGATCCCAGAGTAGATGGGAATTTTGTGTAAACATTTCTTTTCGACTTAGAGATCGTAGGATCCTACGATCACGTAGGAGAGTAATTGGTAGCGGGTCACTATGGATCGCTAATAATAAAAGGTCACTACAGTAATTTGTGAACCCCGTTAAAGATCGGGTGAACCGATGTTCCAAGTCGTCGGATCGTAGGATCCTACGACCTCAGGATTATCAAGCAGATGTCCCATGAAAGATACACTGAATTGACAAGAGGGCGTGTTGTTCGTAGTTAGTACCTGGGTGGCGTCTTGTTGGATCATTTTCCAACTGTGACCAGAGGGTAGAAACTTCAGTGTGTCCATCCTGCCAGGTGCTATCATTCTCATCTGATTGGGCATAAGATCAGTTGTCTCATTGATGATGGCTGTGACTGTCCCAAGTGCTTGCACTGTTCCAAGGCGGGGCCGTTTGACATCCTTGTTCCCGTGCGTCGAAGATACGACACCTCTCTTGTACTCTTTCATGTATTCGTGAAATGTCGATTTTGGTATACCATGGATCTTGTACCATGCCGTAGCGCATACATCCATTCCATTCAACGTGACGTACTTCTGCTTCCTATTGCTTCCCACATAGTGGAACTGGCCACCCACAGACCGTGCATAATCCCGGCGTGCGTCGAAGTCCTTCAACCAGTACTTTTGTCGAATGACAAGTGTATCCTGGGGCCTAAACAAGCGGACACATTCGCTGGAACAACACCGCTGAGAGCACAGAGCTTGAATTTCTACGGGAAGAGTCTTCTTGGCATAGAGTTCGAGTTTCTCGTCTATCCGCTTTTTGCGCCGAATAAATCGATAGGGGGCTTTTGGGCGGCCTCCGAGATGCCTCTGGGTGTCTACACCGTCAGGATGAAGAGTGTAATAGTCAACAGAATCGCTAAGCCTATGCCCACCCTCGAATACACATTCCGCTATCGGCCACCTACGATGGCTCATGATTTCCCCTGGATCCCCGAGGAAGACGTCCAGCACTGTAACTCCAATGTATCCCACTCCCAAGGTGTGGTCCTCGAAAGGATCCTCTGGACGGACGCAGTTGATTCGTCCAGAGGCCAAGGTATCCCCATTGTCGTTTAACCGCTTCACGACCTTCGCAACCCACTCAGCCTGGGGGACATATGGTAGGGAACTTGTGGAGTCCGAGCATTCTCCATTGCGCGTATTTCGGATCACATTTCTTGTCTCCCAAAGTACCGTTCTACCAAGCGCATCGGCCAAGACGGAGATGTCCGTCTGTAAAGGTTGCATAGGCAGGTAGAGCGCCATCGGAGTTATCTCAATGGGACGAAGGAGGGTCATCCCGGGGGTTGTGTTCTCAATATCGACCCCAAGCCAAGACCCAATGGGGTTCGCTTCAATGACAACGGCATGACCAACAATGCCATGGCTAGGATAGCAGATGAATACATTCAACCCAGGTATGAATGGGTCTTGCTGCTCTGCCGTGTCAGAGTCGTAGTTATTACACGTGGGATCCATAAAGTCATCGTCTTCTCCAACACTAGTTGACATATTTGATCACCTGTAAGTATGAAAGAAATCAATTCTGTTAGAATAAATGATGCAGAAAATGGGATTTTTTGAGCGAAGAAGTGGTGATGAGATCGTAGGATCCTACGATCTTCCACGGACAGAGAAAACGTTGGGTATCACGGTTATCACCTTAGACCCTCTTTAAGATAGCAGATGAAGGTAAGGTTGACACCCCCAGGTTATGTTAGCGGATGCCCTTGAGCAATGGATCGTAGGATCCTACGACCTGTGTCCTGGTACCATGGAAGACACTATAGCGCAGAGATCGTAGGATCCTACGATCTCGTAAAGCCTTTTGTGGATGCGAAACCAACAATGGTATCGTAGGATCCTACGATCTTCTCATGTTGATAACGGATGCAAAAAACATTCATTGGATCGTAGGATCCTACGATCCCATCGGTGTTCTCTCAAAAATTAGAATGATCGTAGGATCCTACGATCCTGCAAGTGATCCGGAATCGTTTTGATGAATATTCGTCCGTACAGTGAGTAATTAGTGGACTCTTGAATTTTCGGGATTTCTATATTAACTGGCATGTTTGTTTTACGGCAGTTGATAGCGTCAAACGCAAGAACCACGAAAAAATATGCATTAGAAATTGCTATTGAAATGATTCAGCGGTAACATTTAACATGCGATACAGTATGTTATCTAGAGTCGCAAATATATCAACGTAATATTCTTACGGCTTATCAACGTAATTAAGCAAAGAATAAAGTGGCCAGGGAAACTATGTGTAATACCTGGGAATGACGTCAATTTGGGTCCGTATTTCCCGGTGTGGACGCCGCGGAGTCGATGATGCAACACGGCGGAAGCTGAACGTGTTAACTGCAGGAACCGCTTCTAAATTATATTAGAATATGCCATTGGAATGACTGTGATGCACTTAACATTGCAATGCATGATTTCTACATTCGCAAAATTAATACAAGAATGCCTATCCAGACGCCGGGAACATTCGAGCGCATCAATAATTGCTGGAACATATTAAGTGTGCAAGAACCTATGGTCTATAGGAAATCAGTCAGGAATCGAGGGAGCAAGTAAGACTACTCTTCTGTCCATGCAAGATTCGTCATTTAGCAGTTCTTACGAATTATCAAGTTGATCAAGCAAGCAATTTAAGGGAGAGGAAACTAACCGGACCTGTGTTGGAGATCGTCATCGGTCCGTGTTGCCCGCAATTGACGCCGCGGAATCAATGATCTCCTTCGCTGGAGCTTAAGGACAGTGTGTAGTTGCTGAATGTCCAGAGAACATGACGTCGATACATGAAAACAAATAACGATATGTCTAAAATGGAGGCGACCTAAGTTTAATGCAAGTCTTGGCAACTTTCGTGCCTTTACTGAAGAGCAAAGCTACGCCATGAGTATGAATGTGCACTAGTTCTAATAAACTGGCAGAAGAAACCAAGTCTAGGAAACGAAGTCGAACCACAGAGGAGAAATACCACAGATAATACTTCTTCATGCATATGAGGTCTGGATCAAGATCAAGAACTGGTATGCATACTGGGCTTGAGTAGGGACGAAATCATTCTCAAGGTGCTGAGGAAATGAACAACTCCCTTTGATTGAACAAGTAATCATTTGAAGGAGCGTAGTAACAATAGAGTAGTCGGAATTGTTACTAAGCCATGAGACCATTCAATGAGCATCCTGAACACAGGGTAATTCAGTACCAATCATGAAGTCGCAGCAAATTGTCCGTCTTGTAAAGTATCATGATAATTAGGTGTGCTCGGAAGGGTATCTAATTGACTAGACAAACCACCTTCAGTGAAACAGTGACTGGCATCCATGAACCTTGAACCCTGAACCCTGGAAACCCTAAACCCTAAACCCTGAAACCTTAAACTCTGAAGTGCCCTGAAGTATTTTTAATTTCAAATTTAAGAAAAATAAAATACCAAAATGAATAGTCCTCTCTGAGAATAGAAATAAAATGATTAGCAATTAAATATTCGTCAAAAATTGGAAGTTCCAATCATTGTACATAAAAATCCCTTCTTATCTAGATAATAAACAGGATCGTGCCTCCATGGCCACAATTTTGTATCATATTTCTCCGCTCTTGTTCCCTACCCTTTTTTATTCATTTTTTTAATCTTCGTAGTATATTCATTTCTCATTTTTAGTTCCTAGCCATATATTTATTTTATCTAAATAATTATGTCTTATACTTTTTCGAAGTTGTAGCATATTAAGTGTGCATATACAAAAACAAAGTAAACTACATTGTATAAATAAAAGTTTCAAACATTGGACACAAATCTCCTCTAGTATGCATTTACAAAACAGTAAACCACATAATTTGTAAAATTAATAGTTTCAAACATTCAACACAAATTTCTCGTCTCATGCTTGTAAACACATGTCTACAACCAACTTGCTATTAATATCTTTCTAATACATATTATGAAGTCCTGTTTTAATTTACCAACCATATATTTATTTTATGTTAATAATTATGTCCATCACTTCGAACGAAGTTGTAGTATCACTATCAACATTGTGCACAATGTACAACTTAGAAAAAAAAAAAAAAAAAAAAAATAACATTACATTGTCTTATTAATTAAATATATTAAAATATTAGTTACTAATATTTATTTATGAGATTCATAATTCTTCTTCCAGAAGATGCGATGCTTTTTTTCAAATTATGCGTCTTTGTGGAGATGTTCACTTATATATTTATTTACCTTGATATTATTTAAATCATCACGCGTGTGATGTATTTTTATGTCTAATGCTTCTTCTTGAAGATGCGTTGAAGAAGATTTATTTATCTCGATTTTATTCTTCATGCGTTATGTTTCTTCATGCGTTATGCTCCATTATTTTTTTAACCCTCTTAATAAATATAATATAAGTGATTGTTCCATTTTTCATAGGATTATTATGATATGTGCAGGTCATTTTCCTATAGTTTCTCAAATGCTATAATTTCACAAATTCACAAATAAAAGAAAGATATATAGTTTTTTCATCTTTTATTTTTTTAGGTTTTTTTTTATGAAACCCTTCTTCTTCCCCGTTTTCCTTCACCATTCTTTTATTGTTTTATTAAAAAGCAACCCATGATATTTAAAATAGATAGTAATACCGTTGTTAGATTCCCAACTCGCGTTAGATGCATCCTTTAGTAAAATGCGTAATTTTATGGAAAATAGTAGACCACATTGTATAATTCAATAATTTCAATCATTCAACACAAATCCCTTTTTCATGCATTTAATAAAAATACATTGAACGGACCCATGTATACGAGGTAATTGTTTAGAAACGTACCAAGTTCGATGTTTTGATGTTTTTCCATCGTTTATTTATTAAATTATCTTTCTATGTAAAAGGTATAATTTTTTTTAATTTACTAGCTATAAATTAATATCTTCCTTATTTTGTTAATCATGTATATTCATATTAACCTTCGTAGATATTTAGGTCCTTTAATTTGTGGAAGCTGGCTTTTGTAAACCATATACAGTGTAGTATTTACCTACATAATTATTGGAATCTGTATATCAAACTTCTAGACAGCTCTCAAACTACTAGACAGCTCTCAAACTACTAGACAGCTCTTCATTCACATCAAACTAGTAGACAGCACTCAATGAATAGCCGCCTTAGTTAGAATTCTAATTATTCCACAGCTTCTGACATTTCAAACGCGTTCATCTTCCCAAACCCGGTTTCTTGATTTCCCGCGACTCCTCGGAGACTTGCCTTTTGGTTTCATTCGCGTTCTCTACGCATTCACTGTTTCAGCCGTAGCGTATGTGTTTTGCTGCTGAATTTTCGCGATCGTCCCGTGCGTTGTCGCTTTTGGTGTTCCGCTATTTAAACCTTTGCTTTCGCCATCTCCTGCGCATTTGTTGTCGCCATTTCTGCCATTTCTACATTTGCACGCAGGTAAGCAATGCTCTTACGATGTATTTGTTCCCCATCCAATCGGTGTTTTGTGGTCTCGAGACCTACGATCATTGTCTTAGTCTCCAATTTCTTGAGTTTCTTTCCTTATGTATTCCTGCATCCAGCTTACATTTACTTCCCAACCTGCCTGTACAGAGTTACTCGGTGTTCGAATCCGATTTGGTGCAAAATTTGAAGACCGTGGTCTAACATCGGTGGATGGTGTTGCGTCGGTACACAGCTGCATCCTTCGGGAAGAGTGCGACACTTTGATTTCAGGTAAAGTACTTGATACGACACTATCCCGCAAAAGCTGCCCTTTCGTTCAATTCCATCCTTTCTATGTAGCTTAGCCTTCGCTGAAGGTTTCTTTATGGTAGTGAATGGCGAGCAAATGGACCGACGTTGATGTTATTTTTGGTGCAGCACTATTGCAAAATTGACTTTGGGTTATCACAGTGGTTGCCTTAACGATCCTGCTTTCTACTCTCATGTTTACAGAATTGGAAATTGAGCAACGTCAGTATCTCTTCGCAAGTAACAGAACCGCAAAACGCTCTTGACAAGTAAGTATTCACTGAATTTTCCAACTCTATGCATTAGAGGTTCGTGTTATGCGTTTGAATCAAATAAACCAGTGACACGATTCATTCAGAATTGGACACATTTTATTGTTATTGATGTGAAATGTTTCAAAAATCGCTCCATTTTGGAATTCCTTATATGTACGGCAGTAATGATTACATCATACAGAGAAAAACGATCCTTATAAGATGCCCCAATAAGTATTGGAGCTGAGAGAGATCGTAGGATCCTACGATCTTCGAGTTGAGCACCGTTTATTTCCGAAACGCATTCTGAGGGTCGTAGGATCCTACGATCTCTTCTCGAGCTCCCCCTTCAATTTGGAACCCTTTGAGAGATTGTAGGATCCTACGATCCTTGGAATAAGCAAACTTAAGCGCAAGTGAAGTTGGAGATCGTAGGATCCTACGATCTTTCAACGGTTACGGAAAGATGACCGTGGCTCATCGAAAGATCGTAGGATCCTACGATCTCAAAGGGGAGTGGTTTTCCGAGCGGCGCATTAGAATGATCGTAGGATCCTACGATCTAAGACAAACGTGTTGTAATTTCAAACGACAATGGGGATCGTAGGATCCTACGATCTCAAATGAGTAATGAACGAGATCTAATAATTCTGTTCTGTTTGATGCAGGGATAACTTAGAAAATGTCGAGGACGTTAACCCCGACTGGCAACCAATGGTTTTGGCGGATGCTGTTTCCCGTGCGCTGGTGATACCTCCCATGTATATCAACGTCGACCCTGAACCAACCGCGTGGTTTGTCGCTGATAAAATTGTCGAGTGGGGTCTTTATTGGCATCTCGAACCCGAGACGGAGCGAGTTCTGATTGCGCCAGTTACGGCAATCACAGATGACACCGCACCTAGCGGAGACACTTTTAAGCTACCCACGAATAACTTGGAGGTACTGGAAATAGCCAAGTTCGACGATCGGTTTATTGTATTAGTAATTTTGGAGTATGTTGCGAGCGTAAACCTTAGTCGCACATACGCCCTGATTGTTATGAAGGACGCTCTGATGCCGAAGCTAACTGACTCTGTGAAAGACCATGGCTTCGTGATCCCGAAGATTCATTTACCAGTTCAGAGGATTTTGCAATGCTGGACAGAGCTGAAGGCAAATCGTGATAAATACAATAGGGAACGTAAGAAGAAAGTTCCGCCCTCGCCCTTGAAAAAGAAGAGGGGTAGTACTTCTCTTAGAGTAGTAGATGAGCCTCCAGCGAAGAAACCATCTCAGCGCAAGAAGTCTGACCCTAAGGTAGAAGAGATGACCCTCGCGAAGGTGGTCAACATGACGAGCAAGACAGTGGCCGGGAAATCAGCAAAGGAGCTGCAGCAAGTGAGGGCTCTTTACGAGAAGGAGTTCACCAAGCTACACATCTTTGGGAAGCGGCCCATCAAAAAATCTGAACAAAGTCAGGACGACTTGCTAGTCGACATTGACAAGCTCCACCGAGCTCCAGCGGGTAGCATTGTGTATCGGAATTTGGAGCTTAAACGAGTGAATCAGCTGATGGACCAGAAACGGGCAATGCCGTTTCAGCCTTCACTCCAGCACCTCTACGTGATGCCAGTTAAGGGGGAACCGCCAATTTGCAAGGAGGACTTCAAGGATGTGCCTACGGAGACTTACGAGTATTTTGATCACAAACCGACCTGGAGTGACATTAATGAGAGAACGCACTTCATCATTATAGGCGGGCAACACTGTGTTGCCGCACACAGAGCCCTCATCGCCGAGGGTGGACTAAGTGAGGAGGATAGGAGAGATGCACGAAGTTTTATCGTCACTGTAGTCTGGGCCAAAAAAGAGGAGTGGAATCTACTCATTTATTATTCCCGGGTCCTGAATCAAGACCTTGCCGGTGTGCGATCAGAGGGGAACTATCTTACTCTTCTGGGACTTGCCCGCAGAAGTTGGAGAGAGGCTGGATCGCCAGCACCATCATTAACGGGTCTTGCGCACTCACACGCATTCAAGGTATGCCAACATTGCATTACAGTTTTGTTAATGATTCCGAGATGTTAAATGTATCGTCCACGTTCTTCCGGATCGTAAGATCCTACGATCTCTGATTTCAGCAGTGTTTGTTTCCAACAAGCATTCCGAGGATCGTAGGATCCTACGATCTCGTGCAGAGCTCCACTCTTCGATTCCTGGCTCTGTGAAGGATCGTAGGATCCTACGATCCTCGGAATGCTGATATATGAAGCGCCACTGAACTTGGAGATCGTAGGATCCTACGACCTCAACTACACATTTAACATCAATCTGTGCATTCGATGTTCTGAATGATTATTTGGATGCAACGCAGAGTTGGTCTGACAAACAGCCCGCTCTGTTCTCCAACTCCGACTCCAAGTCTATTGAAGATGGCAACACTGGCATACCGAAATATCCGCTGCTCTTTGTAGATGAGCAGATTTACAGAAAGTGGTATGGTATTCAAGACAATTGGATAAATGGTTTGCTTCCTGATGCGTTTGGACAGTATTCCACCTTCGTCGCAGGTGTGGATGAGGACGATAACAACGACGGGGACGGAGGGATAGGAAGTAGTAAGAAGGAGCGTCTGAAGCAGAAGAGATACCAGGTGCGAGCACTGAAGCAGACTGACTTAATGCCGCTTTATTCCATGCGAGATATTGACATCACGAAGGTTACGGAGCTGGTGTTACAGAAGAAGGTGTCTGTGAAGTCCACAAAGTCCACCAAGAAACAACCCGTTCTTCCGGGCCTGAATGAGGCGTGTCATTTGGAGAAGAAGCGCAGGCTCATCAAGAATGAGTTCATGCACTACTTCGAAAACAAGGAACTAAGGTGTAAGACAATGCGAGCAGACTCGTACACCGATGCAGAGTATGATACCGCGGCGCTGAAGTACAATGTAACCGAGGCCACCATAGACACGTGGTACGAGAAGCTAAGCAAGGATGTTAATGGAGAGCGTTTTTTTAGGATGCGGTCTTCGGCATTGTGTCCATCCAACAAGGAATCAGATTTTCCGACTCTTCTCGGTATGTTATTTGAGTACCAGAGAAAGAACAAAGGCGACCGGGTTGAGGACGTGGCTGCAACGTCAGGACCGTCCGTGGCATCGATGTACAAGTGCCTCAGAATGAGCAGGAAAAACGGGGATCTCGCTACAATTCTTGATCCAAAAAATGGCGATATTGTTTCCTGGATGAAGGCGAATGCACGGATTACCATAGTCTTCTGCTTCTTGAACCGAATGGAGAAGGGGGCGCCTGACTTCTCAAGCATGGATCAGGTGGTGCGTTCTCTTCGGGCGATGGAGATCCACGATAAAGCGCAGTTCAGGAGGGCAAATTATTCGGGGGTCTTCATCACCGATCGGGCAGGACTGGTTGACGTTGCCAACGCTACAGAGGAGAGAGGCTCCCGGGTCAATCAAATTCGGCCGTGGCTCCATACCCCGACTCTTTATATTACACAGGGAAAGGAGGGATTTATCACTCCAACGACCCCTAAACCTACACTCCCCCTGTACTTCAATTTTGTTTATGGAAACGACTTTGATCAGAGGACGCCTGATTCGATTTGCTTCCAACAAGCTTACGGTACAGACATGCCCTTCTACCATGTTGTATCTGCAGCTGATTTCAAGGATCCCCCGACACAATGGGCACAAGATGGTTATGCTAACTTCAACATCGATGCAGTTACACACATTCTTGGCACCCTGGGAGCACCTAACAACATTCTGGTCAACATTGGAGGCGGTCCTTCGATCACTTGGATTGGCCTGGTAAGAGGATCGTAGGATCCTACGATCTCATCCCTTGCAACCCGTTCTGCTTGTCATAGGACTCTCTTTTTTATTATAGTTACATCATCCCGTACCTAGTTGGGATCGTAGGATCCCACGACGATAACTACATTCAGTGATTCAAGCAAATTAGAAATTCAAGTTAGCGTTCGAATGATCGTAGGATCATACAATCTCTGAATGAGTTTCATCCTTCAACGATCATGCTTTGGGAGATCGTAGGATCCTACGATCTCCAAGTTCCGTGCCGTTTCACATTGAGCAGTATGAGGATCATAGGATCCTACGATCTCGTTCCCTAAATCCTTTCTGCTTTCAATGTCTTATTCCATTTATTGTCGTAATTTTATCACCTACGGGCTTCTCGTATTCACTCTTCCACCTTACTTTCTGTTGTTACAGACAAGAGGCGCGCAAGTCCTCGAAATCGTGTTCAACGAGAATGAAGTGGAGAAAGCGACGAAAACGGCGAGTGATATTCTCGAAAGTGCGAAAACGCTCGCCATAACTGTACCTGCTATGGAGGCTCTGACAATGAGGGAGAAATCGAAGAGGGGTGCCACTTCCCGGGAAAAATGTCCGATTGAGCTTTCCGACGATGAGGAGGAAGAAGAGCGAGAGGAGGTAGAAGAGGAAGAAGAGGATGAGCATGATGAACGGCGGGGAGAAGAGGAGGGTTTGCACCTCCGTGGAAGAGGTGCTCGCAAGAGACTGAACATGGAAGGATCTTCTGAACATGAGTATGGCTCACACAGTCTCGGCGGACGTCGGACCGACGATGCCGATGAAGAGATTTATGATGATCTTTACCAAGTATGATGCAGTTCCCGACTTCTGTACTAGTAATCAGTTGTGGTGTTTGACACATGGTACAGAACTAACTAGATGAATGTCACTATTGTGGAACGAACCATGCAATGTGTCATTGTTTAACATTTCGTGTATTTATTTCCGTTACTGATCGCTTTGCAGGTTAACCATCCCGACCACCCGCCACCTCCAGGTGGATGCTTTCCGAGATCCGCTTTCACGCCGGAGTCCACCCCTCCGAATCTGCTTTCCCGAAGTGAACGCGGGATTTACTCTTCGACTAGTCCTGATCAAGAAAAATTCCAGGGGGGTACTAGTTCAAGTGCAGAGAAACGTTTCCATGGCAATTCTGGCCCTCCTGGACAAGATGCTGAAATGCAGTCAGCGGTAGAGGCTGCCCTGACTACACCTCCCTTTGGCATTACATCTTCTTCGCCAGTTCATGATCAATGGGCTGAACCGTCTCCAATGCATATCGATACCGTTTTATTTCCGTCCGGA
This sequence comes from Ceratodon purpureus, assembly GCA_014871385.1. Lineage (NCBI taxonomy): Eukaryota > Viridiplantae > Streptophyta > Bryopsida > Pseudoditrichales > Ditrichaceae > Ceratodon > Ceratodon purpureus. The sequence goes on from CM026422.1 coordinate 23,288,903, forward strand.
AGTCAGGCCCAAGGGTCCGAGGGTGATTTGCAGCAGCAAAATGTCGCGGATACGCTGGCGCAAATGCAGGACGATCCGGATCCATACGCTCTTCCATCTGTGCCTTGCGACTTAGCAAAGGACAAAGAGGTACTTACTGGTGTCTTTGCAGATGCCCACAAAGCGGGGTTGCGGCCTTTCAGCCCTCCTGGATCAGACCCCTTCACAGTTTCCCAGGAAATTTACCGCTCGGAGTCTCGCTCCCGTGATGTGCCGCCTGCGAATAAGAGAGCTCCCACAGAAGGTATTTCCCACCACTTTTCTTGGCGGAATCAGAGTAATCCTTTTCAGGCATTTTCTATGGACTCTAGGATCGTAGGATCTTACGATCCAGAAGGGTCAAAATTTCATCCTTATATCATCTCCTTGCACATCGTAGGATCCTACGATCTCTCAAATGGATCGTAGGATCCTACGATCTCTATTTTGGTTTGTCGAAATGTGACCTCCTCTTTCAGGATCGTAGGATCCTACGATCTCTTTTTTGGTTTGTCGAAATGTGACGTCCTCTTTCAGGATCGTAGGATCCTACGATCCATACGCTCGTCTCAGTGTTCTAACAGAAATGTCTTCTTTTGATCTCAAGGGTTAAAGTCTTCGACGTCTACGCAAAGCAAGAAAAATGTACCAGTTGTACCAATGAAAAAGGGATCTGCATCGTCTAGAGAAGGTAATTCTCGCCACACTATTTGATTTTACATGACATGTGTTCTGCAAGGATGATTCTTATTATCGATTTGGCTGTCTTTTGCAGGCAAACAAACTGCCCCCGCGAAGTCAACCGGGACTAGTGGCAAGAAGGTAAGGCAACCTCGGTACACTATTGTGGTGGACTTGAATGGTTTCCTTGTATTGCGAGGCGGCAGTAAGGGTCAAGAAACCAAAGTTAGGCCTGACGCGGGAAAGTTCATGGAGCTATTAGCAGAGAAGGCTAATGTCGTGGTATGGAGTTGTATGATCAGAAAGAATGTGGATAGGATTCTAGCGAAGGTTTTAGAAGGGTCAAAACTTAAGCCGGAGCACCTAACGGTGCTAACGCAGACCGAAGCTACCAAGTCCAGTTACCGAAACGAGGAAAACCCAGACAAGCAAATCATGCTTAAGGACCTTAAGGTTGTCCAGGAAAAGCCGAACATTGCTCATTGACTACACCTGGTACAAGAATCTTCTCAACGATTACCATGATGCAATCTTTCCCATTCCGTGGACGGGGTTGCCTGGGGACAAGTTCTTCATGTCCACTCTGCATCCATGGCTCGAAAGTATGTTCAAATCTGGCCAGACTGTTCAGAAATATGTCCGTAACAATATCCCTGAGCCCGGATTCATAGACTGTAGGAAGGACTTCACTAGTAAACTGGCTACGGAAATTCTGGATGGATGTAAATAGGACAGTCATCATCTTGGATAATTACCCCACAAATTTAGTGTTAGGCGCGTCGTGTATACTTTGTAAAGTTTTGATTCATTCCTTTCAAGGACGCACATAGTAATGAGGATATAGTTCTCGTAGTGAAGGGTAAATACCGGTGAACAAGGTGGGTTTCAGTTTTTGAAGCACTTAACTATGAGTGATTCACTAGCTACTTCAATATTTGTATTGACTTGCACACTTGTAAAATTTCTTATCTACATAAACTTCTAGGATATACCTCAACTTTTTGAATCCAGGTGTAACAACATTCTATCCACAGGTTGTGTGAACAGTATTTTGTTCACTACGAGGAGAGTGCAAATTGTAATATGATTGTAGGATTAGACCACGCACATTGAGTAGGGCTGTGTTGTAACCCCCACTTTTACAGTAGTTCTGCGGTCAGGGAGTGATGTATAGGAGCTATGGTCTAGACGTGAATTAGGGACCTTCCGGATATGGATAAATCCAATTTTCCACATCGTAGGATCCAGTGATGCCCATGTACAAAATAGCGCGTCCGATTATGGTTTCCATGCTCTTGCGATCATTGTTTTATTTCGGAATCGTAGGATCCTACGATCCATTATGTTGGTTATAATATCTGGCGGTGCTTCATGTTCACAGCGACGAGACGTTTCGAGGAAGGTTATAGTGCTATCTGTTAACGGGTTGCTTTGTTTTGAGCAATATATCAAGTGCACCCCCCGTCGCTTCAATCCGAGGAACATTATGGCTCGTCCCGGTCTTCTGGAATTCTTCAGGATACTTCTCAACAACTTCGAAGTTGGAATATGGTCCTCCATGGCCCCTGCAAGACTAAGTAAGGTTATTCGATATCTCCTACCTCAGGAGATTAGATTGAGGTTGCTCTTCTGTTATGGACGAAACAAGTGTTCCAGGCCGCATTTGTATCCTTTTTGCGACAAGGAGCTATCCAGACTCGTAACGGACGAGAAGACGAAGCACTTCTGTCGTCCAGACAAAATTCTGATGGTTGATGACCAGCCAATGAGGCATGTTTTCAATGGAGACCTGGTGTGCTACTTTCCAACTCCGTGGAGTGGTGAAATGACGTTACCCAATGCAGCAAACGTAATTCCTGACGTAGCAACAGCGTTGCTTCCGTTCATTATGCCGCTAAAGTATTCCGCCTCGGTAAAGGAGTACCTGCGTAGAAATCAGAAGGATGGAAAGTTTAAGCGTAGACTGATTGAGAGGTGGCACATTGAAAGAGTGCTACGTAGTGATGGTGGATCGTAGGATCCCACTGCATCGTCTGTAAACAAACATAACCTTGTCAATAAATATATATTAAGCTCAATTTATGCAACATTGTCTGAACTTCGGCTGAAAGTCGAAAAAATAGTGCATTTTTGTGATGCTGCTCACGACATCATGGTGTGATCCCACGGTCTTATAATCATGCAAAAAGTGTACTCAAGGTCCGGTTTTTACCTTTAAGTCCCGATTTACTTAAATGTGGCATATATTCTGGAATGAAGAATAAAGAAGACAATGATAACAAAGGCTTTGTTTAATAAAACAAGTATTATGCTAGTATATAAATAATTGAATTAAATACTCCTTGTATTATACCAAATTTATCCAATCCATCTTTTCAAAATCATAAGATTTATCAATAAAGAGTTGTTTAAATCTTTAACCCCTAATTGGCCAAAGTCCTAAAATGGGAGTTTTTGAAATTTGGGCAGGTTCCTAAAAATTCAAATTTACTTGAAATTATTTGATTTTTTGTGGAAAAAGGTTTTTTCAAAAGGTTTATGGGGATATTTTTTATATTTTTTTGGATGAAGTGAGCAAAAGTTATGCTCCTCTGAGCATAAAATGCCCTTCCACGGGCAGGCTCTCAGCCACTGTGAATGCAGCAATTTCTGCCCGAAACTGCCCAAAACTGCCCAAATCTGCCTAAAGACGAAACTTTGAAATTCCACCAAAAATCGAGATTTTATTTTTTTCCAAAAATAAAAATTCTTATATGTAGAAGAGCCACTAGAGCATGTTTCCACCGTTTGGAATTTCAATCCAAGAACGTTTCATATGCTATTTTTATTGTAAAATAACGGCCTCTGTATGTGAATTTCACCATACCCCCTTGTGGAAATTGATGATTTTCTCAAGGTTCTACGCCTTGCATGGGTATGAGATTTTGCGGACATGTACCTTACTCACCTAGGAACAAGAATCTTAAGAAACGTAATCCAAATCTACTCAAAAAAGGGTTTTTTTGGACCCCAAAATACTGCTGTCCTCTTTTTGCAGGGTAAAAAAACAAATTTCCAACTTTGAATGTTATGATCTCTCAAATGCTAAGGAATGAGAGAGTGAGATTTGACATGCACATAGACATAGAAGTTAGATAGAAGATCTTACGGTTGGAAATACCAAAATTGGTTTCAATTTTGCACTGTCCAGCTTGCTTTCAAAAGGGACTATATGGTGGCAGTTTTGAGCAAAAACATCCTTGGCCAATTAGGGGTTAATGAATTTGAATAAATCAAAATCACAATTCTTAAAAAGAAGGTCTACTTGTTGGATTGTATTGCCAACAATCACTCAATAGTTTATATATCCAGTCATTGACATAGTTATATTTTCTTTTTCATAGTAGTAACTAAGTTCATATACTTAAGCATGATGGAACAATTACTTTGCAAAAATTTGATTAAAATATATAGATATATATATTTCACAAAGTTTGGTCATGTAACACCTCATGTTGAGTTCTTAGTAAGAGCTCGTTTTTTTGTTTAATGGAATATATTTAATATGAAGTTGTGTATATGAATGTTTCCTACATATTTATGCATTTGAATTAAATACAAATCATCACCAATTGTTTGCAATAAAATATCATGGAGAAATTGACTATAAAAATTCACCAAAAATGAAATTTTACTCTTTTGGAATTGAAATTTGCTATACTTGATTAGAAATGCATAAGGATGCAATGATAATTATGTAAGACAAAAAATCTAGCATTTTTCTATACTATGCAACAAAAATGAAATGACTCAGATATGGTATTTATATTTAATATCTAAGAACTGTCTGTACAATATTGGTTTATAAGTGTAGGTGGTGAGACATTCTTGTGAAGGCAAGAGCATGGCACATACTCTCCGTTCGGCGGAAATAAAAATTAAAGTTGTCCATGGTGGTTTGTGTATGAAATTTAGTGTGCTTCATTGTCTAAGCGTGAAATTGCATTGTTGTTCACTTATGCAAAATTGGTATAATCAACTTTATGGAAATGCTCCATTTTGAATCCATTGTTCATAAAACTCTCATGACAATGGAAATTTGAAAGCAACAATTGAAATGACCTATTAAGCCCTACGATTCCTTGACTATGTATCACCTGATAATCACTATAAAATTGTTTTCTCTCCAAAAAAGTGTGATAAAAACCAAAAATAAAGCTTTTGTTGCATCTCCAAATTTAAAACAACTTAAGATCTAGCATACTATTACTACAAAAATGTGCCTAAAAATTTCATAAAATTCAAAAGCATCAATTAGAGAGTTATTAGGTTTGTGGTCATTAATAAATGTTCCTTCAAAACCTATCTAAGTTAGATCAAACTTTGATTTTTTTTTAATGTCAAATTTTAGCACTATCCAAGGCCAAAATAATTTCTCATTATATTGTATATGGTATTTAAATTTAATTTTGTACACCAAATTTTAGATGCAACAAAGGGATGTTATATTATGCCCAAAAATTTGTCCAAGACACACATGTTATTATTTATTGCATACAATTTTTTTATTTCTTCTTAACTCAATTACTTATATGATTAGAATTGAATTGGTCAAAAAAAAGGTTATATATTCTAATATTTTTTGCTAAATTTGTTTTTTTTTGGCACTTTATTCAAAATTATGTGAAAACTTAGATACTTCAAAACTATGTTTTTTTCAAGTAAATGTGTGACAGGGTAGAAAAAAAAAACCAATTTGATGTTGAAAAACCGACTTCTTTTTATTGTATAGATATTGATTTTTAATCTTATTAAAAATATCTAGGTTCTTTTGAAGTTTCTATACTTTTAATTCCACTCATAATAAATTACATTAATTGTAAGAGTTTATAGTGTTGAAATACTCAGTCAAATAATAAAGACCACTTAAATTAGATAAAAATATATTATTGATTTTTAATTACAACCTATATTATTTGACAAACTTATGTTTTATAACTATTCTTGCAATTCAAGTATAATAATGCAATTATAGTTCACATAACATAAGATCATATAGTTTTCGATGTGGGCACGGCTAATGATCATCTCGTTATGCAATAAATATATTATTTGAAATTAACAGCATAGCTATAAGAATTTGCAAAACAAATCAGCAATTTCTAATAAAACTAGCATGCAAAAAGTACAAAAGACCATTCTAAAACTAAAAAATATTCAATTTCTAACATTATTTAATTAACTGATTTTACTAAAAAAAGATGTATAATCTTTTAAGAAATAACAAAAAATAATACTAATAACTAGAGGTACCAAAGCCTAGTACATGAATGAAGAAATAACTCAAATAAGTAATCATTGCACCTCTAACTTTATCCAATCCATTTCTTCAACTTTGTAGGATCTATTATCTAACAATTTTCTAGTAAGAATAGATGTATAAACATTCAACCATGAAGATAGAATTCAACTATAATTGCTAGATGTTTTGTAGCATCTTATATAAATGTACATATGGATTTAACTAACTATAGCCCTTCCAACTTTATCCAATCCATTCTACCAAAATCATAAGTTCTATTCTTTACTGATCGTCTAATTCTCGATGAATTTGAATAAATCAAATTCACTATCTCTCCAAACGAAGGCCTTTTTGCTGGATCATGTTCCCAACAATCACACAATAGCTTATGTACCCACTCATCTACATACTCAGGTACCTCTGGCCGTTTGCCACCTGTGGCAACATCCATGATGTCAATTCTTGACTGACCATCAAATGGCAATTTCCCTGTCATGATCTCATAGCAAGTCATGCCATAGCTATATGCATCTGACGCCATCGTAAACAACTCCGGCCTCTTGCCAACACTCCTCTCTTTACAAGCCTCCAATATTTCAGGTGCTCTAAAAAGTCCAGTTCCCACCACTCCAATGGAGCATTCGTAATCCGCTACAAAACACTGAAAATGACCATTAACATGTACTTCAACAAGCACATTGGATGCCTTGAAGTCCCTATGGACAATGCCGCGACTATGCAACCAGCTCATCCCGAGTGCAACTTCAAACATCAATTCTTCACCAACTTCCTTTGAAAATGGTCCATAATTATTGGTTGATATCACCTTCATCTTGTCATCAATGAGTCTCCGCAAATCAAGATGCTCCTTTTTCATCAAGAATGCAAACCTTCCATCTCCCAACAATGTCCCACAATCCACATGACAAAAAAACCTTGGATGTTTTATAGGTGTAGGAGACTCCCAATTTGCCACTCGCTCATCATGGTACTTCAACATGCCATGGGGCCACTGGGATTGCAAGTGACGCAAGCGGGTGCCCTTCTTAAACACCTTCAGCACCCACTCACGCCCATGTTCCCGATCCCACTCTTTCATCTCTAAATTACTCCCACTCCAAGTGACGTAGGCATGGAAGAGCTCAGCCTGGCCCCCCTCCGCAAACTTATGCCCCATCTCCAACGAACCAACACTCTCCCATTCTTCAGTGTCATAACCAAAGGTTTGGAAGAAATCCCTCGTGCTGGGATCCGATTGCAGAGCCAGGAACACTTTCATGTTGTCGGCCTCCACATCCTCCTCGTCGATGCAAGCTGAATCGAAATCCGTGAGTTGGCTCCAATGCAACATCGACTGCTCAATCTGTTGCTCCACACTCTCCGACGAAACCTCTCCCACCAGATAATTGCTCGCACTGCGATTAGCCAGGTGCGGTAAAGGCGATGAAGCTGCATCCTCAGCTGCACTTCCTGCGACATCTCTAGCTTCGCTCGATCTGCCCATGCATACACAAAACACGTCTGGCAAGTGGCGGACGCGTGAGTTCGTGTTTCCCATCGCAGAAGTTCACTGCGCCGGTGCTGGAACTCACTCACTGCCTGACCTTCCGGTCGGATCTGAGGTTTTGGGGTTCGGAGTCTGGAAACACCCAGAGGTAAGCGCTACACAGTCTCTTGGAGGAGGTTGCTCGGAACAAGACTCACTACGGGGTACAGCATCGACAAGCAGACGAGTGCGAAAGAATTAGAGTTGCTCAAGGGCGACAACACAAAAGCGAAAGAGTGAACTATTGTGAAACAGATCGCGAGGTGTCAAACGAAGAAGCGCCTTACCTTGCGACAGAGAGCAGTCGAAGAAGGGCGATGTCGTGAGTGTGCGGAAAACAGAGACGGCGCTGGCGTTGTGCGTAAGGAGTCCTCGCATGCGCAGATGTGCGTTCGGAGAGCACAAACCCTCGTATGAAGTGGTGCGGCTGATAGGGTTTGGCGAGGAAGACTGGCTGAAGACGTGGGGACCGAGTCTGTACGCGCTTGCTTGAGCGGAGATTCGGGACGTTGGATAACTTGTTTGGCGATAGAGTCAGCATCCAGTTGCCCCAATAATGGATATGCTTCCTCGAAGAAACGGTCGATGACCCACTCAACTGTAGTGCGCCATAAAAAATGGTACGCGAATTCTGTGGCAAAAATTCAACCAAGAAACAGTGTCCTAGGTTTGGAATATTTAATAAAATTTTCTAGCTTCGGAGGGATGCTCTCTAGTTTTCGCTGCTGCTGGAAATTGGATAGTGGATTGCAGGCTCTGAGACTGTGAGTCTAGTGAATCCATAGAGGAGCTAGTCGACGGATAATTCTGCCCATCATGGTGAGTTTCTGGTTATCTGTTTGGTATTGCGTTGCTTTCAGAGTTCGGAGGAGTAGAGACCCGTAGGAGTTTGTGTTTGCAATCTAAATTGAAGTTTCGATCTGACTTCATGATTCTCTGCGGCTGGGTTGTCCTGGCTGTCTGGTTTTCCTGGTTCTGGTTTCTGGTTCCTGATTGAAGTGCGCGGGAATCAGGGATCAGGGCACGAAAAATGGGAAGCAGATGACAGAGAGCGAGTGGAAATGAAGCAGAGAGCGAGAGAGTGAGTGTGAGGAAGGTCGTAGCATTGCAGAAGTGAAGTGACAGGTTGTGATCTAGAGAACCGTTTCCTGGTTGACAGGATCTGTTGACAATTGGCGACAATGTTGTGTGCAAGGAATTGGAGGGCACGACCACGCAGGGTTTGGAGGGCACGACCACGCAGGGTTTGGAGGACGATCACTTCCTTCAGCTGAAAGGGTACGGATTCCTTGATGGTGTTGTTGTTACGTAAATTGTTTTGGTCATTTGCGCACCTCACAAGCGTTGGGTCTGAAATGAAGATCTTTAGAAAGGGGTGGAACTCGCGCTTCTAGTGATAGAAGAATATTGGGTCATCTTCGACTTGTCAAAACCTTTTGTTAAGTGACGTGGTGACCGGTTGCTGTTGATCATGTGGGTACTTTTGTAGCTCTGCAATTCTCTCGTAAAGTTTCTTCGCTTTCAATACCCAGAGGTTTAGGGTTTAGTATCAAGAGAGGGTGTCTGATCACTCATAATCAGGGTGCACAACTGCAATCGGGGTGGGGACGTAGATTGCACCTTACTTGAATTGGCAGAGAAGGAGATGCAGTCTGGAACAGCGTCCGGATGTTCTACTGGAAATGCTTTGCTCGGCAAAGTTTCCTGAACACCTAAGCCTCGTTTTGCGATTGTGTCACCGCTGTCCGGCTGCTCCTCAACTATGCTCATTGTGACAAAGATGGGACTGGCACAACCTCACACTTTACAAAATAAACTTGTAAGGCAGTCGTAGGCTATTGAGAAATTACATTCGATTTGTTCACAAATTTATGTGCAGTTTGGGGAGCATAAGTTTCACCACAGCTCCAGACAACTCAGTTATGAATTTCATGAAGCTTGCTTTTGCCGAGGTATGCCAAATGGTTGTTCACAGGAGTTTGTGTGGTTTCTCTTTGCCTGGTTGGTCACAGAATTTTGTGCTTGGTCGAGCAGGGTGGTCAGTAGTGACTTTTGACGCAGGCTAAGGGAGCACTCGCAAGGTTGGAGGTGCCTGTCGGGTATGTTAACTGTTCTTGCATGTAGATTTACTCGGTCTTTCACATGCTGCAGGTGTCCACCTCTCTGTTCTGTGATAGGCTGTGAGATGAGATATCGACTGAGTGATTTGCTTCGAGAGGGATCTGAAGGCAGTAACTTAAACCTGTGATAATCCGGGTCACTACCCCAAGGCTGAGAGCAAGTTGCAAATGGGCTTGTGAAAATCATTAGTATGAAAGTCCATGTTGCCTACTCAGAGTGGAGCTGATGATGAGCAGATGTGTAATTGTGAAAGATGGAGAGGTCATCGGCCGTGGAAGCAATCGCACGAATGAGACAAGAAACGTACTTTCCTTGCTTATTCTGGCATCCGCATCTGTTAATGCTTGTGTTAACTGATAGGTGTGCAGAATGCTGACTGTGAATTAATCGTCAAAGTGTGTAACAAGCGCAGAGTAGTATGTCCTCTTGTTTGTACTATCTGTTCATGCGGTATTTTACTGAAAGGAATAGGAGTACTGCATCTGCAAACAATTTGAAACCTGTAGTCTAAAAATAAGACATTTATAATTAGAGTGACATGCGTTTTGCTCTCTCCTCAAATCTGACCATTTTGCACATGTTTGTGGTGGGATACCAGGCAACAAGACATGCTGAAATGGAGGCCATCGACATGGTGCTCTGCCTTTGGCATTAGTCCTCGACAGCTCATAGTGATAATGTGTCACCTGAGGGGTTTCAACAATGTGATTTGTATGTCAGTTGTGAACCCTGCATCATGTGTGCATCGGCTCTCTCGTTACTAGGTACATATTCTGTGCTGGGTTTTGTTGGGAACAAATTGCAAAAATTCTGGATCCAAGCATCTATTAGTTGGTTTCCGTCAACGAGTTTGTTTCATATTCATTTTGCCTTTTTGATGACGTTAGAGTTTTCTTTTTCCATTGAAGCCTTAGAAATATCTTTCATATTTTTATGGTTAAACATTAATCTAGAACTCTTGTCTGAAACAACTGGTAATGAGTGGTTGCGTATCTAAAATAGAAGTGATGGATTCGCCTTGTTTGTAACAGGGTTTCGGGAGGTATACTATGGATGTGGAAACGACCGCTTCGGTGGATGCGGGTCGGTGTTAGATATACATACTGATGGATGTGCTCCTTGCGGTTTGAGGTATTCCCTTCTCCTTTGAGGTGCATCAGAAACTTGGTTAATACAGATAGCATTTGAACTGGGGCTCTGGAGTGGAGGTTAACGATTGAAGATGATGTTGGAAACGAAGATTATTAGGAGCAATTGAAAATAGTTTTCAAAACACGTAACGATTAAGCATGTCTCGACATATGCCAGTTGGAAATGTGGCTCCTTGTGGGTTGAGACAGCATGTTGATGCCTCTGTACTTCCTCCACCAAGTTGGTTATGTTCACTTTACGTTGTTTTCCAGTTTGTACATACTTATGGTAGACTATATGGTTGCTTTTATGTTCATTTCCAGTCACGATCAATCTGAATTACATGAAGTGCAAAAGACCAGAGGATTTGAGTGTGTGGGTGGTTTGATGGCTGATGAAGCAGTGGCTTTATTCCAGGGTTTCTATGAGAACGGCAATCAGAAGGGTAAGTCAAGTGCCCTGCAATGTGAGTGAGATGAAAACGTTAATTATGCGAATCAAAGCCTTACTAGAAAGTTGAATTTTGAAGATTATAGCAGGCTTATAAGTATTTTTCCTTAGATCGTCTTAAGAATTTACTTTGGTGTATCGTGTTTTTTTCTTCCTTCATGTACAGCTCCACGGCCACATAGACCTGTGCGCCTAGAGAAGTCTCCACATCTTGGATTATGATAGTGGCTTTGAAGTTCCGAGTGCAAGGAGATAGTTATTCGAACTTTAAGCTCCGTACTTCACTCGTGAAACATCGGGCGATCGAAGTGGGGCGATCTGGTTAGCGTGCGAAAACGAAGGCGTTGGTACGACTACTCGCTTGCGCAGATTTGTGTTTGCAAAACGCAGACCCTATCGAAGTAGATTGCGGAGCGCCGAGGCAGGCAGGGTTTGACGAGGTACACATCTCTGTAGAATGGGACCGTGTCTGTACCCTACTTGGGCGGAGAGTCGGGACGTCGGACCCACCTGCTTGGAGATATCTTATCTGGCAGCGTCAGCAACAGGAGCGCACCAACAATACCTACGTGTTGCACTGTTCCGTTTTAAGATTGTAACGAGGATTCTGTGGCATAATTCAGCGAAGATGACAGGCGACTAACTTGCAAGGAATCATGGAATGTTTTAGAATTTTTAGTAGAAGTGAAGGGATTAAGATCCTGCTTGATGCTTGCCGTAGTAATGCTTTTAGTCGTGGATTGTAGATTGGGGGTTGAGTTTCTGGGTTTAACTGCATCGCTTGGCCTGGTCCTGTCTTGTGGACTCTTTATGAGAGGTTTATAAAGTGGAAAAAATAGGATTGAACTAAAAGGATGCCTTGTTCCACAAAAATGAATTTCAATGAAGAGTCACAATAAGCTTAACTCTGCAAATTGAAGCTGGCAGATATTACCAATCCTCTCTGTAAGAGTATGACTCACTGGCTTTTATGTTGGAATTGCGTTCCATAAAGGTAGAATTACCTATTCTGGTAGGTTTGGGTGAAGAGATTCCCTATTATTCAGTCTTAATTGATTCTGTTCAAACCTAATTCTGTCTCCCGAGAACCTTCAATCTTGATTATTGATTGTTGGATGAATGAAATCAACATGTCCACTTTGGATGTTCTTACTTTCGATATTTTTTGCCTCATTTACACCTTGTTTATATCACACTTTATGGTGAAACGGATGGTGTGATATTATCAAGGTTAGACTGTATTTGTTGGTTTAACAATTTGTAATTTATTCATGTTAATTCCAAACATTATGAAATTACTTGGATTGAACTCCACTTTCAAATGCTAACTTGTGCAAGTCATTTTTAAGACTGCCTTTATGTACTTCTCCCAAGATAGGTACTTTCCTCTTAGAGTTTGTGTATTAATATTAACAAATTACTTTGTGACGTAGATAAAGCAAATGAGGTATAGGTTTAAATTGACTTCAAAGCCTTGAAATTGGAGAAGATGTAATCAATAGTTTGAAAACTCTATAGAAAAAGACAGGTTATAATCTAAATATCATCATTGTATTTACTAATTATTTATTCTTCTTTGTTGGATATTTCAAGGATCTCAAAAAAAATTAAATTATATAGAATATTTAAAATTTGTATGAATAAGATATGATTTTGTAGATTATAATTCAAAAGCTTCAATATTAGTTAATAGTTATTCATATCATATATGGCTCCAATATTATTTATAGATTAAAAATATATTTCTGTAATAGAATCTTAACCCTTAAAAGACAATTGTCAAAATTTGGGCTTTTTATAAGTTGGGGCAGGCACTTGTGATGTCAATTTTAGATAAATATTTTTGAAACTTTTTGTGAATGTTTTGCCGTAATGAGAACTTTGAAAGATTTTTTTTTTTTTTTTTTACAATTAGACATTTAAAAAATTAGTTACAGTTTTCAAAGTGGAATTTTGTGTTCGGTGGGCAATTTGGGCAACCATGCTAAATACATTTGTTACTTTTGAGATTTTTCCTATAAATACTTGATGTCGTCACATTTGAGATTTCCAAAAGAAAAGAAATTGTTCACTACACAATGATCATTCTACAAAAGATCAAAGTTTTCTCACTATGTTGGGCAATGTACAAAAATAACTTTTTTCATTCGTAAAAGTTAGAAAATTTGTATTTAGGTTTTTTCTTTTTTCCACTTAAAGGATAGACATCAATTTTTACATTAATTATGGCATATTTGGAGCGTTTCATGGCAAAACATAGTCAACTTGAAAGTTTAGGGATTAACCCTTTAGGGCCTAGTAAACCATATTTAGTCATTTTAAATTGAATTTTACGAATTGGAACACTTTCCTAGCTTCAATTGCGCATGAGGTGTGAATGAAATGTGAGGGCACGGAAATTCCGCTTCCAATGAGCCATTGGCCATCAAATTTGGAGTAATAATAATTTGTCTCTGGCAATTTGAAGTTGGGATTTCTAGAGTTCAAAATGCACTGTAGAACATGTTCTTTTATCAAATTTATATGTGTATAACTAAAGAGAGCATGACAACTTCACCATAGTGTTCAATATAATTATTTTTATTTTTTATTAAATTTTCATGGTAAAATGAGTTTTTTTGTAATTACTACAATTTTTCAAAGGTAGAAACTCTAGAAATCTTGTAAATTTCCATTCTTTTCCAAAAAATAATAAAAAATCAAATCTGATAGAAGACATGAATGGTTGTTTGTGTAAAATTAACAAATTAAATTAAATTATAAAATTTCAGTATGAATATTTGATTACAAAAAAATTGAAGAGATTGCTTGGGGCTTCTTAGGCCCCAAAGGCTTAACCTCTAATTGCCGTGAACATTTCTCACCAATATCATTCCAAAAATTGCGATTTCTAACCAAGAGTGAACAAACCAAAACCAATGATTTATTTGAATTTCTAATTGTAGGATCTCATTAAAGATGATCATGCACAAAAAATTTCAATAAATTTTACCACGTGGATTATTAGTTTACAGAGTTTAATGTAAGAAACATTGTTTTTTTTAATTCTTTTCAAACACAATCAGGAGACTTTGACTTCTCTTTGTGTAAATGTTTTGCATTATACAAGTTGGTCATTTTGTTCTAATATAATGTACACAATGTTAGTTACTTGTGCACCAAATTTTAGATTAAAACAAAAGGTGTAGCATTGAGGGAAAAATTGTATAAAGAACAAAAGTTCATATTATTGCTAATATTCAATCTACTTTTTTGATAAATCATATTTTAATAAAGCACAAATCCATGGGGGCAAAATAAAAGGTTTATGTCTATTCTTGAAGTAGAAAAAAAAACAAAAAAAAAAAAAAAAAAAAAAAAAAAAAAAAAAAAAAAACTCTATCTTTTGGGTGATTAAGAAGATGTTTTTTATCCAACTTGACAAGAAAAGATGAGGAAACTTTGTCTCCTTGTAGAATAAAAATCTTCCACAATGCAAGATGTTTTTTGATAATCTCAACGCTAATCATCTTGGTCACTTGCATAAAAAATCCCAAAGGTAGTATGTAGATTTTGGAGGTGCCCGAGAAGTAGTAAAACTTGTTTTGGGCACCATATATATTTTTCCAATGTTTAGTGCAAAAAACAATTATAATCCGGCAAAGCTCTTACAATTCTCTGCGTCTACAAAAACATTCAAAAACTCACATCTAAATTTGACATTTTAGAAACTTGCCCAAAATTTCCAAACTATTTGACATTATAGAAACAAAATGCCTATTTTGACATTATAGAAACAATGGCCGTTTAGGGGCTAAGTCCCTCAAACAAATTCAAATTGTATCTCGCTAGCTTCTAGCCTCTAAAATTCTCTAAAATTTCTAATCAAATTCATTAAAAAATGATGTTTTTTAAGTGCAAAGTGAGAGGACCAAAACAATAAAATCTTTGCATTTCTAATCATAGAATCTAGCTTAAAAATATCAAAAGATCATCCATGAATCTTTATAATTAACTTTATTGAATAGATAATATAATTTTCATGAAATTATAAAACTTTAAAAATCATTTTTTTCTTGCAAATCCAAATAGATCAAATAGCCTTAACATATATTAGTGGTAAACAAATTTCAGTGTACAAGGTCATGATTACATACTATAATAGTATATATAATGTTAGTTTCTTGTTCATTAACCCCTAAAGGTCCAGCTAATCCGATTTGGTTTTTGCTATTTTAGGCACCCTGTTTGAAGGGGTTAAAAGTGATATTTTTGCTAAAGATTTTTACTGATGCTCCCTTTACCACAAGGTGTATGTAGTAAAAATTTTAAAGTCAAATTCCAATTTTAGAACCTTCATCTAGAAATTTTAGGTTTCAAGTTGAAATAGGGCACTTTAAAATTAGGTTTTTTTTCAATTAAAAAAAAACCGATGTTCATATCAAGTCATTACTCAAAATCCTTAATGAACCAAGCCATCAAGTTTACCAATTTTACAAGGACAGCCTCCAAAAATTATATGAACAAGCTTCAAAGTTTCTTGTAATTTTACATTTTTTCCTTTCAAAAATTGTCACAATTTGAGATTTAGGAAATTCAAAATTCTTTTTCCTTCCAAAATTTACAAACTCATAGATGTGACTTTTCACCGTTCACTTTTTTATCAAACCAATAAACTATATTGTTATTTAAGTTTTACCATATTGACGATTTTGTACCTACTTTTGGAAAATAATTTGCATGAAGGCCAAAAAATCGAAGTAAGTCTTCAAAACTTTGCATGGAGGTGCCCAACTTAGTTACCTACATGGAAAAAAATATGAGCAAAATGTATGTACTATGTAGTATGGGGTAACAATCATCAAGTTTCCATTGGCACAGTTTAGACTATGCTTTTCAAGGAAAGCCAAAAATAAAGAAAACACTAAACTTTGGACGTTATAATCTCACAAACGGTAAAGATCCAATAGTTGAAATTTGACATGGTGTTAGTGCAAGTAGTTAGGTTAAAAATCTTACAATTGGAAACACCAAAAAAGGAAATTGTATTGAAAACATACATCACTTTCCATAAGGTGGTCAAAATCTGCAGTTTTGGGTCTTGGAGGTCCCAAAATACTCTGGGCCTTTAGGGGTTAAATCCTAGAGGTAGCAAAAGTGTGTAGAATTGAGATAGAGATTGTAGAAGGATCATCGATTTCTACCATTGCTAATACTCATTTTACTTTTATGCAAATTGATTTTTTCAAAACTTAAAATCATTAAAACAAAGGTTTGAGCATCTATTCTTGAAGTATTAAAAGAAAAAAGATTAAAATTCATATTGTATTAATGTATAAGCCAAAATAATTCGTGTCTACGCATGGACAATGGTGGTAGTTGCAGTCGAAGGGAATCGAGATGTTGATTGGATGATGGTGATGTATGGAGTGATTGAATTGGATTACTTTTTTATTTGGATCGGCATGGTGTTATCAGGTTTTGTCGAAGCATTTGAGAGAAGGGGATGATGGAGAAGCGGGATCGAATGATGCGGCTCTGAGTCAACAGGTGAAGCGACTAGCGCAGGAGCTTCGTATGCTAGCATCCTCCTCACGGACGGTGACTGTCGTGCAAGCAGGGAATGGGTCAGGAGTTTCGTTCACGACGTTTGTGTTGCCAGCAGCTGTCGTCGGGGCTGTGGGCTACGGGTATATGAAGTGGAAGGGATTCTCGTTCAGCAGCATAATGGATGTCACGAAGAAAGGCTTGAATACTGCTGTGGAGCAGATGGGCAAGCAACTGGACCATGTGTCTGCAGCTCTGTCGTCGACGAGGAAGCATATGAATCAAAGGTTGGATACTGTGAACGGTAAACTAGATGAAAGCATTGTCATGACGGGGTTGATCAGGGATCAGGGATCAGGTGGAGGAGGTGAAGAGTACGGTAGGGAGGAGTATTTATGAGATTGATAACGTGAGTCAGAAGATGGGAGGGTTAGGGTTGAAGATTGATGAGATTCAGGAGAGCCAGACCTTCGCTAATCAAGGTATTTTTCTCTTAATTGAGTGGGTTCATCGCCAGTTTCCTAATCAGCATCCAGAGCTTGCACAGAGCTTCAAATCATGGTATTTGAAAGCTAGCAGCATGGACAAGGATTCGGCGTTTCCTGGTCTTATTACTTCCCCAGGATTGAAGCAGTTCTTCTCACAGCCCTTGGAGTCTCAGCCTTTGGTACCCCAGCCGTTGCTGCCGCCGAGTAACTTTTGTGAGAGGGCACCTGTGAGGAATATGGGTGAATATAGGATCTTGTACCTGCATTATCCAAAAAGGTGCGTACCAATTTGAGTACAATCCATTGTCCAAATTGCAAGAGTATAATGTTTGAAGTCACTTTAATAGTTTTTTTTGACACTGCCCCAAGAGTATGTAAAAAATTTGATGCCCAAAAATTCTACATTGCAAACACATTTGATCTATGAAAAGGTCATCAATAATTCCCGTAGGTATGGAAGTTATATATACGCTCACAAAGTTTGAGCCTCATACGACTTTAAAGAAAGGAAAAATTCTTTGATTTCGTGAAAGGGGGCTGCTGAAATTGCCTTACATCCTTAAGAATTAAAACTACCAAAAAGGTAATCTAAACATGTCCAATTGAAAATCTGAATAGTAGGTATGTTAGAGTCAATGAGAAGAAGTACCAAAACAATTTTAAAAGCAATTGGAGTAAGACTAAAATTTTTGGAAGTTTTTGGAGTTGACAAGGTAAATACCAGTGTAATTTTGTCGGGCAACTTTTGAAATAATGGATTGTGGAAATGGACCCTTGCCAAGTCATAGATACTAGATGAAATATATTAAATCTGGATGAAAAATAAATATTGGATGTAATGTTTTATGTGGATGAAAATGGAGTTCTAGATGTTAATTGTCATTTGGATGAAAAAAATTCCAAACTCTGTGGATGGAAATGATTAGTTAGATGAAAAATGACTATTGGATGAAAATTGTCATGAATGTATATGGATGAAAAAATATTGGGCCCATCATTTTGCAAGTGCCAACCTTTTAAAAAAAAATCTTGTCACTTTTTGCCCTTGTGAATAACTCAACTTGGACAAAGAATGGAAGATTTTGATTGGTTATTGGCTACGCAAATTAAGAGTAATTTCTTATAAAATCCATAACTTTTGCATCCTAACTCCAAAATTTTCTTTGGAGTTAGAAAGGTAATGTTGAAAACTATATGTAATAAAAATTTCAGAAAATACTTTAATTTTGAAACCTTACATATGCTTGCCTACAACTGCCGCAACCACAATTTGGTGTAAAGGCCATTGAGGGGTTAATCAAGCATCTCATTATTTAGGTGTTTACATTCAACAGATTTAAGAATATACTTTTTCTTCATTTCTAGAGAACATATCGAAATTTTTTACTTAAAAATACAACCAAAACAAGCTATTCAACATTCCAAACCTCTACTATAAAACAATGGTGGTTGAAGGTTCCAACATTAAAAAAGATTATACATGTTGAAAAGATGATGGATGTACAAAGATTCTGCAATGAAGAGTAATCAAGACAATGATAATAAAGGCCTTGTTTAAGAAAACTTGTCTTATTCTACTATATAGATAATTAAATCAAATACTCCTTATCCTACTCCAAATTTATCCAATCCATCTTTTAAAAATCATAAGACTTATTAACTAAGCGTTGTTTAAATCCTCAATGAATTGAATAATTTAAATCAAATTCACTATTTCCTTAAATGAAGGTTTACTTGTTGGAATTATATTGCCAACAATCACTCAATAGTCTATGTATCTAATCATCGACATAGTTTGGAACCTTTGGCCATTTGCCACTTATAATAGCATTTATATAGTTTTCTCCTAAATAACCATCAAATGGCAATTTCCGCATTAAGATCTCAAAGCAAGTCATGCCATAGGTATATACATCTGATGCCTTTGTATATGCCCCTTGCTAATAATTTTGTCCTTCCAAGTTTTTATTGTTTTAGGTGCTCAAAAAAGCCCCGTTCGCACCACTCCAATAAAGCACTCATAATTGGCTACAAAACTCTACAAGCTACCATCACCATTAACATTTACAAGGACATAGGATGCATTGAGGTCCCTGTGAACAATGTCATGACTATGCAATCAACTCATCCCAAGTGTGACATCATACATCCGATCTATAGCAACTTCTTTTGAAAATGGTCCACAATAATTGATTGATATCAATTTTTGTATTTTCCATCAGAAATGCAAACCTTTCATCTTTTAAAAATGTCCCTCATTTAATAAGACAAAAATACCTTGTAAGTAATTAAGGTGTAGGTGACTTCCAAATTTGATTTGCTCCATTTTGTAACACAACATGCCATGGGGCCATTGGGATTGCGAGTGACGCAAGCAAGTGCCCTTCTAAGTTCTTATATACCTTCACCACCCACTCAACTCCATGTTCCCCAATCCACATATAGACCTTTGGCATCCTCAAAACAACCTTGCATGGAAGGGCTTAGTAACCAAAATTCTCCCTTTCATTAGTGTTATAACCCATTCTTTAATGTTATAATCAAATTTTTTTTTTGGTGATTAAAGCTTTATATATAAACTCAAATAACCAAACTACCTTAAACTAAACAGGAGAAGGAGAGATTCTATTCCAAAATCATTAACTTTGAAAATCACATAAAAGATTGAATAGATGTTAATGGGTTGGTCTAAACTTTATAGCAAATAATAAATAACCGTCCTAATGAATAACGTTACCAGGTCGTTTTTCATTAAATCAAATGATAAATATCTTAATATTCAAGTAAAAAGGCATTTTTCTTAAAGAGATTTTAAAGTGGAACAACCTTTGTTACAAAGATCTTAGACCTTGATATATTTCATAAAAAAATTCAACAAGTTTTTGGATCTATCCTTGTTGGATCTATTTGTTTCAAATTTCACCTCAAAGTATTGCATGTAAAATGTGATATCATAACCAACAAATAATTTGGCAAATCATGAAAGTTTATATGTAAACTTCTTGCCTAAACTTGCTCGTGCTACATAGTCATTAGGTGTGTTATCCAATGAATGTTATATATTTTTATCTCTAATACTAGCCTTGTCGTTTAAATAGCTACATTATAAGATCAGGTTTTTTGAAAACCTTGCATTCAATCTCAATTCAGATGAGAGACACGCTGAAGCTAAAATACTGAATTTTTCCACATAAAGTGACAGTACCAAGGAATTTGAGTCTCATCCAAAACATGAAGTGGGAGTAAATGGCTAAAATAAAGAAAAAAAAAAAAAACCAATAATGTAGATAGAATAAATTTGGTGACTTATCCATTTAGATGCAACCACATATTACATAAATGTAAAAAAGTAAAAGGTAGATATTTATTTCACTTCCCAATTTATCCATTCTATTTTTTCAATATCATAGGATCTTTTATCTACCAATTTTCTAATTCTCAATGAATTTGAATAAATCAAATTCACTATCTCTCCCAAAGAAGGCCTTTTTGATGAATCATATTCCCAACAATCACTCAATAGCTTATGTATCCACTCATCTACATACTCTGGTACCTCTGGCTGTTTGCCACTTATAACAACATCTATATGCTCTCTTTCTAGATGACCATCAAATGGCAATTTCCCTGTCAAGATCTCGTAGCAAGTCATGCCATTGCTATATACATCTGACGCCATTGTAAACAACTCCGGCCTTTTGCTAACACTCTTATCTCTACAAGCCTCTAATATTTCTGGTGCTCTAAAGAGTCCCGTTCCCACCACTCCAATGGAGCATTTGTAGTCTGCTACAAAACATTGGAAAACACCATCATGATGGACTTTTACAAGGATATTTGATGCCTTGAGGTCCCTATGGACAATGTCATGACTATGCAACCAACTCATCCCAATTGCAATTTCAAACATCATCTTTTCAACCTTTTCTTTTGAAAATGGTCCACAATTATTCGCACCTTTCAACCTCATCTTGTTGTCAATGAGTCTACGCAAATCAAGATGCTCCTTTACCATAAGAAATGCAAACCTTCCATCTTGCAATAATGTTCCGCAATCGATGACACAAAAAAACCTTGGAAATACTTTAGGTGTAGGAGACATCACATTTGCCACCTGCTCCACCGTGAATTGCAACATGCCATGGGGCCATTGGGATTGCAAGTGACGCAAGCGGGTGCCCTTCTTAAACACCTTGAGCACCCACTCACATTCCTCTTCTTGATCCCACTCATTATACTCTACCTTCCTCCAAGTGACCTCCACATGGAAGAGCTCAGCTTGCCCACCTTCCGCAAACTTCTCCCCAATCTCTAACGAACCAATACTCTTCCATTTTTCAGTGTCATAACCAAATGTGGGGAAGAAATTACCCCAGCTGGGATGCGCTTGCAGAGACAAGAACACTTCCATGTTGTCGGCATCCACATCCTCGGCGCTGGCGCTGGAATTATCAGAATCGAACTCTCTGAGATGGCTCCAATGCGACTTCGACTGCTCAATCCGCTGCTCCACACTCTCCGACCCAACCTCTCCCACCGCATTGCTCGCACTGCCGGCAGGCAGGTGCGGTGAAGAAGTGCCTATACAAACAGAAAACATGTGGCAGACGCATGAGTTCGTGTTACCCATCGCTGACGTTCACTGCGCTGGTGCTGGAACTCACTCACTGGCTGATCTTCCCGTCAGATGTGAGGTATTGGAGTTCGAAGTCTGGAGCCACCCAGAGGTTAGTGCTACACACTCTCTTCAAGGCGGTTCCTCTCGACAAGACTCACTACATGAGTACTGCGTCGACAAGCGGGCGAGTGCTGAAGTATCTGAGTTGCTTAAGGGCGACAACACAAGCGAAAGAGTGATCTATTATGAAAGAGATTGCGAAGTGTGGAACAAAGTAGCGCTGTATCTCACTCGGGACTGAGAGCAGTCGTTATGAAAGAGATTGCGAAGTGTAGAACAAAGTAGCGCTGTATCTCACTCGGGACTGAGAGCAGTCGTAAGGAGTGCGCGAAAAACAGCGACGTTATGAAAACTCGCAGATGTCTGTTCGCAGAGCACAAACCCTCGTGAAGTAGGCGTTGGAGGGCGGCGGCTGATAGGGTTTGGCGAGAAAGACTGACTGCAGACATTAGGACCGTGTCTGTACGCGCTTGCTTGGGCGGAGAGTCGGCATGTCAGGACCACCTGTTTGGATTGGAATTACCAACCAGAGTGACTCATGATTTGATACGCTTCCTCGAAGATACAGTTCATGAGTCACAACAGAGAAAACAGTACGAGCCTAAGCTAGAAATATATTATACGTTTTAGTAGCTTTGGAGGTATTTCAATGCTACTTTACGATTGCCATCGTAACACCGGTCCTTCGTCATGGAAGGTAGATGTTGCTTACCTGAAGTGGTACATCTCCAATCGAGGCACTGCTGAGTTGGGTACAACAGTGGCGATGGACCACCTCAGATTATTCAACCGTAAGTGAAGTGTTGTTTGATCCCCTAATATGCTGGGTGAACTCTCTGGCTTGATGTGGGAGGGTAGTATGTTCGAGTTGTGTGCAGCTCTTTCTGGAGGAGGCGATGGCAAGCATTTGATTTTGAAGCTGGCAAGGTTCGCGGAACTACGAATAAATTACAGTCGATGGCACTTTTATCCAGCTGGAGAAGTGGAAACTCATTAGCGGATCAGATCCTCAAAGGAGCCTGAGTTGTTGAGACATTCAAGACACTAAGCTTCGTATCGGATGTTGCAGACTTTGTACCTCCACGTTTAGCATTTGGGCATTTGCCGGGCTGTGTGCTGCGTCCTTATCATTTGGTTGTTTTTGGAGCTTTTCAGGCAGATCACTCCTAGTACGTTCTTTCAAACTTGGGGCATGAATTCAGAAGGGCGCCTTGGGGGCTCCTCACCATCATCATTCTAAACCACATCATTTCACCTGTTCCTGAGCTGAGGAGAATTTGGTGAGTATGGTCACGGTGAGATTTTTCTATGCACTATTCCCCATCTGGATCGTGTTCTCTCTTTCAATTCACACATCCACCCATGCAACGAAATAACAGCTCACAGCACGGAAAACTTGTCATTCTGACAACCCTAAAAGCACAAAATTTCACCACCACCACAACAGCCTGCTAGGCTGCTCAGTCTAAGAATGTTAGTCTAAGCACATACAATGTCATCCGCTCACGAACTCTCGGCAAGCACTGCAACGAAGTCATGATCCCACCCGAGCCCACTCAAGACACATTTAACATTGTCTGTGTATGGAACAAAGGTGATTCATGCCTTTTCAATTTCTATCTATTGATTAGCCCTTATTTCTCATGGATCGAATTACAGGATGTTTAGGACTCATCGGTTGAGTTCAGTTCATAGTGTTCTTGTAGCCTGGTAAGTAATGCCCAGTGCAAGCGTCCCCAAGCTTTTTACATGCTGCATATTACAGGGCTGTTACGGCTGCGGTTTTGTGCTTATCAACATCTGTTGCTTCAATTGAAAGAAGGTTGTGATTGGCATGCTTAACGATCATAGGTTGGTTGTGCTATAGGAAGGAAAGCCCAGAATACTAAGACATGAAAGAACACCGCTACATTTAACCCCCAAATGCTAGAGAATCTGACCACGGAAATAGACTTTGACTTTGGATGCTCTATTTTGCTACTATAAATAATGTCAAATATAAATTTTTAATTTTTCTAAGCTAGATACACATGTTATCTACAAGCAATAATTTTATCAAAATTAATGGTTTCATTCTATAATTAATATATTTTTTCAAATCAAAACAAACAAATAAAATTCATATCAAATATCGGCTATACTAAAAATTTACAAAATATTTACCATAGATTTATATGACAACCAAGAACCTTATATTAGTTATTGTGCTCAAAATTATGTTTTAATTCAAACATATGATGAAAAAACCTTGGAAAATCAAGAAGTAGCCATGGTTATGCGGGGGAGAGCACAATAAAGTGGACCACAAAGTGCAATATGTGATCACTAAGAAGTGAATTTGAAGTGTGCTGTTTTTTAAAGCTCAAAGCTGATTTTGAGCATTTTGGTGAAGTTTTTGAGCATTTTAGTCACTTCCTAGGGTGTCATAAGGTATCTTACACGCATCTTCATAAATAGAACATCCTTAATTGAAACTAAATTTGACCACTAGTTCTAAATCATGAAAATGAACTTTTCCAAAGTCTTGATTTCTTCATTTGGTGCCCTCTATTGTCTTTAGAGGATGTTTTTTCCAATTTAAAAAACAATGTTCAGTGAAAAAAAACTCACAAAAAGTACCGCCGAAGTGACCCTCCCAAAAAACATCCCATATATACTTCTCGTCCGTCCAAACTTCCGAACGAAGTGGGTGGTGCCCATTTCCACGACCACAATTCACGAACGGAGGGCACCATCCGCTCAAAAGTGTTTTCTGACAAAGTTTGCACTCTTTTCTAGCCACTTTTTCAAATGACAACATTCACTTTGTCGCACTTTAAGGTACTCGTAGGGCATCGTAAACACCTTACCTTCTTATGCAAATTTCCAGGACTCAAGATGACCAAGTCTATTTTCTATATCCCATCCCGCTTTCAACATATCAAAAACTTATATGGCACTTTTCTTACTGTTTACAACAGTGGCTGAAATTGGCAATGAGCTAAGCACTTTTGTGGTCCACTTTATTGTGCTTCCCCCTATACCCCTTCATCTTATACCAGCTATAAATCACTCAATTTTAGGTATTTTTTAAATTTTTAATTTGGACTGGAAAATAGATTTGTTAAGCTACAATTTATAAGTTTACCTCAAATGCAAAAAAGATCATCCCGATAGTCAAAATTGCGTTTCAACTTTCTGTTTTAAGGTATTTTTGAATACACACATGGTATTGATGTATTGGACTTTAGGGAGGCACCAAAATTCATGAATTTATCAATTTGAGAATCCATGAGGTTAGATAGATCTCTCTCAACTTTACAACATGAAAAAAAGATGGATGAAAAAATGTCATTTAGATGACAGTTATGGAACCTGAAAGAATGAGAACAACCAATTTTTGGTCGTTTAGGCGTTTAGGGGTTAATCCACTCACTCAATTTGTTTAGCATGAGTGAATTCTGCCCAACTGTTCTCCAAAGTTTAATCATCGAGTTAAGGTCCGGGGACCAATATGTGTCTGCAGCTCTGTCGTCGTTGAGGAAGCATATGAATCAAAGGTTGGATACTATGAACGATAAACTGGATGATAGCATTGTCATGACGGGGTTGATCAGGGATCAGGTGGAGGAGGTGAAGAGTACGGTAGGGAGGAGTATTTATGAGATTGACAACGTGAATCAGAAGATGGGAGGGTTAGGGTTGAAGATTGACGAGATTCAGGAGAGTCAGACCTTCGCTAATCAAGGTATTTTTCTCTTAATTGAGTGGGTCCATCGCCAGTTTCCTAATCAGCATCCAGAGCTTGCACAAAGCTTCAAATCATGGTATTTGAAAGTTAGCAGCATGGACAAGGATTCGGCATTTCCTGGTCTCATTGCTTCCCCAGGATTGAAGCAGCTCTTCTCACAGCCCTTGGAGTCTCAGCCTTTGGTACCCCAGCCGTTGCTGCCGCCGAGTAACTTTTGTGAGAGGGCACCTGTGAGGAATATGGGTGAGTCCAGACCACCTGGTTTAAATATGCCGAGTCCTGGCTTGGGTTTGTCAGCCAATGCGAGCATTGGCCTACCAAGGACTTCGTCTTCAAGTATACTATCCAGGGTGAACATGTGGGGGAATTCTGGTCTGGCTGGATTCACCGGAACCACAGGCATGTCTTGATTTTTTTGCTTTTCTGTCTGAATCTGTTTGAGAGGATGTACATCTTGAATTTTTTAGATTACAGGATTTTTGAAAGTTGAACAAAACGGAAAAATGAAAAAGATCATACATAGATTAGCCAGGTGGTAGAAAGGAGTTCTAGGTGGGCCTAAGGCCCTTTCTGGCTCGTTTCATAGTTGTTGGAGTTGCTTAGTACAAGAGGTCTATTGCCAGACATACACCTCTTAATATCTTATAGCCAAGTGCTGAATTTTTGTGAGCGACAGCGTTTGAAGTATATCCTTTGAGCAGGAGTTTTGACCTTAGCATATAGTGCGTCTATGCCCATAGGATCAAAATTTGTACGATGACAAATTTATTGCGAGAAGTTCATGTTGCAATTTGTGGAGCTGCACAAGGCACTGGATTTTTGAACCACACTGGCTTGTATAGCAGGAAGAGCTCTTGTGGAGTTGCATTCCGTTTCTGGAATGGTTTGTTTCCCATGCTTATTTCAATTGCGATTTGTCATACTTAGAATATTGTCCTATTTTATCAAATCTTACTGGTTACTTCATTTGATGATGTCTGTAATTTAGCCATGTTATGTTGTTCTGTGAGTTACTACTCTTCGTCCAAAAGGATAAATCTTTCAAGTTTTTTTTTTTGCATGCGGCTGACTGTATCTGAGTGTAAAATCTTATTTTGATCATCACCGTTGTTTAGCCAGCATGAGGTTTAGTGCAAGAAATTTTCAGTGATCGTTTCAGAATTACATCATGATTCATGATTCACAAGCGTATCATGGTTTATATCTGATTCTCAATAACGTAACGAAAAGGTTGAATTCTCGCTTCTGATAACATCTAATACATGAAATCTTGTCTCACAAGCTGAGAGCATGCTAAAATACTTGCACATGAAGCTCACCACCACTACAAAGTGTCTTTTAAAGTGTCATTGCCTAGGTAACTTTCTGATATTTTAACTTCATCAGCATACCAGTCTAGTGTACTGGAATGCCCAGGTTCTACTAGTAAAGCTATAACTAGTAACACCATACTAGCAGGTTTGTTCTCAAATAATTCTAAATATAAAAAACAAAAAAATAGAAAATCATGAAGACATTTTTTTTTTTAAAAATTCAGTTTTTCAGAGATGAACTTTAATTTTTCAAAAAAATTAATATTAGTTTACTGAGGACCGAACTTACTATGGTGTTATGGTAGTCCTTCAGACACAGCCCCAGATTGATACTTTCTTGCAAATATTTAAATTACATGTCTTCTCTGATTTGCACGGTATAAAGTTCAATATTATATGATGTAACATGTCCAACATTTTCCGTTACTGGATCACATTCCAGCAGCTCAGAAGGCTAACCTCTAAATGACGGGACCTATACCCATGGATCTAGCTCTGCATTTCACACTCAATTTTATCATTGTGTAAAATGGAAAGATTCACCCACATATATGTAGTAGATGAATATAACTGTTTCCAAAAACAAATTTAAATAAAAATTGATTTAAATGGAAACTACAAAAAAATCTAAATTTTTGAAAGTCATTCGCAAGAAAATTCTTGGTAATTTTCAAACAAGTTATTGAATTTCATGCTTTATACTATATGTATATATGACACCTAGGAACATAATGGTGGAGGAATATCAACTTTCGTAATTAAAAAAGTACTATGGTCCATAGTGATAGGAGTTCACATTGTGATTGCAATAAATTACTTAATATTTAGAATTTTCTAAAATGTCCGAACGGATCGTATACAGTCCTTTGGAATCTTGTTTGGTTGATTCAAATAAGTGCCAAAGAGGTCAATTCCATGGCTCAAATGAAGGTATCTTCAATGATACATGAAAAGGAAACACTCTATCTCGCAAATCGTTTCCGCTAATCCTCCACATCAAGGACCTTGACTATTTGTGGACTGTAGTACATGCAGCAATTTCAATATTAAAAAAGAATCTTCGAAATAATAAACTTGACCACTCATATGCAAAAGCCTTCATTGTCTGATCTATAATCCAACTATCAAGATACAACCTATCTATACCAGTTATGCATCAACATGGAAATTAAAATCCACGTTACGTGAGAACATCGGTACATTCAATGCTGGCCTTGTTAATCAAGCATTTTGTTATTTAGTAACTTACATTCAACAGAAGTAATAGTATACATTTTCTTCATTTCTAGAGGACATTATCAAAATTTCTTATTAAAAATTACAACCAAGGCAAGATATTCAACATATTAGACTCCACTATAAAACAAATTGATAATTAAGATAAATGATAACAAAGGCTTTGTTTAAGAATTTTTTTGTTATTTTAGCATATAAATAACTGAATTAAATTCTCCTTGTACTATACCAAATTTATCCAATCCATCTTTTCAAAATTATAAGGTTTATTAACTAAAAGTCGTTTAATTCCTCAATGAAATTGAATAAATTGAATTCACAAATCTTTCAAAACCTATCTAAGTTAGATCAAACTGTGATTTTTTCTAAATGTCAAATTTTAGGACTATTCAAGGCCAAAATACTTTCTCATTATGATGTAATTGGTATTAAAATTTAATTTTGTACACCAAATTTTAGAGGCAACAAAGGGGTGTTATATTATGCCCAAATGTTTTTCCAAGGCAGAGATGTTATTATCTATTGCAAATAATTTTTTTATTTCTTGTTAACTCAATTACTTGTACGGATTGAATTGAAATGGTCAAAACAAAGGTTATATATTCTAAAATCTATTCGCTAAATTTGTTTTTATTTGGCACTTTGCTCAAAATTATATGATAACTTGGATATTTCAAAACTATGTTTTTTTCAAGTAAAGGTCAACATTGTTAAAGACATCCTTAAAGAAAATTGAATCATCTAGTTATGTACCAAATTAACCCCTAAACGACAATGCACCCCGTTTGGGTGTTTTTAGAATTTGGGCAAGTGGCTGTAACTTCAATTTAAGTTAAGATTTTTTGAAAATTTAATTGGAGGTGTGCCGTTCCGAGAGCTCCGTATGCGTATTATTATTTTTTAGTTTCGACATCGGGATCAAAAGTTATGAAGGTTTAAGTGTCAAACGCTGCTCGTTGGGCATCTACTGAAATTTGCTAAGCCAATTTTCTAAGGCACTGTGAATGCAGCAAATTCTGCCCAAAACTGCCCAAATCTGCCCAAATCTGCCCAAAGACGAAACTTTGAAATTCCACCAAAAATTGAGATTTTGATATTTCTCAAAATTTTTAAATTCTATTTAGATAAGGCAGTAGAGCATGTTTCTACTGTTCGGATTTAGGAGTTAAAAAGGTAATACAGTGACATAGTAGAAAAAAAACCAACTTGATGTTGAAAAATAAAGTTCTTTTGGTAGTATAGATATTAATTTTTTTAATCTTATTAAAAAAAATTAGGTTCTTTTGAAGCTTCTATACTTTTAATTCCACTCATAATAAATCACATTAATTGCAAGAGTCTATAATGTTGAAAAACTTTGTCAAATAGTATAGACCACTTAAATTAGATAAATCTATATTATTTAATTTTAATTACAACCTATACTAGTTGACAAACTTATGTTTTATAACTATTCTTACAATTCAAATATAATAGTGCAAATTATAGTTCACATAATATAAAATCATATGTATATTCCATGTGGGCATGGCTAATGAGCATCTCATTATTCAATAAATACATTCAAAGAAAATCAATGAATTTATAAAACAAATAAGCAATTTCTAATAAAAACTAGCATGCAAAAAGTACAAAACACCATTCTAAACATATAAAATCTTCGATTTCTAACATTACTTAGTTAACTAATTTTACAAGAAAAAAAAGATGTATAATTTTTCAAAAATGAAGAAAAAAGTAAAACAGCTAGAGCCAAGGTTACCAGAGTACAAGAATATTCTTGTATTTTCAAATTTTGGTTGCATACTTCTGGCTAGATTTATATGTACTTACAGATTATTTCTGTACTTGTAAATATCCATCGGCGGATTATTCTAAATACTTTAAAAGTACAAAAAAATTGTATGTATGTGAAAGATTCTTGAAACATATGCTCTATACTCCTATAACCATGGCTAGAGGTACCAAAGCCTATTATATGAATGTAGACATGGCTCAAATAGATAATCATTCCACCTCTAACTTGATCCAATCCATTTCTTCAACTTCATAACTTCTATCATCTACCAATTCTCTAATTCTCAATGAATTTGAATAAATCAAATTCACCATCTCTCCAAATGAAGGCCTATTAGCTGGATCATTTTGCCAACAATCACTCAATAGTCTATGTACCCACTCTTCTACATACTGTGGTACCTCTGGCCGTTTGCCACCTATCACAGCATCCATCAGGTCATTTCCTTGATGACCATCAAATGGCAATTTCCCTGTCAAGATCTCGTAGCAAGTCATGCCATAGCTATATACATCAGACGCCATTGTAAACAGCTCCGGCCTATTGCTCGGCCTCTTACATACACTTTTCTCCCTGCAAGCCTCCAATATTTCAGGTGCTCTAAAAAGTCCAGTTCCCACCACTCCAATGGAGCATTCATAATCCGCTACTAAACACCAAAATTGACCATCTTCATGTACTTCAACAAGCACATTGGATGCCTTGAGGTCCCTATGGACAATGTCACGACTATGCAACCAACTCATCCCAAGTGCAACTTCAAACATCATTTCTTCAGCAACTTTCTTTGAAAATGGTCCACAATTATTGATTGATAACAACTTCATCTTGTCATCAATCAGTCTCCGCAAATCAAGATGCTCCTTTTTCATCAAGAATGCAAACCTCCCATCCTCTAACATTGTCCCGCGGAACACCTCACAAAAAAACCTTGGAATCGTTTTAGGTGTAGGAGACCTCCAATTTGCATACTCCTCTTCTTGGAACTTCAACATGCCATGGGGCCACTGGGATTGCAAGTGACGCAAGCGGGTGCCCTTCTTAAACACCTTCAGCACCCACTCACGCCCATGTTCCCGATCCCACTCATTGTCCTCTGAGTCCCACCAAGTGACTTTGGCATGGAAGAGCTCAGCCTGGCCCCCCTCCGCAAACTTATGCCCAATCTCCAACGAACCATCACTCTTCCATACTTCAGTGTCATAACCAAATGTGCGGAAGAAATCCCTCGTGCTGGGATCCGATTGCAGAGCCAGAAACACTTTCATGTTGTCGGCCTCCACATCCTCGTCAATGCAAGCTGAATCGAACTCCGTGAGTTGGCTCCAATGCGACATCGACTGCTGGATCTGCTGCTTCACACTCTCCGCCGGAACCTCTCCCACCAGATTGCTGGCACTTGGATTAGCCAGGTGCGGTGAAGAGGAGGAAGCTGCATCCTCAGCCGCACTTCCTGCGACGTCTCCAGCTTCGCTCGATCTGCCCATCCAAACAGAAAACACGTCTTGCAAGTGGCGGACGCACGAGTTCGTGTTTCCCATTGCTGAAGTTCGCTGCGCCGGTGCTGGAACGCACTCACTGGCTGACCTTCTCGGTGAATCTGAGGTTTTGGGGTTCGGAATCCGGAGACACCAGAGGTAAGCGCTACACAGTCTCGTGAAGGCGATTGCTCTAGACAAGACTCACAACTGGAGTACAGCATCGACAAGCAGACGAGTGCGAAAGAATTAGAGTTGCTCAAGGGCGACAACACAAAAGCGAA
The DNA here is from genome assembly GCA_014871385.1 of Ceratodon purpureus. Taxonomy (NCBI): domain Eukaryota; kingdom Viridiplantae; phylum Streptophyta; class Bryopsida; order Pseudoditrichales; family Ditrichaceae; genus Ceratodon; species Ceratodon purpureus. Next base: position 23,320,662 of record CM026422.1, read on the forward strand.
AGAGTGAACTGTTGTGAAACAGATCGCGAGGTGTCAAACGAAGAAGCCCCTCGCCTTGCGACAGAGAGCAGTCGAAGAAGGGCGATGTCGTGAGTGTGCGGAAAACAGAGACGGCGCTGGCGTTGTAAGGAGTCCTCGCATGCGCAGATGTGCGTTCGGAGAGCACAAACCCTCGTGTGAAGTGGTGCGGCTGATAGGGCTTGGCGAGGAAGACTGGCTAAAGACGTGGGGACCGAGTCTGTACGCGCTTGCTTGAGCGGAGATTCGGGACGTTGGATCACTTGTTTGGCGACAGAGTCAGCATCCAGTTGCCCCAATAATGGATATGCTTCCTCAAAGAAACGGTCGATGACCCACTGCACTGTAGTGCGCCATAAAAAATGGTACGCGAATTCTGTGGCAAAAATTCAACCAAGAAACAGTGTCCTAGGTATGGAAAATTTAATAAAATTTTCTAGCTTCGGAGGGATGCTCTCTAGTTTTCGCTGCTGCTGGAAATTGGATAGTGGATTGCAGGCTCTGAGACTGTGAGTCTAGTGAATCCACAGAGGAGCTAGTCGACGGATAATTCTGCCCATCATGGTGAGTTTCTGGTTATCTGTTTGGTATTGCGTTGCTTTCAGAGTTCGGAGGCGTAGAGACCCGTAGGAGTTTGTGTTTGCAATCTAAATTGAAGTTTCGATCTGACTTCATGATTCTCTGCGGCTGGGTTGTCCTGGCTGTCTGGTTTTCCTGGTTCTGGTTTCTGGTTCCTGATTGAAGTGCGCGGGAATCAGGGATCAGGGCACGAAAACCGGGAAGCAGATGACAGAGAGCGAGTGGAAATGAAGCAGAGAGCGAGAGAGTGAGTGTGAGGAAGGTCGTAGCATTGCATAAGTGAAGGGACAGGTTGTGATCTGGAGAACCGTTTCCTGGTTTCCTGGGAGAGAGTGGGCGAATTGCCACGCCTGGGTTGTGGCAATCGCATCGGATGCTTGGGTTTCGTTGTGAGCAAGGATTCAGGATCTGTTGACAATTGGCGACAATGTCGTGTGCAAGGAATTGGACGCCACGACCACGCAGGGTTTGGAGGACGATCACTTCCTTCAGCTGAAAGGGTACGGATTCCTTGATGGTGTTGTTGTTACGTAAATTGTTTTGGTCTTTGCGCACCTCACAAGGGTTGGGTCTGAAATGAAGATCTTTAGAAAGGGGTGGAACTCGCGCTTCTAGTGATAGAAGAATATTGGGTCATCGTCGACTTGTCTAAACCTTATGTTAAGTGACGTGGTGACCGGTTGCTGTTGATCATGTGGGTACTTTTGTAGCTCTACACCTTCTGAGATTATTCTCTCGTAAATTTTCTTCGCTTTCAATACCCAGAGGTTTAGGGTTTAGTATTAAGAGTGGGTGTCTGATCACTCATAATGAGGGTGCACAACTGCAATCGGGGTGGGGACGTAGATTGCACCTTACTTGAATTGGCAGAGAAGGAGATGCAGTCTGGAACAGCGTCCGGATGGTCTACTGGAAATGCTTTGCTCGGCAAAGTTTCCTGAACACCTAAGCCTCGTTTTGCGATTGTGTCACCGCTGTCCGGGTGCTCCTCAACTATGCTCATTGTGACAAAGATGGGACTGGCACAACCTCACACTTTACAAAATAAACTTGTAAGGCAGTCGTAGGCTATTGAGAAATTACATTCGATTTGTTCACAAATTTATGTGCAGATTGGGGAGCATAAGTTTCACCACAGCTCCAGACAACTCAGTTATGAATTTCATGAAGCTTGCTTTTGCCGAGGTATGCCAAATGGTTGTTCACAGGAGTTTGTGTGGTTTCTCTTTGCCTGGTTGGTCACAGAATTTTGTGCTTGGTCGAGCAGGGTGACCAGTAGTGACTTTTGACGCAGGCTAAGGGAGCACTCGCAAGGTTGGAGGTGCCTGTTGGGTATGTTAACTGTTCTTGCATATAGGTTTACTCGGTCTTTCACATGCTGCAGGTGTCCACCTCTCTGTTCTGTGATTGGGTGTGAGATGAGATATCGACTGAGTGATGTGCTTCGAGAGGGATCTGAAGGCAGTAACTTAAACCTGTGATATTCCGGGTCAATACCCCAAGGCTGAGAGCAAGTTGCAAATGGGCTTGTGAAAATTATTAGTATGGAAGTCCATGTTGCCTACTCAGAGTGGAGCTGATGATGAGCAGATGTGTAATTGTGAAAGATGGAGAGGTCATCGGCCGTGGAAGCAATCGCACGAATGAGACAAGAAACGTACTTTCCTTGCTTATTCTGGCATCCGCATCCGTTAATGCTTGTGTTAACTGATAGGTGTGCAGGATGCTGACTGTGAATTAATCGTCAAAGTGTGTAACAAGCGCAGAGTAGTATGTCCTCTTGTTTGTACTATCTGTTCATGCGGTATTTTACTGAAAGGAATAGGAGTACTGCATCTGCAAACAATTTGAAACCTGTAGTCCGAAAATAAGACATTTATAATTAGAGTGACATGCGTTTTGCTCTCTCCTCATATCTGACCATTTTGCACATGGTTGTGGTGGGATACTAGGCAACAAGACATGCTGAAATGGAGGCTATCGACATGGTGCTCTGCCTTTGGCATTAGTCCTCGACAGCTCATAGTGATAATGTGTCACCTGAGGGGTTTCAACAATGTGATTTGTATGTCACTTGTGAACCCTGCATCATGTGTGCATCGGCTCTCTCGTTACTAGGTACATATTCTGTGCTGGGTTTTGTTGGGAACAAATTTCAAAATTCTGGATCCAAGCATCTATTAGTTGGTTTTCCGTCAACGAGTTTGTTTCATATTCATTTTGCCTTTTTGATGACGTTGGAGTTGCTTTATAGTCAAATCCCTAGAAACATCTTTCATATTTTTATGGTTAAACATTAATCTAGAACTCTTGTCTGAAACAACTGGTAATGAGTGGTTGCGTATCTAAAATAGAAGTGATGGATTCGCCTTGTTTGTAACAGGGTTTCGGGAGGTATACTATGGATGTGGAAACGACCGCTTCGGTGGATGCGGGTCGGTGTTAGATATACATACTGATGGATGTGCTCCTTGCGGTTTGAGGTATTCCCTTCTCCTTTGAGGTGCATCAGAAACTTGGTTAATACAGATAGCATTTGAACTGGGGCTCTGGAGTGGAGGTTAACATTGAAGATGATGTTGGAAACGAAGATTATTAGGAGCAATTGAAAATAGTTTTCAAAACACGTAACGATTAAGCATGTCTCGACAATTAAGAATTAGAAATGTGGCTCCTTGTGGGTTGAGACAGCAAGTTGATGCCTGTGTACTTCCTCCGCCAAGTTAGTTATGTTCACTTTATGTTGTTTTCCAGTTTGTACATACTTATGGCTGACTGTATGGTTGCTTTTATGTTCATTTCCAGTCACGATCAAGCTGAAGCACATGAAGTGCAAAAGACCAGAGGATTTGAGTGTGTGCGTGGTTTGATGGCTGACGAAGCAGTGGCTCTATTCCAGGGTTTCTATGAGAACGGCAATCAGAAGGGTAAGTCAAGTGCCCTGCAATGTGAGTGAGATGAAAACGTTAATTATGCGAATGAAAGCCTTACTATAAAGTGAAATTTTGAGAATTATAGCAGGCTTATAATTAATTTCCCTGAGACCATGTTAACAGTTTACTTTGGTGTATCGTGTTTTTTTCTACCTTCATGTACAGCTCCACGGCCACATAGACCTGTGCGCATAGAGAAGTCTCCACAGCTTGGATTTTGATATTGGCCTTGAGGTTCCGAGTGCAAGGAGATAGTTCATTGAACTTGAAGCTCCGGACCTCACTCGTGAAACAGCGGGCGATCGAAGTGGGGCGATGTGGAAACGAAACCCGACGTTGGCGTTGGTACGACTGCTCGCTTGCGCAGATTTGTGTTTGGAAAACGGAGACCCTATCGAAGTACATTGCGGAGTGCCGAGGCTGGCAGGGTTTGACGAGGTACACAACTCTGTAGAATGGGGACCGTGTCTGTACGCGCTTAGTTGTGCGGAGAGCCGGGACGTCGGACCCATCTGCTTGGAGATATCTTATCTGGCACCGTCAGCAACAGGAGCGAACCAACAATACCTACGTGTTGTATTGTTCCGTCACAAGATATTCAGCGAGGATGACAGCAGACTAACTTGAAAGGGAATCATGGATTGTGTTTGAATTTTAGTCGATGTGAAGGGATTAAGATCCTGCTTGATGCTTGCCGGAGTAATGCTTTTAGTCGTGGATTGTAGATGTTGCTATCTGAATGCTTTCCATGATATTCAATTATGTCTTCACATGGAGGTTCTTTCGAGCTGGGTACTCGCTCGGTAGCATTGGCGTTGGACCACCTTTGATTGAGATACCGGATATTAGGTGTTGTTGGTTGGAAAGGAGGTGCCTTTTGCATTCTTGCAAATGTGAGTCGTGGTTTGAGAGGGTTATATATATGTTCCTCTTGAGTGCAACTCTTTCTGTGGAGGTGATGGCAAGACTTGAATTCGAAGACAAGGTTTGCGGAGTCATGAGAGTATTCAGTTGGACTTTCAGCTGGAGAAGTGGAAACTCACAAGTGGAGATCCTCTAAGAAGCCTGAGTGATGGAGTATTTCTAGACTGAGCTTCAGATCGGATGTTGAAGTTTTTTAACTCCTTCACGTTGAGCGATCGGGCATGTGTGTAACGATCTCTGAGCTGTATCCTTATGACCTGGTTGCTCTCACTGTGCTGTTCTTTCTTCAGGAGCACATGTTGATTAGAATGTATATAATCAAGAGGTTAACTTATTTCAAAGGGTAACCACACACCGGTATGAAGCCTTGCAGAAGGATCACTCCAGACTTGCGCCCAAATATGGAGCATGAATTTCGGAGCTTCCTTCTATCACTTGAATTATATGTTATTACCTCTTCCTGAGGTAAACAACACGAATGGACTTTTCTCCATCTGTATTGACTTCTCGTTCATAGTGGGGCTCACTTATTCATTCTCATATAATGAAATACTATCACACAGCATGGATAAACTGTCACTGGCAACGGCATGAAGTGCACTCCTCACAAGAATTCAACACAAGGAGAATTCCAGTCAGCTACACCATGAAGTGGGGTGGACTGCTCAAAGGGGTCACTTTCTTTCTCCCGGAGGAAATTTAAAGACCCGGGTGAGAGGTCTGAAGAATGAAATGATTGCTGTATGCAACTAATACCAATGATTGTATTAACTATTTATTATTGATCGATCAGACATCTAGTTATTAGAGAAACCATACAAGTTTGTTCAATATAGTACGTGTATGGGCAAAAGTGCAGAGAGAGGAGACTTGGAGAATGTAGGAACTTCAATACTTGATCTGTTGGATGTACAAGATTGAACAAATGTCATCATCATCTGAGTGGGTTTCCAATCCCAATTTCACAAAGAGCTGATCCCGGAGAAAATTATGAACTGGAAGGAATTTATTCAGTATTTCGCTCAAACAGTATTCAAACCAGATCAAAAGGATGACACCTTTGTGTTTACTAAGTCAATGTATTTGTTTACTTGCCGTCGACCCCCTAACAGGAGCTTCTGGAAAACTTCGTAGTCTGCAACAGGTAAGAAGATAGTGAGAAGATGGCACGGATATATGCACCCTTACTCAAGCAGTTTGAAACAAAGTGCCAAAAACATGTGCTCCATCCAACAAAACATCAGACGAGCACAAGATGGAGAGCACAGTTTAGGACCATAAAATTCACCTTTGACTTCGCTTTGTATGAACCAGGAAATACGATGCATACCTGGATAGTACACCGCTGTCAGTCACATAAATGAAGAGGCTGTTGCAATGGAACTGTTCCACAGACAGTTTCTAGAATGCAAAACCCAGTGTCAGGCCCAGTATTTCGAGGTGTACACATACCTCTGGATTCACCTTGCCTAAGCCTCAGTAATGTCCGATGGTGGCCACTTGAAAAAATCGCGTAAAAATTCCTTCGAAACCTGACCAAAGCCATTTGAGATGGCTAGCATGGACTCAAATACCCTCTGTCTTTGAAAAAAAGAGGAGGAAAAAAATCTCTATTTTTAATACGATAAAGAAATAGTTTTTTTGCTTGACCAAAATAGATGAGAAAACTTTGGCTCCTTATAGAATAAAAATCTTCTACAATGTAAGATAACTTTTCGATAATCTCAAAGCCAATCATCTTAGTCACTTGCATATAAAATCTCAAAGGTAGTTGAAGGGTGTATCAAAATTTAGGAGTTGCCCAAGAAGTAGTAAAAATCACTTTGGACACTATGAATATTATTTCCAATGTCTAGTGCAAAGAAATAATTATATTCCTTCAAAGCTCTTGCAATTCTCCTCGTCTATTAAAATAGATTCAAAAACTCACATCCAAATTTGACATTGTAGGAATCAGCCCGAAATTTCAAAATGTCTATTCTAGGACAATGGCTTTTTGAGGGTTAAGTCCCTCTAATTAATTCCAATTGTAACGCGTTAGCTTCTAGCCTCTAAAATTCTTTGACTATTTCTAATCAAATACAATGAAAAATGCCATTTGTTAAGCACAAAATGAAAGGACCAAAACAATAAAACCTTTGCATTTCTAATCATAGAATCTTGCTTAAGACATTAGCTCAAGGAGGCTGTAGCAGAAATGTGATACTTCACAACACAGTACTATTGCAACACCATAGTTTGCTACATGGTGGAAGAATATTATTTAAAAAATAAATAAAAATTTCGCCTCTCAAAAATTGAAATTCCTCAATTTTTGATTTCTAACAAAAAATCAGCAAAAGTGATCTTAAATGATTTAGAAACAACAAAATATTGCAAAAACTAACATAATCTATTTTTGTTTTTTTGTTTACATAGTTTTATGAAATTTTTTACGTTTAGTATTTTTGGAATTATTTTTAGACGAACTTGCTATGGTACTATGGTAGTTAACATTGTTGTATGAAATGTCAAGAGAAAAGAAAAAAGTTGTTAGTTCAAAATGGTTCATTTAAACCACTTTGATCTGGTCTTCAGTATTACTAGGTGGCTCAAAACCCGTGTAACACCAGAAACCGCACTCTACATCTATCCAAGCAAGAGGTACATTATAGCTTTAAACTTCAAATTTTTATGTAATCATGGTGTACATTTTAGGATGAGCGGTTCTTGAGCCACCTACAAGTTTTCCTTCCAAGATTCATAACTAATTCAATAGTAATCCAAAATTAATTATTCCAATTGGTCATATTTTAAAAACACTTTGCACATCTTCCAAAAAATTATTCCCTTAAAAACTCTCCACCTAGTCTGCCAATCTACAATCTGAGCGGTTTCTGAGCCACTTACTCTAGTGAGCTGCACGATTCACCTGACCATCTCCATCATTTCAACTCTCAAGTCATTTGCTTGTTTTGCCCTCACCTTTTGAAATTTGGATTTCATATGTTGAGCTCGTTACTCATGTTTTATGGATCCTTGCATTACATTGCCATTTGGTCTTGAGCCCTTTGAAAACTACCGAACATGTAATACAAACCATCACTTATGAACCGGCAAAGCACCTGATTAGCTGAAGGGAATCCCTTGCTCTGTAGCGATTTGCAGATCATATGCATCAGAAAAGTGGTTTGGTTTAATTCAATCCATGTGGACGAGGAATAAAGTGAAGTACCGTACATTAGGGGCAGATTTATCACTCTTGGTCAAATAATTAATTAATTGCAAATTTTGATTTTCCGGCGATAAAAAAAAGGCAAATTTTTGAAATTTGACTTTTCTGAAAATTAATCACTTTAAATTCAACTTTCATCCACAATTGATGAATTTTCTTTGAATGTTTATTATTTTGGTATGAAAATAGTCAACAAAACATACAAATGGATGAAATTGATATATTGAGATATTGGATGATAATTGACGGATGGAAGACTTGGATGAAAACCTGACGATTTTGTGACACATAGGTCATAACATTGGGTCGTGACACTCTGCATTCAATATAATAGATTCACCAGAAGTCAAGAGTGATTCCTGAGTATCTGGTAAATACCATTATCAAATCAGGTGTCAACATGATATTCAAGCGATCCGCATGATTCTCTGAAAACGTAGACTTTGATGTCAACTTGTGTGCTACAAGCTTAAGAATATTTCCACATGACTCCACGTATATATCCACAGTCTCCCCATTAGTCCAGTAATTTAAATATTCTCTTGAAGCCAGTGAAATGCTAACCTAGTCCTGGATTAGCCTAAGTAACCGCTAAACACCAATTTTCCGACAAATGGAACAGGTCGCTCTGCTGTTGGAGAACCTCCAACTTGCAAGTTTGTAGACTAATTTAGAAGGTGAGTAGGTGGGAGTATTGTATGTTCCCGGGACAGTGCTACTCCGCCAAGTCCCTTACCGATGATTCTAGTGGCATGCAGCTTTGAGCTTATCGACCTTCTAGAATATGGTAATATTGTCTCCAAGCATCACAAGATGATGAGGTGAAGTTATATGCACATTCACTTGGTGTATAGTGTTGTCTGTACGGTGAGCACTAGTCGGCAGATGGTACTGAAATACAGTGATACATGTATAATATTGCATTGGAACATCAACAGCTAACTGCGGCGGCGGTGTTTTGGTTCTGGAATTAGTAGTAACAGAAATTGTTTGCATAGGACCGTGGATGTACTGGTTGTGTGAGGAGCAGTAATGCTAGGCAGAACACCTAGTAGCCTTTCTCTGTGTGCTTCTTGTGAGGTTTAGTGAATATTTGAGTTCAGCAATGGGAGAATTTCTGTCCGTGTCCAGATTGACGGAGTTGGTAGTGTTGTCTCTGGTACTGTGTGCAAGTTTGATCTTTGTGCAGCTTGCAAACGCTCAGCCTGTTCAGACAGGTCAGTTCTACAACTTCGACACGAGCGATATATATGTCAGCTTAGAAACTGAAATTGTTTTGGGAATTGGTTTACCAAAAAATGTGTTCGTTCGATACGTGGGCATGAAACAGGTTGTAGTACTCTAGTGTCCATGATCAAGTCATTAGTGATCTCGTGACCTGCAAAGTTATAGAATCAGAGAAGTTGTCTCCTCCCACTAGAGGCCATAGCCTTCTCTAACACTGGTTGTGGATTTTCCTGTTGTGACAGGGTTTTTGAGTATCGACTGTGGGACAGACACGAGCTACATCGACCCAGTGACAACAATCCAATGGCAACCCGACACAAACTTCATCTCCACAGGCTACACTGCTGCTCCAGTGCAATCTCTAACCGACAACCTCACTGATATGTTCTCCGAGTTCAGGACTCTTCGCTTCTTTAACGACTCCAGCTACCCAAAGTACTGCTACAGCCTCCCTGTCACGGAAAACACCTCCTACTCCCTCAGAGCCACCTTCTTCTATGGCGACTCCAACGCAGCAGGGCCTGATCCCCCCTCGTTTCGGTTGGCCTTGGATGCCACCATCATGGTTAACGTCACCACCGATAGGGACTTTGCATACTACTATGAGTTCACATATCTGTCTAGAGGCAACATCACCTACTTGTGTTTGCTCAGAGACGAAACACGACACAATCCGTTCATTTCTGCCATCTCGCTCCGGCCTGCTGTCATGTACAGACGGTTTGATGGATATTTTGCTGATAATAAGTATATTCGGACGCGAGCAAGGTACAATTTCGGTGGCGCGGATCGCGTCAGGTGATGTGTATTTCCTATCAATTCTCTTCAGGGGTGAATTATGTAATTTTACTCTTTGCTATCACGTACTAGTGAGTGGAAGTGAACATTTTTAACACTCTCGTTGCACCACTATTACCACCATTGAGTCTGAATGGGCCTTACTTGAATACTTAAAAAGCCCTGCTCATTACCTTAAAGCTTTATTCACATGATTTACTATAACAAAATTAAATTTCATTAGCTAATTAGATGATTTTCTGATTCAGAAATAGTGAAATTACGCTATCAAGAGTGCTAAAAATGTGAACTCAGATTTGAGTTTAGACCTCATTCTTTAACACTTTTCTAGCACCACTACTACAATCGTGCGTGTGGATCATTTTTGATAAATTTGCCCTTCTGCATGAGGTTTGCTCTCTATGATTTCTTTGCTGATAAGAGACTCTGCATTCGGAATTATTTTCAGGTTTCCAACTGATGTTCACGATCGGTACTGGAACCCAATTGGGCCGAATTCTACCCAATTGAGGAATAATACAACACCTATCCAGATTCTATCAACAACAACTAAACTCGATTTATCTGATTACGGCACAATAGTCCCAGAAGTGGTTCTTCAAACTGCAGTCACCGCTCAGGGGAACATGACCATTCAACTCACGAACTACGAATCTCCTTATTCATACTTGATTCTCCATTTCGCTGAGCTGGACAATCATACATCTAATGTGTCACGAAAGTTTATGGTGGAGGTACCCGATGTGTCTACAGATTCATATGTGAACCCTTGGAATTATTCACTCGAACCGTTCAAGCCAATGTTTTGGTATTTCTGGGGGGTGTCACTCACAAGCGACTCCGATAAGATCACCTTCTATCCTAGGCCCAGGTCAAGGCTGGGTCCCCTCTTGAATGCCATGGAGATCTATACTGTCGTTGATATTGCAGCTTATACAACGAGTGCACAAGATGGTGAGCTCATCTAATTCCTGGCTAATCCTCAGAGTATTCTAGATACTGATGATTTTAATTTTACCCTGCCCAAGAATGTTGCACAAGAGCACTACAGCATTGCAAAAAATTGCATGTGTATAACGAGTTTCTGATGTAATTTTGGAGTGTGCAGCACAAGCAATTGAGGCTATCAAGAAGAGCATGAACCTTACAGAATGGACAGGAGATCCGTGCCTTCCAGTGCCGCATTCATGGGTCACTTGCAATTTGCCTGGACCAATGCTGCAATTGCCAAGAGTGGACCAATTGTAAGTACACAGATAGGAATATTTATTGACCTTCATAATGGTTAGCATGATGTGCACATACCGGCTAAGTGTCATCATAGAGGTGAGAAACTAGTTCAATTAATAGAAAGGGTGGTTTCATGGTGTGATCATGTGCAGGAGCCTGTCGGGGTACAATCTACAAGGAACCATTCCAGCTTCATCCTTCGCTCTTCTGGATGTCAGCAGCTTGTAAGTAACACCGTTCTACATCCTTGGCTGTGAGCAGGGTTATTAATCTTTTTAATCAATCCAAGTTGAAGTTGTGAAATGGGGCTGATGCCGTATCTGTTATGCAGGTCACTTGACAACAATGCATTCACAGGGACATTCCCTGACGTCAGCTCAATGACGACCCTGCAGCAACTGTGAGTACCCTTGTCGCTAGTGATAAGATTCGATGCCCTTCTTTGAAAAGAATCCATCCAGGATCTGAAGATACCATGTAGAGTAGTGAATTCTTTGTTTCTATGCACAGGCATCTGCATAACAATCAACTAAGTGGGCCACTTCCCGACTGGCTGGCAAACATGACAAGCTTGCAAGAGTTGTAAGTTACCTTCACCATGATTTCTTATTACTAATTCCATTCTAGAATTAGTTCGACATGTTACCAAGCACCACTAACCTGTTAGAGGGTCGGTGTCACTGTTCTCTAACGTGGAACCCATATCTTCTAGCCCGCCTTCTAGCCCGCCTTCTAGCTAGTCCGAAAGCTTCATGGAAACTTGCCCTTAATGAAAAATTTCACAATCTGAAGTTGCATGTTCAAACAGGTCTATCCAGAACAACAACTTCAGTGGCACCATTCCACCGCAGCTCCTTGCAAGAAACGCATTGAATTTCACGTACTCATTCATCCTATCAACCCCCCTTCCATTACATTCACGTTTTTAACAAACTATACATTGATACGCATGGAGCTTGTACTTTCTTGTTTTAATGTTTCTAAGATACTGTAACTCTACAACATATGCGCTCGTACATTGCGTTAAATCTAAAAGAGTTTTTGTGTCTTTCGCAGATACCGACCTGGAAACCCGTGGTTGATTGGACCGGATTCCACTTCGAATAATACAGTGGGCAGCACAGGCACAAAACCTGTTGTACGCACTGCATACATGTTTGCTACTGTCACAACAATATTGTCAACTCTGTACATGTAAAGAAACTACATCAGCAGCTGTAAAACCAGTTTGTAACACCCTTTCAATAGAGAGCACTGTATGTATCGCTGGTTAGAATTTGCTGTTGCTCAAGCGTTTTATCTAAATTGTCAAACGAAAGAGATAGACAGGGTCTTTCAAGGAAACTCACATACAACCATCGCGATACATTCGTTCTTCACAGATTCAGACACTTCCCCAGAGCATATTAGACCCATGATTGGAGCCCAATAATCTGCCATCAATAAATAAGGACTACAATTCAAACTCTCAAGTTTTCACTTTCACAAGCTGATCATACTGTATAAAAAATGCATCCACACTTTGGATGTTCCAACTACACCGAACCATCGCCTCATCTATCCAATGTACAGATCGGATCGAAATTCGTGGTTTGGAGACTATAGCTTATCCTATCCTTGCCTTCGGAAAGCCCTCTGTGCACCCCAAACATGTCATCAATAATACTACTCGTAATGTACACACCTGTGCATGCAGGTCCATCATGGGAATGTCGAGGTGGAGAATTCCATCAGGTAGCGAAATGGGGGGTTTCAAATTCCAATTTAGCACACATGTCTTCAAACTAAACGTCCACAGGGTCCTTGTAGCAAGTAGTAGGATCAACTCCACCGTAAAAATCAAACCCATAGTTATCAGTGTGCCTGATAACATCGTCGCTCAGACCCATGCAGTAAAGCCCTGTAGTGTAAGACAGCACTGAAAGAGCAGCTTGGTCTTGTCGGTGATTGTACCGATCGGAGCCCTCAGGGGCTATACATTGCCTTGTAATGGAGCACTCATACCATGGACGAAACAACTTCGTGTAACTATCAAGAGTGAAGCCCATTCGCGAAGCGTCACAATTCCGCTGGCGTTTGATGTACCTGTAATCAGCTTGGAAGTACTTCAGCTGGCCTATATGCGTCCATTGCTCGACAATTCCCTCAGATTTATGTCCACCGAATCCTTTCTGCTTTACCCAGTCTAAGCTCTCAACTAAAGAAACAGGTGTGAGTATGCGGCAACCCGCATCCAGCCAGAGTATGAATCCCCGCTCTTGTAAGACAATGTCAGCCATTAAGGCTTTCCATGCATACTCTCCTGCATTCCACCAAAAGGAGATAATAAAATTTAGATCACAAAGCTTCAACTTAGCAATTTACGAAACCTTAACAAGAGATTTGAAGATTGAAGATAGGGAGGGGTTAGCACCTTTGCCACCATCATGAATAGCGATGAGGTCTTTATTCAACCGCATCCAAACCGGGTATTTCTCAAACGGGAACTTGCGAGCCTCAGCCTTCACCCCTAGCCCCTCCAATTCCTTAATCACACAGCTCAAATACTTCTTCTGTTTTGGGCTGAACTCATCCATGGTCCAAGCCACCACGGAGACATTATAACTCTGTTTCACCCTAAAGCTAGACGCCTGCTTCCCTATCGACCTCAGAAGAAGAAGGCCATACTTGAAGTGGTTGCTACTGAAGGCCGTCACTATAGTTGGCCTCCACTCGGGAAGAGTGATAGGCTCCTGTGTCGAATCTGGAGTATCTATGTAAACCACTTCACGCTCCTTGTAGTAGATCTCTCTCGTCCATGCTGGACACGCTTGCTCGACGTACTTCGTACTGTGTCCGACCACAAGCGTCTTACAGTTCACCTAAAACATGACAAAGACATGAATTACTTGCAAATTTACACCCTAACAAATATCCACACTCAATCTCAAAGTAGCAGCAATCAAAGAGTAGAAGACCTCATGAAATTATCCATGTTCTAGAAACATCTGGAATGTTTCCAACAATGTAATACATCTTTTTAACATAGAGAGCATCTGCAATCCCAACTCAACACCACATCAGGTCAAGAAACAGAGTATCTGAAACTGATGAAAGTAAATCCCCCCGACTGTCTCTTGGAGATAAAAATCAAAGCAAAGGGCAACACGAGAAATGTGAAGTGGAATGGAGGGCAGGTGTGAGAGATAACGAACCCGTTGCTCAGAATCCAGCAAGTCGAGGAAGCTCTCGCACTTCACGGCCGGGCCAAGAGCGTCGCGCGCTAATTTACAAACAAGGGAAGTGTAATCAGTCCTCACCAACACATTTCGCAAGTCGGGTTCCACTAACCCAACCTCCCCAGGCACTTGGGCTACGCTCAACACGCGCTGAAAGATCCGGCGCAGCTTCCAGAATGGCAGGCGATTGAACGAGGGGACGCCAACGTCGTCGCCAATGACGATCACCACACAAATCCTCCACACATGGGTGGCGTTCCCGTGGTTGATTCTCTCCGGTGGCAGCGCTGCAACCGAGTTGGAGCATCCAGAGATGGCGTAACTGTATTGCCAGTAGTAGTATGTAGTCCCAAGCGAGATTAGTGTCAGCAACAGGAACACTGCCACCACTGAGAGCTGCACTGGCTTGCACCACATCCGCAGCCGCGACGGCATCCGCGCGCGCGCCATCCGCTTCGTGTCCGGATCTAGCAGCCTTTCCTGCTCATGACTGGCACAAGTTTTAGCTACCATGACCCCTCATTCAATCCACATCCCACAAAACTCAAAACACCAAATCCAACCCCCATTGCCTGCCGATCCATCCTCCAAACAAGATGCTCTTCAACAACCCACGAACCATTCAACGCTGCGCAACCCACTGTGACCTAATCCTCGCCCAACCATCCAAAACCCCGCCATCTCTCCAGCTCCACACCATCCCAACCCTGTGGCCTAAACCTAACCTTCCTCAACCAAAACCTACTCAAAAACAACTCAAAAACTGCTCAAAAACTGCTCAAAAACAACTCAAAAAATGCTCAAAGCCCACTCAAACCCTGCTCACTGAACACACTGATCTCACAACCGACAATCCCTCCACAAAACTCAGAAAATACAGAAAAATAATGCTCCTTGACAAGGCAATGGCCCTTGTTCCAGTCCAGGAGGAGAAAATTATGCAACTGTGTGATCCCATTTGCAGGGTGCTAAATAAAACACATTGAGAGGAGATTGAGAGGATGATGAATTTGAGTTCAGAAAATGGATCACCTGCCATCTCCAGGATCCGGGGTGAATCCTCTCCATGTCATGGACTCACTGCGTTGGTACTTCATCGTGACCAAAGCTATAAACTCAGATCACACCTCCACCAGTTACCCAACTTAATTGGATCACCTACAGTGCTGTGCACCAAATGGAGATCACCTACAACTCACCACTGTCAACTGCTTGAATTCATTACAATATCTGTCTCCTCACACCACCATGTCCCATCCTCTGTCTCCTCACACATCACTCTCATGTCATGTTGATTCCGGTAGCTCATCTGCACATGCAAGATGAAGACAAGAGATGGTTTTTCCTTAAATCAACACCAGGACAACCATCTCTTCACTGCTCACAGCTTCTACCTTTGCACTGAATTCAGAGCTCCACTTGTGGAAAAACCAACATCTGAGAGATGCAATTTTTGCAGACCTATATCATGAGAGATGGAGACCTGTGATGAGCATTTACGTTGTTGAGGAGAGTGAGCTTCGGAGGATGTGAATACATTGCCAAACTCTGATTTTTGCAGACTTTGCACTGGATTCGAGTGTCTGTTTACAGAATTTTCCTGTTTTTTGTTTCTGTTTTTGTTGTTCAATGCTGGTGATGTTGGTTTCATGACGCGTGTGTTGGGATGACGTCTGTTGTTATTAATATATCAATGCAATGGCCTTGGGATGCGGTTCCAGCTTCAATATGGCAGCTTTAGAGGTCAGTCCTTTGTGTTTTTTGGTGTTTTTTGTGTTTTTTTTCTGAGCTAAAGGTGAAGCACGAGTATTTCCAGGTCTGCTGCCGTGGTTTGAAGTGTCATTGACTACGAGTACTGGACTTCAATTGTTACTGTGTGTGCTTTTTGCTTTTGATTTTTCGGTAAACTAGTTTTTCACAGTTTCATGATGAGTGATTTTACTGTACTGTACTTCCTACTATTGGTGACAATCTCTTTGGCTTTCTCCAGGAGTCTCTACCAGAATCCAGGATCAAGAATGTTCCGTAGTGTTGATTAAATTTTAGTTGAAATTCTTATCGAAAAAATAATGTTTGTAATTTTTAAATTAAAATTTTTTCAACACACCGAACCATTGTTTCAACTACAATTCTATCAACTAATTCTAATTCCATAAGAAGTTTAAATTGTTTCTACTCTCTCCATGCAAGCTCCCGTGGCCTAATGGATAAGGCATCTGACTTCTAATCAGGGGATTGTGGGTTCGAGTCCCACCGGGAGTGCTTTTTATTTTTTCCAAATCAATATTTTTTTAACTTGCCAATTTTCCATAGAGGTTAGTGAAATATTAAAAGTTACAAAGATTAAAAAGAAGTTGTTGGGGGCTGCACGTCAATTTATCTGAAACTGTCATGTGACATTCTTAGCAAACAATCAGTAAAGCAAATTTGCTTTCACACCTCCCAAAAAAGCATAGGTTGCGATGCTCAAAAATGTAAACAATGCTCGTTTAGAGTTGAACAAACCGAAGAAATAATGTCCATAACTCATAAACTACTATTCATCATAATTTTAGCATTCATCTCGCAACATAAGGTTATGTAACTCCTCCAATTTGACCAATTCAGGGAAGAAAAAAATCAAGGATCCTACACTAGACAGAGTGGACTCCACTAAGTTTTACGATGGCAAAATGAAACTCAGTCAATATTAGATTTATATTGCAAATGTATGGTTTGGATACCATGAGTTTTTATTCATAATTCGCAATCCTTTTTTTTCATTTTTATTAGCTAATAGACATGGAAGAGCTTGGTGGTCACTCCATATTTGTTGTGAAAAAATTTGGTGGTCTTAAAATTCAAAAAATACTAGTTTTTAAGGATGGAATAACAACCAAACTAATTTTCCATAAGTGTAGAGATTACCAAACTTTTACACACCAAGTATAAGGTAGAAGGCCCAGAAACCGCCCCCGTCTTGGAACCGTCCAGTAGCCTTCTCCTAGCATGTGTCCTAAAAGTGTGCAAAAGCGTTCTAGTTCCATCTATGGCTACAAAAATTGAGTGCTTGTGATTCATACAGAAACATTCTATTCTTAGAATTCAAGTGGTCATATTAACCATGACTCTATGAGCGGTTAATGTCCCCCCTAGGGCTGAACACTCAAAAATTCATAAGAAATTGTAGACTTACTCAAAAAATGATTTTTTTTTATTTTTTATTTTTTTAGATGGCTTTGCACTAGCTTTGCACTCCATCCAAAAATTATAAACTTTTTCCACCACTGCTCCAAATGAGCAAACCTGAAATTTAGACGGTTTCTTGGCCCTTTACCTTAGTGAAACCACTAAGCTCATCCATGCCTCCAAACTATTTGGAGTAAAAAAAGGACAATACAATAAAGCAAAACTCATGGTATCTTTTAAAAACACAAGGTGACTTAGAGGATTACTCTATTATGTCAGAGACTGAGTCCAACTGTACGGTATTCCAGTCTCCGATGAACAAGTACCCTTTGTTCTTTCCCATATTTTTCTATCAGTTTCTGCATTATGGATTACAAGAATCAATACCAGAATGCGCTCTCAGTTGAATGTCCCAATAAAGTAGGCTCAAGTACAACATCATCAAATTGTGGCAAACCTGTCAGTGCCTTGATGCACAAATATGGCACGGTTTAAAGGCACGTACAAAATATGGGAATGGATTTCTTTATTAATTAAATTATCGAGTCCACGACCAAATCGTCTAGCCTGCTAAAATTGTACAGAAACCTTGGGTTCCTACCAACCTGCACATTTGCATATTCAATGCATTGTGTAAGCATGTAGATCAGAATATAAACAACTTGTTTTTACCAAGCGATCACTCTACATCTTGATAGATACGGCTTAGTATGTTACCAAAATGAAGACAAACACACATTAAATAGCATTTGTAGATTGCAAAACGTTCTGCTCGCTATTTCCTATCATGAGCAAAATTCACCAAATGAGCTTAGATACGAGTATAATTTTAGACAAGATTCGTTTTTCACAAAAAATTGCCTGAATTTAAGACAAGGTGACGCAGCAGACAGATATTCTAAACAAGCACCACCATAAACATTCAGCTTCATCCAACACTGGAATCTCAGAGGGGATACGAAGCAATGATATATTCAAGTGTAAAAGAATGGAGATATACCAAGGTCAGAAGTCATCGTCGTGATCCCAGGACTGTTGTTCATCATACCACCATGTCTTCACAGTGCAATCATGCGAGCAGCTGCATACCCACGAAATTTTGACATGGATCAGCACATGTGATCCAGCTGGCAGGAGCAAATATCATGCGCCTTCTACTAGCGTCTGTAGGTAAAACTAGAAGTACATTTAACAAGCAAATTCGCATCCTGGAGCAATGCTGAATGACATTACCTGACGAGAAGACTCTGATGGGCATTCCAGACAGCTCGGTAAGCAATATCGCTATGGCAATCAGGGCTGTGGCTGCCTAGCCTCTGAAGTATTTCTCCTGTTGCTGCATCCCAAATGTATACAAGACCATCCTGATACAGACGAGGGACAGTTAGCTGATTTAGAACTTGTAGTATTCATCAATTTGCAGTGCTTTATAGCAAATATTTAAATATAAAATTTAATGAAGCATCGTACAAAATATATCATTCTGCTAAATGTGAAGCTAAACCAAGGTCTCCTACACCGAACAAGGAGAAGTCCTCGCTTCAAATTATACTAGAAATTACAACCATGATGGAAAGTACCTCGGAACCGCCAACAACAAGAGACTCATCAGGTCCAAAACTTGCCCGCACAAAGTTTTTACTTGTATTTTGATGGCCCTTGAATCTCCTCATAGGTCGCGCCTAAAAACATGGCCACAGAATCCAATCACCTTGTTGAAATCTTGGATTGCATTCTGTAGAAAAGTAGTGAATGACTTTTTCCAGGAAACAGCAGAAAGAACCCGTTACGCCCCAGCAGGGGAGATGAAACAGTACAAGATAGAAAAAAACTTGTAATATACGTTGGAAGGAATACTGACCAGTCGCACATCCCAGAGTCGATTGGAGTTATCCTTGGACCCGCTCAAGAGAAGACCACCGGCCTTGTTCATCTCAACTGATGTTACTTCTGTTGGCAGCCAAAAAAAGCACATAGTTCATATAATGAGCCTAATCAGTTCCACACAACGGCGTGAAGCATTATTTACTCAGTGTCCGAAGAAAATGATGCAAGAAAATGAATACCTCCCAAATGTGAGCTGTATGTTTTCACGCATACTCCACTCACTAGATCCCAAAACTTGATCGTACTATCCTTCGAACTGCCAACGCAGAAACTCAAGAATTAGTGACTTCCTACTTGATCTCCAAAAAGTAATGAAAATTTCAACTCCCAAAATTTGGTCCTTGAGAACCTTTATTCAGATAGGTCAATATCACTCACCCACTGATGACGAGGTTACCCAAAGGATTGAAAATGACACGAGAGACAGATGACTTGTGCCCACTGAATGTGCGCAACAATGCACCAGTCCGGGCATCCCAAAGCTTCACAGTCTTATCATACCCCCCTGTGACTACGTAATTCTGCGTAAATAATACATCATCACAGTTTTATAGAATATCTCAGCATAAAAAACAAACCATGAGTCAACACTTAGAAATTCGTGGAGAAGGATTGTCCAATGTCAACAATAGGAATGAGACGTACATTAGATTGATGGTATTTGACACTGTAAACATCACCCTCGTGGCCGGTCAGAGTAGCTGAACACGGGGATTTGTTTGACCCTCGCAAGTTCCAAAACTGCATGAAACCGTTCCAGTGTTAGCACGTAATCTGCTGATAAACCATGGCGCAGCGTGACACGTCAGTTCCTAGCTAAAGAAATGCCACAAAGACTTGTACCTTAACAGTAGAATCCCCAGAAGCGCTTGCAATGAAGTCACCACTACTACTGGAAGTTACATCCCAGATTCGAGATGTATGACCTCCACCACTGCCAAGCTCTCCATCACCCAAGATCCGTACGCAACGACCATCTTCAACATCCCATACCCGCAGCGTATTGTCACTGCAAGTCCAGGCACCAAAAGTCATGACTATGTCACCATCTCCTATAAGTATATTACATAGTATCTGCACATCCAATATCAAAGTGCTCTAATGCCCATCTCGCTTAAAATGAATGGGTGTGGACGAAATATACCTTGACCCCGAGACAATTTGAGTGCCTTCCTCTCCAACAAACTCCACACACCTGCCCCAAGCACAGAATGTGATGCCATAAGATAGTTAACCCCGGCATTCCTTTCTTCAGGCAAGACCAGAACAAAGAGCATTAACCGTAAAAGCGCTGAGTAAAGTAAATTTAATAACTGGTATAAGATCTGACATACTTGACATTGCTGCGATGACCATGAAATGTGCTCTTGTGTGCATTAGGAAGAACAAAGCACGAATAGTCCTCAAGCAATCTGCAAGAACCAATGTACTGTTATTAATGCTGTCGTCCGCAATCCCTTGCCCTTGCCCCTGCCCCTGCCTCTGTCCATCGAGTCTTTCCATCAATGTCGCCAGGGGGAAGGGGCCCAGGGGGAGAATCTAACTCGAGGATTTTTTTCATTTGATGTGTGAGATAGAACTTCCCAATAACAGAAATCAACACTAATATGAAGAAAGAGGTGACCAGAGAAGCATATGCACATAAAGGAGAGGGTCTTTACGTGGGCACACTGGGAACAACTTTGGGATGATATCTACTAAACTCGATCTGGTACCGCACCGCCTGTTTCAACAAATGAAGCAGCCTCTGTGGTTGCACTTCATGCCTTGCAACTGTTTCACAACGCCACAAGATCCATACAAAAGATCAGAAAATCGATTTTGCTGATATCTATCTCAGTAAATTTTAAGACAAGTGCTCTGCTGAGACCCAGTTGCGAAGAACCTGAAACCAGTCCATTCTCCATGACATCGAAACAGAGCAAACATATTCAAATTCTGTTGTTTCGGGGGCCTGCGTATCCAAGAAGCACCCAATAATCCATCAACTAATATTAACATCTGACTTTTAAACTATCAAGCCCAACTCAAGAAAATTTCATTCCTAGAACACACCTGCAATATCATTATTTTCAATCTCCAGCATAGAAGAAAACTGTTCCACGAGTTTCTCTCTGCAAAAGATGCATGACCAAAAAAATTAGGAATCAAAAAACTGGTCTAGAACTTCAAATTCTACATCTTGTATAATATTCAACAAATAAGGTCCAAGCTCTTCATGTAATATACAAAGTACCATTCA
Organism: Ceratodon purpureus; assembly: GCA_014871385.1. Lineage (NCBI taxonomy): Eukaryota > Viridiplantae > Streptophyta > Bryopsida > Pseudoditrichales > Ditrichaceae > Ceratodon > Ceratodon purpureus. The sequence continues at coordinate 23,342,100 of CM026422.1, forward strand.
CCTGTACTGAGCACATGCACTTCTGCCTCAACAATCCAACAGTAAGCAGGGCAGACTGGAAATAGCATGTTGATCATTTGTAACATTGACGAAGGAATGAGAAAGCTCTCATAAAGGTCTTTGAGCAAATGAGAAGCAGTATACCGAGAACTTGCAACACCCTCCCAAGTCTTGAAAAATGGTGCATCTTGGATAGATTTGCAGGTCAGGAGATAGCACAAGTCTTTAAACTCGTTGTTCAAACTTCCTATTTCCTCCAACGGCTTCAACTTTTTGGTTAACAATGCAAAGGCCTGAATGAAACGTGACATCAAGGAATAAGAAAACGGCTCTTGACCAGGAAAAAGAATTGAGAAGCTGTTGTACATTTTACGAGACAACAAATACTTCTCTGTCAAGTTTCACGATCTAAGGGCCCGGGAACGCAAGTGAGTAATACCTTTTGATACTCCAACTGCTCGATCAGCTCAAGATACTGCTGCTTATACACAGTGTAAAGAAAGTTCTTGTATTCTTTCAGAGGAGTTTTCTGGACTAACTTCTCCATCTCAACCCACTCGCCATCTACACAAAATTGTCAAAGACCACATTACAAAATAGATCCACTCCAACATCACCTCAAAACAACCCAATTTCAGAAACACCATAAGCGAAAGGTTCAGAAACTTATGAGATGACCAACATACCCAGGATAGCCGCCTTGATGCGCTTGAAATGAGATCGGTTGCGTAAATTCTCCGTGACGCGCACACTTGCTTCGTCCTGTATTGTCATGATGGACGCGGTGTAACCCTCGTCCTGAAGATACTGGACTATCATCCGAACCACATCCTGCAATCACATGCTCTTGTCATGATCCACAATAATAAAAACATCAAAGGCACCTCTTACAGATATGGCTACATGAATTGGCATAATCACCTCCTTTATTTTGGGGTCATCGTGATTAAAGATTTTATCATCGTTGCCAATTGTCCGACGCGGCGGCCCTGCGTGGACTGCAGCTCGTGCTCTCTCCGTTAAGTCCACATGGTCACTCCCGTTCGCCTCCTGCCTGCAATCAGACCAATGTAAAGGACCAAAAAATAAGATTATGCTAAACGATTACACAAGATGCTGAAAAACAAAAATGTAAGAAATCCCTGATTGAACTCCCCCAAAAACATACAAGACCCTCACAGCCTGCTTTCTAGGTCGAGAAGCAACAAACTGAGCAGAAGATGACCAGCATCTGGAAAAGTATACTGCCTTCCAAGCATCTGAAAGCTCACAACCAGAGCCAATTACCCGGCGGCTCATCGAACACACAAACAACCAAAGAGCACATTGCGCAACAGCAAAAAGCTGCCAAGGAGCAAGCACAGAGGTGCATTGGGGTAGAGCACGAACCTGGACGCGGAGGCCGACGAAGAAGACGAGCCGAGCGATGGCACCTGATCAAGCGAGGGCGTCGAATCAGCCATCTCTCACCTTTTCTTCTCCACCTCTCACACGACCATCGCCTTCCCAATTTCTAGCCGTGATCCAATTCCCAAACCAGCCTTGCCTCGCAAAATCCTTAACCTAGAATTATCACAAAACATGTATCATCTCCGGCTTGAAGGTCAAATCATTGCACATAGAATCTAAACCCCAAACCCGAAACTCAAGCAAACTCCTCCAAACGAAAGCACCATCAGAAACTCCACATGACGCATGTGAAACTCCAGAACCCGGATCATATGCTCCAACCAGACTCACAGACCATCGCCAAAATAGAACTGGGTCCTCTCTCTCCCCCAAGGTGGGTACCCACAAAGAGATTCCAGACCTGGGGAATGATGCCCATGATGAACTTCGTGCTCTGGAAGGAACAAGTTAGGCTTTGAAGCTGCCGTGAACGAATGAAGCTCATGCTCATGCCCTTCCCGCCTTTGTCACCTTTGCGCAAATTCACTTGACGATGGGGAAACACATCATCTGGTATGTGTGTAGTGAACTCTAGTTATGAGATGGTTTTGCATATGAAGTAGTGGGCATGGTATTGCGAAAGAGGAGTCATGTTGGATGATGTTGCAGATGTTGCAGATGTTCCAGAGGTTGCAGGTTGCAGATTGGATGGGTTGTTGGAGGTTGAAGTGTTGAATGATATGGTTGCTACTTCTTTGGAGACCAGGAGGAGACGGATTCTTGAGCTCTTGTAGAGTGAGGAGACTTGTGAGCTTGTGTTCGATGCATGATTGAGAGGTATGGAGTCGGAGCCTTTCGTTTCTGGTGATGGTGATTGTGATGGTGATTGCTTTGGGGGTTTGTGTTGAAAGTGGTTTAGAGTGGAGAAGAGCATTTTAGGTGCTTGTTTTTTGTTTTTTTTTTCGGTTTTAGGGAGTGAGGTTCTGTAGGAGTTGGAGGAAGAAGTGTAGAAGTTTAGGTGATTGATTGCGGGTTTTTGTGATCTGGGGTAGGCAGTGGTGGTTAGTTTCATGCCTAGGGTTTGTGTCTGAGGCGACGATTGCATCCATAAGACATGCAGATACCAGTGCGATGCAGCTGCGGCGAATGCAAGGAGTGGGCCATGGTGGAGCTTCAAGGCTCTCTGGAGATTCAGCACTCAACTAGCCTGAATAATCTCGTCATTGGCTCTCTCTGCCGACCTTCTGCGGTACACATCATTTCAATGCAACCTCATCTCTTGCAATTTTTAACCTAGAACACTTTGTTTGCATGTGTTTCTTGGACTCTTGCATTAAGCTCGGATCGTTTTAGGTTCCACATAAAAGGTGGAAAATGAACTATGGACATGGACCCATGTATTGCAATTCTTGTTGTTGTACACATGAATGTTGCCTTCTTTGTTCAATGCAGAACAAATACAAACTCATTATTGGCTACCATGAGCTTGAAGGCACAAAGGTGACTCTGAAGAAGCCGCTGGTGATTCTGAAGAAGGTGAAGACCTCCGATGACATGGAGGTCGACACTGCCGCTACTGTTCCAACCCAGCCAGAATCTACTTCGGTTGAGATGCATGTAGTTGGCATCATCCGGGAGAAACTTCTCTTCAAGAGCAGGCCGAAGGCTCTCATCTCAAGTAAGTCTAGATAATCTATGCATTTTGTACTAGAGATAATCCACTGCTTTAAATCCAGTCAATCTCTCCATGCCAATCTGTTCAGACTCTTGCTCATAATGCAAGCTGCAATGCAATCACACAAAATGCTTGCTTGTTCTTCTGCTGTTAACTTTAGGCTTTCTTTTTAACTAACAAGCGCTGTTATCCTTTTGTTTAAATGATGCAAGAACTTTACTCTAATTCTTTGTAAAATGTGGAAATTCTTACAGAACAAGAGGTGAAACCAAAGAAGCAGCGTGCATTGCCTGGTCCTCTTGCAGGGCAATCCTCTCCTCAATGAGCGATCCAATCAACTCCTGGTTTCAGCTTCTCACAACCTTAATTTAACCCTCAATTTAAGTCATGGTTTAGGGGCATAAAAGTCACCTTGGTATGATTAGTGTAGTTGATTTGGTACATTTGGTACCTTGGTATGATCATCTAGTTGTCTGAGCAGACAGCCATGCACAAAGAGAATGTTTGGTTTGCATTGTGCTTCCCATGTATCATTTCCTGAATGAACTTGCATCATTGTGCCCTACCATATTTCCCATGGTTTGCTTTTTTAATTTCCTGGATTCTGTGTTTACATCATCATGCCGTCAGTGGGACGGTAATGTAATTTGCTCTTGAATTTGCTATGATTCTGACCATTGCTCTGAATTGAGAGGTGATCATCAGGAATGCTAAATTGAGGGTCTAGTACTTCAGCATTTTAAATATCTGATTTGTTGATATTATTGTATAAACAGAGGGGATGTTTCACGGATGTATGTGCCATTGGAATGGAGACAAGTACTTGGGTTTTAACATATATGAATCTTGGTTGTTATTTTGTATGTGATATGTATCTAGAGTCAAACCAATCTCCTCATAACATTCCAGAATCAGTGCTTGAGTGTCCCTTATGCATGAGGAATCTGAATTATTCTTAAACGAAACTTGAACCTTTTAAGCTAAAATAAAATATACATTAGTTGCATGTGACATTGGAAGTGAAGCAATTATATGTGGGAGTGATGGGATGAACTTGATTCTAAATTCCTTGGACTTGGATATTTGGACTCTAAATCTTACAATCCAAAAAATATCAAACTTTCATTAAATTTGATTCATTTTAATTATACACTACATTCTTCAATACATGTGTTCTTTACTTTTCTTGAGGTACTTTTCTTGAGGTATAGAGAAAATTTAGTAAAAAATTACATTGCTTGTATTAGAGTTTATGAAGTAAATAAATGAAAATAATGAAGTAAAAATAATGGAATAAAATCTAATACTACTATTATCCAATAAAAATTTCTTTTGAAAATGCCTTTCCAAAAAAAATGTGTTTTTTAAAATAATGTTAAAAAGATGTGTCGTGTATGTGATGTGAAGTGTTGTGTATGTAATGTGATGTGATGTGTTGTGTATGTGATGTGATGTGAAGTGTATGTGTATTGTATATGCTTGAGGAATCTAAAAGAAAGTAAAAGTGATATAAAAAACACATAAAATTTGGATGAAAAATTAATTAACTATACTTTTATTTAATTTTATTATCTTCTTATATATAGCATAATAAATTTATAAATGTAGTAGTTTAAAAGTTAAAATTAAAGACTTTTACATATAATTTAAAATTAGATGTCTGTTATTATATAAATTGTGGTTTGTTATCATATTTTATATTATTTCATCTTTTTATATTTATATATACAATATATTTCATCTTTCTCTTTGTCATTTTATATTTCATATTATATTTCATTTTTTATTTTCATATCTTCTAAAAAATTCATCATCATGGCTTTCATCAAGTACGCTTTGATTCTCTTGCTATCCATATTTATGTTTCAATCAACTATATATGCTCAAAGAGGTCCATTTCCATTTCCCGGAGATGGAAGAGGTCCACCGAACTTCAATGGAACTAATCCCTTTCCACTCCCCGGAAATGGAAGAGGCCCACCAAACTTCAATGGAACAAATCCTTTTCCGTTCCCAGGAAACTTTAATGGAACTAATCCCTTCCCCTTTCCATTTCCATCAAGCTTACCGGCAAACAATGCATCTAATCCAGTTCCAGCTAGAGGCGGCAATCAAGGAAGAGGTGGTGGACAAGGGAGACAAGGTGGACCACGTAGAGGGGGCCCATCTCCATGATCACCTTACATTTAAGTTTGTATAATTGTATCTATAGATACAATTGTAATTAAATTATCATTTTGAATACCGGATTTTCGTATAAAACTAGAGATAGGAAACATTTACATACTACAAATACTTTATACATGTTCTCAAATCCATATCAAATTTTAAAGTAATATGTAACAATTCTGAGACTTATCAGATTGTACTACGACGTAAAAGTTTAAAATAAAATTGTTTATTTTCAGGCATTGCAATATGAGATCTGAAGCAACTTATGTGATTTAAGTTTTACAGTATGTGACCTTTGCTATATTTCTTACGTGCTAGAGTACATTAGTATACTAATAACTTTGACCATCTATCTATTCACCCAGTGACCATATCTTTCTCCTCACACCCAAGTCACTCACCACAGTCCATTATTTTAACACTCATTTGTAATACTGCATATCAGTGTGACGAGTGTGTACTCGTGAATTTCAAGAGAATGAGGTATTGGAATAATGATCTGGTTTCTCTAAACATTGTGTGTTCTTCTATCACAAATCTGAACTCCAGAACTGAAAAACTCAGTATTACCTTCAAGTGCAACCTGCGGTTTCTGACGCAAGAGGCCATAACAATCACAATTTCTGAACATGGCGACAGAACAGCACTCGTGTGATCAAATTTAGAAGCCTGTAGAATCAAATTCCAGACTACACTTTGAGGAATCCACATTGGATGCCAAATTTCTTGTGCTTTTTCCATTAACAGTGTGAAAGCATATCCCAGGTAGTTAACAATAGTAACCACAATAATAATCCCCAAGAAATAAATGAAGGCTTAAATTGGCTATGGGCGCAATGTGCCCCCAACTATTATAATCATGCAAGTGGATTACAGCCTCTGCCAACTTTTCCAGAAACCATATGCAGCTGTATAACTATAAACTACGCATACCTATAACGTGGATCAAACCTAAGCATGACCTCCTCTCCTTAACAGCGGAAAACTTCGTCATCATATAAGAAACCTCCAGGAAGTAGGCCCAAAACTGCCCATCTCCTCATGTGTAAAACTGCAACGAGTTCAAAGTTACATTTAAATGCAATAGATGTTGTAAAATCTCAACCAATACCGCCACAAATTACTTAAAGCCAGCATCCCACGAGTCGTCGCCCCATCCATCATCAGCCTTTTTGCTGGGAGTCGACGATTGGTGGTCATCTTCGTGGTCATCCCACCCAGCCCACGAACCCGTCTCCTTCTTAGTCGTAGTGGTTTGGGGTTTAGGTTCTGCCACCTTCTTCGTATCTTCCCACTCTTGCCAGCCGTCATTAGACTTAGCAGGAGCATCCCATGCGTGATTGCCATTCAGCTCCTGGTATCCCACGCTTCCACCCCGAGAATCAAGCGACCCGTAACTTGACCCATACTGGTTCGACGAGCTGCTCATTCCGTCCTTCGTGTAGGCCTCAACTTGTTGAGATGCCATGGCCATCACTCCACGCATGAAGCCCCACGCCTTCTGGCCGACTTCGGTGCCCTTCGCTGCGACCACTGAAACTGTCTCATTTACCTTTTGGTCATACCCTCCTTCTCGTACCTGCCAATCGACGGCGTAACAACAGTCAGCATCCATGAAAACAACAGCAATTAAATGCGCCGAGTAAATGAAACAAACGCCAGTTTCGGGACCCTTTCTGATCACATTCCCAATCTGGAAAGAAGAAAATCCGATAATGTGACTGTTGACGATTGACTCTGACTCTCACCTTAGCTTGGATGTCTGTAGTACTTGCTTGTAATACCGACGCTGCATTCTGGGCAGCTGAAGCCGCCACGGCTGATAAACGACTGAAACCCTGCAAACAAATTCCAACCACGTTAAATTCTACACACACAAACACTTCCTACAAAAGGCCGTTTATTCTAACTAATTCGGTAGTACAGGAACATCGCCCTATGATCCTTTTACCAAACAAAACAATGGACATGAAGCTCCAGATTATGCAAATGAATTTGCCAAAGACATCCAGCCCCACAGAGCCCATCATAGACTAAAAAGCTAAGCACGGAGAATATCAAATGAATGGTCAAGGCGAAACTTAGAATGCTATCATCGACGAGGTGAACTCTGCTGAGAAGTTCTCGTTCCAAATAGAAAATAGTACGCTAAACCACGTGATGTCGCATGCAGGAATCGCATTACCAGCAAAGTTAACTCCACACGACTTACAAGAGTCAACGAACACAGATCGAAGAAGACATACCTGAGTCAGTACAGTAACAGACTCATTCAGCACATCGCCCCCCGCAGGCGGACCTCTTGCTTGAGGAGGTCGCCCACCCCCCGACCCGAATCCCACATACTTGCCCCCCTGCGACGGAGGCAGGTTATCGGGCCGAGAAGCATTCTCCATCTGCTTGCGAGCAAAAAAAGATTCCTTTCCTGCCGCCGACTGCTCCAACTGCGATTTCGTGTACATATCCCCGGAACTGTTAGACCGAGGTGGCCCACCCCCACCTCCCCCTGAGATGGAGCTCTCTGAGCCATGTCGTCGAATATTTCCACTCCCTCCGCTACCACGGCTCGGCTCATCGTCCCAGTCATCCCACCCATTACTACCTCGCGCACCTCCACCTCCACTTCCGCCTCCACTGCTGGTCCGCCCGACCCCTTGGCTCCCTGTACCGACGCTCTCCTTCACTACAGCCGGCGCATTCCACGACCGCCCCTCCGCCAAAGCCTGAATCCTGTCCCGGTACACTGCCGCAGCCTTCGAGTTATACTTCGCCACAATGTCGGTCTCCTTCGGGATCCCGTACTGCGCCAGAAAGCTGTTCAGCGGCGCGTTCCCCCCGGCCTGCATCTTCTTCAGCTGGATCTCCGACCACGAGTCCATCGACACAGATCGCACGAAGCTAATGTGCACGCCCAGACCCCGGTGCTTCCCCGAGCACTCCAAACACATGAAAATGCCGTACGACACCGACGCCCATTGCGGATTCCGCTGCGGGCAGTCTACGCACACCTTGTTCCCCGCCTGCGCTTGCATCTCCCGCAGCTTCGCCGCGGCAGCTGGCGACGCCATCTCTCAAAACCCCGCAAAACCGACCAACCAACCAACCACCAAACCTCCAAACCGCAACTCAACCAAACCGCGCCACGAAACTAAGCCACAATCCACCTCCTCCTCCTCAGATGCGCATCCTCGCAGGGCGCTACGTCACATCCAAACAAACACGCTCCCCCGAAACCTCACCACAACACAAACCTCCCCCAAAATCCTCCACCCCCCAAACCACGCAACACTCATCCACAATTGACGCAACCAACTGCGCAACCATCAAGAGAACCAAAACCTCTCCTCAGCCACCTCCCTCCGCCTCCGACGAACCCCGATCTCCGACCTCGAAACGAAACCCTACCACCAAACCCCAGCTGGCCGATTCTCCCTCGATTCGCCACGAAAACAAGCATGCGAGGTACCAAACAAGAGATCTCGACGAGAGGAACACAGTAGTGTAGCAGCCGGAGACGACGCAGGCCCGCAGCGACGGAGGGGAGCGCGAGAAGATGCCGCGGAGACGCGCAGCGATGGCGGGCCTTTGCCTTCCGAGCTCGCCACTCTCGCTCCCTCCGCGTTTGACCTCCTCGCCCGCCCCCCCGTCTATACTCAGTCGTCGCGATTCTCAATATCTACTCCCTATGTCAATTCTATATTCCAATTTGGTACATGTTGGCGTGAGAGATCTACGACTCTTCGGTGTTAATAATGTGGTGAGGGGTGATGGGGAAGGATCTATGTATTGGGGTGGTTTTGCGGGGGTGAGATCTACGGATTCGAGGAATGGTATGATTTGGAGGCAATCATTGTTTTCTTGACGATGTATTTGTGCAGCTGTGGCCAGGTTGGTGCAACATAATTGGTGCTTGGGGTTGAGTTTATTGTTTTGTTGGGACGTCAAGCTTTTGCTTTTTGCAAATTTTCTGAAATAAAAGGAAAAGGAATAATAATTCAAATTTTAAACTATTCTACGATGGAATTATTTTTAATTGTGTGAGGTTTCATTTTTTGTAAAATGTATGGTTTTAGGGTTTAAATGTCTTTTGTGAACTATGATTTGATATGGTGTTATAGCGAAATTGAAATAGTATAATTATAAGTATTGGAAATCAACCATTATCTAAGTGCATTACAATGTAGACCCGATATAAATATTTACATGTATGCAATTAATTTAAAATTAAAGACCTTGATATTATTGTTACTATTGGTACAAAATGGTGATGGCTGTGCATTTAACCCCCTAACATCCACTGCTATTTTTAGCCTGATTTTGGAATTTTGGACAGACACTACTGCAAGCTTCATGTGTCAAATTCCACATTGTTTTGGATGGATCTAATTGTATGGATGGATTTAGAGCTTGGCAATTAGTCTATATACTTAGATTTGTCCAATTCCAAATCAAAATCTAAGATATTATAACACATCTTTATCAAGAAGTACAGAATTGGGACACTGAAAATAGCCTTTTTTTGCATTTTTTATTTTTTTGTATTTTTTTTTCTACAGAGTTTGAAAAACCGTGAGTTTAGGAAGCACCAAGCTATGAGTTAACTATAGGAATTTGTCGCGTTCTATTTTTAGTATCCTAACAATAGATATTGATGTTCAAAGATGGATCAAATCCCAACTTCATTTAAGAAACTTTGAGAAAATTTGCTAAGTTACAAGGAACTTTTCAAGCTTTTCTCATACCCCCTTCGACTAAAATTGCCGTACCTTTTCATTGAAAACTCCGATTTATATGCGGCAAAGTAGATTGGATAGCTATCTTCAACTTGCCCAACTTTTTAGTTGGGCTTAGACTCTAATTCCGCCTAGAAAAGTAAGTTGTAGGCGAAATACCAGCGACAGAAGCCCAATCATGCTTCATGGACGTTATGAGGTGAAGTTGGATATAAAAAGAAAGTTATCATCATTTTTTCTACTTAATTAATAATAGTTTTATACTACGAGGAAGTAAAAGGATCTATGATTTTAGATCAAACACTAGACTAAAACAAATTATTTGTAAAATCAAATATTATAAAATATTTCCGAAAATGATTTCCATTAAAGTGTCGTATTTCAATCCATCATATCAAATTTCATGTGTAGGTCGTCATTATTTTTGTGTCTTAAGATTAAGATTGAATTTTGTATTTCAACTTCATAAAAATACAAGAAAATATTGATGACAACAATAATAAATCCAATTATACATTCAAATTTGAAATTGATGATCTACAACATCAACTTCTAATTTATACTTCTTCATTGCAATTATACAAATGTTGACAACTGTAAGATCTTCTAAGATGAGGTGGTTGTAGAAGTCAAATGGTTAAAAATATATTGATTAATTTTTTTTGATCTATATACAACCAATTATAGACAAAATATTCAAAATTAGACTTTGTATACTTTCAACTATAAGTTGCCAACCAATTTAGTATGGCAATAAGAAAAATTATTTTTGGAACCTATGTTTTATAAAATGATGAATTATAACCAATCAATATTGGAAACCAGCTTTGACCAATTTTTAATTCCGTCCATGATGAACTCAAAAGGGTTTTACCCTAGGAAAATGTGAAGAAAAATTAGCGTGAAAAGAAAGAAAAGATTGAAGTTGAAGTTGGAAACTTGAAAGGTTTTTTGAAAGGTTATATAGATTTATATAGTAGCGACTACCTTTGTGATATCAATGCTTATCTAGATTTAATAGTGTCTTGAGTCAATCCAAACCGTTTGAAATCGATGCTTTATATTATAGAAATGTAGCTAGTTTCATAAACCACAATGGTTCATATTATGGAAAATGAAGAGTGGAGAATGGGGGGAGAATTGTCCATTATTTATAGTAGGGATGCCAATACAACTTTTACTTATTTATTGATTAAATAACTGAATTTCTCAGTTTTTATTTTTTAGCAAACAAATCAGTAAAAATGACCTTGAAATGAAGCACGTTTCATCAACCACAGGTAGTACATATTGCCCTACTTATTTCTCATTCTATTAAGCATTATTCACAATGTGAAGATTTGTTGGAAAAAATCACAAAATTGTGATAACAATATAATAGAATAATACATTAGGAGAAGAGTTATCTTTAAGACTAAAGAGACATGTCATTCACCCTTTGATTGGTGGAGAAGGTCGAAAAGACTTCAAGAACTTTGTATAGTAGGTCACAAGTTACAATTGCAAGCTTTGTATTTTAATAAGCACATATTGTGTTTTTTATATAATATTTACATTCCTTCACATGGCCCTCATTCAACAAAATTAGATCATCTGATAATAAATATTATAAAGAATTGAGTATGCATGTTGGATGCCAAATTCATATAAAACCTTTATTTATCAAATTTATGTGTCTTTACAAAACATGCAACGTCTTTTAGTGTCACTTGAGGTTCTTATAATTATAGATGGTCTATTCTAGCCTTCCAAGTATTATTATATTTATAATAATATCATCTCTGAAAAGCCAGTTCTAAAGAATTCATATATGAAACCTAATTCATGTGTCTTTTCAAAAAATGCAACTTTTTTAATTCCTTGCAAGATTATTTATATGTTGTTTAAAGTGCTTCAATCATTTTCAACGTATCTATTGACCATCCATTTTATTACATGTTTTTTAATATCTATATACAACGCACATTATGTATGCATACATAATTTTCTTTTAAAAATTAAATAATTACTGAAATTTTAATATGTATATTTAAAGAAAAAAATTTAAACTGCTATCATTAGTCACTATAAAAATAGTCGTGGGGCACCCATAAATTGATTGTAATTCTTTTATTTTTGCACACTTCAGAAACTATGTTGAGATAATAGTTCCTCTCTAGTGAACTCTTGCCTAGCAAACTCCAATCTCTATACTTAAAATATTTAAAGCATCGTTTAAAAGTTAACTTATCTTATATATTTATGTGTGTATTTTCACAAAATGCACATTTAAACATGCTTAGATGTTTTTTTTGAATCATAGTTTTTCAATAAAATAAAATAGAATTAAAATTTTTGTAATTCTATTATAATGTAATCAATTAGAATACTTTAACTACTTTGACAATGAATTTGCATTGATGCTGTGAATGCCATTGATTTGTGGTGGCCAATAAACCATAATCAAAGTCTAAGTATCATAAAAAGTTAACATATGAATCAACTTTTGATCAACATAAAAAGTTAACAAACCAACAAAATTTTGATGTGTAGTCCATTTTCTTTAAATTGACACAGTGAAATTGAAGGTTGAGTAATTATTGCAATGATAATGTCCGAGAAAATCAAGTTGGTTTGAATTTGAAGTTGTATTATTGTTAACTTGGAGGTATTGCAGTGAGTGTTTTGTTTTTGAGACATGAACTTTGGTTCTTAGAAATGTGACTTGTGTATGATGAAATTAGACGAGCAATAATTGCTTATAATAATGCATTGATCTGTCAAGAAAACAAAAGGTTACATGTTTTAAAAATACATAAATAAGGTTTGATGTAGGATTTTGGTGGAATTTTTCTGTGATTGATAAAAGAAGAAAAGAAAGAAGAGATTGAAGTCGGAGTTGGAAACTTGAAAAGTTGTTTGAAAGGTTATATAGATTAAATAGATGGCTATTCAAAAGGTAATTACAAAAGTTATTTCAAGCAATATTTGAAAACCAATTGACGTGTTTAAAAAAAAAAAAAAAAAAAAAAAAAAAAAAAAAAAAAAAAAAAAAAAACTTGACTTCATTCATTTTTTGGGTAAATTATATTTTATTTCCTTTCAATATGAATGCCTTTCGTTTGTTGCTTCTTAGTTTTGATTATTTTGGAATTTTTTTTACAAAGTGATCTTCATGTGATTTTCAAATTTTACACACTACAAACCATCATTCAAAAAATGAGTAACGTTGTTTTGAACTTTACTTTAATTTTGTCGACGAGATACTCAAAAGAGGGCTTTTATCTATGAAAATTACAAAGGGAAGTGGAAGGCTTAGGCGAAACATGGCGTAATAGTCGTCAACCTACCCTCGCTTGCAACTTCCTAAATATACATCTATATATTCATTTAATTATTTACTTCCTAAATGTGAGACTGCAGACTTCTCTCGTCAGTGCCGCAATGGAAACTTCATTGTAAAATATTTAATTTATACTAAAATTAAAAAATATGGAGTTTGTACCAAAGGATATGATAAATTATTATTTTCATTGACGGTTGTGCGTAGCATTGTGTAGCGCTAGTCAATAATTATAAATTTGACTATTTCTAATTTCAAATAATATATTATTCAAATACTAACAAATTTTTTGTTTAAAAGATACAAATATAAATGTGAATACATTATACTTGTTTCAAGCTATTGATGTTGGATTTGATAATTGTAATCAATATGAGATTTCAAAAAAATGTTTTGTAAATTAATCATAAAAAATAATTTAAAAACACTCTATTAAATAAAGTAAACAGAAGGAATCTGCAATAACATAATTGACATAATTTTTTATTGAACCAAACCTTAAAAATTCTCTTTTATTTATTAGTCATATTATAATATTCATTACTTGCATTTGATATTTAACGAAGTTATACTTCTTGTTTTAATTCGAGATATCTTTACACATACATATCTATATGAGTTGTGTTCAAATGAATGAAGATGAAAAAACATAAATTTTAAAATGATTGTATGGATGGATGACAATTTTTAAGAAGAATAACATATTTAGTGTCTATTTTTTCAACTACCATTTTTTTGCTTGTTCTTTAGAATAATACGTCAATTATATTTGCTGAAAGTGGATTAAGTTTTTTTTTTTCTATATAGATTCTTAGAATCAAAATGCAAACACTTAGAGTGAATTTAGTCCATGGCCTTGGATTCATTACATCAATTTGAAGTTGTCAAGGACTTCATTGAAGTATTCAAGGACTTTATTGAAGTTTACAAAGATTATCGATGGGGCAGAAATGTTTTGTTGTGAAAAACTTAAGGATATTAATAAAATAGAGTAACGGTATACTATTATACTTTGCATAATTTCAAGGTTTAATTTATAAAATAATATGAGATCTTTATTTGCACAAAGTAATAAAGAGTAAGAAGAAAATAAGATAAAATAAAGTGATGGAGAATTTGAATGAGTAAAATAAGAGGATTAGTGTATTCAAATAGAATCGTGGTGATAACTATGAAATTTGAATTTTTTTTGCATTTTCTTACATATCTAAAGATGGTAGGTGGTACCAACTAGTAATTACGTGTTAAGTTTTCTTTAACAATGTTAAACCATGTGGCCATACATCCACTTAACAAATTTGTAGTTTCAAACTTGAATTGATGTTATAGCACCTAAAGCACTTGATTGGTTGGCTATACGTGACTTAGCAATCAATATTGTACGCTGAAAAGTTTATAAAAATTCTCTTATTTTTGTTACGTTCTACTTTGTTGTTCGTATAAAAGAGATGTTTATAATACTCATTTTATTTGTTTAAGTTTCACAATCAAAGTTGAAAATTGCAAGATTAATTGGAAAAAGGATTTAAAGGGGCTTTGATGTAATAGGTACAATATTTTGGCACTTTAGTTATTCCATATGTATGGATAAGACAAGTTAAAATAAAGACTTTATTTCCATTGGAAGAAGATCATGCCCTATAGGTTTCAAGATATCTTCGAAATAATAGTTGAATATTTATAATTTTCTTTCATTGAGATTGTGATTTGAGCCATATTTTGAGTTTTAGATAGATTTTTAGTTTAAAATTTCCATAAGTGTAGATGACCATGTTAAGAAGTTACAAGTATTTGAGTATTTTATTTTTGAAATGTGTTGCATTCAATCCATGGATGACTATAAATTTAATAGCATTTGATAGAAATTAGAAGATATCTAAAGATTTATAATGAAGTTTTCATTCATTTTCTTTATAAACTTTGTGAGAGTATAAGCTAATATATAGGTAAATTTGAAAAACCATTCGAATTTGTCATATATATATGATACATATTTTTGATATCAAAAGCCAATTCAAAATAATATACCATAAAAAGAAATTTAATTTCAATCAAATTATTTTAAAATCAATGATAATAAAGCCAATCAATGTTATAGTTATAAACTCTTCAGTGAAAAGAAGAAAATGAAAAATTCAAATTTTTGCATAAATATATATATCAATATTATAAAATAATATGTCAAACATAATAATATTAGAAAGAAGACTTTTACTTAGAAATACAAAAAACATAATGTAGTTAGAAATGAGTCCTTTGGATTAAAAATGCCAAGTTTAAAGTAAAGATATCTTAGAGGGACCAAACAAAATAATCCAATCAGTTAAGTTCTTTAATAATTGTCTACCACTTGATTCATATCCGATTTGATAAATGTATTGAAAGAATAGTAATGATTGGTATAAGGTGTTGTCACATGTGAAATAAATACAACATATGTTTGGATACAAGTAAGTTTATTGATAACAATTGTCTCTAGAGTACTTTTTACTTTAAAAAATCTATATAATTTAATATAAATAAATAAATCATGCGAAAAATAACATTCATCACAAAAACTAACTTCCAATGAGGGAAAATTACCACCCAATTAAGTGCTTAAAATTGAAGACTTCAGGTGCCCTTCAAATAGCTTTTGAGACTTTAAAAAATACCTCAAAGAAAACAACCCTTCAAAACACGATCCTTATGTCTAAGTGCTCTTGTTACTTGAAGTGCTAGATGGATAGCATCTTGTTCTTCATCTCAAGTAGCTCATCTAATCATATCTTTGTATATACAACTAAGACTCTGATTCTTTGAGAGTTGAACCAGACTGGAAAAAAATCTACAACTCCGGCTGCCTGTCTAGTCTAGTTGTTAGGCTTTGAATTTTGGGCTCGAGAGCTGCTGAGACAAGATCTAGATGGGAAGTTCAAAAGTTGGATATGATTCAGCTTTTGGTGGTTTGAAGCTTCCGATCAGTTAGCGATTAGTGATTCATTCTCAGACTAATTTGTGAATCAACTTCATCGATCAATTTGACACTACTTTGAGACTTCCACTGGTTTCCGATTTCATTGATCACGAGCACATTGACGAAGCTTCTGGTGCAAGTAGCTCATTGCCAAGGCCGAGACGTCTACGTTGCACAGATTGTGGCGATGTTGGTGTCCACGACGTGAGCATGAGTCCCAAGTGTCGGCAAGGACGGAATGTGAGGAGATTGCTTAACATTAGGTGAAAAATGACCTCACAAACGGGCCCTCTAAGATAGCCCGGGTTAGGTAAAAAGGCTGCCCAAAGGCCCCTTTGCTGCTCGCAGCAGACGCCAGAAATGCTGCCCGCAGAGTTGAGAGGAGTGCTCGCTGGCGCTGACCTGGCTAGGGTTGAATGGTTGAATATTTAGATTGTGCTAAAGGGTAACTGTGTCCTTTAATGCGATGCCGAATATCCCTACTAACATATGCAGCAGGGCTCGGGATGTGTGCACAGCTGACAACGTTTGCTGTCAGCTCCGACACTGTTGCAAACTGGCCCACGCGCGTTTCCTCGAGGTGTTTGGTTTGAACCCCCGCGCCCGCAACGATGGTACCACGGTGGCACCTTGGGTGCCACCGTCAAAAGTGCATTGGCACCATTTTTTTCCTCCCACGTGCCAGTTTCAAAGGCCCTTTCGTGACCTTGTTTTTCCTCTAATGGATCAGATTAATTGTAGTGCGTCTCCATCGATTAGACTTCATCAAGTAGACTACAATGATTCGACCGACGAGGGTGCAGAGCTTGACTAATTAAGTGTCCGAAAGCGGATCAACGACAATGCTGATGTCATGTATGATAGCCATGACACATTTTGACGACTCTTTTATAGAAACATTGCAGATCAGATTTCTCATATGTAGATCTGGAATTGTGGGAAGGCTGCAGATGCAATCTACTTACTAATTCATGAGGTTTGGAAGTTCAATAGATGTGCTTAGAAGTAAATGTTGGCTTTCTTATGCGCTTGCAAAGTAAGAGAAGGTGGTTTAATAGAACATTTCCATTTTCATTCGAAGTAAAGCAAAAAATCCAGGCAAGTCAAATTAAGTGTTGAATCTATACAAAATGTGTTTGAATATCAGTATAATAGATGCAATATAGTTTTGAGTTCCTTCTATCTTTCCTTATCGATGAAGATGATGAGGAGGATTAAACCACTTTGCTCAAGATTGATTCTTCATTATTTCATTGTACTTCATTATTTCATTGTACTGGAAGCATGTACCATACAAATCATGCATAATTTTGATACAAGTTTCATATTCCCTTCAAAATTTTCCATTAACGTCCTAGGTTTAGATATGCCCTTCAATCTAAATGTTGAAATTTCAAAGCACTTCAAAATGAAATTCATGTGTTGGGCTTCAATTTTGAATAGGGTGCCTATTAGTGGCTCGTCATAGAAGAGTGTAGATATCTTAAGTCATGGGAATAAGACATCTCTAACCTTACCACAAAAGAATTCATCACAATGAAAGGAAAAAGAATGAAACCCAGGCGGAGATTCAAAACTTGCCAAATTGGAATTAATTTAGGCAGCGTTTGAACGGTTTCGACACCATCCCAGCCAATGACCACAAAGAGCGCGAAATTCGTCCCCTAATGCCCCTCCGACATGGCACCCGCGATCCCCCGTGGCACCCCCTCACCCTCCCAATCCCCGGTGGCATCCTCTGTGGCACCTTACACCCGTCCCAAATCCGCCGTGGCGTCCGTCGTGGCAGTCCTCCGTGGCACGCATTAGGGTCTCCGTCTCCGTCTCTCCGGCTCGGAGACTGTGTTCGGAGAGGCTCGCCTGTCGTTGCCATCTTTTGTTGCTGCTGCGAGCTTCGGCTTCATGGCTCTCCCGCTCCCGTGCTCTTTTGAATGCCGCGCATCTGCGGAGCCCCGCTGCTCCCCTGCCCTCGCCGCCCGGGGCCGCCGCGAGTTCACCTGTGCGCCTCGCCATTGAGCTTTCTCTCGTCGTTTTTCGTCGCCTGTGGAGTTCACGCGACTGGAGGGAGGGCGTGCTCGCGTGGAGTTTCTGGCGTTTCCGGCGGGGTTGCGCTTCGGGGAGCTTCGGGGAGCTTTGGGATCGGGCGGCGGGGACGCGCAGAGGAGGATTGTGTTGGTGAGGAGGATTGTGTGGTTTTGGTGGCGAGTGTGATGAGCCGGCCCCGGATTTCTAGGTATTGTGAGGGTGTGGGGTGGTTCTAGGTCGCGGTTCGTGGTCGTGCGCTCTGGCGTTGGCTCTGGTGTTGGCTCTGGTTTGGTTTGGCGCTCTTGGTGGAGACATTGGAGTGGTTTCCATGTCGTGAAGAGGAGGTTTCGGTGGTTTATTTGAGGCGGGAATAAGAGTCTGGAGGTTAGGGGTTTGCGAGTGTGGGGTTGTTCCTTGGCCTTTGTCGCGTTTGCGGCTCAATTTGGGGTTTGCAATCGGAGGTTATGTGAAGGAGGTTTTTATTTGAGGGCTTAGGGTATAGTGGAGACTGTACGGGGCTTTAGAGGGTGGCATTTGTAGTCAGCATGCAGGTTGGTGGGGGAGTTGGAGGTGGAGATGGTGTTCAGTGCAGTAGGGAAATGCGTTACGGCTATTCTGGATCATGAATATTGCTCTCCTTAAGAGTTTTTGAGGCCTCAGGGCTGTGGAGGTTTGCGGGAGTGGGGAGAGGTCTCTGGAAGTTGGAGTCGCAGGAGAGCTTCAATTAGGTCGTTCCGAGACCTGTAGAGCTCATTGTTTTTGTTTTACATCCTGCGCTGGGGTTCTAGTTGGTGGTGAAATTTTATCAAGGAATTCCTGAGGAGAAGCGGACAGGTGGAGTTCAGAATCGCGAGGGTTTCAGAGACTCGTTTCTTTTCTTTCGGGTGGAGGCCAAGACAAGATGAAGGAGCTGTTAGAGTGCACGGAGTAAGAATATTTGGAAATTTGTGCACCGAATATTGCCATGGACGGCCGCAAACAGGTACAGCTTTTACCTTATTTGAACAGGTCTCGATTCCTGACTTTCCGTGCAACGCTTTCCTGTACGCTTTTAGTACCTGTAGTCCTACCTCTTTATGAACAGCATACTGGCAAGAAGCGAAGGAGATCTGAGTCCGTACAGCAATTCGAAAAGAGGTTAGAGGGAGGATGAACATAGAAGCTACGCGCTTTCGTCGTTTGATATTACATCGTCCCGGTCGGTCCTAGTGTGATATCCAGTTTCGCATGTAAATGGCCAGATTCATCAGTGATTGCAGCTTTAACCTTCATGCTTAGGATGAGGATGGATATTAAGAGGAAATATTTACATGTCTCACTTCAATCGCATTACATTCAGTCCTGACTGCCGTGGTAACGGAGTGGCACTGCATTGAATGTGAAGTTGACCGTAGAATGTTTTGAACAGTAGAAAATATAGTTGTTACATGCCCCTTATCACAACTATTTGTTGTCAAGTCACAGAGGGAAAATTCTGCATTCCGTCCTCTCAAGGCTACTGGTATAAATCGGCAGTGGAAGGATGATCATGGTTAATTTTAGGGATCTTACAACTTCGGAAAGTAGATTTATGATGTTGAGGTCGTGA
Organism: Ceratodon purpureus; assembly: GCA_014871385.1. Taxonomy (NCBI): domain Eukaryota; kingdom Viridiplantae; phylum Streptophyta; class Bryopsida; order Pseudoditrichales; family Ditrichaceae; genus Ceratodon; species Ceratodon purpureus. The sequence goes on from CM026422.1 coordinate 23,361,960, forward strand.
CGTGTAAGTTTCTTGCCGCAATCGAAATCTTAGAGAACATGATGAATGAGAGGGTTTACTCATTCTCTTGCATTTTCTGCTCGATTTAGGGTATTCCTATTCACTGCAGATTATAGCTTGCAATTTCAGTTTTCTCTTCGAGAATCAAACAAAATAGCGCTGAGAAACTCCGCAAAAGACGCCCTGAGCTAAGGGAAACTTTGTTTAAAGTAGTCATGGCTCACTGCCTGTACATCTTGCCACGCAAAAAGAGATCATTCTTTGTAGTTTTTATCTTTACATGTTATCGATTTTAGAAAGGTGCATATTTTAAGAACTATTTGGTGATCAGTTTCAAGCACATGGGTCATTGTTAGCTAGTCGGGGAAGCAATTGAGGGTCATCTTTACAGTCAAATGATGTCTATCTTCTTTTGATTTCAAGACATTCGAATTCTGCCTCTTGGTTTTTGCCTCGAGCTCTGCTTTCTTGCATGAGGCGCTCATACAATTTCTTCTGGCCAGATTTTTGTGTAGATCAAAATCTTCTCTATAATGTAATACTGTAGTTATTAGGGTGAGGATAAGCTGTTACTAATTTGAAGTCATGACTATTCAGGCTGCGCTGGAGCGCTTGGCACTGCTTGAGCCCCGTGAGTTGAGTGTCGAAGCAAAAACCGAAACATGCAGGGCAACTCGTGATTTACGCAGCTGTGGGCGACCTGTTCATCATGTACTATCAACATGTGGCCATGCTTGTCTATGCGTGGAGTGTCTTCAACGCAGTGACAGCTGTCCAATCTGCAGGACCCCTACAGCCAGTTTTGGGCAAGACAAGCTACGGCTTTATGAGGAGTTTGTTGATGCAGGCCTCACAAGAAAAGACGCTGGTCTGCTGCCAGAGAGTGCTGACGTTGGCCGACTTTACTCTTTCTTTGATGTGGCACTCGACAATAATCTCGTGTCTTTAATCTGCCACTATGTTGCAGAGGTGTGCATGGATGAAGGGGCTGTTTCCAGCAATGCATTGGTATCTATATTGTTAGACGGAGGTGTGGTGAAGGATTGGTGTAAGCGGACTTTTCACAGCATTGCCCTTGAACTGCGGGGGATTTATAATCTCACTCCAAAGCAGATGATCTCTAAAGCAGATGCTATTGACTGGAACGGGAGAAAGCTAGAAGGGGTTGTCCTTGTTTTAGAAGCTCTTGAGGCACCATTAGTGGATCAACCTCTTTCCGCAACTTTGCTTGAGCTTCGTCAGCTTCTAGAGTCCATGCGCAAAGTTCTCCAGCATTTGGAAGTGATGGCTTGGTGTGCTCGTCATCAGTTTCTGGAAACCATCCCATCAAGCTATGCAAGCATCAGCCAGTGGCAGACAGCTGTTAAAGAACGGAAGTCGGCTGCTCAGGATAGGGCATGGTCAGAGACGGCTCACAATAATGGGAAATTGGGGGTCTCCCAACCAGCTACCCTTTTTATTGAAGAAGCATTATCAAATCTTGGACTTCTAGAAGACGACGACGAAGATGAAGCTGGTATGGTAGATCTTTCGGAGCTCAGCTGGCTATGTCAAGGTCCTACAGCTCAGACTCCAGCTTCTCTGAGGTTCAGACGTGACTTGGAGCCAATGCAATCAAGGTCGCCTTACCCGCCTGAAAGCATCCGTGCGGCTGTGGACCTGTTGTTTCTGAAGGGAACCTGTGATCTCATACTCGCTAAGAAAGCAATTTTTTTGTACTTTTTGTTCGATCGTCATTGGGCATCGTCCGACGAGACTTGGCGAGGGGTAGTGGATGATTATGCCGGCACATTCAGCATTCCAAGACATCTCCTGCTAGAGTCTCTTGTCTTTTACCTTCTTGACGATAGTAGTGATCACGCCCTCGAGGAAGCGTCTCAGTTACTGCCGGAAATTGCTAATCAAAACACACATCCCAAGGTGGTCACTGTGTTGCTGGAGCGTCATAAAGCTGCGGCAGCACTTGCTGTCCTTCGTGCAAGCGGACGCGATGGTCAAGCTGCAGATCTTGTTTCTCTTGCAGATGCTCTTACAGCTGTTAGAGTCTGGCTCCAATGTGGTCTTCTTACTGAAGGGTATTCATACCAGAGAGCTTATGTCGATGGGATAAAGCGGGAAGGGGGTGATTGGCTATCCAGTATGGAGGTGTTGGTGAGCGAAGTCTGTAGGCTATGTATGAGCATGAGCTTATTGGACAAGATGTTAGTTCTACCATGGAAGAAAGAGGAAGAAAAGTATGTAAGGAAGTGTCTACTTGATCGTGCCGGACAAGACCCCTCGACCACAGCTGGAAATCTTCTTGTTGTCTTTTATATTCAGGTACTAATCATTTCTTATTGATTTTCATAGAAGCTGCTTTTCAAGTTCATGAATGTGAGGGTTGCAATTAGTTAAGCAACGATTTTATGTGGGTTGCTACAGAATGATTGTCGCGTCGTGACTGAAACTGTACCGTGTGAAGTAATGTCTCGTTGTGAGTTTTGTGCTTTGTTTGTCACATCTGTTGTACCATCTTTGGGTTAAGGATACTCTTGGTTCAGTGAACTACAGATTTCTGGAGCCCACTCACTGGTTATATTATGCAAATTTAGGTGTTGGTGTCTTACATATGTTGTCTCTTTTCGAAAACTGACAGACGTTGTGTCTTTTGGTTTTTGTCGTTTGCAGCGATGTCGGTATATTGAAGCCAATGCAGTACACAAAAGGTTGATCGAACTTGAGGACCTGTGGGGAGAAAGGTGCACTGATGAGGCGAAGTTCTCCCGGGTTCGAATGGCTAGTGAACAGAGGAGCAGAATTGTTGTAAGTGTTCACTTCTCTTGTATCTTGGGTAATAAATGAAATTAATGCTGTTCGACAACATACATACGTATGTTGGGTTAAGCATACATGTTGCTGCAAATGGAGGATGTGAATCTCAATGAGACTGCAGACCTTAACCACAGTGGGCTAGTGTATTTTTAGTTCATCGCATTTTTTGGTATTTCTTCATGCTACATGTTTCCTGCCACCTCATTTACTGTATGCATAGTGTTGAGAAGTACGTACTGAGGATGATCGGTTTTTAATAGGAAAAGTGCGTGGAGCTATTACCTGAGGTTCAGCAGCAGCAGGCTCGTAATGCCGTTGAAAGTGACGTCGAGTCGCCTCAACCAGAAATAATGACTGTGGAGGAGCATAGGTTTCCTCCGTTGGCATCCCCCCTCTTTGGTCATGCGGGGGGGAACCTGATAAGGGAACCCATGCCTTTCGAAGAAAGCAATCTTCCATCAACCTCTGCTTGGGCTAATATGAATCAACCTTCTTTTGCTCAAGAACGACTAGGGCTACGGTCACCCGCACGTTCATCTCCTATTCTCTCGAACATGCATTTTCCCAAAACAAATGGGCCTACTCCAGCTCGTGATTTTGTCAGCATGGGAGAAAGCCCTGTGCAAGGGCGGCGTCTTCGGTACGAGGCTGAACAATCGAAGGAACCGTCGCTTTATCCTACAATTGATTTTGGAGATGTGCAAAGGGGTGATGGATTGGATGCAGCCGGGCCAGGCTCTTGGGCAACTGGTGTGGAGAAGCGGATGCCAGTGAAAATGAATGGGACTGATCTGTTAGGCAATGGTTCACATTTAACCCTGGAGAATGGCTTTCGAACAGATGGATTGCTTGGAGATGATAATGACACAATGGAAACGGACCTGGAGAGAGCAGGTACCTGGCCATCAAATGGGAAGCGGCAGCCATCAGACCGGTCCTGGTTGCAGAAAACTGGAGAGAAGGATGCATCAAAGGATTTTACTTTTACGGGCATTGACGCAGAGAATGGACCCTCCTCCGTCGCAAGCGTGTTACCTTGGGAATCTTCCAAGAGGTCAGTGGACTTATATGACCTCGTCTGGTATCCTTCCACGGTTGATTTGTGAATATCAAAATTGTGCTACCAGAATTGAGAAGGTTAACCTGACAACAGAATAGGGGTCGCTCATATAATGGCCTTGTTTTTGGCTTCTGTTGTTTCACTTGCTTTCCGTTTTGTTCTAAACTCTGTTTATATACTCTTTGTGGGATTGCACATACTTGTTCATGTTCTTGCTGCAATCCCACTTTTTCTTATTTTACGTCACTATCAATCCGCAGTTCATATTAATAAGTGCAAAATCATCCACCCCCCGCCCCCTTTTCTGATTTGGTTTATTGACAAGATCATTTTACGTGGTTTGTGGGATCAGGAATGCTGAGGCTGATGAGAATGGAGGCAGTCGCTGGCGCTCTGATGAAGGGGGTGATGAGCCAGTATCATCACTTACACCTGCAACTCGCTTGAAGGCCCTTTCTCAATCACAAGGAAGGTCTCGTAGTAGGTTCCACAGTTTTCGAGTTTGACTCTTGATCTTCATCTCACATGCAAATTCCCTCACTTTTGACACTTTCGTAAGTAGTTACATTTAGTGTATTCCAGTTTTGCTGCAATTTTTCTCCACTTCAGTGCTACAACAGATACCACAAACCCGCATTGAGTAACCTATCTGAATCCGTTTTTTCAGGAAGTTTGTCGCTAGTAGATTGTAGGATGCACATTTGCTGGCATTTGGGGATACTCACTAGTTACTGTTATAGAAAATAGAACAGTGAAAGAGGGAACTTTAACAGGCAAGTGTTGCTATCGTTGTAAAGAGCCAAATACTGTGTCCCATTGCTATTGCAGAGGAGCCATGGAGTGTGTATTCTGAGACTTGAGTGTGTTCGGTTGTAGAGCATGAATTATAATGATGTGGAGACTGGACCTTGATCCTTCAGACATGATCTGCTCGGGGAAGTTGGTATCCATGTAATGACTTACCAGACACTGCCCTAGCTACAGTAGCTTGATTTTGTGTGTTCATTCTGAACAGCACCATTGTTTTCTTACACTTCTATCATATCTTTCAAACTGAGAAGATAACTCAGGATTGCATGATCTGTTGCAGTTGCTTGAATATTTTCTTACTTCGTATAGAAGTGGCTGAACCTAATTTTGACTGTTGACCGAGAGTATTGCATTCACTCTATGATATGAAGTCTTTTTGTTAATTGTTTTAGAAAATTCGATCTTAGTGAAGGGCACTATTAATGCAGCAGAAACTTGTAGAATTGATAGTAATATGAGGGAAGGAGTACATTGGTATCATTTTAATGGCTGAATCATATTTCTTCGATCAGTTTCTTTCACTGGAACTGCTACCAGACGTTGGTAGCAGGTTCTTTTATAAATAACTCTAAAATAAAACACAAACAAATCAAAATTCTAAAAAACGAAAGTACGAGAAATTATCTTTAGCAATATTTTTCTATTTCAAGATTCTAAAGGCTATTTTTAATGATTTGTGTTTGAAAAAACAAAAATTAAAAGATTGAAATTTTGGAAGACGAAACTTATTTTTCACAAAGAAATGAATACTTGTTTGAGAGGGAATGGACTGATTATTAACGTATGGTGATCATTTCATGATATTTTAAATCAATTTTGTACCATTTTTCCAATCAAATTTACATTTTGTGACTACAAATTCATAAATTGGTAGTTGATTTTACAAAAGTAGAGAAAAGTTCTGGTGAAAAAATAGAGTATCATTCTCATATATGAGTTGAACGTCAATACTAAAAATTCTCTTATTATTTTGCTTTAAATGATGTCTACAAAAATGTTAATTGTAATTTGTGAAATTAGTATGATATACACAACTTATATAGCTAGATGCATAACAATCTAAAACCTTGTCACATGGGATTTTGACTTTGCCTCCGTTGCGCTTGTTCATAGATGATTTGTATGAAGAATTGGTGTAACCTAGATACATCATGTGTTGTGCTCAATAAAAAATTTGTGAGGATGCTTTCAAGGCGTTGTGTCATTTTCTTCACTATCTATGCTGTTGTTGAAACCTTTTGCTAGTCTTTCAAGGTGCTACCTTTCATTTCGAAGGAAGTCATTATAATTTCTTCATGGCTGAGAGACTTGAGATCAAATAAAGTTATGCAGAATTAACATGATGGAGTTTTACCAAGACGATATCCAAAGCGGAAGGGAGATAATGAGCTCTAAGGTGCCACCAATATACATTAAAGACTCATGAAAGGTCCTTACAATTAAAGACAAGGTTGAGTATGGGATCCTGTACATATGACCTCTAAGGGCCTCTCTAGTCATGTTGTCATATGCAAGTAATTTACACATATATGATATCGAATCTACTTATTGTATCTTTGATAATGAGAGTAAATTACTGCTGCAAGGGCAATTTAATTCACAAAGTTGGATGTCTTGTAAACATGTGGGTTTGCCAATGCCTTAGGAATGGTCAAACTAATACTTTGAATCCACTATGATTTGAAGCCACTTATTTATGAACAAAAGTATTCATGGAGTTGGAAGTGTTGATTGTGGACAATCCATGGTCTTGATATTTATGTAGTTCACAAGGGAGTTAGACTATCTCCACCATTGACGCCAAACGTGTCCCAACATAGAGGCCACTAGGGTAATCTTTGACTTTTAACTATACTAACACTATATGGAGGTTTTCCAAAGATGGCAAGAGGGAAAAAGTATAGGGCAAAAGGTAAGAAGAAGGAGAGGAGGTGGAAGAGGAGCTTAGAGCAGGCGCCACATGCGTAGTTGACGTGAGCCCTCCCATGCTTCCTAGAATATATGCAAGGAGTGGAGTAGGCTGAAAACCTTAAACTTGCAAATACTCTGCTACCCCTTCACCGTTGGCTTGAATGTATGGAGAATGTCGTTAACTGACTTATATTGGCACCCTTTTCTAACCATTCTTTATCATTGTATTGACTTTAAATATAACAATGTAGCCTACTCATTTGTTAAATTCACATTCTTTAGAAACTTTCATGCATGCATAATTCTTGGATGGCATTTTGTTGTTCTTTAGGTCTTTGTTGACATCAATTGTCTCCAAGGATAGAAGTTCAACCACTGATTCTTTGTATCATTTAGGGTGATGTTGGTTGCATAGTATTTTATAATTCTATAATGAATATTTTAAGAATTTGTTATGTATTTTTTGAAAGTTGACTTGAATTTCATTGGATTTGTATTTTTTTTAAGTTTTATTCACTTTTACAAAACTTAAACTAAATTCAAAATATCAAGATCATTGGTTGTTTATAGAAGTCAAAGCCCAAAAAATATGGTCCATTTATAAACCACTAAATTTGAAAAATCTTTTTAATGTTAGTCTACACAATTGTATTACTTTAACTACTATAATAAAAATTTATTGTAATTTATTCAAAAAACATAATTAAATACCACTTCTATAGTATTAAAAAAAAGCATAAATTTCAAACATTTTTAGGGTTCTTATGACGTCATTCTAAGGATCATGTCTAGCGGTTACTTCTCCATTCCTTCATTTCTTTTCCATTTCCCCAATTCTCCTTTTCCTTCTTTGCCATAGGTACTTGCTTTGTTCCATAACGTAGTTCCAAACGCAACCTTGACATCCTTCAATGTATATCATAGAGGGTGGAATCAAAGTATACTGAATCTATAGTCATAAATAATAAAAAACTAAACTAGGGCAAGACACAACCGTCGACAAGAATCATAATCTATCATGTCATTTGGTACATACTTCATATTTTTTTAATTTGAATATAAATTCAGATATTTCACAATGAAATGTCTATTGCGGCACTTGCTTGAGAAGTGTGCAATCTCACACTTAGGAAGTAAGTAATTAAATGAATATATAGATATATATTTAGGAAGTTGCAAGTAATGATAGGTTGACGACGATTACGACCACGCCGACATCGACGCCTTCGCCTTCCAATTCCCTTTGTGATTTTCTTGGATAAAAATCCTCTCCGAGTACCTCGTTGACAAAATTAAAATAAAGTTCAAAACGACGTTACTCGTTTTTTGAATGATGGTTTATAGTGTGTAAAATTTGAAAATTGCTTGAGATCACTTTGTGATAAAAATTCCCAAAAAATCAAAACTAACAAGAACGAAAGGTGTTCATATTAAAAGGAAATAAAATATAATTTACACAAAAAATGAATAAAGTCGAGCTTTTCTTTTGTTTTTAAAATATGTCAATTGATTTTTAAATATTGTTGAATAGCCATCTATATAATCTATATAACCTTTCAAACAACTTTTAAAGTTTCTAACTCCAACTTCAATCTCTTCTTTCTTTTCTTTCTTTATCAATCACAAACCAATTTGACCAAAATCCTACATAAAGCCTTATTTATGTGTTTATAAAACATGGAACCTTTTTATTTTACTTTAAGGATTAATGCATTTACATAAGCAAACATTGCTTGTCTAATTTCATCATAGACAATATGCATTTCTAAGAATCAAAGTTCGTGTCTCAAAAACAAAACACTCTCTAATCCGCAAAACCACCAAACTATTAATAATACTACTTCAAATGCTAACCAACTTAATTTTCTCAGACATTATCAATGAGACATTTAATTGCTATTGATTATTCAAACTTCAATTTTATTATGTCAATTCAAAGAAAATGGACTACACATTAAAATCTTGTTGGTTTGTTAACTTTGTTTGTTGATCAAAAGTTGATTTATATATTGACTTTTTATGATACTTAGGTTTAAATTATGGTTTACTGGCCACCGCAAATCAGTGGCGTTCACGCCGTCAATGCAAATTCATTGACAAAGTAGTTAAATATTCTAATTAATTACATTATAATAGAATTTTAAATTTTGAATTTTATTAAAATTTATAGAAAAATTATGATTAAAAAAAAAACATCTATGCATGTTTAAATGTGCATTTTGTGAAAATACACACATAAATATATGAGATTAATTGTTTGAATGTACCATATGTGAAAATATACACATAAATATATTTGATTGGTGCTTTAAATATTTTAAGTATAGAGATAGGAACTATTATCACAACACAGTTTCTGAAGTGTGCAAAAGTAAAAGAGTTACAATCAATTTATGGGTGCCCTACAACTATTTTTACATTGACTAATGGTATTAGTTCAAATTTTTCTTTCTATAAATATAAAAATTTAAATTTCAAGGAATTATCTAATTTTTAAAAGAAAATTATCAATGCATTCATAAAATGCATTGTATAAAGATATTAAAAAACATGTAATAAAATGGATGGTTAATAAGTACATTGAAAATGATTGAAGCACTTTAAACAATATATAAATAATCCTTCAAGAAATTAAAAAGGTTGCATTCTTTGAAAAGATACATAAATTAGGTTTCACATATGAATTCTTTAGAATTGGCTTTTGAGAGACGGTATTGTTATAAATATAATAATAGTTGGAAGGCTAGAATAGACCATCATGTTGACAATTCCTACCCTACTTTTTATCTCAAGACCTGCATGGCTCCTTAAATAGGTGGAAACAAGCTCAGTGAAAAATGTAGGCTCTTGGACAAATCCTAGTATTTACACTGGTATAAGGCCTGCCCAACTATTTATGTTGATTGGAAGGAGATTAATTAAGCTTTGGTGCCATTGTTGTTAATTTATATTCCTTTTTATATAATATTTATATAATATAAAATTAAAACACAAAACTAATATTGTATGATTGATGCAAAATATATTTTTCAAATATAATTATAAGAACCTCAAGTGACACTAAAAGAAGTTACATGTTTTTAAAAGACACATAAAATTGATAATTAAAGCCTTTTATATGAAATTGGCATCCATAAGGCGTACTGAATTTTTTTATAATATTTATTATCACATGATCTAATTTTGTTTGATAGGGGCCATGTTAAGGATTGTAAATATTATATAAATAACATAATATGTGCTTATTAAATAAAAAGCTTACAATTGTAACTTGTGACCAACTATAAAAAGGTCTTGAAGTCTTTTTGAGCTTCTACAACAATCAAAGGGTGAATGACATGTCTCTTTAGTCGAAAGTGCTCATGGTGCTCGTTTGCTCGAGTGCCGAGCTAGTGGCGGCAGTGATCATCCTTCGCCATAGCCACCAGGGGATGTTGAACCCTACCTCAGTTGTTAGTTCCCAACTACACATTCACCATGGATTTGCAAAACCTTATCATCTTTAAATACAAATAGTTACAGGTTTTAATCATATTCTTTTTAATATATATCTTATCATAAAACATATTTATATACATATTATTTCATCTACCTTTTATCATGAAATCATTCCTTATAGTATTATTTATTGTCAATTGTTATGACAATTTTGTGATTTTTTTCAATAGATCTCCAGATTGTGAATAATGCTTGATAGAATGAGAAATAAGTAGGCCAATATGCACTACCTGAGGTTTATGAAACGAGCTACATTTCCATGATAGAAAGCATCGATTACAAACGATTTGGATTGGTTTGGAAATCTAGATAAGCATAGATGTCACAAAGGTAGCCGCCACTATATAAATCTATATAACCTTTTAAACAACCTTTCAAGTTTCCAACTCCAACTTCACTCTCTTCTTTCTTTTCACAACCATATAGGACTAATAATACCAAAGGACATGTTGACGACAACGACGGTCACGACATTGATTTTTCTTCATATTTTTCTGGAGTAAAACCCTCTGTGAGTTCCTTCTTGACGAAATTAACCCTTGTGATACTATAGCTTTATATGTCAAAATGTGCTTCTTGTTACAAGATGATTGAAATTTGAATATAAAGCTATGGTCTAGTCTCTAGAGTGTGAACATTCAGTTAGGTTTTTTTAAAAATTGACAACTCGCATAATAGATAAAGGATCCAACCTTCTATAAAAATTTAATATTTAATGTCTAGATTTAAATAAAACACATTAAAGGTGATTTGAAAGCATAATGATGAAAGCAATATGATTTTTGATGATTTTCCACTTGCAACTCCAAGTTTTTTCATAATAATTTATATATTTAAATGACAATGATATATCTCTAATAGGCATTTGGTACTTAAATAATATAAAATTCTAGAAAATTAAGGAAATTTTGTTTAAAATAGGCTCTTGGATATTATCATTTTATTTTTTAAAACACACATATGGTCATTCTTGAATATCTTTGGTGCTTTTTGGAATCTGCTAACCTATTATTATTTGATACTCTTTACCATGTTGTTAGAGGGGGTTTACACTACTATCCAAGAATAAGACCCATGGAGGTATAACATCTCTAATTGGTTCCATCAACTCGTCAATCTCCAATACTCCAATCACAAATTAAAAAGTTACATGGATCAACTTCCTGGTTTGTAATGTAAACCTCACCTACAGTGAGAATTTGTATTTTTAACCTTTGATTTTGATACTGATAATTAACTCTTTAGAATTCTCACATACATATACACTTTTGAGCAAGCCATGCATTTCATACCAAAGGGTTAACTAATTGCCTTGCCATTTCCACTGATTCTAGGATTGCCCTCACTGGTTCAACAGACCATAATGCACGCCTTGTGAACATCCAGACTGAGAAGGTAGGCTAATGCTTACAAGTCAAATGATTCATACTCCCACTTCTGGATCATTTTCTTGCTAGTAGACAACCAAAACTTGCATTCTGTCTAGCTGATTCATCATTAAAATTGGAATGCTATTATCAAATCCAGTTGGATTTGCAGCTTTTGGAAATATGTAGTGTTCAGAATTCTACTTAAGTATAGGTCCTCTACGTTGCATTGTAAATTGCTGCACCAATCTGTTTTGCAAGCAATCACACATCTGCCTAAAGATTTTACACGGTTAACAGAAGCTCTACTGTGCCCTGATCCCTAATTCCCGGGCACTTCAACCAGGAATCAGAAACTAGTAACCAGGAAAACCAACTAGCCAGGACAACAACTGCAGAGAATCATGAATTCACATCGACACTTCAATTTAGATTGCAGACACAAACTCCCTCGAACTCCTTCGAACAGTGCACTTTTTTAGCTTGGTTATCTTTAATCAACACTCCAATTACGTTCAGCACCTGCCCAAAATGCAAACACTGCACATAAATATGCGAAAGACTTATCCGGATAAAGAAATAAGACGCTTTTATGATCCAAATTCTAATTTAACCAAGACATATGTGAAGGATCCACAAACATGAGCAAGGACAAATGATCCCACCTCTAAAGCAGTCATCGTTGGTGTTATTTCTGAAGGAGATTTAAAGCCCAATTGAGCAGATAAAGCTGTGTCCCAAACCAAGCACATAAAAAGAGGACATAAGCATTCTAAAAGAGTGTAAGGACGATGATATCCACTCATGCTTAGAAATATACATAGCAATTTATTGAACAAAGACAAACTGAACGTATACGTCCATACCTTGAATAGACACCATGGCATCTGCATTCCTGTAAGTTTCCTTCCTCTCCTCATACAGCTTGGACATTTTGGCCAGAGCCTGCCATCATAGAGATAGTTAGTGATTTCATCGAATAGAAAAAAATGCTACAAAAAAATGCTAGCATTTCTAATGATATCAAACTCCACGCTACAGAAGGCCTGTTAAATCCTTGTAACCTTGCAAACTTCCCATACAACTAAGATCTGTAATCTTGTTGTGAGTTCCGGTACCTCATCATCTGCACAATTGGGAACTAGCAGATGCCGAGTCTTTGCATCCTTGGCTACAGTCTCCACCGGCATGTCAATCCAAATAACTATACCATGCCTCAAGAAACCCCTGCAAACATCGCGTAGAGATCAATGAGGAGCTCCTACGTCAGCCAAAGGGTATGACACAGGAATGTGTAAATTTCCAAATCTCTGAATGTGTAGATTTCCAAAACATATTTCTACTCAGACCTGAGAGTATCAATCAACAATCAACGATGACTGTGAGTTCAGACATTAGTTGCAGAGGTAAATGAGTAGAGCAATGAGCTTCTTGAATCTCGGATGCATAGATTCAAGACAGTACCTTGAAATCAGAAACTTCAACTCAAATAAAATAAAATTCATACCAATTCTCCGATTTCGCCACAGTACCAGCCCCCGTAGAAACGACCAAGCGACCCACGGCAGATAACTGTTTGAGCACTTCAGTCTACAGGTGAAAGCAACATAAATTGTAAGCAAAGATTTCATGGTACCGATTTAAGCTTGATGATGAAATACCGTATTCAACATAATTGATAGTCTTTAAGGGCAATCTTGCTGGTACAAAACAAAAACATGCGAATTTCGAAATTGATTCTTGAGAAAATACACCTCAGCTTCACTGTAACCCTCCTCGCCTTCAGATATTTCAGCCTCACCTGCTGCCTGTTGTACTAGGTCATTGCTGCAGAGAAGTACACACCAACATAGTATTGACAATTAGAAGTAGATCAAAATCATAACCTACCTACACGCAATTGGATGTTTCCGAAATTGTCCAAGACGTTAATCCAAATGGCATTATAGAAGTGCTTGCTACCAGCCGTCAGAGAGACAGGTAAACACATACCTGTCGAAAAAGTAGTAACCCAGTTCTTTGGCTAGTGTCTTCCCAATGAAAGCTTTCCTACTGTCTAATAGATCTACAGACCAGCCCTTTAATAAATGAGTTATGTGTCATACAAAAATAATCACTTTTTGGAAATGAACAACCTATTAATGTTGAGGAGGTTTTGAGCTTTCACCAATAAGAAAAATGCAGGTTCCGTGCAGGTCATCTCGCACTTCATCTGCCTTATTCTGTTAAGGGCATAAGTGCAGTGGTTAGATTTGGTGCTTCAGAAAGTTTAAGAAAATTCTGTACAATGGAATACAAGCAAGTGAAAGAGACCTCAGTCTTGAACATTCAGCTCCTCATGATATAGCACAAGGATCAACTGAAGAAACACTAGAAACAATTCAAAAAATCTTACCATCAACTCTAGATCATAATTTGGACTCAGATCCTCAGCCACTGCAAAAAATAAAATAAGTAAACCCTAGAAAAATATTTCACTTCATTATCATCATACGAGACCCCCGACGATGACTACACATTCTCTGTTGATTAGTTGGCTGACTGGTGGTCTACGTAACACATAGCTGAGAGTTTCATGCTTTGCGAAGAGAAAAATCAATCCACTTCCTGACCTTAAAAAGCCTGCTTATCCACTCATTACAATCGTCTCCAAACCAACGAAGTACAAAAGCGGCCTTGCATTACCTGCATCGTCGCTCAAATCTGTCTACTCCTTCGAACTCTGAAAGCAACGCAATACCAAACAGATAACCAGGAACTGACCATGATGTGCAGAATTATCCGTCGATTAGCTCCTCTGTGGGTTCAGTAGACTCGCAGTCTCAGAGTCTGCAATCCACAATCCAATTCCCAGCAACAGCGAAAATTAGATAGAATTGGACGTTCTGATCAATCAAACAACGAAATCTAGAGATGGGTGAGGATCAAGAAATCGACAAGTGATCGAGTTGTACGCCAGGATTGAACTCCGACCCGGGAAACTCGAAGCCAGAGACTAGATTGCGGGAGCCTTGTCTGTGCAGTAACACTAGATTAGGGTTAGACTGAGCTCTGTAGTTTCTCTTCCGCTTCCTCTCCGCCAGGCATCTTCATTACCAGTTTCTTCTCAAGTACCAGCTAGAACCTGCTTGCCCAAATGATGAGCTCTTCTGCTGCAAGGTATGCATGGCCCAAATTCACCCTCGCCTTCCTCACCTACCTGTTCGATCATCTGAACGCTTCGAGATGTTTCTGGAGCATCCTGGGGACCGATCCAGAATGTGCAACATGTTTCAATTTACTTCAGAAGACCGTAACTCCGTGGTGATGTAAAATTCTAAACCCTTTGGATGTGTCTTTAACAGTACCTCGATTGGAGGTGTACCACTTCAGGTAAGCATTATCTCCAGCCTTGTCCAAAGACTGGATACACGATGGCAAACAACAAGAAGAGTCGAAATCCCTCCGAAGCTAGAAAAACTCATACGACATTTCAAACCTACGACACTTGATTAAAATATTCCCACAGAATTCTCTTACCAATTTTATGGCTCACAACAGTGGGTCATTATTGATCAACCGCATCTTCGAGGAAGCATATCTATTACTGGGGCCACTCGTTGCTGACTCTGTCGCCCAACAGATGGTCCGACGTCCCGAATCTCCGCTCAAGCAAGCGCGTACAGACTCGGTCCCATGTCCTGACTCCTCAGCCAGCCTTCCTTCCCAAACCCTATCAGCCGCAGCACTCCAGAGCGTACTTCACGAGGGTTTGTGCTCTGCGAATCCATATCTGCGCATGCGAGGACTCGTCACCACGCCAGCACCGCCTCTGTTTTTCGCACGAATACGCATCACCCTTCTTCGACTGCTCGCTGTCGCACGAGTAAGGTCCGGCGCTCCTTTGTCTGACAGTTCGTGATCTCTTTCCCACTGGATCACTCTTTCGCTTCTGTACTGTCGCCCTTGGGCAACCCTGATTTTTTCGCACTTGTCTGCTTGTCGATGCAGTATCCCGTAGTGAATCTTGTCCAGAGTAACCGCCTCTAGGAGACTGTGTTGCGCATACCTCTGGGTATCTCCAGATTCCGAACCCCAAAACCTCAGATCCGACGGGAAGGTCAGCCAGTGAGTGAGTTCCAGCACCGACGTAGTGAACTTCAGCGATGGGAAACACGAACTCACGCATCTGCCACTTGCCCCACATGTTTTGTGTATGTATGGGCAGATCGAGCGAAGCTCGGCACGTCGCAGGAAGTGCAGCAGCTTCCTCCGCTTCACCGCACCTGCCTGACCGCGCTGTGAGCAATCTAGAGGGAGAGGTTCGGGCGGAGAGTGTGGAGCAACGGATTGAGCAGTCGAAGTCGCATTGGAGCCAACTCACGGAATTCGATTCTGATTTCAGTGACGAGGAGGATGTGGAGGCCGACAACATGGAAGTGTTCCTGGCTCTGCAATCGCATCCCACCTGGTGTCATTTCTTCAAAACATTTGGTTATGACACTGAAGAATGGAAGAGTTCTGGTTCGTTGGAGATTGGGCATAAGTTTGCGGAGGGGGGCCAGGCTGAGCTTTTCCATGCCAAGGTCACTTGGAGTCAGTCAAAGGTCAATGAGCGGGATAGGAAACATGGGTTTGAGAGGGTGCTGAAGGTGTTTAAGAAGGGCACCCGCCTGCGTCACTTGCAATCCCAGTGGCCCCATGGCATGTTGAAGTTCCAAGAAGAGGAAGCAACAAATTGGAGGTCTCCTACACCTAAAACGCATCTAAGGTTTTATTGTGACGTGCAATGTGGAACGATGTTAGATGATGGAAGGTTTGCATTTCTTATGATGAAGGAGCATGTTGATTTGCGGAGACTCATTGATGACAAGATGAAGTTGACATCAACCACTAATTGTGGACCATTTTCAAGAGAAGTTGGTGAACAATTGATGTTTGAAATTGCACTTGGAATGAGTTGGTTGCATAATCGTGACATTGTCCATAGGGACCTCAAGGCATCCAATGTGCTTGTTAAAGTATATGAAGATGGTAGCTTCCAATGTTTTGTAGCGGATTATGAATGCTCCATCGGAGTGGTGGGAACTGGACTTTTTAGAGCACCTGAAATATTGGAGGCTTGTAGGGAGAAGACTGTTAGCAAGATGCCAAAGTTGTTTACAACGGCTTCAGATGTATATAGCTATGGCATGACTTGCTACGAGATCTTGACAGGGAAGTTGCCATTTGGTGGTCATTTAGGAAATGACATGATGATGTTGTCATAAGTGGCAAACGGCCAGAGGTTCCACAGTATGTAGATGAGTGGATACATAAGCTATTGAGTAAATGTTGGCAATATGATCCAGCAAAGAGGCCTTCATTTGGAGAGGTAGTGAAGTTGATTTGCTCAAATTCATTGAGAGTTAGAGAAATGGTAGATGATGGATCTTATGATGTCGGTAGTATGGATTGGATAAAGATAGAGGTGCAATGATTACTTATTTAGGCAACGTCTACATTCATATAATAGACTTTGGTACCTTTAGCTATTATTTTTTTATTTTCCTTCATACTTAAAAGTACATATACATTTTTTCCTTGTAAAATTAGTTAATGAAGTAATATTAGAAATTGATAATTTTATAGTTTCGGAATGGTATTTTGTATCTTTTTATTAGCCTATTGCATGCTAGTTCTAATTAGAAATTGTTGATTTAAAAAATAAAATTATAAAGCTATGCCGTTAATTTTAATTAATTATAATGAATGTATATTATTGAATAATGAGATGCTTATTAGCCATGCTCACAGTGAATACACATATGGTTTTGTGTAATGTGAACTATAATTTGCATCATCATACTTGAATTGCAAGAATAGTTATAAATTCATAGGAGTAAAAGAGTTGGTAAATAATAAATCTTATGAAGTTGAAAAAATGGATTGAATAAAGTTGGAAAGACTGTAATTAGTTATTAGCCATATGTACATTTATATAGCTATCATTGATGACTTTTACGTTCATGGTTGAATTTATATATATTTTTAATTGGAATATGGGGAACTGGTTCAATGTAAGGATTTCATACTTTTATAGTTCTAGGATGGATTTTTGTAATTTGATTAACCTTTTGTAAAGCTAGTTTTATCTAAATCATCAGTACAATAAGCCTTCTTGTTCCAACCATGTATAGTAGAAATTCATACAAATGTTGAATTGATCCTTTTACATCGTTTTCCTCCGGAAGCATTATAGTGGATGTGCTGCAAATCTAATCCACGACATCTTGCATCATCATATTAAGGCATGGTTAATTGCCTTTTTGGATTTGCTTAGAAAATGCAACAAGTCTTCCCATTACTCATGGCCAAACTAATCACAAAATGCTTTACAAATTGGAACAATTTTTTTTGTTTAAGTGGACAGTGGGCCATTTCTAGAACATGGCAGAAGAGAACAGTTGGATTACAAGATAATTTCAAAATAAGACACTTTCTATGAATGATGTGAGCGCTGTTACCAATCCTACCCGGTACCAAACCACGTGCTAATACAGACACGATATACGAAGATGGTGTAGAATCTTTTATAAAAGGCACCATGAGATGAAGTCCTCAGTTGGGCAAATTTACAACAAAATTTGCTACACTTTGCTGGCACCTAAAGCTAAGACTGGAGTGTTTGTGAAATGACATACATAGTTGATGACCGCTTACTGCCATTGGATTAGTCTCAAATCCATCAACGTCGTAGATGGATGACTTAGTATTGTTTTCTCATGTTTCTATCAGTGTATAGGCTCAGTTCATCTCATGTGGGACCATTGCTTGGGTGATGGGCCGAATCAAGTTTCAGAATTATGCAAGAATGGAGTTCTGAGTCTCTTTGCATTGGATTTGTTTCTTCATGCTCTTTGATGTTGTTCTTGGGTTTTGGTTTCACTACATCAAGAATGGTAGTCAAATGTTCGAATACGGTCCATGAGGTATGTGTTTCGGATTGTTGGCATCAATGTTTTTGGAATTTCTAGTGTTTTGCTCGGCATGCAGATCCACTAGTCTGCATAGTGTGTCTACTCTTGATCGTTAATAGGAATCAACTGATATAATGACGCCCTTTGAGCTGTAGAAACCCTTCACATTGTCTGGATCTGTGGTTGATTGACTCTCGTGGAAAAGTATTGCGCACATGGAGAACTAGGATACGACCAAGGTGTTGATGTGGAGCAGAATTACTTCCGGTTAGCCGTGCATTACGAGCATATATTGCAAGGTGGAAGTAGAGGTATCTGAGATAGTGCTTCAGATGGGTTGACTGAGGTTTTGGAAGTTGCAACATAGGAATTTGAGGTTGATTCACTTATCGGAGAGAGAATTGTGAGAATATGTCAATCATGAGCTGAGAGAAAATGAAGGGAAAGTGTGACAAGTCGCACAACGACCATCGAGAATTGGAGAGCCTTAACTTTGAGATCTATCAGCGATCAAGATCTCCAACAAAGGGTGTTTGTTCACCTTCTAGTGCACAAACTTACGAACCTAAAATTTCTCAGCAAGGAGTGGCGGTAAATAGTTATGTTGCCTGAATTTCATGAGTTATGCATAAAGATTTATTCAAAGCTGGTGTGTATCTTGAGTAAAGATGAGAATCATCCATCTTGGGTGACGGTGTTGGATCAGTCAAGGAAGTGGTAGATTCATTGAATTGTTCTTGCCCATGGAGTTGTTGATTGGACTTTGGTGTAGACAATGTTCTGCGACATGTGAAGATGGAGGATAGGTGTGTTTTTGCACAATGCAATTGTTTATAGATCGTTCAAATCTAAAAGCACCTCCAATTCAAATCTACTATGTTGTGAATTCACTAATAATGATATCTTACTATTTGTCTCCTCTGCATAATATTGATTGGACCTTGATAGTGCGCTTGCAGATGGACAGAGAATCCGGTTCATTCAAGGTTTTTATATTTGGCACTCAATTATCTAGGCCAAGACCACTGGCTTTCGGAGTAGCAACCCATCAGTATGACTCTTTGATAGGACAATGGGTGATAATATTTGGCTATAATGTTTTGCCTAGCGAGAGGAAATGTGTGGATTATGATTTTGCAAATGGACAAATGTTCAACTTCAATGGTCATTATTACCGCTGCCTCTAGCGATATCATGAAGGTTATGATTGTGAGGATTGTAAGGGTTGTGTAGTCCGCCGTTGAGGAGGCGGTATTGAGGTCTACAAAAGATGTAATGGTGAGGAGATTGAAGACTTTGATGAATAGAGTTATGGTGATGATAGCGATGACGGCAACCATAAATACGCACTATCTTCTGTATCTTACAATAATCATCTATTTGCATTACAGTTGATACGTGAGGAGATTGCAAATGAGTCACCAATGTACTACATCAAAAAAATTCACTGGGAATCATCAAATTGGGTAATAGACAAGACATACGATGTGAATCCTTTGAGTACTCTCTTCATCCAGCGGATTGGACGGAATTGTATGCAGGCTTCTTGATGGTAATTGCAAGGTCAACATGCAATCGAGAGATTCAATATGGCATCAACAACTTGAGATATCAAAATAAAAGTGCTTGGCTGTATGATATATCGATACAAAAGTGGACTACCCTTGACCTTTCACATCCACGATAATAGTATTCAAAGATCTTACACACTTGTGATTGAAGGATCACTACAAGAGATCCAGCCCAATGTGACTAGATGTAAACCGGCCCATGTGTCTGCGTAGTCACATCAGTCATTAGTTTAGTCAAAAATCAGTCATAACTTGGTCCAGTCATGGACTAGTCATATACGTAGTCATTTTTTTGAGGACCTGGGTGGGAACGTCTTTGGGAACGGGCCATATGTTCCCCTGCGCTATTCCCATAGTCATGCTTTGAGTGCTTATTATATGGAGTCATACTAACATAGTCATATAGTATTGGTATTTGATTTCTGGTATTTAACATGGTGACCTTCATTCATCCATTTTTTGTTCATTGGTGGCAACATTCATCCTTAGATTAGGGCTTTGAGCCTTGGTAGGGTTAGGGTGAGCCGCCACTTTGGCGGCTTCTAATCTTGTATTTGAGAGCTTGTTTTCAAGTTTTTTGTGTTTTCTTCCTACTCCATGGAGTGTCTCCCATTCTTTTCCCTATCAGTCCCTCGTTTCTTGTTCAAGTAGACTGAGAATTGACATGGTTGTAGATCTCTTGTAGGGCTTTCCAATGGTGGTAAGCGCGTCCAAATCCAAGTTATGGGGAGTGAGATATCGCCTCCCAAAGTTGGGGTTGTTAAAGGAGTGGGGCTGGAGGAAGGATCTCGGATTTAGGGGCTGGAGGAAGGGTCTCGGCACTTTGTGTTGTGGCCCACAGAGTTCATGGATATTGATCTGTCCTTCTTTCAAGGAGTTTAGACCGATCGAGTTACAGTTGCATTGCATCTTGTTTGAACATGAATTTTCTCTTTTAGTGAAATGTTTGAATAACATTTGCATGACCTGACATAGTGCTCACAATCGCACTGTTGACTTGTATTAGTCACCAGATCTCATTATCACCCTAATGTAAAATTAAAATCTGTGACTACGCACAGTAAAAATGGCAGATTCAAGTGAGTGGCAAACGTTTAAATTAGAATACGGATAGTCAAGTTCTAGTCATAGAAACACTGATTTAAGATTGAAATTTGACTAGATCGGTAGTGAAAGAAACAAATATATAAGGACTCCACATAGTCATCAGATGATATGGGTGACTATGTGTAGTGAAGTATGGTGGGAAGCACAATAAAGTGGACCACCAAGTGCAATATGTGATCACTTGGAAGTGAATATGAAGTGTGCTGTTTTTTATAGCTCAAAGCTAATTTTGAGCATTTTGGTGTAGTTTTTGAGCATTTTAGTCACTTTTTAAGGTGTCTTAAGGTATCTTACAGGCATCTCCATCAAAAAAACATTTTCAATTGAAACTTAATTTGACCGCTAGTTCTAAATCATGAAAATGAACTTTCCAAAGTCTTAATTTCTTCATTTGGGGCCCTCTATTGTCTTTAGATGATGTTTTTTCCAATACTTCTCGCCAATCTAGGATTGCAAATACGGCCACCCGGATCATTTCTACAAGCGTAATGTACAAACAAAGGGCCCCACAAAGTCAAAAGTGATTTCTGTCAAAACTACAATATAATACGGTCACTTTTCCAAATGACTGCATTCACTTTGTTCAACTTTGTGGTGTTCATAGAGGTGTCTCAACTCAACAACTACGAATGCAAATTTCGGAAGTTGTAGTACATCAAGTCTACTTTCCGTATCCCAAACTTAATTTCCCATCAAGAAGTTTTAAATGCCACTTTCTTGCGTGTTTACACAGCGGGCTGAAATTGACAATGAGCTAAGCACTTTTGTGGTCGACTTTATTGTGCTTCTTCCCGTATATATGACTCTACAAAGTTGTATTATCTCAAGTCTATGTATGACGCAATACAATCACAACCACATCACTATGCGTAGTGATAAAACCATCAGTCACATCACTGAGACCTCACTACAATCAATCATGTTCATTTCATGATGTCAGCATTGAAGACTATGTATAGCCACTACCATATGGCTCTACGGAGTCATATTATTTGAAGTAAATGACTTAATGCAGTCACCACCACAGTACTATGCGTAGTGATAAAATCGTTGATATTTTAAGTAATACCTTACTATGCTTAGTCATATCAGTTAGAAGCTATTTCAGTATTTGTGACTATGGATAGTCAATTAGATGTTACTCCAATGAGTCGTATTTTCTCTACTCAATGTATGACTCAAGTAAGTCACCATCACACTACTATGCGTAGTGATAAAACCATTCATGTGTTGACTGATACATCACTACAATTAGTCATGCCAATCAAAAGATATTTTCGTATTGGTGACTGTAGAGTCATATATGGTTGACTATACTTAGTCACTTATACCATATTGGTGACTAAGTACAGTCAACAATGTATGACTCTATAGAGTCAAATTTTCCCAAGTCCCAGAGCAGGTCCCTATTTGAGGTCCCAAAACACTATAGAAACATCGTATCGGGAACAAAAAATGTCCGATATGATTGCTAGTCAGATTGTCTGAAGCGACTAAGTCGAAATGACTACAAACAGTGCTAGTCACATTTTGGTTTATGCCCTATTCAAGTCATAAAACCTAGTCACATTGGGCTGGATTTGTTGTAGTGGATGGAGGTAGATATCAAGATAACTTGATTTGTGAGCCTAAATTAAGGTCTACAATTACCATAGAGTGAAACCCAATTTCCATGGCTAAAGTGGCACTAGTAGCAACCATGTCGTTTCTCACTTACTATATCAAACAATTTCGAAATTGATGAGTGAGTAGGGTCACAAAAGACATGAAAAAGTGACCTTTTCCACATTCTCCGTAAGTGAAGAGCGACACTTGTGAGTGAGAAACGACATGTCTGCTTGTAGTGTGGCCAGTTTTTGTAGTGTGGCCAACTGTAAATGCTCTTTCTGTCGAGGTGATCTAAGGCATAATGGTGAACGGGTGTGCATTAAAATTTATTTTGCTAGTTGCGTTGTTAGGACTTTTAGGTAGCTAGATTCTGCTGGGCTTGTGGGAGAGGGTGCAAAAGAGACTGCAACCAGGGGTGCAGCTAGCTTCACATTGCATCAAGCATCGCTCGCAGTGCACAGCAGCTAGCGCACAATGCTCATCATAGTGGCCGAAGGATAGTTGGAGCTTGGCACCGGAACTTGGTAAAGCTGTTCGCAGCCAGCACCAAAAACTATTGTATCGCCACCAGGGCAAAAGTCTTTCTCCTTGAGCACATCCAATGCAATCATGTCAACTGAGACTCCGCCTACACAAAAACTCATACTGCCTGGACACCAGGTTTCGGAACAAGACGTCACTGTGGATTTAGATGGAAAGCCAGAAAAGGGAACGCATGATATACTTTTCAGTAAACAATTGTGTGCAAATCACAGCACGTACCTTGTAATTGATGTCTTAATTCAAAGTCTTCAATAGTCCCGAATGATCACTCAGAAGACTGTGTCACAACCTGTGCATCGACGCTGCAGGGATGTCGCAGACGAGCTATACTCATGTATCTGATTGACAGAGTTCACAATCAACACTAGACATCAACGCAAGGTAATCATGGACTTTGCATTGTAACAACGTCTGAAGTGTTATCAAAATACCGCTCTGTGAACAGTCTCCCTGGACGGCTTAGGGTTTATCAACATCAGATTAGACGCAGAGTCTGGATTGCCATGAATTTACTTCCATAGCATGCATTGCAGGTTCGTATTCCGGAACATAGGACTCCAGCTCCGACTGAGTTCACATCCAACATAAACTCAATCATCTGCAACAACAGACTTCACTTGCCTGTCAACAATCTGCTCACACTCAAGGTTACCCAAGGTTCCCAGATCGTAGCTTCATACCTGTTGAGAGCCGGAAGAAGACGAAGATGGCAGACCGAAGGATTCATCACAGACAAGCCCTCGGCTAGAATCACTCTCCATCACACCTTCCACGCACGGAAGAAACTCTCCGTGACCTGACATCGCTCACAATCTCTCACAACCTCGGATGGTATCCCCTGTGAGTCCCAATCCGCTTCTCTCCAGAGCAATGTTTCCTGGATTTTTTTTGCAAGCCCACCTGCAGCCATGATGCCACACTCGCCTCCTTCGAATCTAGGTTCCCAATCCATGCCCTAGCCGTGAACGCGTGGAACGTGGAATCCGTCAATCGTCGGCAGTGCTTCGAAGTCCACACGAAGAGGCAACAAAACTTGGAACCAGGAGCAGTAAGCTCGCAAACATATCCTGTTGTTTTGTGCTTCACGAATGGTGAAGCCGCTCTCTGGTTTTTGAACTGAGTTAGGTCTGGAGTTGAGGCGACTGAGTGATTGTGCGGATGCCGTATTTTTCATGTGACTGACTTGGGTCCTCTGTTTTCTGGCTTGTTTGGTGTTTAGAGGACGCTTCGGAGTACTAGATTTGCTTGCTGTGGATTAGAGAGCCTACTGCTGCAAATCTAGTTGGTTTTTTTGATTAGAAAGTTTGTGAAGTCTAGAACTTTGAGAAGGAATTTGGCAAGTTTTAACGAATGCTCAGAGGTTTTGGTTACCCTTGAAGCTTAAACCCTGCGTCGTGGGAATGCGAGGAGTCTGTTCGGGAGAGACTAGAGAAACGCGGTGTTTGATTAGAGAGTTGTTTGGGTTTGAGCCTGAATTGGAAGGCGGGGATTGGGATTCGAAGGCGGGAGGTGTGATGAATTGGAGGAATTATTCGTCTTCTTTGTAGGCAAGCATCCAGCAGGCGTGTGTGAGGTTCTGCTAGAATGGGGTTATCAATGTATTCCGCAGGAGGAGGTGTTTCCGACCTGAAGATTCATGTGAGCGCAATTGCTACGTTCTTGAGACGGCATGAGTGGCTATGGCGAGCGCATGTTGTGGATTTTTTCCATGTGAGCATCATCCCTCTCTCCTATCGCTGTCTCTCAGAAAGCCAATTCTGAAAAGTAGAGTAGCTCATGGCATTCGTGATGTTTCTGATGCATTATTTTGCATGACTCTTGGTTCACTTCGCAGATAAAATTGTGGGAGAGGGTGGATGAACATTGGAATAGTTTCCTTCGGGTTGCTTCTGTGGAGACCTTGTTGTTACTTCCGTCGGGTGTCGTTCAGGTCAGAGCGCACACTGCAGTCCTTACAACCCTGCTGATGATTTCACTTCCTCTGATGTAATCATATGGACTGAAAGGAAGGAAATTCCTTCCTTTTTGGCTGTTTCTCTGACGATTGTTGAATGGCAGGAGGAATGGCCCGATTCGCTGAAAGAGTTTGTGCAAACAGCATTTCAGTTGTCTCTTTCTCGAAGACAAGTCGATAGCTCCTCAATCATGGTACTCTACTCTCTACCAATTGAGACAGAAGAATTCTCCAACATTGCCAGTCATCTATCAAAGTAGTCTAGCATTTATTTACTTTGGTTCAAGTGATGAAGCTGTGGCTTGACTGATTGGTGGTCCATGTAGTCCTATTCAGGAGTCCCGCAGGCTCCCATTAGCAGTGTGCTCGGTCAGGGGATGAGCATCAAGAAGCTTCATGAGGTAGGAAAGCAAGCGGTTACTTGCTAGAATGTAATGTTTTTGAAGTATACATCCACCCAGGTGTCACTTGTCATTTTGGGTTACTAGTACCTCAGCAAGTTAACCTTCCTTTTTTCTCTTTTGTTTCCTGCTTCTTCAATCTTGTGTTTCACAAGAAAGCCCGATCCTGCTGTGCTCTATTCTTTGAGAGAAGGTGATGAGTAAACTGGTATCGTCCAGTGTGCAGATAGGAATACTGGCAGCGCTTATTGCGGGAACTGCAAAATCCAGAGGAGCCAAAGATGTCATCGACGTGGGAGCTGGCCAGGTGTGCACATCAGCTCTCCAGGCTGCAGATTGTTCGCCCACCTTGCATGTTAATCTAGAAGATGCGTCATTTAATCTGCATATGACTCTCCAGGTTCAGAACATGACTACGTTTGATGCTTGTGGATGATTCTCATGAGACTCGTAATCGCAACAGGGTTATCTCGCACTTGTCTTGGCGTTTGAGTATCGGCTATCAGTGATTGCCGTTGATGCATGTGCTCACCATGCCGATGTGACGAACAAGCGTGCTCTTCGTATCCAGAAGTATTACAATGCACGCTCCCGCAAGGCACAACAAGGTAGTTATGTTCTTCTCAAAAGTCTAGATGACTAAGTTTTGGCATACCATAGAAAGCGACACTTTTCATTCTCTCCCCGTTCCTGCAATTTTTTTGGTGCATTTTTCAAGTATGAGCCATACTATGCTGGTTCCGTGTCATCAGTGGAGAATACTGAACACTCCGTTGGTGACGACATACATAATAGCAGTAGCAGTGTCTTTCTATGGAGGTGAAGGATAAGCAACAAGTGGCTGGGTGCTTCTGTCATTTTTGCAGAGGGTTTGAAGTATCCAGAAGCGCGTGGTCCTCATACGGTCACATGCCGAGTAGGCACTGGGGAATCTCCAGCGGCGTTGTCTTCTCTGTTGCCAGCAATCCAGGAATCTAATTCATCAGGAGCCATCGTTGCCAAAGAAACAATTGCGGACTGCGACGAAAAGTCTGTTTCAGAACTGAACGATTGCGGTGTTGTGTTAGCTGGTCTACATGCTTGTGGGGACTTGTCTGCAACAATGTTAAGGTTGGTAACTTCGATTCGTCAGATCAAGTGCTACTCAATAACATCTTCTATGATTATGTATAGCTAGTTTAGCATGAACAAACTCAAATTACTCAAATTCCTCGACTGTATACTTGTGCAGGACTTTCATTGAGTGCAAGGAGGTTGCAGCTGTCATAAACGTGGGATGCTGCTACAACTTGCTATCGGACGACGAAACCAGCAACGACAGGAGAGAGTTGCACGGGTTTCCAATGAGTGATACGGTGGAGAAGTTAGGGTTGCAGTTGGGAAGAAGTGCTCGTGATCTTGCCTGTCAAGTAAGACCTCGATACACTCCCTCTGCAGCTTTCTCAAAAATCTGTGCCTTTAGCCGTTCACAATGTGTTGTTCTAACCCTCATGCATGGTCTAATTACGTGCAGAGTGCAGACAGATGGAAAGATCACCATCCAACACGAGCTACTCAGAATTTCGAGCTCCACGCCTTTCGGGCAGCATTTCAGCTGGTGAGATTGCAAATTCAAGTCACATAAGGGTCTGCTTCACATCATTCAGCTTGATCCTTATTTTCGACCTCTTGTCATGAACACTTGTCAATCCACCCATTTCCCACCCTAGAAAAGTGACAATCTTCTGACATCTATTATCTGCTATCAGGTTCTAGAGCGATACTACCCCGAGACAGCAGCCAACAGCCCGTCAATAGGTCGTGCAGGTAAGTCACGTCGTAGACGCCAAGCACGACAGTCAGCAATGGAACCCTTATCTGATAACACAAGCAACGATGCATTCCAAGACGATTTATCAGATGTCACCTGCATCACTGCAACTTCTACACAGACTTCACAACACAATTCACAAACATGTGCATCCTCAAGCATCCTTACCTTAGACAAACCTTCTAGACCAGACCAAGAAGACACACCTCCTACTCCTGATTCCGAGCTCGACTCCTCGGAACACCAAGCAGCAAGGTTCGAAGAATACGCTCGACTTGCACTGGAGCGTCTCCACCTGCTCCCCCTTCCACCCTCTCTGCTCAGATCTGCCTGGAGAGAAGTGTCACCTGATCAGGTATGCACAAAAACTCCTCCCGAAAACCTCGACCAACACAACATCTAGATCCTCATATTCGACCTCAAAAACACCTTGGGTCTGATTTTTTTTCTTTTTTTCTTTTGGGATAATGTTGCAGGATTTGGTGGCTCCTTTCTACTCATTGAGAGCTGTACTGGCTCCAGTGATAGAGTCATATATCTTGCTGGACCGGCTGCTGTACCTCAAGGAGCAAGCGGAGCTGGTGACTGGCAAGGAAAGGATAAGTGCAGAGCTTGTGCCCCTCTTCGACCCTGCCATCTCCCCTCGCAACATGGCCATCATCGCCCACCGGAGCTCAAGCTTAGAGAATTGAACAGCAAGCAACAGCAGCATGAGTGTAGACAAAGATGCTAGAATGCTTGTTCCTGTTTTTGATAATAAAGAAGCTGTCTCTCAGTTGAGAGAAGTGGTGGCTTTTACTTTTTACCTCTTTTCTGAATGATGTGTGCTTTTTAATGCAGGTGTTAAAAACAGGTTTGAACAACATGACATAATGGTTGTGTATAGGAATGTGAAGGCCTAGATTTATTGTCCAAATCAAATTGAACTGAAAATTGGTTTAAAATCATTTTGATTTTCATATATGTATTACCCTTATTACACATGATTTCTTGAATCTATAAAAATGAATTCCAAAAAAATTGGAAAATTTGAAGATTATTAATTTTTTACTTTATTGTTATTCTCATTATAAAATTGACTTTTACATGTGTGGCATAAACAATCATGAATTTAAAAGTAACCTTTTAATTTTTTAATTTTTACATTTGATTTGGAACTTAAGATGTGTTGCTTTTAATTAAAATTGTACTCTTTTACGTACAAACTTAAAATAAAAGTGTATCATTGGTATAAATAAGGCCTTGTTATCATATTTTATATTGTATCATCTGCTTGTGTTTATTTTATATTTGTGAATATATTTTGTGGTTTTATATTTTTATATCTTTATATCTTTAAAAGAATTGTCATCATGGCTTCCATCAAGTTTGTTTTGATTCTCTTGCTATCAATATTTATGTTTCAATCAACTATATATGCTCAAAGAGGTCCATTTCCATTTCCTGGAGATGGGAGAGGTCCACCAAACTTCAATGGAACTAATCCCTTTCCGATCCCCGGAAATGGAAGAGGCCCACCAAACTTCAATGGAACAAATCCTTTTCCGTTCCCAGGAAACTTTAATGGAACAAATCCCTTCCCCTTTCCATTTCCATCAAGCCTAACGGGAAATAATGCATCAAATCCAGTTCCAGCTAGAGGCAACAATCAAGGAAGAGGTGGACAAGGAAGTGGTGGACAAGGAAGACAAGGTGGACCACGTAGAGGGGGCCCATCTCTGTGATCTTTTCATAGCTAGTTCTACTATGATTATATCAATAAATCATTTATCTTTGATTTTAGAATAATCTTTTTGGAATTTTAAGCACACGTATAAAAACTGTTGTACTTCATCGATTTAATTTGAAAAACTAGTGCATTTTGCACTTCAATGTAAACCTTTCTCATCTTTTTCTCATTTAAAGCATTTGATTGAAAACTTTGTTTAAATTTTAAAATTAAAGATCAATAATTTGATAGATTTTACTAAAATAATCTAAATAATATTAGAATTAAAAAGCTCTAAGAAGAATTTGTTGATATTTCAAAATCTAGTAAATATAATGTTAAATGAAATGTTTTTAATGGTAATTGATTCTTTGAAAAATCATTTGAAAAAACCATTCCACTGATAATCGTTCAAAATGATTTATTCTTAAAAATCAAAAGAATTCCAAACCAAAAATCATATTATTCATATAAAAGAGAAAATTACAATAGAAGGAAAAAAAGGATCAAAATAAATCTAATTATTTCAAAAACATTATCAATGCTTTATTTCCATATTAACATCAATTCCATAAAGTTCAATTTTCACAAAATCCTCCAACAATCTCAAATCAAACCCTATCAATCCCCTTCCACCACAACCAAACAAACTTTATTTCCAAAACCTAAACCCTTCTTTAATCTTCCAAATCCACTTAAACAACTCATCACCTAACAATCTAATCTCCACACCCAAGAAAAAAATAAAAAATAAAAAACCCTCGAAAACATCCAAGAACTCCAAACCACATCCTCCTTACACCAAACAAAAAAACCTAAAAACACAAAGTCTCGAAAATCCAAAGAAGATAAAAAATAGTCTGGAAACAAAAAAACCTCATCCTCCATATCCAATTCTTGGTTCTTCACTTCCATTCCCTTGTACTGTAGGCATTAAATCATGGGTAACATCCTCCATATCCAATAATTGGTTCTTCACTTCCATTCCTTTGTCCTGTAGGCATTAAATTAGGGGTAACATCCTCCATATCCAATTCTTGGTACTTCATTTCCATTCCCTTGTCCTGATGACATTAAATTATGGGTAAAACAAACAGACACTTACGATAGAGATGGATATTCCTGTCAGGATTCTAATTCCGTGCCCTAGCAGTACACCAATATTCGAGCAGACAATACCTGACTACCACACTTAGCAGATTGTATAACAACCTATCATGTTCTCCATGCAAGAATCTTTATATTGCATATACCTACTCACGGAAATAGTGATCTACACTGTTGCACTTCAAATATTCATGAAAATTTGATAAATCTCCAAAAGAAAATTTAAAAAATCAGATTTGTAATTTCCAACCTAACATCTATTTGTATAAATTTTATCCCCATATTTTTCTCAATCCCATATATGCTAAATGGCTTAAACTGACGGGAAATACCCATCTCTACCTTAATTCACGTCCATCTTCCTAAACCCCAATTTCTCCTCTTCTCATCAAATTCTTGAAACAACTTAACATCAAACCCAACGTTAACCAAACAAACAAAACACCTAACATCAAACAAACAAACAAACAACACCATAAAAATGCAAGAAAAATGCAATAAAAATGCAGACTCCAAAGTTACCTGACATGCTCCATGGCCACAGCCGGAAGCCTTCTAGAAGCTCAGTAAACCCCAACACACACACACGAGAGCAAATTACCAACAAACTTAACGCGCAACAAACTCGAGCATGGGGCAGTAAAACGAGGCTCCCCGCAAAGAGCGAAACCAGAAAGAGAGAGACACCGAGAGAGGGAGAGAGAGAGAGAGGGCGAGAGAGAGCGAGAGAGACGACGATTGTGTCGCGCACTCGGCGGGTGGAGTTCGAAGTTCGACTCGGCTTGCTCGGTTCCTGTTCGGGGACGGGGACGGGGACTTGAACGGGACGGAACTGGACTGGACTGGACTCCACTTCATTCGCATTCAAAGCGATCATCGTTTCCGTTGTTGCGAACCACCTTCGGGGGCTTCGGGCGAATTTTTAGGGTTTAAGGCGCTTCCTGGTCCTCCGGGCACACGCTGAGGTGAGGTGACGGGAGGGGAGGGGAGGTGCAGGTGCGGGCTTAGGTTCACTTGATGGTGCGTTAGCCTCAGATATGTACTGCGCGCTTCTGCGTACCGCACCGCACAGGGAGCTCTATCATCAGCGTCGTCGTCGCCCGGGCTAGGTGGAGGGAGAGGGAGGGAGGGAGAGGGAGGGGAAGTGGAGTGGAGCTTTAGCGGCGCAGTGGAGTTGTGGTGTTTGTTGTCGTTGTTGTTGTTTGTGTGGTGTTGTGTTTCTGCCCTGGTGTGCCAGCCGTGTTAGCGTCGTGCGCCATGGCGGAGAAGCTGTTGGATTTCGCGCAGCCCTTCGACGTCGCGCTTCTTGATGCCACCGTCGCGGCGTTCTACGGCACCGGCTCCAAGGAGGAGGTGAGTTGTTCGTGGTGCTGGCTGTGTGCTGCATTCTGTTCTTTGTGTTGTTTGGACGGACGGGGAGGGGAGGGGAGGGGAGGGGGAGGGAGAGA
Source organism: Ceratodon purpureus (assembly GCA_014871385.1). NCBI lineage: Eukaryota > Viridiplantae > Streptophyta > Bryopsida > Pseudoditrichales > Ditrichaceae > Ceratodon > Ceratodon purpureus. Next base: position 23,393,612 of record CM026422.1, read on the forward strand.
GTTAGTGAGTGAGTGAGCTCGCGATTGTAGTTGTCGGCTTTTAGGTTGTTGCGGATAGTGCGTGGAGTGGTGTTCTTTCTTGCCGGTTTGGTTGTTTGATCTGTGCTGCGATCGGGGTGAAATCCTGGCGATTTGCATTCTTTCTTTCGGGTGCGAGACCTAAAAGCGTGGACGCCGTTGCGGTGTTCGTTGCTCTGGAATTGCGGCTCGTGGTTTCGGGTTCGAGCTTATCGGTTCTTGAAGCGGCTGAGGTTTAGGGAGCCTCGATTGACATTTGGAGTAGGCTCAGCCGTCTTTGGAGCTCTGGAGTGCGGTGTATGGTCTCTTTAGGTTCTGCGGTAATGTCTACTGTTGAGATCCGCTGTCGGAGGAGTAGCGTGAGCGGATGCGGATGACGATCGTGGACTCCTTGAAGATAGACGCGTTGCTAGTGAGGGTGCCGTTGGAAGTGTGTTGCTGGCTTCGTTGGCGGGAATATGAAATTTGATACAGGAACTGGTTTCAATGAGCGATGTTCATGAGTGTCTTGTGTGAGTCTGGGTTGGAGAGGGACTGGTGTTTCGGATTGACGCATTGGTGATAGGTTTCGTAGTCAAGGACACTGTAATGTGATATCCGAGAGTGTTGTTCTGGTCTTGTCTCTGGAGAGGTATAAATTCTTGCTCTCGTGCAAGTGTTGTACTCACGAAGTAAAACAGTAAAAGAAATCAATGATGCAGCTGCGAGGATGAGTTATCGGGACAATGGCGGCTGGGCTTGTGTTTCTTGTCGTGCTGGATATTAAAGATATTAGAACAGATTTTCCGTTTCTCCTCTTTCAGTTCTACAGTACAGTGTCGTTCTCCCCCCTGTTTGGTTATAGTTTTGACAGTTCCTGCTCAAAGACTGTGGTTTAGGACATCTCTTTTGTGCGGCATATGTTTCACTCACTGCGGACGGAGACTGGAGTCTTTGGATAGGTTTAAACGCGGTTCGCGACGGGTTTTGGTTTGTGAGGAAAAGATGGTCGGCGGAGGGTTTAAATCTTAGGTTCCCGCTGATCGCATTTTTTTTCTCTTTGTAGTTTTTGTCTATAGTAAGAGATGTTCCCTGTTATGCCGACACTCTTTCTGGAGAGGAATAGCATGAAGAAAGTTGAAAATGGCTGGCATGAAGAGGACACACTGTTGACCTATTCCATTATATGCAGAGAGCTGCTGCTGAAAGGGTACTGAGGCAATTGCAAGAGCATCCGGATACGTGGACTCGAGTGGTGACAATCCTTCAGAATTCTACACTTGCCAATTCCAAGTTTTATGCTCTCCAGGTAAGGGTGAAGCTTATGTTCTTTAGCGGTTTTTGATTGGCTTTTAATTTTTAAGCTTTCAGGATGAAATCATTTGACAGATTTAATAGAAATCGCAAGGTCTATTTTTTTCATCATAATTTCTTTCAAAATATAAATTGTATACTTTGGTTCCTTGTGATGAAGGTGCTGGAGGGGGTTATTAAATATCGATGGAACGCCCTCCCTGTAGAGCAGCGGGATGGCATCAAGAACTACATATCAGACCTTATTGTGCAGGTTTATTCGATTGTGCATTGCTTTTTTTTTTTTTAACTCTCAGTGTCTCTCATTTGAGTACCAATGAGTTATTGCATTTATTTCTCTATTAGACTTACCCGTTTGCACAAGTTAGCTAATACTTTTTTCCATGTGTTTCTGATTAAAAATATGCTTCAATGCAGCTTTCAAGCAATGAAGCGTCCTTTCGGGCAGAACGCTTGTATGTGAACAAGCTAAACATAATTCTTGTTCAGGTATGGTTGTCCTTTTAAGTGCTTACAAACAAGTGAATGATGTTTATGTTTTGATTTAGATTATAGTATGATGATGCTGGACCTTGATGGATTGTCAAGGTCTTCGCAAATTTATCGTCGTGTTCAAAGAGGTTTTAAATTCAACGTTTAGTGTCCTACAGGGTTCAAAAACGGCCTGATCCAGTTTGTTTCGGTGGATTAGGCTTGTCCAGTACCGAAGAATGATTCAACTCTGATACTTATAAGGATGATTATGGCTTGGGTGCAGGTCCTGAAACATGAATGGCCTGCGAGATGGCCCAGGTTTATACCAGATCTCGTTTCAGCTGCCAAAAGCAGTGAATCACTGTGTGAAAATTGCATGGTTATTTTGAAGGTATGAGTTCAACTTAGTTCTGTTATTTAAATGTTGATGCCTCCTAAGTGAATGCTCTCTATTCGTTCTAATTAAGATATGATTATGCGAATTTGAATGTCAGAGAAGAGTTTGACTTGGAATGTTGAATCGCAGCTTCTTAGTGAGGAAGTTTTCGACTTCTCACGAGGAGAGTTGACTCAGAGTAAAATCAAAGAATTGAAGAACTCTTTAAATAGGTACGCACTCACTTTTGTTATACGAGTTTCTACTTATGAGAATAATGTAAAATATCTCAGAGTACTCAACTAGGACAGGGTGAAGTTCTGTGAATATTATGTTATTGCCTGAAGCATTTGAATTGACCTCGGTGTTTGGAATTGTTGGATGGTTCAACAGTGAATTTCAGCTCATTCATGAGTTGTGTCAATACGTTTTGTCAATGTCTCAACGTCCTGAACTTATCCGAGCAACACTGGCCACTCTACACGCTTTTCTGTCTTGGATCCCACTTGGTTACATATTTGAATCAAACTTGGTGAGTATTCCCTTTCTTGATCTCCTGTATAGTCTTTAATCATAGAACTACAGTACTACTTGTCAGGTGGGCGATTCTCTAATTTTATGTGGTCGAAGCAACAGCGAACAAATGTCCCAGAAGTTGGTGTAAAATTTAATTTGATGCAAGGTTCATCTGGTGAACCAGATAGGAGTCGTGGACTGTTACTCATTATTACTGCAATCCGTGGTGTGCTCACTGAATGGAATTTGCCTGTATGCTATTAACTATTCGTGTTCCTTTGGCGCACTTGCAGCTTGAGACTTTATTGAAACTATTTCCTGTTGTTGGCTATCGTAACCTGGCTCTGCAATGCCTGACTGAGGTGAGTGCATTTGTCTGCACTTCAAGATGTTATTTTTGAATATCTGCTCTTCGGTTTGCAATTTTAATAAGAATCAGACACATGAGTATCTACTTCGTACTTGTTGGTCAGAGACTGAGGAGATAATTGTGATGCAGGTGGCTGTGCTCAGTTTTGGAGACTTTTACGACGCCCAATTCGTGAAGCTTTATACCATTTTTATGGTGCAGCTCCAGGTACATCACCATTTTTGTTCTACTACAACTTATTATAGATAACAGTATTGTGTGGGTATATGCTCCTCAATGCAATTTTTGGGTGTTTTGTCCTTATGCGTCACGGGGATTGGCAACATATTTAATGGCTTTTTTTCGTATGTAATTGTGAATGAATAAGCGTCTCATATCTATATGGATTTATGCATGAATATAGGAGATCATTCGTGCATTCAATTATTGCAGGTTATTCTGCCGCCAGGCACCAATGTTCCAGAGTCTTATGCAAACGGTTCGGATGAAGACCAGGTTTTGTCTTGAACTCTACTTTTCACAAGGTCATTTATTTTTAAGGTTGTCCAGCTCTGAAAAGTTTTTTCTAACCCTGAGCTTGCAGGTCACTTCTTAAAATTCTTAGAGTCGCTAGGATGCACTTCCTCTATTTTCACATGGTCATTCAAGCTCCAAAACAGCTGCATATTGTTTAAGCAGTCTATTATGCTGTGTGTTCATTTTTCTTGGTTTGCTACCTATTGGTGTTCTTGATTCATTGATTTCTCTTTTTGCAGGCTTTCATACAAAATCTGGCAATGTTTTTCACTGCATTCTTCAAGGTTTGGCTCCCCTCCTCACACCTGAATGACCTTATATTAAGTTCAGAAAGCTCCCTTCAAGATTTTGAATCATTAGTTTGAAAGTCTGTCAAACATTTTAAGTCTTATTTGGGTGTGGATTTCAGATGCTTTCTGTGTAGTATGCACTAATCTGCTTGATTGTTCGGGCGTTTCAGTCTCATATCGGGGTTTTGGAGACAACTTCGGAGAATCAAACTGCTTTACTGATGGGGCTGGAGTACCTGATTGGTATTTCGTATGTTGATGATACGGAGGTTTTTAAGGTATGCACGCCTTAATGGTCTTAGCTCAATTTTATAGGCATTGGTTCAGTTTTTGACATTATCTCAAACTTGCGAAAGGTGTTACGGGAGTAAGCGTCATGCAATTCTATTATGCTAGTTGTGTATGCCATGCTTGCATCAAATTTGCAGAAGGTGGCAGGAGTGTCATTTCCTTGTCTGTTCTACGTTTGTCTTTCTTCTGTGCACACTAGTCTATCATGGTGATGATTGTATTATGACTATTGCTTTTATCCTGGTGGCTTCAGAGTATCATGACCAACTGTTGAATGTGTCCGTGTTGGAACTATTTTAGGTTTGTTTGGACTACTGGAATTCTCTAGTTTGTGATCTTTTCCAGTCAGAGTGCAACATGGAAACTCCGGCTTCACCTATTCCTCTGGGTCTTCAGGTAAGGACTGTTCATAAGCAAGTGTGCACGCTTGTCAGTGCATGCTCTTGATCCTTGGGGTGTCTGTTAAAATCTTCCTTTTTCTACATGTTTCTGTCAGTTGTATGATGTTCAATTGATTCATGTAGTTGAAAGTCGTGCCAAGGAAGATGACGTGAGTTCTTTCTCCTGTTAAATTCACAGGTAGGAGGAATGTTGAATGGGATAGGGTCGCAGCTCTCCCATCGCAAGCAGCTATATGCGGGGCCCTTGTCGAAGTTAAGATTACTTATGGTTAGTCGCATGGCTAAGCCTGAGGAAGTGCTGATAGTGGAGGATGAGAATGGCAACATTGTACGGGAGACTATGAAAGACAACGATGTCCTTGTTCAATATAAGGTGCATTGCTGAAGTCTTCATTCTGTGTTTTTTTAACTCTTCCATTTGAGCATCCCTTATCTGTGAGATACGTAATTGTGCATTATAAAACAATAAAGTGAAAATCGTTTTGTTCTCTCACGCGACTCCTGTTTCGGCGGGTGTTTTGCTCCGGTGGTTGTCTGGTGATGATCAATTTCGTATTTGGAGTTTAAATTTACCTCTAGGATTCTTCGTATGCATATTTTTTTGGTTACGTGAACTTCCTTCGAGTTAGGTGCACTTAATGTTATGCGTATGACTAATTCGATTTACTATGTTTATTCAGATTATGAGAGAGACTTTAATTTATTTGTCCCATTTGGATCATGAGGATACAGAGCAGCAGGTAAATTCAGTCCCATTGATGCAGTTAAACAAATCTTTGGAAATTTTTGAAGTTCTATTGTTTCTTTGTGCTGTGCATGTGGCCAAAGGAGCGATGATTTGTGGACCCTGGAACTGTTCTTCTGTGGTCCTTAACATGCTGACATACGAACTATGGTTTTCGCAGATGCTTAAGAAGCTGAACAAGCAGTTAAATGGTGATGAATGGGCTTGGAACACCCTCAACACGCTCTGCTGGGCTATTGGGTCCATTTCTGGCTCCATGGTTGAAGATCAGGTAAATTTCCCAAGTACTCTGTTTTACAGGGTTTGTAGGCAGGTATTGTAGTTGCAAGGGGTTGTCTCATTAGCTGGAACGTTTATCAGTTACTTGTGTGAATATTGCTCTTTGAATGTGAGGGCCTACCTTCACGAGCATTTCGGGCGAAATAGTGGTCTGTTTTGATTGCCTCGATCAGTTTGGGCTACTCTGATTTCTTTCGAACGTACTTCTCTTGGATGTATTTCCCACTCGTCGTGGCGTTTTTTCATCTGTGTACGTTTGATTTTCTGGCAAGCAGGAAAATCGCTTTCTTGTTACTGTAATTCGTGATCTGCTCAATTTATGTGAGATCACAAAGGGCAAAGACAACAAGGCGGTGATTGCCAGCAACATCATGTACGTACTATCATTAAATGCATTTTAGTAATTTGATATTCTATTTTTAGATCATTTTAAATCCATGGATTCAGTTGTGGAGGCAAAGCTTGGGTCTCCAAGAATGTATTATGGCAGACTATATGCAATCTTTGTGCTGGTCTGTTACGGAGGGGGGTCTTTATGAATATTATTGGATTCACTATTCCTAAATGAACAATATTGCTTGCACATTTCAGGTATGTAGTCGGCCAGTATCCTCGATTTTTGAGAGCTCATTGGAAGTTTTTGAAGACAGTGGTGAACAAGCTCTTCGAGTTTATGCATGAAACTCATCCCGGAGTTCAGGTGCGTTGTCTTTTCATGACTTCCAGATAGCTACTTGAATAGAGATTAGCACTCTCATTTTTGCATATTTCTGCTTCGAGGGTTTTGTGCCGTCTATCCTTCTATTGGTATCCTGTCTGGGACAAGGAATTGGGTTCCTTTTTATTAAACGTGATTTTGTTAAGCTTCGACTCCCAGGAATATTCGAGTTGTATAGAATTTGAATAGTGAAGCTATCTTACATCGTTTCGTTTGTTGCTATGTTCAGGACATGGCTTGTGACACATTTCTGAAGATAGTTCAGAAGTGTAGAAGAAAGTTCGTCATCCTTCAGGTATATACTGAATTTTATGGTTGAATAATTTATATCCCATATCCCCTATCTTATGTTCTAACTTTTTTGTGTATTTTTAGAGTTATATCTGATTTGTCTAAATTGCAGCATTAGGGCATAAGTAGGACCTCGTAGATATCGAGTAATATCCTCGTGCTTATTCTTTCAATTTTATTTATTTATTTTTTATCTTATGGAAGTCGCTTATCTTGAATTTCAGGTCGGTGAAACAGAGCCGTTTGTGTGTGAGCTTCTGAAGGGTTTGCCTACAACCATTTTGGATCTGGAGGCTCATCAAATTCATACCTTCTACGAAGCTGTATGTGAAATTTTCTCTCGTTTGTGCAATTTTTATTAGCTAGTTATAATTATTGGTGCACAATTTTCCTCTCTGTTTGTTATGTCAAGTTGTTCTAGCTGTGTCTATTTAGTATTAGAACACTTAATAAACCTGTAACAACGATATGTATGTCACAACAGTGGCTAGAATTAATTCTCAGTCTTATTTCAGGTTGCGTTCATGATACAAGCTGAACCAGACCCACAAAGACGGGATGAGTACCTGCAAAAGCTGATGGAGCTCCCTAATCAGGTTGACTATTGTGCACTTCTTTAAATTAATCGGGTGATGAGATGGTATTAGGCTTTAAAGTTCGAAGCTTATTGTATGTGTGAGCTCGATGTGGATTGCCTTTCACTGATTCTTGATTTGATTTCATGCATGTCCTTCAGAGATTGGTTTTATAACTTGGTACACGATCTCGAAGGTAATTGCTGTTCTTGATTTTATTCTTGGTTGGCTGATCAAGCTGTGTGTACTTTGTGCAGAGATGGGTAGAAATCATCAATCAAGCTCGTTTAAGTGTTGAGTATTTGAAATCACAAGAAGTTGTACGAGCGGTTCTTAACATTCTTCAGGTATGTGTTGTCTAATTTTTGAACATGCAGACTACCAAGGCGGTATTAGTAGAGCAGTAACGAGTGAGCCGTGTCCTGAACCTAACGAGAGAGAGCAGGACTAATAACTTTCCACGTATTTCTTGCTCTTTCTGAAAGTTGGTTACTGACTTAGTCTTAATGTGGATTCTATTTGCTTGTCCACAGTTGAACACCAGTGTGGCCAGCTCACTTGGTCAATCCTTCCTCTCTCAAATATCATTGATCTACTTGGATATGCTGAATGTCTATAGGTAAAGTGCCTCGGAGAACTTTGATTGGTCAAAATATTTGTCTGACTTTCGAAGGTGCTGCTATTCCGGCCCACATGAACTGCGCTATGTACACAATGTTTCGTACAGTTAATTACTCCTCCGTCTAGTTCCTTGAATGTTTCTTATTGAAGGAAGTTCCTTTGAATATACAGAATGTACAGTGAGCTCATATCAAGTACCATTGCTGAAGGAGGACCTTATGCATCCAAGACCTCATTTGTCAAGCTCTTGAGGTAGAGTTCAGATTGCTGGAAGTTATATTCAGTTTCTTCTGATTTCTATGAACCACCATATTTCTACTCTTGGATTTGGCTGCATTTTGCAGTATGAACATCTACAATGTATAAAAGTTTTGAACGATGTATGATTGAATTTATGTTTTTTTCTTTCTGCAGGTCTGTCAAGCGGGAAACATTAAAACTGATTGAAACATTCGTGGACAAAGCTGAAGATACAGAGTTGATTGCCAAAAATTTTGTGCCAGCCATGACGGATCCAATTCTCGGCGACTATGCCCGCAATGTTTCTGACGCGCGTGAATCCGAAGTTTTGTCTCTGTTTGCTACTATTATCAACAAGTACGTATCATAATCACATCTTACTGTGAAGTCTACCTCCAATTTGTTTCCAGGGGTTTCATTAAAGATATTGCGGTAGTGGATGCTAGAAAACCTTTTTTAGCGTGGATTCTTGTTTCATCGAATCGCAGAAGATGAAGAATGAGTATTGAACGTGCCTTGTAGTTTGATAGTTGAAATATATGCATGAAGTAGGTGGCTTAATGTTGTGAGTCACCTTGCAGGTTAAAGGGCGCGATGATGGATGATGTCCCCCGAATCTTCGAAGCTGTTTTTGCATGCACTCTTGAGGTACATAAGGAGGAAGTTCTTCGGTGGAGGATCATTCTATTGTCTTGTTTTATGTTGAGGTGTATTGGAGTTTCATAAGTAGAATTCAGGAGAGATCTGGAGCTTTTAAAGCTAAAATATGTGTTTATACAGATGATTACCAAAAACTTCGAGGACTATCCAGAGCATCGTCTCAAGTTTTTCTCGTTGTTGCGGGCAATTGCGAGCCACTGCTTTCGTGCTCTTTTCACTTTATCAAGCCAAGTAAGCCAAATTTTGACTGTTCAAATGTTAGCAGGAGATTAGCCAAATAACCTGTGTCAGTTTTATCAAATAAGCTTTTTTCAGTACTATTCTCTTGTACTTTCTGTTGGTCAGTTAAGGTACTTATCTTTTTTCAGAGAGAATTGAATTTGAAAATGTGAGTTGTAAATCTGATTTTCTCTGCTTGTGACAGCAACTGAAACTGGTTATGGACTCCATCATTTGGGCATTCCGTCACACTGAGCGCAACGTTGCAGAAACTGGGCTCAACCTCCTCCTTGAAATGCTCACGAACTTCCAAGTAATTCTTGATCTAATAATGTTAAATGATTTGCGATTGTCACAATTTGCTATGGCTACGCATTGGAATGTTCAATCACGTCTCTTCAAAATTTTCATGCGGATTTACAATTGTGACTCACTCTATTTCTGCTTTGTGTATCTGTTTTTGGAATACAGTCGTCAGAATTCTGCAACCAATTTCATCAGAGTTACTTTCTCACTATCGAACAAGAAATATTTGCAGTTTTAACTGACACCTTCCACAAGCCGGGATTCAAATTGCACGTGTTGATACTCCAACACTTGTTCTGCCTGGTGATATCTCGTCCCCAAACCTTTTCCCCTTTCACCTGAGTTCTTAGTCCTACTGGTCATTTTTGCGTGCATTTCTAACATAGCTCCTTTTCAGGTTGATTCAGGGGCCCTGACGCAACCACTTTGGGACGTAACAACGTTAGGCCCAACTGCTTTTCCAACTAACATGGAATTTGTTCGGGATTACACCATCAAGCTTCTCGGAACGTCATTTCCAAATATGACTCCTGTTGAGGTATGTCTTAATTCTCTCTTGAACCTTTCTGTGCATCTGCTCCAAGAGTGACACTTGGTAGTGCATCCGAGTACTGCACAGTAAGCTTTGGATTGGGGATTTAGTTGTGTAATTTGTAAATACCATTTGATTGGCGTGAATAGTTTTGCTTATTTGATTTTTTGAACATGTTTGTAGGTAACAACATTTGTAAATGGACTATTTGAGACCCGAAGTGAATTGGGAGCTTTTAAGAACCAACTTCGAGACTTCTTGATTCAGTCCAAGGAGTTTTCAGCTCAGGTACTCTAATTTCTGTCATACTTCTGGTTTTTCTGTTAGGGCTGGGTACTAAATTTAAGACTGTGATACACATTAATGTGTGAGAGTGCAGACGTCTATGTTGGATCTGCATATTGCATATTTGACTAGTTAGTTCAATCCAATATTCGTTGCGCATAATTTGTAATGGTTGGATGTGAAATGAGAATCTGATGTGACGGAGTTCATGTGCAGGATAACAAGGACCTCTATGCTGAAGAAGCTGCTGTACAAAGAGAGGCGGAAAGGAGGCGAATGCTTAGCATCCCTGGACTGATAGCTCCAGTTGAACTTCAAGACGAAATGATTGACACATAGGCGCATCCCTTGATGACCTCGGGATTTCAGATTCAAGTTGCTGTTCAACCGTCCCCATTTAAACACTGATGCAGCATGTTTCGGCTTCAGTTATTTTCTGTTCGTGTGAAGATGTGTTATTGCTCTCATATAGTATATTTTGGCTGGTACGGGTAGGGGGCATGGTTGGCTTGCGTGATCCCAGGACTCGACTAATGCATGGTGACATGTCCAGAAGTGGAGGATGATCCTGGCCAGGTTGAAAATATCACACTAGGCTAGAGAAGATGCATCTTGTGGGCTCCAGAGATGAGAGTTTTGTGCTCTACGCAGGGAAGAGAAATGGGGACAAGTATAGAGATTGGAGTTCTAGGAGTCAGCCGTTTCTTACTTGTGATACCTCTGAGCAGAGAGATTTTTTTTGTGAGGGCACTGGTGCGGGTTCGGGCAAGCTTGCCTTGGTAATACGCTCCTGCACCTGTCTCATCTGTGTCCTCAGTGGTTGAAGTAGGGCTGTCTCCCTTCTGTTTACTGTAGCTGGCTAATTGCTGATGCTCTGCACATCTCTCTGTGTAGTCCGAACCTTCTAATGCAATTCAGTCATTGTTTTATGCTACCATATCTATCTTCCCCGCCTGAGTCTGCCTTGGTGCAGACAACGCGGGTCAATTCTTCCAAATGCTTGCCAGAGCTGAGTAGTTTGAATAAGTCCTAAGTCGTTGCATACTGCAGGTTTTTCTTATTAGAAAGGACTTTTTGGTGTGCGCATTTAGTGGTTACTGTCTTGTTTTAAACATCTATCACGACATTTCCTGACAATGGGTTTGGAAATGATATTTCATCTCTACGTTTTTTGAGTCTTAGAAACCCTAGACCAACTGCATATTGTTGGTCTGGTGTGTTTAACATCATCTTCTAACTTCTAAGACAGATACAATCTTTGACGGGATTCACTCAAATTAAGGGTCTACACGGAAAGCATTTTAATTTTTATTAGATGATTCTGTCGTACAAATAGGGGATATTTTACAGGTCTATATGTCATTGCAACGGGTCTATATGTCATCACATATTTGTAGTTGTTTCAACATAATATATGATCCTTAGTTGTCACTTGTGACTCGTGAGCAATATTTTATCGAGAGGAACATTCTAGAACCAGTGCTTGGTGTCCTCCATTGAGAAACCTCGCAGCAAGACATCATTCTTATGGCGGAAGCCAAGAGTGCAGGCAAGGAGTTACTTTGTTATTCTATTTGGTGGTCAAAAGAAGTTTGCTTACTACTATGATTGAAAGAGAAATCAGAGAGGTGGAGAGTAATGACACATGCCCATTGTTGCTTTAACCCCTAAAATTCTTCGCAACCAGAACTTGGTCGTTCGACTTCTTGGGCAGCCTCCAGGGACCTCATACTTTTAAAACTTTCAATGAAAATTTTAGTGTAGTTTCCAAAAACTATACTCTACATGTAGCACTTTGTTTCACGTCATTCCGATAAGTATTGCAAAAGTTATAAGCATTTGAAGTTTTCAAAGCGGGATAGGGCAGCAAGAAAAAAAAATAATAATAAATGTTTTTTTCAAAAAAAAAAATTGGATTCATGATTGGTTGATCTATATCTACAATTGAAGCTATAAATCAACCCATTATGAGCAATGGGATAAAAGTTATGAGGAGATATGTTTCTTGGGCAGTTTGGACAAACAAATCTTTGAAGCTCATTTCTAAACTCAATTTCCAATATTTTTGAATGAAATAAAAAGCACTAGCTAAAGACCTTTAAGCACAACATTCTGACCGTTAAGATTGACATTTTACAATTCCATGTCAAACTTATAAATGATTTTCTATTTCCTTCCATTTTGTACCCACTTCTAGTAAATGTTTTATGAAAAAATTAATATGAGTTTTTTTCTTTCAAGATTTTATATTTGAAGACCTAACTCAGTTGTTAACATGGCCTTGCCATTCAATCAATTTCTGACCCATTCAAAAAAAAGATATTAATTTCTAAAGTTCAAATTTGTCACCAGATTGAACCCCAAAAAATCTTCTTTTGCAACTTTGATCCTTATAATCTAAGAATCTAACGGTCATCTTGCTCTCAAATTTTGTGCTTACTTGAAAAACCAAGTTGAGTATTAGATCTTACGGTTAAATGATGAAAAAACTAAAAAAACATATTATTTCTTCTCCAACTTCCAAATACTGCGTTTTTCATGGTTTTTTGTGAGATTACAGTCAAGGAATTTTAGGGGTTAAATATCCGTACTCTTGGTTTAAATGAAATTTGAATTTTTTGAACTAAAAACATTAGATGCATTTAAAACTTTAGATGTAGTAATTACATGTGACGTTTGGAAGTAAAGCAAATGTATTCGTTCTTGAAGGGAAGAACTTATTTCTGTTCTCCCAAGGTTACAATGCCAAGACATTTGATTTATAGAAGGTCATCAATTCTTTGATGTCTTGAAGTTAGGCTTACGCTCATTATGCTTGAGCCCCACACATACTTGGGAAAGAGGGGTATAAGGTATACACACCTATGACCGATAACTTAAGTATTTAAGTATAGTAAATCTTGGGTTTTGAATAAAGAGTTATTTTTTGTGCGTAGTATCATAAGGTTCATGAAGAATGAGCATTTTTTCAAAATTAATTCAATAAAATTCAAATTACTACAAATGTTTTTGTTCAAAAGTGGCCCAGACCCATGACTGACATATAGGTTTATCCATGACCAACAACAACAGAGAGTAGTGAACAAACATATGACTTACTTATTTCCATCACAGTCACAAAGGCATTCTATTAGCAAATGCATCCTCAATCTACTGTTCATCAAATTTTCAGCTACTTATTTGTCATCGGAAGCCTACATATCAGTCATGGATGCATTATCGGTCATGGATATGTATACCTTATCTTTGTTTTGGTCATTAGAGGTGTGTTGAAATTCCCTTTCATTCTCCAAATTCAAAATACTCTAAAGAACAACTTAAATATAAAATTTAAAATTTGAACAATAACTATGTATAGTACCATGAAACAAATAATAACAAAAAACCAAGAAAATCAAAGAAAAACTCAAATTTATATTAGATTCGGATGAAAATTTAAGGTTGGATGTAAACATCATTTGTATGAAAACGGTAGAGCGGATGGTAATTATACATCGGATAAAAATTGCGATGTAGATAGAAACTAGCAGTTAGATGGAAAATTTAATGAAAGCAAGATTTCTAGATGGGACTCGTTTGTTGAATGAAAATGATCCATTTGATGAAAATTGTCTATGAGATGAAATTGTCATCAATGTGTATGGATGAGAAAATATTAAGCCTACTGCATTACAAATGTCCATTCATTGAATGATGGGCATCATGGGCAAAAAATAAAAGGTTGAGATTCTTCAGTGATTATCTAGATTTATAGCAAATCCTTCTAAAATAACTTTTGTATCATAACTAAGAATGCTTTAAAAATTGTACCATTAAAAAGTTAGCACTAAAAGGCATGTGTTTTAAAAAAAAAAAAAAAAAAAACCAAAAAAACAATTGGAGCTTACAATATCTTGCGTAGATGTACTACGACTATAATTTGGTCTCAAAGAATTTTAGGAATGAATGATGGTGTTAAAAAAAAATATTAAGAATTTAATACAATGGATTATGGATGTATACAACATTAAGAAACCTTAGATTTATTATTCAAATATTGAAATAAAAAATACGTAAAATATTACCTTTATCTAGTTTATAACAATTAATAAGACAAACAAAAAAAACAAAAATAAATTTAAAGGAAAAACACATTAGATTTAAATCTAATGATATACTTTTCCATTTAATCCTAAAATAGATGTATCTCATGGATATAAACTAGTCCTTATTATCATATTTTACATCATGTCATATGTTTCTATATTTATGATTATATTTCACTCTTCTTTTATTTATTTTACATCTCATTTTCTTTTTTATGACCCCAATCTAAGGACGCTAGAGTTCGCAGCTCCCCATCCATTGTTTTTCCTTGTGTTGATGGTGGAGCAGCCATGAAGATGGACATGGATGATCCGGATGATACGGTGAAGAGATCCAGAAAAAGGATTTCACCAAGCTGGAGCTCAAGTCCGACCACGCCAATCGTCCGCTCTGGGTGTGTGCCGATGGCCGCATCATTTTGGAAACCTTCTCCAGTTTCCACAAGCAGGCGTGTGACTTTCTCATTGCAATTGCGGAGCCAGTTTGCAGGTAGTCAGTCTTCCTACGAGAATACCTTCATCATGTGATACATGGTGAAATAGCAAGTATGGAACTTGAATATACAATTAGGTGAATAAGACTTTTCTTAGTCACTTGATAACCCATTCTACCAGTTGCTGTTATTGTGGAATAATCATGTTGTCGATTTTTTGTGTTTTTTACAGAAATCCTGAAATCTATTTTTTATGATTTTTTATATTTTTTGGTGGTTGTGTGCAGGCCAGAGTCGATGCATGAGTATAATTTGACTCCGCACTCCTTGTATGCGGCCGTTTCAGAGGGCCTTAAAACGGAAGAGATTATCAAGGTGTTGGATATGCTGTCGAAGACCAAGCTACCCAAGGAAATTGTAGATTTCATCCGGAGTTCGACTCTCAATTATGGCAAAGTCAAGCTTGTCCTTCGGAAGAATCGATACTTTGTGGAGTCACCGTTTCCAGAGGTTACGACCATCACCTGCACCTCTGATCATGATGAAGTATATTGCAGCTTCTTTCTTTGTGAAAGGTCAATCCACGAGCCTTCACCAGGCTTGTTTTTGTTTCGTAAGCGCCTTCAGGCATTCTATTGCAGCCTGGTTATGACCGGATCTGCTTTTAATGTTTAATCTTGCAGGTTCTGCAGAAATTACTACGAGATGACGTTATTTCACGAGCAAGAATGACTCCCACTGGGGTGAGCTGCGTGGTAACATTCAGCACAGACATATCTTAATTGTTATTCCCTCGCCGCAATTTGCTATGAACATGCGCTTGGAAGTTACGTTGGCCTTATGCTTGGTCTAAATCATAACCATGCCCAATCTAATTATTAATGAACATCTGCAGGCACCTGGAGCTCGTGCTGAAGAGAAGGAGCTCCATTCTTTTGAGATCGATCCAGCTGAGGTTAGCTTATGACGTTGTAATAGTATTTTGAGGGGCAGTTAGAAGAGTAAATGGACAAATCCTAGTCTTCATTAGCCCTCACTGTCGAGGACAAACTGCAACTCATATTCTTTGTACGATTGACTTGTTTCGTTGAAGCCACTTTTGGTATTGATTGGAAACATATTCATCACATCATAATCGTTGTTTGGAAACTGGTGTTTGAAAATTCAGGTTGAGCGTGTAAAACAACGCTGTCTGCCAAATGCTCTAAACTTTCCCACGCTGGAAGAATACGACTTTCGAAATGATACTGTAAGTGTTCCTATCCACTTTATTCATAAGTACTATGAATATTGCGCATCGACCAAGTGATGACAGTCTATGTTTGATGTATTTTGGGGTGGCAGGTCAATCCAGATTTGCCCATCGAACTCAAGCCACAGGCCCAACCACGGCCTTATCAAGAAAAAAGTCTGAGCAAAATGTTTGGAAATGGTGTGTTACAAAACCTTTTATGCAGAACGAAGAAACGTTAGCAATGACAAGCAACTACTTCTATCACTTCAAATACGTAATGATCATCTTTTTATTTACCGCTTGAAACCCTTCATATACTGGCAGGACGCGCCAGGTCAGGCATCATTGTGCTGCCATGTGGGGCTGGAAAAACACTTGTTGGCGTAGCAGCAGCTTGTCGAATCCGCAAGAGTGTGTTGTGTCTGGCTACCAATGCTGTGTCAGTTGATCAATGGGCTTCTCAGTTCAAATTGTGGTCGACAGTTCGAGATCATCAGATTTCTCGGTTCACCTCGGACAGCAAAGAGAGGCTTCGGGGTTCTGCTGGAGTAGTGGTTACCACTTATAACATGGTTGCTTTTGGTGGCAAGCGATCAGAAGAGTCTCAAAAAATTATTGAAGAGATACAAAATCGAGAGTGGGGCTTGCTTCTAATGGACGAGGTACCTCTTCCTGTTATTTTCTCCTGGGATGTGTTGGCTGTGAGTTCTAATGCATGGGCAGCCCTCGGCGCTTTAAAGTAGGTTCCTGAATGGAGTGTGACACTCTCTAATTTGTGATTCACCTTGAGAAACCTGATGTCAAATTTTAATCGTTATGTAAAATTTGCACGTTGTACCAGCACACATGTTTCGGAAAGTCATCAGCATCACTAAATCACACTGCAAACTTGGGCTTACTGGTGGGTATCTTACTGGCTGACTTAGTGATTCAAGTATTTAATTACTGTGATTCATCTTCGTGTATTTCTTTCATCTTTGTCCATTATCATGAGTAAACGAATATGCTACTTACGTTGTCAGAGATGGTGACGCACTGGTTTTAGATGTCATTTCATTATACCAGCTGAATATTGTGGATCCTGATTTAATTCGTTTGCGTTAAATTGATACATTTTTTAAATCACTTCTGCAGCCACGCTAGTCCGCGAGGATGCCCGAATCAGTGATCTTAATTTTCTCATTGGACCCAAGCTGTATGAGGCATATTGGCTGGATCTCGTGAAAGAAGGGTTTATTGCAAATGTCCTGTGCGCAGAGGTCCGGTGCCCGATGACCAAAGAATTTTACAAAGAGTATCTCAAGCAAGAAAACTCAAGGAAACAACAGGTGGGTCTCCAATAATGCACTGATAATGCCAGACACGAGGGGTTCCTGGACTTCTGGGGAATAAATTAATCACTGTGGATGCAAAGCTTCTAATTACCCGCTTTGGATTATGGACTTTATCACGGGGTCCACAGCAATATTTTCTTCAGTATACTTGCATTGAATCCCGCTTCTCCAAATTCCTCATTCAAAGTGTTTCAATTTCCGATTGCGGTTGGTTTAGAAGTGGTCTATAGTGTAATAATCTCTCCTGAGTGAGATGTCTATGCTTTGATTTCAGAATTTTGCTTCCTTGTTTTGAGCGTAGTTTGTGAATTATAATTTGTGAAGTTAAAATTTGTGAAACATAATTTGTGAAGTTATAATTTGTGAATCATAATTTGTGAATCATAATTTGTCTATAGTATTATTGTGATTTTTGGAATTTCTGTAGTTTTTTTATACATAAGAGAATTGTAAGTATTGGATATCTAGAGTCTTTTCTTGAAAAAAATTAAAATGTTAAATTCTTTCATATATGGAAATTGATGTTATGAAATTTTCAACTTGTTAGAAATATGGACATGCATATGATTTCTTTGTTTTTTTTAGATTATTGGGACAATTAGTCTAGAGATTGTGATTGTTTGGGACACGAGATACATGTTAATAGATTTTGTCTTTTTTATTATACATATGTCATTTTATTTTATTTTTTGAATTGATACCAATTGACTACTATAAGTAATTAGAAGGAATTTGATGTTTATTGTTAATTTTTCAACTGACGTTAATGTCTACAACAATCAAAATCTAAGAAATCCAATTTTAATAAAAGCAATGTATATGAGTTATATAACGAAGAATCTTATGGTTATGATATTATGGTAGTCACAATGTGGGTGTGGAAATAAAAGGAATTTTCTACACACCTAAGATAGTCTTGTAAAAAAAGAGCAGTTGCAAATTTTGATAAACATGTGATGATTTATAAATCTTCAATGCCATCTTAAAGTGCCTAGTCAAAGCTACTTCACAATGAGTAAGTTATATTCATACCATCTTTGTGCTTGCTTGTCCCACTATACAATCAAGTTAGAACTACAATTGCTCATTATATCTATGTTTCTCGTTATGTGCTCATGAAGTCATTAATGTCCATCTAAGATTTCCAAAAACTCCAATGCCATCTCGTAGCACTTTATTATAATTGAATATACCACCCTTTGAAGTTTTTGAGTATTTAGCATTCAAACATGCAATTCCACTTACTAATCACTCAATAACTTCATTCATCAAGTAGTCAAAATGACCTTCTTAGACAATTTCTCGAACTAAGTCAAATCTCTAGAGGCTTTGGCACATATTGTTACCAACATACCAAATTATCATCAAATTTTACTTGAATTATTGTGAGACAAAGAAATAGCAACCACACATTTTAAACTACTATAGATAGTTCTAGCTAATTGATTTCATGAACTAATTGTAGCACTAATCTATCTTGAAACCTCGGCATGGCTTAGATCAATTAAGTAAACTTACAAAATCTACGCATGTATGGATTAACACTTCTAAAAGGTCATCACATATCAACTCGTCAAATGAAAAACAAAGATTATACAATTGGGAAGGTAGAAAAAAGCTTTGATTTCCTTAGCTCTTCTTTGAATTGCAAAGTAGCAATAGAATGCCTTACACTCTCTTTCTACACATTTAAACAACTATATGGAGAATTGGACTGGAATGGTTATTTCTTAGAGGTTTTTTGGCAATAGTTGAAGTCTCTAATTGCACTCAACCACAAGAAAATGCTTAAGTCACCCTTGACAAAAAAGACTTGAAGAAACACTTGCAGCAATATCTCATCCACCTTAATGGCACATATAGTATGGTAAAAAGCCCTTCTAAACCAATTGCACTCAACATGATTCTATGGATTTATTAACAACTTCATTAGTTGTGAAAGATTTGCTTAGCTCATACTTCAATATCTATTTGGACACCTAGTGCAAGATAAGAGTTTTCTGTAGAAAGACGCCTTACCTTGCAAATGTCTTGCAACTATTATTGTTTCATGCGCAATAGTTCTCTAAAATTGTAGAATGATAAATTAATTCACAACCAACCCATCATATAATAATGTCAAAAATTTTGATTTTCTCTTCGCTCTAGGAAATTTTGGTATCCAATTTTAGTTATATCATTCCAATTTGGACAACAATTACAAAATAGAGAAACTAGAAAAATCCTATTATTCTAAAAGATTATTGCCCAATATGGTTTACTACAACACTTTGTGCACACTATATATATATATATATATATATATATATATATACATATGTAACTTTGGTGTAAAAAACCAGCTTGAATAAAAGCTCCTTTAAATCGTAAAAATGTTGTTTGCAGGCCGCATGGCCTATTCAAAGTCTTTTAGGATCCAATGCTACTTTTTGGTGGTGGGGCTCTGTAAAAACTCTTGAAATTATATAAATTTAAGTGACTACTACTGGCTGTACATCTTCCAGTGTTTGGTTGTATATGTTGTTTGTGTGTCTTGCTAGGTATTTTAATTTTGGGGTGTGTTTTTTGTGAGCACCCAAGTACCAAAGCCATATTTACTAAGACTACAGGCAATTTGCATGAGTAGGAAAGCAACTTGAAGAACCTCTTGCGGACTATAATTTCCTGCATAACTTTGAAATTTGATACCACCCATCACCCCAACATAGCTTCCCACATGAGATGAACTATGTCGACTCACCGCTACAAACATTAAACATCTATACTAAGTCATCCATCTACGACATTGCTGGATTTGAGGCTAATCAATTGCCGCAAAGTGTAGCAAATTCCGACGTGAATCTGCTCAAGTGAGGGCCTCCTCTGCTGGTGCCTGCTGCAGCAGATTCTACATCGTCTTCGTGTATGGTGTGTGTTTGCAAGTGGTGTTGTACCTGGCAAGATTGGTGATATCGGCCACATCATTCATAGCAAGATTCTTACATTTGAAATATCTTATATTCCAACCGTGCTCTTTTGCCATATTCTAGAAATGGCCCATTGTCCACAGAAACTTAATTTTTCCAGTTTACAATGTGCAGACTTGTTGCATTTTCTAAGCCATTTTGGAAAGGCAATTAATTGTGCCCCGATATGATACGATGATGCGGGATGTCGTGGATTGAATTTGGAGGTGCATCCATTGCACTTGCTTCCGAAGGACAACGGCGTGAAGGATTGATACAATCTACCCTCTATAAACGTTACATCTATAAGTGTTAATCCTTTCTAAATGTTAACTTTCTTCTCCTCTCTACATATTGCACACTATGAATGTCAAGCGTGTTAACTGTTAACAAAATGGTACTCTCTTCTTTGTAAATTTGACTTTATAAATGTTAATAAATGAAATACAACAATAATATGGATGATAAAAACTATACATCTAGTTACATTCCTCTTTCTCACCATGTGTTCGGGCGAGGCACATGGCAACGAGGGTGGAGACAAGCTTGAAATTGGGAGGGCATCATCAATGGCGCCGTGGTTGTGTGTTTGAAGAGCAAACAATCGAGACAAGTGACCCAAGCACTGGTCTACTTTGCACAAGTATATGAGTTTGTTGGTGCACATTGAGAAACATTTGCAAGTTGTGCATGCAAATGAATCTCATCAAAGAAACATTGATTCATACTTCACCCGTAATTTGTAAACTTGATGTTGAATAAAGTTTTGATTAGGTTTGCAATTTATGAATGATATTCTCTCACAAGGACTCTTCACAACTACATGTATTTATAAATGTTAAGATTTGTATATTACTTTAAAAAGTAATTTTATAATTGTTAACTGTTAACACCTCTATAAATGTTAACTTTGATCCACTCCAGAGGTTAACATTTATAGAGGGTGGATTGTACAAGGTTTGTATGAATCTATATTGTTGTGGGCAGTGAGAGTGTTGGGCAGTCTGGGTATTGCGGTCAATCTTGCCGAACATGTCAATCAGGGCTGTAATTTGGTACTCGCTTTGCATCTCTGACTGGACTCGTTTTGAAGGGTAGCAAGTTTTGCATCTCCATTTCTGATGATTTTTTAGTCAAAATTTGGACTGGTGAAGGTAAAGGTGATGCTTCTGGTCGGATGAAGAATCAGTGGTATCGATGTGTCCCTCATGTTACTCACATAGCTCTCAGCCTGCATCACTAAAAGAATTGCATGTAAACTTGAAGATTTCTTAGACCACAATTTGGTAGAGGAAAGGTCTTTTAGTTGCTTTTAGAGGTATAACACCAATTGCAATTGATGTCCTTTACCAAAAAGAGTTCATCACTAGGAGATCCAGGTAGCGGAGAACAATGGTCCCATGAACCTGCACATGAAACTCATCACCAATTCTTTGCAATAAAACATTATGTTAAACCATGAAAATTGGCTGTAAAAATTCACGGAAAATGGAATTTTGCTCTTTTAGAATTGAAACTTGGAGAGCTTGATTAAAAGTGCCAATGGATGCAAGGATAATTATGTAAGACATAACTTTTTGACAATTTTATGATAGTATTTAATAAAAAATAGAATGACTCAAATAGGGTATTTGTATTCGTCTTGGACCCGTCTGTACAAGATTGGTATTCTAGTACTGGTGGTGATACATTCTTGAGAAGATATGAGCATAGTTGATACGCTCTTCTCGCCAACAATAAAAGGTAGGGTTTTCGATGGTGGTGTGTGTCTAGGTGTAAAATTGTCTTGTAGTTTTCTTCTATAGAACTTGGATAGTCAACTTCTTGGAAAAACTCAGTTTTGTATACATTATTCATAAAAATCTCATGACAATAGAAATTTAACACCATTGTTGTACCTGAGATGGTCCATATTAATCTTTAAAATTCCTTCACTATGTCTAACCCAAGAATCAGTATCAAATTATTTTCTTTAATAGAAAGCGTGAAAAAAACCAAAAATATAATTTCTAACGCATTACCAATTACAAGATCTAGCATACATTTAGTATTCTACTAGAAAAACATGCCTAAAATTTTTACAAAATTCAAGTGTATGAATTTGAAAATTATGAAGTTTGTGGTGATCTTTTGAAACCTATCCAAGTAAGATCAAACTTTGATTTTTCTTGATGTCAAATTTTAGCACTATTCTAGGCCAAAATTCTTCCTCAATATGGTACATGTGGTATTAATTTTTGTACACCAAATTTTAGACGCAACAATGGGGTGTTGGATTATGCAAAAACGAATCTTCTAAGGCACACATGTTTATTTTTTATTGTAAATACACATTTGATTCTTGTTAATTCAATTTCTTATAAGATTTGAAGCCAAATGATCAAAACAAAAGTTATATGTTCTATCAATGTTCATGTGCTGAATTTAATTTTTTTTCTGCACTTTGCTCAAAACTATGTGAAAACTTTAAAATTTCTATAAAGTGAAAACTAGATGTAATTTAGAAAACAACTTGATGTTAAATATTGCACCTTTTTTGGTTATATAGATTTATATGTTTTGATCTTACAAAAAATTATTTATGTTTCTTCGAATGTTCAATAGTTTTAATTCTACTATATTAGAAATCACAAATTCAAGGACTCCACAAGATTGAAAAACACTTTCAAATAATAAAGTCCACTTAAATAAAATAAAATCCACCTAATTTAATTGTAAATACAATCTATACTACTTGACAAACATGCAAAGAAGAAGAAGAAGAACTTTGGCCCCAAAGGAGTTGACATGAATATAGTGTTTGTTCATTCTATTCCCTAATCCGATGGCCGTTGGACAAAGGATAATGAATCTAGAACACAAACGTACATTTATAACTATGGCTAAAAGTCAAATATGATTATGCAAATTATGTATGATAAATGTAGGCAAAGCTAATAAACATATCATTATTCAATAACCTACATTTATTTGAATTTATAGTGTACCTTTGTAAACTTCAAAAAATCTCTTAATAAAGCTAGCATTGCAATAGGCTAATCAAATTTACAAAAATCCATTCTAGAACCATAAAAGTATCAAATCCTTACATTAAAGTAGTTCCCCATTTCTAAGGAAAAATAAATGTATAAAAATTCAACCATGAAGTAAATTCAACAATAATAGCTAGATGTACTATAGTATCTTATATAAATGTGGATATGGGTGATTAAATAATCATAGCCCTTCCAACTTTATCCAATCCATTCCTTCAACTTTATAGGACCTATCATCTACCAATTCTCTTATTCTCAAAGAATTTGAGAAAATCAAATTCACTATCTCTCCAAATGAAGGCCTTTTTGCTGGATCATGTTCCCAACAATCACTCAATAACCTATGTTTCCACTCCTCTACATACTCTGGTACCTCAGGCCGTTTGCCACCTATGACAGCATCCATGTAGTCATATCTTGATTGACCATCAAATGGTAATTTCCCTGTCAAGATCTCGTAGCAAGTCATGCCATAGCTATATACATCTGACGCCATTCTAAACACCTCCGGCCTCTTACTAACACTCTTCTCTCTACAAGCCTCCAATATTTCTGGTGCTCTAAAAAGTCATGTTCCCACCACTCCAATGGAGCATTCATAATCCGCTACAAAACATTGAAATTGACCATCAACATGTACTTTAACAAGCACATTGGATGCCTTGAGGTCCCTATGGACAATGTCACGACTATGCAACCAACTCATCCCAAGTGCAACATCAAACATCAATTCTTCAGCAACTTCTTTAGAAAATGGTCCACACTTATTGGGTGATATCAACTTCATCTTGTCATCAATGAGTCTCCGCAAATCAAGATGCTCCTTTTTCATAAGGAATGCAAACCTTCCATCTTCCAACAATGTCCCACAGTGCACGGAACAATGAAACCTTGGAATTTGTTTAGGTGTAGGAGACTTCCAATTTGCCGCTTGCTCCATTCTGTACTTCAACATGCCATGGGGCCATTGGGATTGCAAGTGACGCAAGCGGGTGCCCTTCTTAAACACCTTCAGCACCCACTCACGCCCATGTTCCCGATCCCATTCACTGGCCTTTAAATCACTCCAAGTGACGTTGGCATGGAAGAGCTCAGCCTGGCCCCCCTCCGCAAACTTATGCCCAATCTCCAACGAACCATCACTGTAAGCTACTTCAGTGTCATAACCAAATGTGCGGAAGAAATGACACCAGGTGGGATGCGATTGCAGAGCCAGGAACACTTCCATGTTGTCGGCCTCCACATCCTCTTCAATGCAGTCTGAATCGAAGACCCTGAGATCACTCCAATGCGACTTCGACTGCTCGATCTGTTGCGCCACACTCTCTGACGAAACCTCTCCCACCAGATAATTGCTCGCACTGCGATTAGCCAGGTGCGGTGAAGGCGATGAAGCTGCATCCTCAGCTGCACTTCCTGCGACATCTCCAGCTTCGCTCGATCTGCCCATACATACACAAAACACGTCTGGCAAGTGGCGGACGCACGAGTTCGTGTTTCCCATCGCTGATGCTGAACTCACTCACTGGCTGACCTTCCCGTCGGATCTGAGGTTTTGGAGTTCAGAATCTAGAATCTGGAGACAACCAGAGGTAAGCGCTACACAGTCTCTTGAAGGCGGGACGAGTGCGAAAGAATCAGGGTTGCTCAAGGGCGACAACACAGAAGCGAAAGAGTGATCTAGTGGGAAAGCGATCGCGAAGTGTCAAACGAAGAAGCGCCGTACCTCACTCGTGCGACAGAGAGCAGTCGAAGTAGGGCGATATCCCAAGTGTGCGGAAAACAGAGGCGGCGCTGGCGTTGTAAGAAGTCCTCGCATGCGCAGATGTGCGGTCGGAGAGCACAAACCCTCTTGAAGTACTCTTGAAATGGTGCGGCTGATAGGGTTTGGCGAGGAAGACTGGTTAAAGACGTACGCGCTTGCCTGAGCGGAGATTCGGGACGTTGCACCGCGTGTTTGGCGACAGCATCTAGTGGCCCCAATAATGGATATGCTTTCTCGGGGAGACGCTTGATATCCCACTGTAGTGCGCCATAAAAAATGGTAAGCGAATTTTGTGGCAAAATTTCATTCAAGAAACAGTGTCCTAGGTTTGGAATAATTTATGATTTTTTCTAGGATGCTCCCTAATTTTCGCTGCTGCTGGGAATTGGATTGTGGATTGCAGACTCTGAGTCTGTGAGTCTACTGAATCCACAGAGGAGCTAGTCGACGGATAATTCTGCCCATCATGGTGAGTTTCTG
This sequence comes from Ceratodon purpureus, assembly GCA_014871385.1. Lineage (NCBI taxonomy): Eukaryota > Viridiplantae > Streptophyta > Bryopsida > Pseudoditrichales > Ditrichaceae > Ceratodon > Ceratodon purpureus. The sequence goes on from CM026422.1 coordinate 23,418,940, forward strand.
GTTATCTGTTTGGTATTGCGTTGTTTTCAGAGTTCGAAGGTGTAGAGACCCGTCGGAGTTTGTGTTTGCAATCTAAAGTGAAGTTTCGATGTGAATTCATGATTCTCTGCGGTTGGGTTGTTCTGGCTGGTTGATTTTTCTGGTTACTGATTCCTGGTTGAAGTGCGCGGGAATTAGGGATCAGGGCACGAAAACTGGGAAGCAGATGACAGAGAGCGAGTGGGAATGAAGCAGAGAGCGTGGTTGTGAGCAAGGTCGTAGCATTGGATAAGTGAAGTGACAGGTTGTGATCTAGAGAACCATTTCCTGGTTTCTTGGGAGAGAGTGGGCGAATTGCCTCGCCTGCGTGGTGGCAATCGCATCGGATGCTTGGGTTCCGTCGTGAGCGAGCGCTGCAAGAATTCAGGATCTGGTGACAATGGGCGACAATGTCGTGTCCAAGGAATCGGAGGCCACGAGCACGCAGGATTTGGAGGACGATCACTTCCTCGAGCAGTATGGGTACGGATTCCTCGTTGGTGTTGTTCTTATGTGCTATATTTTGCGCAGCTCACAAGGGTTGGGCCTGAATGAATATCTTTAGAAAGGGGTGGAACTGGCGCTTCTAGTGATGGAAGAATATTGGGTCCTCTTCGACTTGTCTAAACATTTTGTTAAGTGACATGGTGACCGGTTACTGTTGATCATGTGGGTACTTTTGTAGTTCTACACCTGAGATTTTTATCTCGGAAATTTTCTTCGCTCCCAACACCCAGAGGTTTAGGGTTTAGTATTAAGAGTCAGTGTCTCATCACTCTTAATGAGGGTGGACAACTGCAAATGGGGTGGGGAGGTGGATTCCACCTTGAATTGGCAGAGAAGGAGATGTAGTCTGGAACAGCGTCTTGATGTTCTACTGGAAATGCTTTGCTCGGCGAAGTTTTCATATCATCTAAGCCCCGTTTCACGATTGTGTCACCTGTACGGCTGCTCCTCAACTATGTTTATTGTGACAAAGATGGGACTGGCATAACCTCACACTTTGCACAATAAACTTGTAAGGCAGTCGTAGTCCATTGAGGAATTACATTCTATTTGTTCACAAATTTATGTGCAGATTGGGGAGCATAAGTGTCACCACAGCTCCAGAAAACTCAGTGATGAACTTCATGAAGCTTGCTTTTGCCGAGGTATGCCAAATGGTTGTTCACGGGAATTTTAGTGGTTTCTCTTTGCTTGTTGGTCAAAGAATTTTGTGCTTGGTCGAGCAGGGTGATCAGTAGTGACTTTTGACGCAGGCTAAGGGAGCACTCGCAAGGTTGGAGGTGCCTGTCGGGTATGTTTACTGTTCTTGCATGTAGTTCTATTCGGTGTTTCACATGCTGCAACTGTCCACCTCTCTGTTCAGTGATAGGCTGTGATATGTGATATCGACTGAGTGATGTGCTTCGAGTGGCATCTGAAGGTAGTAACTTAAAACTGTGATATTCCGGGTCAATACCCCAAGGCTGAGAGCGAGTTGGATATGGGCTTGTGAAAATCATTAGTATGGAAGTCCATGTTGCCTACTCAGAGTGGAGCTGATGATGAACAGATGTGTAATTGTGAAAGATGGAGAGGTCATCGGCCGTGGAAGCAATCGCACAAATGAGACAAGAAACGTACTTTCCTTGCTTATTCTGGCATCCGCATGCGCTAATGCTTGTGTTAACTGATAGGTGTGCAGAATGCTGACTGTGAATTAATCGTCAAAGTGTGTAACAAGCGCAGAGTAGTATGTCCTTTTGTTTGTACTATCTGTTTATTCCGTATTTACCGAAAGGAATAGGAGTACTGCATCTGCATATAATTTAAAACCTGTAGTCCAAAATAAGACATTTGCAATTAGCGTGAGGAGAGTGACATGCGTTTTGCTTCCTCATATCTGACCATTTTGCACATGGTTGTGGTGGGATACTAGGCAACAAGACATGCTGAAATGGAGGCTATCGACATGGTGCTGTGCCTTTGGCAACAGTCCTCTACAGCTCATAGTGACAATGTGTCAACTGAGGGGTTTCAACAATGTGATTTGTATGTCACTTGTGAACCCTGCATCATGTGTGCATCGGCTCTCTCGTTACTAGGTACATATTTTGTGCTGGGATATGGTGGGAACAAAGTGCAAAAATTCTGGATCCAAGCATCTATTAGTTAGCTTCTGTCAACGTTTTGGTTCATATTCATTTTGCCTTTTTGATGACGTTAGAGTTTTCTTTTTCATGAAATCCCTAGTAATATCTTTTACGTTTTTAGGGTTAAACATTGATATTGTCTTTAGAATCCTTGTCTGAAACAACTGGTAATTAGTGGTGGATATCTAATATAGAAAGTGATGGATCCGCCTTCTTTGCAACAGGGTTTCGGAAGGTGTACTATGGATGTGGAAACGACCGCTTCGGTGGATGTGGGTCGGTGTTAGATATACATACTGATGGATGTGCCCCTTGCGGTTTGAGGTATTCCCTTCTCCTTTGAGGTGCATTAGAAACTTGGTTAATACAGATAGCATCTGAACTGGGGCTCTGGAGTGGAGGATAACCAATGAAGGTGATGTTGGAAATGAAGATTATTAGGAGCAAGTGAAAATGTTTTTCAAAACACGGAACGATTAAGCATGTCTCGACAGATGCCAATTGGAAATGTGGCTCCTTGTGGGTTGAGACAGCAAGTTGATGCCCCTGTACTTCCTCCATCAAGTTAGTTATGTTCACTTTACCAATTTGTACAAAGTTATGGCTGACTATGTGGTTGCTTTTTTGTTCTTATCCAGTCACGATCAAGCTGAAGTACATGAAGTGCAAAAGACCAGAGTATTTGAGTGTGTGGGTGGTTTGATGGCTGATGAAGCAGTGGCTCTATTCCAGGGTTTCTATGAGAACGGCAATCAGAACGGTAAGTCAGGTGCCCTGCAATGTGAGTGCGATGAAAACGTTAATTATGCGAATGAAAGCCTTATTACAAAGTTGAACTTTGAAGATTCGCAGGCTTATAAATATTCTCCCTGGGACCGTGTTAACAATTTACTTTGGTGTATCGTGTTTTTTTTCTTCCTTCATGTACAGCTCCACGGCCACATAGACCTGTGCGCATAGAGAAGTCTCCACAGCTTGGATTATGATAGTTGCCTTGAAGCGTAACTTTTTTTTAGGGGTGATAATTGAAATCCAATATTTTTTTCATTGCCCACGGAAGAATCCTCGTAGAGGTTTACGTTGGAACGATTCAATGACTCCGAGAGCCATATATGATTGTGTTGGACCTTTTGGAAACATATGAAGTGGAAGCAGCTGAAACAATGGGACGGGTGTTTTTTGAGCTGGAGATATATCAATGAGAAGTATGACATACAACCATGTAGACCCTTCACGTTAGAAACAGAGATGTAAGAGAATCAATTCATATGGTTTCGCAATTTTGGAGAACTAATAAAATGTGCTTTTTTTCACTGAACATGCATATTTTTCTTGATCATGTGCCATACAATCTCAAGAAACAAGTCGATAAAACGGCAGGATTCACCGTCGATATTATTTCTGGTGTAGTATGAGACTAGAAAAAAACTGGTCCGTTCTACAAGGGTATCAGGACTTTAACTACCACTGCAGCACACTTGTGTGAGTTTCCGAGGAGATTTTCCTGAATGCAGACTTACAAGAGGAAACGATCAACTGCAAGCATGCATTTACAAGGTAAAGAGGAGAATATCCCGCATAAAAATTTGAGAATATTTTAGACAGCAGTCGTCGAGGGATTCTTTCTCTTCTTAGATTTCGTTTGTGGTTCTTCACTAAAAGTTTGTTCGTCATTTCATTACAATTGTGGACATCAGTTGCAGGAAAACACTGATTTATGACTATATGTTGCTAATCTCTTCATAAAAGCAGACGGTTGTAGGTGTTTATCGACACAATCCGTGTCAGTTGCAGAGTCGCGACATCTAAGTCTGGTGAAGTGATCTTCAGAGGAGACCTTTACGTTTAGATCTATAACAAGAAACCCGTGACCATGGAGTACAACTTCTGCCAGGGTCTTGTGATTGCTGGGACCTGTCAAGGCAACGGGTGTTGTGTGTGAGGGTGATAGTCTCCGCGATCAGGGCCTAGTGGCCAGAGATGGCAGTCAGTAGAGAGCCTGAGCTTGTCCTTCGCAGAGATGTCTCTATACTTGATTTGAGTTCCGAAATCGAGCTCCATGCTGTTCTTGTGACATTGTCAGGTTTGCCAAGGACGAAATGGCTGTCAACTTCAAGTTAGGTGCGTATGCTCATAGTCTGTGTAGGGTATTATTGTTCCGTGGTTTTGATAATGGCATTACAGCATGTATTGAAATTAAATATGCATAAATTAAAGTGCAAACTACGTAGACCATGGTGTTCATAAATCTATTGTTTTGGGATAGAGGAATAATTTGTTTGCTTTATTATTATGCTCGTGAGGTGATTTTTTTCCAAGGTATGCTTCACTATGGCAAGAGACAGAGAACCTGATATTTGGACGCTGCCAATACATTGAACTGTTTGTTGACATGGTTCTCTCAATTCTTGACCTACTGTAGATCCCTCCTTGGGGCAAGTTGGTTGCGACATATGTACACGAACCTCTAATTAAGGAAAGATGAGTGCAATGATGCCAGTTGTTTTCAGGTTTTGCAGAGTACAACGACGGTTTAAGAGACACGGACTGGAAGCTTGATCTGGTGCAGCTTAGATCCAGACATCGTCTTCTCAGAGATGTATTCTTAACCGTTGGATGGACATAGTTCCCTGCGCTTTGCACTCGATTTATTCTATATAAAGATTTCCCATGGCTCTAGAATTCCATTGCTTTACTCCCCGATCCCTTGCCTTCTGAGCTACCCCTGTTTTGCATAGTGAAATGCGGTGTTTAAGCTCATTTGATAAGCTGAGTTATTTTTAGAAAGTCACAGAGTGTTTCTGGTTTCTGGCTTCTGGTTTACAACCATTGTATTTGCTAAAACCATCTGTAAGTGGAACTGACATTATTTAGTTTTGTTGATCCAAGCCTGCTTGCTTGCCTCTTTTCTCCATACGATGTGGAAAGGATCGTGGACATGCTCGTGCAAGTTCATGAAACCAAGTGGCATGCCCTGTGCCATGAGCTTGCACAGGCATTCCAAGACTCTTCCACATTCTATCGTGGTTGAAAAAGCCTAACTTAGTGGGGGTTTCATGCTGGTGTGTGATCTGCATTCGACGACGCTCGTTGAAAAGAGTATTGCTCGGTATCAGTTTTCTTCGGTACTTGTCGAATGCAGCTCATACACAAGTGTGAAAGCCCCCCCTAATGTGTTGAACCCGGAGACTTTGTTTAATTGTGCAGGGAACTAACTCTCGGGGAGTTACTCATCTGGAATATAGCAAGTTTGGGACATAAATATCGCCCGTTCATCCTTTTAGTGCTTGCTATATCCCGGATGTGTCACTTCTCAAGAATTCTCTATGATTGCTAAGCATGAACTCCTGTGATTTGCTTACTATGTAACCTAAGGTTATGATTCTTATCTTGTGTTCGCAGGTGAACTGCAGTCACGGTCTTCAAGATAATTCGACTGTATCTGCAGCGTTGATAATGGCATTTGTGCTGTGCTGTTGGGTATTTGAATCTCCAAAGCATGCAGGGAAACATAGCTGATAGGTTTTTCTCTAGTACCTTCGATGTCGTGCATTGTGACGAACATTGTTATCCACATCGGATGATTACTTTGTGATAAGATCAGATGACGTCCTTCATGGCTGCCTTGTTTCTCATTTCGTATCCTCGGTTAAAATAGGGAAGTGCTCTCTCTACTGAGCACATAACATTCTGTGTTGAGCAACCGAAACATTGTATAGCAAAATGCACAACTGGTCAGTAAGATGTACTGAGATGATTCAATGATACAAGACAAGCCTTGAATAGAGGGATTTATATGGTTGGTTTTTTCGTAGAGTGAAACCCATTATACGATGCCTGATCATGTACCTATTCGATTTCACTATTTCCACATACATCTGAAGGAGGTTCATCTGGTGCTTCTCGCTCGGTGTAGTACATTGTTTAGTTAAAAGTAGCAATCACTAAAAGCAATGACCGGTCCTCATGACAAAAAATCTTCGTGCAGTGGTCACACATGTCCTTCACGGAATTCTTAATCTTTTGTGAATGTCTCAATCGTGGTCAGTGGTGACGTACAACCTTTACCAACCAAAGCTCTTGCTTGCGTGTCTGGATGCATCCCCTTATTGGTCAAGATGTTCACTAGAACGCATGCTACGAATAAAGTAAACAAAAACCTTTGATATTCATTCTGTACTAATCACAATTTTCCAAATCACACACCTGATCCAATTTCGACTGAGTTTTAGAGGAGTATCCAATTCTAGAATTACCCAATTGATGCATCACTCTGATATTGTACCGGTTCCACTGCAAATGATATTTCCAACCCAACAAAGCACGTACCACAACCAAAGAAAATGTGCAACCTAGCTGAGTTGAAGTGAAATTGTCTCAGTTCTAGTGCTTTAGCGCAATATCTTACGTTACAAGCTAAAACCCTTTCATTCTCAGGTACTCCTTGTTTAAAAAGGGCCTTCCCCACTTCGGGAAGTTGAAGCCCTGGCTTTAATCTAGTTCCATTACTATCGTAACTTCTTAACATCAAAAGCCCGGTTGGGGTTCCAAAGAAAAGAAAATGTGCTACGAAAATTCAGTATCTTGCGTATCTGAAAAGCTGCAGCACTTCTTATGGTAGAAGATCATGCTGGACAACATGATTGCCTCTCTGCCAGTGCTGCAGCTGGCTGAGTGACCACCGTGCACATCAGCACTCGAGTTGTCCCAGTACCTGAGCATAGTTGATAGTTCTAGGTGTTGTGATTGTTTTCGTTTCCTCTACTGGTAAAATGGTAGAGTACTGTGCCACTACCGAACCATGGCTCAAAAGGCCCACGCAAGGATTAAGCAGTAAGAACCATAGTGAGGAGAAAAAGAAAAAAACATCGTCCATTTGCAAAGGTTTTAGAATCAAGTGTTCATTTAGTCACTGGATGAGTTCCATATAAAACATTTAAACACCACGATTCATGCTGAACCTTGCAGTCAGGTGTAAGAGAGTTTACCAGAACTCATCAGAGCATTACATCGCATGTACACAATGTTACATAACAACGAACATGAGCCAGAATTGATGCAACAAGGAACCATTTCACATGAGAAGTTGAACCAGAACATCAGATGCAGTAATACATTGTGAAAACTAAGCAGTGAAATGTACTGGAACCCTCCAACCCAAAAGAACTCCAGAGTTTGAGCATGAGAAAGGGAAACCCATCCAGGGGAGGTGTAGTTGCAAGTGATAAGGAGATATCATTATCATGAGCATCTAGTGATACAATAGAATACAAAAATTAGTGCTTAACGATGATGCTACAACTAACTCCCTGTCTGGAAAGACATCTAATGGAGTGCTTGCCACACATCGGTAAGTAAAGATCTCGAAGCAAGGATGACTAGTCCCTCAGCGCCGAAGTAAAGGCCTAACTCTCTTCTCCCGAGACTGATGATCACCCCCAGTAGGCCTATTTTGCATGTAACCAAAGCTCTATAGCAAAAAAATTAGGCTTCAAATGAATGCATATATACAACCCGCATTTGGTGCTAGGCTGATGTAAATCCATATTCCAAATCCACTACAAAAGACGCCAGAATGGTACTCCTAAATCATCCAAAGTACCTTTTGCGGGAAAATATTTCAGTATCTGTAATCTTGATCTCTAGACAGAGATCTCATCGAAAGTATAACTATATCACACAGGCATTGTACCTAAGTGACAGGATCAGAAGCATCAGGGCTGCAGGAGGTCGACCCTCCTCAAAAAAAAACACCCATCACTTGCACCAGTACCGGCCCCCCATTAGCATACAAAACTTCTTCCTCCTCGGCTCCGAATTCCTCCCTTCGAGAAATTCCTTGCAATCCGCTCTTGCATCAAGCTGCTCTCAAAGCCTCCCGATCCTTTGATCTCCTTAGACCTTGATGGCCAACTGCTTGAACCAAGTAAAACTTCCAAAGAGACTAGAGAAGCCTCTGTGAGTGCTCAGAAATGGGAACCGGACGATCTTCAGGAACGAGGAAAAGCTTGAAGACAGCCCGGTGTTGTTACTTGGTTCGTGCTGTGTGTATGTCGCGGTGGCGATGTAAACCCTGGCGGCCTTCTCCACCAGGGGGTTCCTCATGTGCACATGGCGCATGTTGGGGAGGGAGTGGTACGAGCTCAGCTGGTTGTTCCATTGCTTGTTGCTCGTAGCAGGCAGAGAGCCGGCCACCACATCTCTCAAGGACGTGTACGAGTGAGACCGCACCCTGGTCATATCTAGAAGCTCGGTGTCCCTCCGGTTCAGATGGATATGGCTCAGCGACCTCCACACCTGGCCAACAGTCACGGTGTTCGACTTCACTAACGTGGTCATGGAAACTCTCAAGTTGTGTAATCTACTCTTTCCACAGAGCCCTGCAACACAGAGAAGAAAATCTCAGTCCCAAACTCTTCTCAAAACACCCAGACATTCAACCACCACAACAAAACCTCCCCCTTCCACCACAACAACCACCATCCATCACCTAATCTACTCATCACAAACCACTCCAAACACAACAAACACTCAAAACTCCAACAAATCCCAAACAGTAGCAAAACTCACTTACCGACAAGAAAAAAAAGATGCCGCAATCTCCGAACCAAAAACTCAGCTTCCTCCACACACACCAAACGCTCCCAAAAACCACCACAACTCAAACTCAACTCTCAACTCTCAACTCCAATTCCTGCACCACAAAATTCGCCTTCTCCACCGACTCAAAACTCCCACTTTTCTCCACCACAATTCACTCTTTTCCTGCTCCAACCTTCTCGAACCCTCTCGAACTCTCTCCAAATCTCTTCAACTCCACTCCTCTTCTTCAATTCCAGCCTCCAACTGCTCCAATCCTCCTCACAAAAAAATTCCACACCAAAAACCAAAACTCGAATCTGATCCTGGACCAGATAATTTCTGACAAAACTTTCAGGCTACCAAAAGAGGTGCCGAAGTGGAGCTCGGAAGCTCGACTAGGAGCTTATTTCTATGATCCTACAGGGTCCGGGAGGCCCAGGGAAGTGAGGAGGGGGGGCGGGGGGGCTTGGTTTTAGAGGCCATGGGGGAGGGGGAGAAGGGAAAAGCAAAAGGCTGGACGCGTAGCCTGAGGAGCGGTGATTGTTGGTGGGGGCCCTGGAGTGGCAGTGGGGCGGAGACTGCGGTGGTATCCGGGTATGATTCCCGGGTATCACCGTCGGATGCTGGCATCAGGTAGGTGACCTGCACATGGGCCACGTCTGCGGTGGGGGGCGTGGTGGGGAGGGAACTTCAGTTTAGTTCAGTCACGCATGGTAAGTTTTTGGGGTTTACTACTTGCTCCACCAAGTTTGGGGAGATTGTTTTGTAGCTCTAGTATTCACTCCAAGGTTTACATTACGGGTGTCAAAGTGAGGAACATAACGCACTTAAATGTGGTAAAATTTCCTATATTTTAGTGTAATTTTAGTTATAGATGAGAATTACAAGGTTAATTAACATTTCTTTTTATATTTAATTTTTTTAGACGTTAATAAGTATATTCACTTATATGATTAGGTTAAATCTCCTCACCTCCTCCATAGCACACTTGCCAATGTCAACCTTGTAGTTACTAAATATTTTTATAATAAAGGAAGTTTTATTACAATGTATAGAGTTTTATTATTACTCTGTCATCCCTTATTGCATTTTTAGGGTATTGGAGGTAACTATATTTAAATTTCTATGTAAATAGTATTGGTGTATGTTTATGTGAAAATTTAGGTTAGTGAGTTATAATGGATGTTGTTTTGGGAATATGTTGTGTAAATGGTCAGTGTGTAGTTTTATTATTGGATTCTTTAGCGAGAGACAAGAGTTTTTTATTTGTATAAATTTTAGATAGAGTTGAAGACAATTGGTTTTCTAAGGTCTTTCTTATGAATGTAAGTTCAAATATTTTTTAGATCACAATTTTTGGACTTCTCAAAAAATTGTTATTAGAATATTGAACTTCCTAGATGGAAAAAGTAAGATACATAACTTGTAGATACATAACTTGTGGCAAAATAAGTTACACAGCTTGTAGTGAAAAAATATACATAAATTTTTTTATTTTTTATTTTTGAGTCAAAAATAAAAATCCAATAAACATAAACTTTGGGTTTGCAGTGTTATATAAGACCACAACACAGAAGAGATTGTTTCGCTATGAAAATTGTTATTTTTCAGTTGGAAAAACTAACAATATAAACAATCATTTTATTGGTCATGGGGTGCACAGTGTTTGATGTTTTGGAGAATGAGTTGGTATAATTGGGATCCTGGTCAAGTGATTACCAGGATTTTAATACAATTTAGTTGGTATCTTCCTAATTTAGGATTGTCTGCAAGTTCATTTCCCTCCTTCTGAAGTTTTGCTGTTGACAAATTTAGTTTGGGAATCATTACATGTACAGTGGTCCGCCAGGCCATTTCTCCAGGCTCATCAGGAAACATCTTCGCATTTCTTTTTGTGTGGCAACAGAAGTGATCCAAAACATTTAAATAACCTTTTATTCCGAACTTGAAGTGTTGATATTTCTCAAGTGTGTCACTGCTGACCTGCCTTGGTCCAATGCAACAATCGGTATTACGTTGTTGTGAAGCAGTCATTGCAATTTCATAGCAATCATCATAATATTGTCGGGCAATGTAAGTCATACATGTGGTTTGGTAATATCCCGCTCGTAATATCGGGCTTGTAATATCCGGCGAAAGCAAGTCAGATTTTTCAGGGAGGATTTATACAAATGCCTTGCGAGATACCAAATTGCAGGAAATATTACATGCTGCAATTTTTTATGAACAAAGTGGGTGGCACTAGAAAGTTGGTTTAAGGTTAGTGCATAACAAAACATTAGGAAATACTAACATTAATTATCATATTTAGCATAGAAATATTCTTAGAATTCGACTATGTAATGTTGTGTTACCTCATGATTCAGATTTTTTAAAATGGAATGCCAAATTTACAGTATCATAATAGAGTTGTTTGAGAATTGATTGGGGGTTCTAAGCCTTTATGCAATGAATTTCATTCATTTGTGACAAACACTTTAATTGTCTCCTCGCTTCTTTGCAAGGAATCTTCAAGTGCCTCTCAAACCCACAGCCAAAACCATGAGTTGTGAATCATTTCTGGATGACTTTAATGCTCGTAAGTAACAATACCATCATGTGAAGGTCTGGGTTGGATCGCTTGACAGAGCTGATTGCCATGTAATCCTTCTGCTACAAGATAAGTTTTTTTTTTTTTTTTTTGGTGCAAAGCTACAAGATAAGTTGGCATGCAGTTTGCTTGCGGAACGAAGCAAGTGATATACACCGGTGTGGTTGGCCCTTGGAGTGTGAAACCCAAAAGGACAGGCAGCAGCCACAGCCACAAAAACCCCGGAAGTCCGAAAGTGGCTAGAGCCAGCCTTGACCCCACTGGCATTGAAGCCTACCCCCAGCCCCCACCCTTGCCTCTTGGACCGTATTCCTATACGGATTCCAGCAACAGCTTCAAAGAAGCCACCATGTTTTGCACTGGCTAACACAAACGCTGACTTTGCAGCTCTCATCTGTTTAGGATTTGACCAACATGTGCTGATAGTATTCAGCTGATTCAGCTCTTACTGATGAGATGGTGAGGTGCAATATTTTGTTGTGAACATTATGCATGAATTTACACGAAAACCCATTTACCATCACATGTGTCCCAATTTTCCAGCCTTTAAAAAAAATCCAGAATTTATTACAACATGTTAGCAAAGGTATTGAATGCTTGTTTAATGTAAATATCTTTAAAGAAATATCTAGAAAGAATGATTTAGTATGAAGGATGTTTTGTGCAATATCTACAATAATGTATGACAACATCACCAATGCAACGATGTAATAGACGAGGATCATGTGTTTACCTATCAACATATATAAGTTACTTCCAAATTGTTGATATTCCTTAACACTCCTTCAAATGGTACGAGGACGTAGATCTTGAGCATGACATAAAAATGACGTGAAAAGACACCTCATATAGGACGGCTCCTTTTTAGTGAAAAAAAATCAGTCCATGCAATAATTGTGGTGAAAAAATTGGTATACAATAAAAGATAAAAGCATTAGTTTACTAGGTCTGAAGCGTATATATGTTGACACCTGAAAATCTTTGCAATGAACACTTGAGGAATTTTAAAACACATATATGAAATGCTTTGAGGCAAGCAAGATCTCCATGCATTTGACCATCCTCCAGAATACTGGAAATGTTCTAAAGCATGCCCATATGGTGCATCAAAGAGCTGAACGCGCAAGCAAGGTAAAAGTTGAAGAATGTTATAATCATATGTAACTTATGTCTCAGTTACATTCCTATAGATGCCAATAAAGAATACACCCAAGGAATCTTTGTGCTGATGCCATCCATGGTGTCCACATGGGTATTGAGCAATTTGAAAGCATCTTCCAGCAGGCTCATAAATGCTTCTTTTTCTCAGAGGAGGCAGTGTGAATACGCCTTTCTAAGGGGCTTTGGGAAATTGGGTGCCCACATCACATTTGGGAATCAGAATCTCCACATTTCCTTGAGGATTGCTACACACTTTCCGGGAGCCCTGCTGGCATGGACCGAATACCACCACATGAGTCTTGTGCATAAGCATGAAACATCACAAAATTGAGAGTCAACTATGTCCTTGAAACTACAATTTGGTCAAGGAATGGCAATAGAATATCACTTCATTGCGACACACTTCCCTCTCGTGTGTAAAATGACCATCTCTTGTGAACTTAAAGGATTCTTGATATCTAACACATTGAGTGAATGTACATCATTTATTTGTTTTAGAAGTAAAAAGCATAAATGTATCTATACATGTCTTGTTTTAAGCCACTAGATGGAAGCCATGTCTATGGGAGGTACGTTTTTGTAAGAAGAGGAAAACACATACATTTTAGCTTCTTACAATCATAATTGGTTTAACCCTTAAACGTCAGACCCAGCCCTCGATTAACCCCTAACTATCCTTAAAACCCAAAATGGATTTTTGCACTTTCAGGCAGCCCAGATGGAGGGGTTAAAAGTAATATTTTTTTTCAAGATTTTTACTGGATGCTCCCTTTACGGTAAGGTCTATGTAGTAAAATTTTTGAAGCCAAATTCCAATTTTAGAACCTTCATTTAGAGATTTTAGGTTTCAAATCCAAAACGGGCAGTCTAAAATTAGGTCTTTTTACAAAAACAAAAATTGAAATATGTTCATAACCAAATCACTATTCAAATTCCATAGTGACCCAAGTCAAAAAGTTTACCAATTTTACAAGGGCAGCCTCCAAAACTTACAAAGACAAGCTTCAAAGTTTTTAGAAATTTTTGAATTTTTCCTTTAAAAATTTGTCAAAATTCGAGATTTTTGAATTTTTGATTTTTTTTTTCTTCTGAAAATCACAAATTTATGAAGGTACCTACTCACCGTTCAATTTTTCTTTAGCTCACAAATTGTTTTTGTAATGCATGTTTTACTATTTTGTCGATTTTATACCTTCTTATAGAAAATAATTTTTATGAAGGTCTAAAAAGCGTTTTTTTGGCCTAAATTTTTGCATGAGCATACCCAACCTAGTTAGCTACATGGAAAAAAATGTGACCAAAATGTTTGAAGTAATAATCATCTAGTCTCCCTTTGGCCCATTTGCACCATGCCTCTCGGCCAAGGCCCAAAAAAATATCTGCTGAAACTTTGAACACTACGATCTCACTAATGAAAAACATCCAACGGTTGAAATTTGAATCAGTTCTTCCAAGTAAGGTTAGGTACAAGATCTTACGGTTGAATTTCCAAAAAAAGATAAATAAATTATTTCATATCCTCAGGAGCGCATAGTAGTAAAAAATGGCAGTTTTGAGGATTTAAGCTCTCAAAAACACAAGGAAATTTAGGGGTTAAACATCAGGCTGGATTATTTTTTTTGAGAGAATCTTACTCATAACTTACATTCCATTACACGGTATTGTATTTTTAGAATGTCAAACTGAGCACCTTAAAGAGATCTATACTTTCTTAGAATAGAGCTCAAGCAAATTAACAATAGAATAATGCTTAAAATGGAGTTTAAAGGAGATTTTGGGAGTGGTATCAGGAAAGCATATGACGTTTAAGGGTTAATTTCATCCTATGTGGCCATTAAAATGAATTTAAATTGTTGTTAACCCCTAAAATTCTGAGGGTATTTTTCATCAAAGCTGCCTCAAAACAGCCCCTCTTCAAAGCAAGGTGGATTTTGAAAACTTGGGGTCTTTTCTAGTACATCTAACCGTAAGATCTTGTAGCTAATTTCCACCAAATGTTTCTATTTCTAAATTTCCACCAAATCTCACACACTCATTCTTCACCAATTGCAAGATCGTAACGTTCAAAGTAGGAAAACAAGTTTTTTTTCCCTGCGAAAAAAGGAGACAACAGAGTTTTGAAGGCCCAAAAAACCTTTTTTTTGCATTATGGATTTTGGTGGTTTTGATGCACGTCAAAGAAGACTAAGTTAGCTAATTGCGTGAAAAAAAAATATATTCAAAAAAGTTGTGGAAGGTTTCCAAAAAAATCATTTTCCGCTAGGGGGTATACTGAAATTCACAAACAAAGGCCGTTTTTTGACAATAAAAATAGCATATGAAAAAAAATTGGATTGAAAATCCGAACGGTGGGAACATGCTTTACTACCTTCTCTATACATAGAAATTTTTATTTTTGAAAACTATCAAAATCTCAATTTTTGGTGGAATTTCAAAGTTTCTTCTTTGGGCAGATTTTCGCAGATTTTGGCAATTTTGGGCAGTTTTGGGCAGAAATTTCTGCATTTACAGTGGCTTAGAAAATTTCAGCAGCTGCCCAACAAGCAGCGTTTGACACTTAAACCTTCATAACTTTTGATCTTGATGTTGGAATTGAAAAATAAAAATACCTACACGAGGATCTTCAAACGGCCCACCTTCAATAAAAATTTCAGAAAATCCCGATGTAAATTGCATTGATAGGTACATGCCCAAATTCCAAAAAAGCACAAATGTGGATGATTGTCCTCTAGGGGTTAAACAATCGATTTGGCTATAGATCAAAGAATCAAATCAATTGTGTTTTTCCTTTTTTCTTAGATTGATGTTCTTTGTAATAATATTACATAAATGTTAATGTGAAATATTAATATATAGACAAATTTGAAATTCATCTTGTTTTATGCAATGATAGATGTGAAGGCTTAGATTAATTTAGACTTTTATTACTTTAAAGAATTCATTTAAAATATAAACATTATAGTTGAAAGTTAAAAATACATTTTCTGAATATTTAAAAAAACCAAAAATCCATTAGATTATTTGTCATGTCGTCCATGTATGTTTTTGGGACATATATGAAACTCCACATATGTTTCTTGAATTTAGATTCATTTTTCATGTTGGAAAATACACTTTTATTTTATCCTCTTCATTTCTCATATTTCCTTTGTATTCACAAATTTATCTCATGACTAATACAATTTACGTAACCCCCTTTCCGGATTTGCTCCCCTTCTACTCAGTAGACCTCTCATTGTGGAAATCTCTTCGACGAAAACATCCTAGATTTTCAAGTGGAATTCCCCCGACGCCGAAAATCTAGGCGGCAAAGATCATTTTTGGTTAGGAAGTATGATTTTCACCAGGTATACATCGGGAGAGCCCCTCCCCATCGGGGCTCACAACATGGAAGAGGCCCTTCAGCTCCAGCCAGACTAAGCCCTTGCCCTTCGCTTCAGGACCTTCCCAAGCCGCGAGCCCCTATCGGGAGGGGCTCTCCCTTAACAGAATTCAACCAGAGATTGAGTTCTGATAGTTGAGTTGTGTAGATTCTTATTTAGTTAAAATTGGCCCAATTTGGGTGGTTGGATCATAGGGCGCTGTAGCATCGAAACTTGGTGGTGGCTTAGGGGGCAGGCAATCAAATTGCTTGCTGGCAAAAGGACTACCAGTTTTTTCTGTTCAAATCAACTCATTCCTAGGTGGCAACTCCATGGAAAGATTTGGTGACTTGGACACCAATTTTCAGCAGGACCCAACTAGTAATCCACGTCACGACTCACTAGTACCCAGAAAAGGTGGATTACAAATGGAGGTAGTTATGATGAATTTTCCAAGTCATCTGCATTTCCTGAATTCAAGTGATGCTTGGAGCAGCCATATATATGACAGCAAGGCCAACTATGGATAATTCAGTAATATGGGGGCTGATCATGGTGAGGACCACAAATGTCCAAGTTGGATGGTGTGCGAAATACATTCCTCGTCCCCAATTCAAACTTTTGCTGACCATTTGCAACTCTTTGTGTTTCAGCACACCAAGGCACTATGAAAGAAAAGACTGCTGCATGAGGTGATCGTAGAGTATATCCTACTCAAAATTGCAGCACCCAAGAATGGCGCCATGGATTTTCTGAATGATTGCCAGGCACATGGATATGGGAATTGGTTGTGTGAACATTACTCCGTCCTAACATCTCCTGGAATAATATGAGAGTAATTGATGCTCAAATATTGCTTTATAAAACATAAATCAAAATGCAAAATGCAAAAAACCTAAATTTGAATTAAGTTTTATAAAGCAAGTAAAATTTTCAAAGTATTTTGTTTAAAATAAAATAAAAAGAAACATATGGCAATATAGTGTCAAGTAACATTTTTCAAACCCTTAAAAGCCAAACCTCAACAATTTCAAAATCTTGAATGATGATATTCATCCATGTAGGAGTCCTTGAATCTTAAAATGATTTTGTATAGCAAAACCTTTTAAGCAATTATATATGATTAGTAGTATTATGAATGAATATGTGTTTGGCCTTTGTCACAGATGTACTATCAACATTTGTTATGCGCTTATGTATTTCATCAGTCCTAGCTTCTCAATTAGAGTAGTTTCTTCTTTAAACCAAGTTCCTTGCAATTATTATTTTTTATTGTGGCACTATCTCGAATGAACTTTGTAATTTTTTATACTAAATTTTGATATCTAAAAGGTTGGGTTGAAAATTTGATCTTCTTCAAATTGAGCAATTTGATCTTCTTCAAATTGAGCAATTTGATCTTCTTCAAATTGAGCAATTTGATCTTCTTCAAATTGAGCAATTTGAAGAAAAATAGGTTTTCTTAGATTGGAAAAATGATGGCTATCTTCAATCTTTTTAATCCTCAAAAATAGTGATCATTTTTTGATTAGATTATGTATGTTTTATACATTGTACTGTAAGCGTTGCCATACAGGTCCAAGTAACCTTTGGATATCTATGCCCCACTCCCATTCAAGAATTTGTCGGACAATGCAATGGTGTTCGCGTTTTCACTAATTCATGAAACTCTGTGCAGACACGCTTTTACATACGTATGGTATGGCGAGTGGGGGCAGGTCCATCCTCCCAGGCTCCAGCACATAACAAGGGTTCCATGATAGAAAAAAGAGATTGCCCGCCATAAAATCTAAGGTAGAGGATTGTATTCCCCAGCAGGTTGCAATCTCGACCCCTACTGATTGGGGAAGGGGTGTCAAGAACCAACCAGCCTTACTTGAGAAAGTGACCAAGAGGGTTCTAATTACGTCCATACTTGGGAAAACTGAAAGTTTATGATTGGTTCTCATTGGTGCCAAAGCGTTCTATTTTCAGAATCCAACCGTACATGAATGTAGGACTCTAGTGAATGGTTAATGGCCAGTCTATGTCTTCAAACTCAAAAATTCATAGAAAATTGTAGAAATGCTCAAAAATTTAATTTTTTGGGGGGATGCCTTTGCAATAGCTTTGCGGAGCATCCAAAAATATAAAATAAATCTTTCACAAGTCTAAGTATGCAAATATGAAATTCAATCGGGAATACAACCCTCTACCTTAGGGCTTCTCTTTGTGAGACCCACAAACAAACCGCACAAGCAAAGAAGAGATCACCTCAACATGGCACCACCCCATAGCATTGGAATCCATCATGATGCGAACCCAAAGGCATTTTCCTAAGTAAGAGCATCCCCAGTAAACCTGTAAACCTGTAAGCCTGTAATCATGAGAACGTTGTTCTCCCAAACCTGAGTGTTTTTCCGAAGCAAAACATTCCAAAACCGTTTACAGGTTTACAGGTTTACAGGTTTACCCTAAAAAACCTTCCAAAACCAGGTTTCAACCTGTAAATTACAGGTTTACAGACTTGATTCTTGAACCGCAATTCACGTCTTTTCACATCTTCTCGCTTTTCGCTTTCAGGTTTATAGTACTACTGGGGATGCTCTAAGTCACAAGCTCACCATACACCTGCATTGGCATCTGCGGAGAAAATAGTGGTAACTGTATATATACTCTAATCGTTTCCGAGTAACATATGCTTTTATCGTACCCATGCGGAATCCATTGTGGTAACTGTTTCTCACTTTCCGCCTTGTGGATGAGCAGGTATCTCCCAAGTCCTTGAGCAATGGCGTCTCGGAAAAGAAAGCCCATTGCCTGCTGCCACGTGGGCAGTCCACTTGCGCAAAGTATCATCTCTACACTGTGCATTGCTGGCACATTAAAAATTTCAGGAAGCATCTGACGGTGTGAATACAATTGTTTTTAATGGGTAACTTATGGGCTGCAATTTGCAACAGGAAGTGATGAGATCAGCCCATTTCCAGGACCTTGTTTTCAGGATAATCATTGACAACTGACTTGGCTGCATCTCTGTGGCCACTGTCTAAGGAATCTCACTGACACTAGATGAATATTGTTGTATTTGTATACGCAACTCATCTACTAATTTAGTAACAAGGATGAATTGTATACGATACGACCATAGCAAGTTTGTTCACCCTTGAATATATATATAAAAGGTTCGTATCCCAAGTATGTAAATTTTTATTTGTATTCTAAAAAAATTACTAAAAATGACTTAGATAGATTAATAATAGAAACATATCACTGAAATTAATTTCTTGTATTTTCGTTTTTCCATCCTTAAAATTTCCATTTTTTTAATTTTTTAGTTTTAGAATTATTTATGAACAAATGTGCTATTGATGTATGGTAGTATGGGCGTTTATGCCGTGTACAGGTACTGTAGTGGTTTGCTTTTTGGGGGGATTGGGGGGTTGTTGCGAGTGAGTGTGATGTGCTATGGAGTCTCTAAAATTGTTGAGTTAGCAGAGCTGAAAGTTCACTGATACATGTAATGGGGCTAATGTAGTCAATAGCTATCAACCTCAGCATCACTTTTGCAAACCTACCTTGACAGCTTCAAATTGTCTTGGTTCATTCTCTTTGAAATGTACCATCATGTCAATCATATTCGGGCAATTCAAAGGTTGAGCGCTGAGTTGGGATTTCTATTTCACTGTTATAGCTGATACTGACTTTCAACCAAACAGGACCACTGATGAGTCAGAGATGTTAACAAAAATATTATAACAATGAACAAAAAAGAAGCTAACGCCAATTTATGTCAGTTCACTCCTACAATTCCACTATGTGTGCATCCATAGCATTGTCCAGGGAGTTGGAAAATTGGTTTGGGGCAACCAACGCGTAAGGTAGAGGGCTGTTGAATCGTCCACTGTTTTTAAACCGATCGGGACTGCTCTCTACCTTATACCATAAGCTTGATGGACTAGGATTTTATACGAGCTCATTGGTATACTCGTTGGTCGCCTCAAGCCATTTTTCCACTAGTGTAATATGAGAAAATCAATAATTATCCTATATTTTTTGTAAACAACCAGTCTTAACTACCAATTCATCCGGCTATTATCTAAGTATTGTGTAGGTATCACCCAAATATCACATGTTTTATTTCAATTTTTAGCTGAAAGCTTTAAATGTCAACCGATTTTTGTAAAATCAATTGGCCAATTTGGAACAAGTTGTCGGTTCTCCCATATAGTGATCCTAAGGTTGGACAGGCCATTAGTCACACATGAGGACTTTGAGGTCTTTTTCACCAAGATAGAGACAGTGATGTTCAAAAAAAATCTCTATGATTATGCTTTGTCTAGTTGTGAGGTATTTTGGAAAAAATCTATTTGGATAAGTTAAATAGTACCGGTACTACAAAAGGTGTGAGGAATTGAAGTGTTAGTGGTGAGAAAATCGTTACAAATTAATTATATTCTTTTACTCAACAATGTATAATAAATTGTGTCCAACAACATTAAATCTCTACAAGACATCTATTGAACATATTTTGGTTGCAACACTTCTATCCATGCTATTATAAGCTAAATATTTTTGAAATTTGTACAATTTTAACCTCTCATACATATCATGGATATCTTTCTAGTGAAACAACTTATGAAGAATGTGAAGTTACAATGCAAAAATTATAGATTTTTGAAGGATTGGCCCAAAACATGGATAGACAACAACCACTTAAAACCAAGAGAAGCCACAATTACTCAGAACTTGGACAAGTCATTTTTAAAAAAAAATAATGTAGAATTCAATTTAATTTTTTAATGAGTTTGTAGAATACGTCAATGCCAAATAAGCTATAGGGTACGCAAGCTTCTAAAACGTTTTTTGTCATTTTTATAAAATTACATTTCATTATTAATGGACATGCAACTACTTGTTTACATTGTTTGCAAGTTTTGTAGTAATTTCATGGATTTTTATTATCATTTTAGTAAAGGTATTAGTTAGATATCATTCTAAAAATATTTCTCATTTTGATGTAGCGCTAAAATTACTAGGTGTCATAATGAAATATTTGCAATTTGGATGTGTATTTTGAACAAATGAAATTTTGTTTTTTATTTGTTTGGGCAACATTCCACATATACTCATTACACATTGTGTTGATACCAACGCCTTCATACAACTTCATTCATGATTTTCTTTGGAGTTTTGAAAATCACCAAACTTTTCCATACCAAACATAGAATGACCTCTCTTACATGAGTATTGACTATTCAAAGTTCTATATTAAGATTATATTTAACCCCTAAAGGACAATTGTCCTAGAATGGGCGTTTTTGAAACTTGGGCATGTACCTACAGTGGCAATTTTAATCTTGATTTTATGAAAAGTTTATTGAAGGTAGATCATAACGAGAGCCACGTGTGGGTCTTTTTCTTTTTCAATTCCGACACTCGATGCAAAAGTTATGAGGGTTTAAGTGTCAAACGCTGCTCGTTGGGCAGCTGCTGAAACTTTCTAAGCCACTGTGAATGCAGCAAATTCTGCCCAAAACTGCCCAAAACTGCCAAAATCTGCCAAAATCTGCCCAAAGACAAAACTTTGAAATTCCACGAGAATTTGAGATTTTGATATTTTTCAAAAATAAAATTTTCTATTTATAGAGAATACAGTAGAGCATGTTTCCACTGTACGGATTTTGAATCCAAGAATTTTTCATATGCTATTTTTATTGTCAAAAAACGGCCTTTGTATGTGATTTTTTTGGAAACCTTCCACAATTTTTTTGAATATGATATTTTTTGGAAATGTACCTAACTCACTTAGGAACAATAATATGGAGAGATTCAATCCATATCTACTTTAAAAAATGGTTTTTTGGGCCTTCAAAACTGTGAAGTCCTCTTTTTCTGCAGGGAAAAAAAACTTGTTTTTCTACTTTGAACGTTATCATCTTGGAATTGGTGAGGAATGAGTGTGTGAGATTTGGTGGACATGTAGACATAGAAGTTAGCTACAAGATCTTACGGTTAGATGTACTAAAAAAGACCCCAAGTTTGCAAAATTCATCTTGCTTTGAAGAGGGGCTGTCTTGAGGCAGCTTTGATGAAAAATACCCTCAGAACTTTAGGGGTTGATCCAAATTCTTGACAAAGAAGACAAATATTGGACGACTTTAGAAATAAGTCTTTTGTGTACTCTACATGCAAAGGATGCAAATCTTAACACAGTGTACACATATCTTCAAAGAGGTGCTACAAACATCTGAAAGTAGATTGAGATGCTACAAACGTTAGGAAGTACAATTTATCTCCAATGAAAATTCTGCTGTATAGTAAACTCTTTTCATTGAAAGACATCCTACTGAAATATATCTGGTTTGGTTTGGAATGAAGAGTCTCAGCACTAACCCATTTCATGATGTAGCAACCTAGCGAACTTTTTATTGCCATGATAGAATTTGAGTGACTTTTGGAGCTGCCACAGGCATCTTCCCTCAAGTCCTCACACATCATGGGACCAGTTACAAATTGCTTTGACCGACAGGCAAATCAAAAGGTTCCCCGTTTTACCCACTTTTTACTCCATGTCTTCTTCGTGGAGTTGGGTGAACACTGCACTTTGAAAGCTATTTTCCATCAAATGGCATTCGGGGGAAAAATAATACAGTGAATTCTAAACTACAGAACATCTCAGAAAGAATTGAAATGATCAAAGTGAAGTAAAGAACCTAAATGCAATTCAAAAATTAGAAAAGAACTACCTCTTTATAAGACGAGTGTGAATCACAATGCAGTAGAACACGAATATTGGTCAGGTTATGACCGGGTCCCATTGGTGAAGGGATTGCAGAAGTGCAGACGGAAATGACATGTGGTATTCGTTAGACTATGTGGTGGGGTTGCATAAAACAGGAAAAAAAAAAAGTATTGCTGATTTGATCCTTGTGGCTTGCAATTGGGCTCCAAGGGTGAGGGAAAGTCCGGATACAATGCTTTTCCTCTTTCCCGAGTGTAGTACAACTTGTACCGTGGTGACATATATATATAGGTAACTCTGGTAAGTTTATTACCAGCGTGAATAAAGTGCCCGTTAATCTGTAAGAGTGCTGTTTGTAGGCCGTGTGGCCTACTCAGACTCTTCTAACCGTGGTGACAAGACAGTCATGGTTATATATTGGGAGTGAGCCTTTAGATATAATCTACACTTGCAATTTGTGTTACCTTCATCGAAGCACAGGTTTATGAGGTTTATGAGGTTTGAGCATTCTTCACTAGCTAGGAACATTATTGTACAGGATACTCGATGACTCACAATTTGAAGGAATGTACAGGAAGTGCATCTCTACTATCAAATCTACACTCTTCATTGTCTCAAGTGTGGACCATGTAAATTCAAAACTATATGCAATATTGTTCTTGACAATCATAGGCGGTGTTCTTCAAAATTACAGCTGTGTCCACTCACAAGTTGATACTCACATTAGTGAGTGTTCACAGTGATTTTGAACTATGTATTGATATAAATGTTATTGAAGATTATACCGCATGTTCTTCTTGTGTAATTCCTTCAATGATGATACACCCACACTGATTTGCTTTCCTGATGTTGGTATTTGTCACCTTCCTATGTTTTGTTCAAGTTAATCAAAATCCAATAATGAATAATTTCTATGTGAAATTTGTAATTGAGAGGGTTCTAGAATGTTCTCTGTTCATCCTTGAGATGCCACAATTATAATACTGTGCACATCACTGTGTGTTCTTACTTGTTTTATGTGATGCAATGATAGACGAAGAAATGCTGTGTCACATGGGCTTGTCTCTTTCAATATGGTGGTGAGGTTCACTGTGGAAATTGAAGTCAGGACTTTGCAGCACTAGACTGCAACCACACTTGTAACTTATTATGTTTGTCATCTTTTGCAGATAACTTCTGGTCTATTGAAAACAACTTGTTTCAGTCAGCTACATTGGATTAACATACAAGTATGGCCAGGTGCTGATCCCGTGTAATAGTGCCCCTGTGAATATCATTTTCAAATGTTACTTTGAGGCTATCCTTCTGGATCCAATGAACCAAAATGTAATCCTGGAAAATTTAGTGTTGAACTAGCTATTACAATTTTTGTGAGAAAAATGTTAGTCAGAGTGAAAGAGAAGGAGGACGTACAGAAATGTAAGGCCTGTACCAGTGTATTGTGTGTTGCTATGAAGTACATGTAATTATCAACTTGCAGTGAAAATGCTTTGCAGAGAAGATTGGTGCTCTTGCATGCCCAAATCCCAATGACCTGCTTGGGTGCAAGCACTAGACTTGTGAAAAATACATTCATAAACAAATGTAATGAAATTCCATCGCAGAAGATTTGTGATATTTTCATCAAGAAAAATGTCATTCAAATTCAATGCATGCACTCCTTTCATTTGAAGGTTGTTTTTCAAATAAATGGCTAACTTATATGTTTATTTTTACATTTGGCTTAAAGGCTTCCCGCTCAAACTTTAGCACACTGATGAGAGCTCTAAGTTACAGTATGTAACCATAAGTAACTTATGCCAAAGAACTTTGTGCAGTGGAGTTTTTTGCCGGAGAATAAAGTGTCCAAACAAAAGCCACAGCATGGAAGTTCTCCATCATTAGAGGACTGGTTTGAGTGCAAAGCACTACACATGGATGTTAGAAGAGGCTTCTTAGTTCACATGCTCCTCATGTTGGCATATTTCATCACCACCACGGTTCCAAAAAGTATTAATAGCTAGCCATAGCAGCCCCAAAGTGAGGCATGGATATCTGCTGCACGTGTGTACTTTCACAAAAGAGGAACAATAAAACGATTAAACTCCTTGCACACAACAGTGTTCCCGCAGAAGGATTTTTACACATGTTCCAGGCTTGCAGCATCATCACTATTTGTACAACAAACATATTAGTAAACGCATTCCACACTTCTCATTCCCACAAAAACCACTCAATTGACGGTGAAACTCCCAGAGACTCACACATGGGGCAAAACAATATTTCTTGATTGGAAAATAAGTTAGCTTCAGTTCAGTCCCATATGCAGTGAGAACATTCTAGAAATAGATTCATATACCTTCTGTCCCAAATTAACCCCTAAAGATCCAAGGTGTTTTGGCACTTCCAAAATTGAAAACTGCAGATTTTGACCACCCTATGGAAATTGATGTATGTTTCCAATAAAATTTGCTATTCTAGGATTTCCAACCGTAAGATCTTCAACCTCACTACTTGCACTAACACCATGTCAAATTTCAACTATTGGATCTTTACCATTTGTGAGATTATAACGTTCAAAGTTTACTGTTTTTTTTTTTTTTTTTTGGCTTTCCTCGAAACGCATAGTCCAAATGGTGCCAAGGGAGACTTGATGATTGTTACCTCAAACATTTTGCTCATATTTTTTTCCATGTAGGTAACTAAGTTGGCTACCTCTATGCAAAATTTTGAAGACTTATTTTGATTTTTTGGCCTTCATGCAAATTATTTTCCAAAAGCAGGTACAAAATTGTCAATATGGTAAAACTTAAATAACATTAAATTTTTTTGGTTTGGAAAAATAGTGAACGGTGAAAAGTTACATCTATGAGTTTTTAAATTTTGGAAGAAAAAAAATTTGAAAAATTCCTAAATCTCAAATTTTGACAATTTTTGAAAGGAAGAATTGTAAAATTACAGAAAACTTTGAAGCTTGTTCATGTAATTTTTGGAGGCTGCCCTTGTCAAATTGGTAAACTTTTTGGCTTGGGTCACTTTGGTTTTTGAGGTAAGGATTTGGTTATGAACATAGTTTTTTTAAAAAAAATTGAAAAAAACCTAATTTTAAACTGCCCGTTTTGGACTTGAAACCTAAAATTTCTATTAGAAGGTTCTAAAATTGGAATTTGACTTTGAAAATTTTACCACGTACACCTTGCGGTAAAGGGAGCATCCAATAAAAATATTAGGCAAAAATATTACTTTTAACCTCTTCAACTAGGCTGCCCGAAATAGAAAAAACCCAAATCGGGTTTCCTGGACCTTTAAGGGTTAAAAACCTCCAAAGCCACATAGTTAAATCGGTTGTCCAACTATATAAAGCGGAAATAGCTTTTTCTTATTTGAAATAAGGTTTATCGCTATCCCAAATTCAGGAACATTTGTGGTGAGAACATTATACACATAGTTTCATATCCATTGTATTCCAAATTAAACACCTTAAAAATCACATAATTAAACCGGGTGTCCAAGTATATAAAGAGGAGATAGCTTTTTCTCATTAGAAAAAAGGGAAAAAAGGTTTATCACCCCAAGTTTGATACCCACCCATCTGACGTGGCTGACGCCTGTGAGCCAAACAACAAAGGCAGCCCAAGGACCACAAAATTAAAAAAATGAATAGAACCACCCACACTATGGGAGCCTGCGCACCAATCACCGGGCAGAAGAATCCTAACAGCGCGGCCTTAGAGCCCCCAAGGGTCATAGGCCCGGATCATTGCCCACCGGCAGGGACCCTATAAGCGCTTTCTATACCTGTCCTAGATTCTGAGTCTCCGACGTCAGACCTCGGGTCTTGCGAATTTGGTCCTAGAATCTAGTACGTTTTGAGATCCCCGGGCTCCCCCTTCAATGCCCTAGGTCTCCCCCAGACTCTAGTCAATCCACTACTCCCTCTGTTTCTGAAAGAAATGGTGTTTTCCATTTTAGGCCGGGATTAAGTACAGTGACGCCGCCTTGACTCTGTAAATGCATCAGCTGCCAACCTGCTAAGCTGCCATTAAAATAAACTTTCTGAAATTCAATCAAGCAATCAGCTGGTGTCACCTTGCTGATTTCAGGTTCATGGCAGGTTCCTCCTTTAAATTCTTGACGGTGGACTTCCTAGTAATGATGAAACCATTGTTTCTTTGTGAAACAAAGACTTTGTGGAAAACACCATTTCTTTCAGAAACAGAGGGAGTACCTAATAGTCCTTTTTCCCTTTCCTGGCTTTTGCCAGATGGCTACATTTCTACCCATCCTGGGTATTGGGTTTGTAAAATGATTTTGTGTTCCACCATTTGTTTCCAAAAGTAAGTAAACAAATAAGTAAGTTTTTTTGGGGGTATTTTGGGGTTATTGTAGTTAGGAGTTATTAACATGTGAAATAGTGTGGATGAATTTTTGTTGGATGGATGACATACTAGTGAGTTTGAATGAGAAATTAGGTTTTGTTAGAAGAGTAGTCATAGGATTGGTGATAGTTTGGTCATTATCATTTCTAGGCTCTCAAATTCTGAAAATTAGGACTATAATGTATAAAAGTTGAAGATCCGAAACTATCGTAAGTATCCTTATTGTGTTGATTCTAAATAGGTAAGCTTTTAAGATAAGAAGGAAACACACAAATC
Organism: Ceratodon purpureus; assembly: GCA_014871385.1. Taxonomy (NCBI): domain Eukaryota; kingdom Viridiplantae; phylum Streptophyta; class Bryopsida; order Pseudoditrichales; family Ditrichaceae; genus Ceratodon; species Ceratodon purpureus. The sequence goes on from CM026422.1 coordinate 23,446,146, forward strand.
TTAGAATCTTATTAAATCATAGTCAAATGCAAGTTGAGTGGTTCATGATGACCACATTAATAGATAATTAAGTATTGAGTTCAAGTTGAATTTCAAATAACATTGATTGTTCATAGAATGTTAGAAAAAATTGGTTTAATATCTAAAAAGGAGTTGGATTTAAAATTATTAAAACCAATATTCTCTTGACAATGGTTAGCAATCATTAAAAATTCTTTCAAATTTAAATGCACATACTCGCGTATGTCACCTTATTATTTTACAACTCCATTAATTCGCTAAAGACTCAGGTTTAATTCTAAGAATTATGTTTCCAGTAAATTCAAACATCTCACTAAAAGACAATTTCAAACCAGTTCCTCCATCTGCAACCTCCAGAATTCTCCAACCACGGTTACAGTAAATCCTTACACCTAAACCCAACACTGTCTGCATAACTACACACACACATCCGCCCCCCTAAAATCCACGGATTCCATAGATCCCATAACCTCCATATAAATCGCCAAACTCCACCATCTACCACATCCCTAGATACCCAACCTCCACAATCACCTTAAACTCTGTCGGCAATGCCACAGTTCTTGCGGTGTGGGAAACAGCACAAGCAAACTTCAGAGCACAAAAATAATCCCAAGTCATGACAATTCATGACAAAGAATTCCAAGTCATCACTATTCATGACAATTCATGACAATTTATACCAATTCATGACAATTTATACCAATTCATGACAATTTATACCAATTCATGACAATTGGGACTCCACAGCCTGCAACATGCAGTAAGTCCAGTACGTACTGCAACCCATGCATTTAATGCTGCATGCAAACAAGGACACCGTACGTAGCTGAAACCACTCCAAATTAACTTCACCTTCCTAATCCAACAATGGTTGAGGCAACCATCTCCACTGCATCAACATGTTATTAACACAACACTGGTTTATAACTTGGGACTTTCATCAAAGTCACCACTTTGAACCAGAATACATCATGATCTAAATCTTGAGAAATGAGAAGTCTAAGAGTTTATGAGAAATGTTTGACATATTTAGTGATTCCTGCATGGTAGTGCATGTTGTGGGAGGAAGAAGACTGAAGTTTGGTTTTTGAGATGATGAGGTTTTTGCAGAGAGGTTATGGTTTTTCGGAGGTTTGGTGTGGGTGTACGGTTGCAGGGAGTGGTGTGTGGAGGTGAGGAGGTTGGGTTGAATGGATAGGGTGGAGATGGGGAGGAATTAGGAGTGAGGAGATGCAGTGGGAGGTGGAGGGTGGTGAGGAGGAGGAGGAGGGGGTGGAGGTGGAGATGGGGAGGAGCCGTGGGGAGGTGATACGTGAGGACGATTTTCTCGGTGGTCATGGGCCGGAGGAGGCAGCTGGGCTTGCGGATGCGTTTCGTGATGAGAAGATGCAGTTGTAGGTTATCTTCTTCGATGTGGTTTTCATGTTGGTTTTTTCTTTCTGTTGCGTTTCTTGGTGTCTGTGTGTTTTTCTAGGGTGTTTTGGAGTTCATGAAGATGGTTATCGTTTCGTTTTGGATGTGGGTTACTGGTTCATGAGGTGTGGTTTAATTCGTGGTGGTTTCAGGCGAGACTTGTTAGACATTTCTCAAGTTCTCAGTGAAGCCGGGAGTGCCATTATTGATGTGAGTGTGTTTCTCTGTTGCTCATGTTTTGGATTTGGAACTGCTTTTGTTGTGAAGATGTTTTTTTGTCATAGAGGTTATTGTTATGTGAGTTGGGGTTTATAGTTGTTGAATTTTGAATTGAGTTGAAATTAGAGGTTGTTTGATTTCGGTTTCTGAAGCGCGGTGTATGATATGTGCAGGACTCTTTCACTAGATGTTTTAAGTCGAATGCTCCGGAGCCATGGAATTGGAATATCTATCTGTTTCCACTTTGGGTGATGGGAGTGATCATTCGCTACTTCATTCTGTTTCCCTTAAGGTTTTATTCTCACTGGGTTTTCATTGAGCATTTGCTAGGGTTTATTGGCATGGCTATGTCAGTTACATGCTGAATGTACACATCGGCTTGCAATAGAAGCTGTGTTGATTGTAAGTTATTTTCTTATTCATGAAGGCGTTTTTTTTGTTTTGATCATTGAGCTGATTGGTTGGAGTGTACAGGGTCATTCTTCTGGCAGGAGGCTGGATAATATTTCTGGGATTGTTCTTCCCTCTGCATGTGGCCTTGAAAAATCACGACAATGCCAGACGTCAAGTTGAGGTTCGATGTTTAACGTGAGGTTTTGTGCTCGAATATTTGCCAGATTAAATGATTGTAATTGTTTCAATCTTTATAGTTCTTATAGAAAAGGAAACTTGAGAAGCAGAATTCTAACGTTCCTTGTTATTTTACAGAGGGGCTTGGTGGAGTTTATATGTAGTGTGTTTGTGTGCTCATGGACCGGCATCATCAAATACCATGGGCCACGGCCAAGCCCACGTCCCAAGCAGGTTGATCATTTCTCCAAATTTCTGTTGCCGGTTGTGGACAATCGCTAGCCGAGAGTTCATGCCGATGTTAAGAGAGCTAGTGTGGCTGCGGCAAAAGGGGGATAACACATCTGATTATGGCTTTGATGCTCGAGGAGCACTGTGCAAGATAACGCATGTTTAGGGTAGTTCGATCGACTTGAAAACTCGCATGGTATTTAATACCAATTTTTTTGGGCATCTTGCAGGTGTTTGTGGCAAATCATACATCTATGATTGACTTCATCATATTGGAGCAAATGACTGCTTTCGCTGTAATTATGCAAAAGCACCCAGGATGGGTAGGTAAGTTGCATTCTCCCACGATTTGGTTTATCCTACTGTAACAGATTTCTACATCATGCCATTGAACAATTCGGACACTTCGTTGTGGGTGGTTCACAGCTTCAATTGGTTTATCCGTCAGCGGTTGGTTTGATTTGGTGCCATTAGCATAAACCAGGATCATGATGGCTTATTGACAGGGTTTCTGCAAACAACCGTTCTGGAAAGCCTGGGCTGTATATGGTTCAACCGGACGGAAGCCAAAGACCGGCAAATTGTTGCACAGAAGTAAACTCTTTCTCTTCGTTCAGCTATGTCATCAGCTAGAGTTCCTTACTTTTATGATTATGTCTGGGTTCAAACATCTGAAGCCGTTTCTCACACGCAGACATAATTTCTCTCATTAGCATATAAAAAGTTTTGACCTAAGACTTGCGCATGTTGTTGCAAAATTGTTTATCTCTACTCGGTACAATTGTGGAAGCCAGGGGCTGTGGGAAAGTGGGGACAATTCATTGCTCTCATTTATTCTACTTATACAAGTCAGTAAAGAGTCCGGACTAGGACCGCATGCAGCGTCACCTTGGCATCAAGTAGACAATATTGAGGCAAGTGGGTGTGTCTTCATTACAGGCTGAAGAAACACATTGAAGACCCAGACTCAAACCCCCTACTGATCTTTCCCGAGGGCACATGTGTCAATAACGAATACACTGTCATATTTAAAAAGGTATTATCTCTCCCCTGGAAAAAGCTGATGTGAAAGAATTATTTTTGTGTATGATGACACTTCATATGTTTGATGCTCCAGAAAATTCCTTCTAAGAATGTGAACATACTCGTTAGTGCTGCATTCGCCAGGTAATTAGGGAGAGGAATTTCATCTGGATGGAGCACTGATTGCGTTTCTGTAACGTGTGTGAAGCCTGGTTTACCTTCTTTAGTTTATGCATAATGTGAGTTCATGTGATGTTTACATCTCCAAGTAATTTTACCTCAGTGGAGTGCTGGAACTAGAGATGTACCATTGTAAAGTATTTTCCTCCTCTAATTTGTTCAGAAACTGAGAAACTTGTTTAAACAATTGATATATGAAGTTGTTGTCAAATATGTACGATCGATGCACAGGGCGCGTTTGAGCTTGACTGTATGGTGTGCCCGATTGCGATTAAGTACAACAAGATTTTTGTGGATGCGTTTTGGAACAGCAAGAAGTAAGGCACTTCACCTCATGATTGTACTAAATATTTTTTCGTGAATTTCGCAGCTCACAGAGAAATTGTGTATGTTGTATAAGATTCGCATTCTCTTGACAACATTACAAGCCTTATTTCTGATAAATTTGTCTGTCTGTGCACAGACAATCATTTACAATGCATTTGATGCGCTTGATGACGTCTTGGGCGGTTGTGTGTGATGTCTGGTACTTGGAACCCCAAACACTGCGTCCGGGTGAGACCCCAATTGAGTTTTCTGAAAGGTGAGTTCGAAGTTTTCACTTGATGCTTTTCAACTTTCAAGTGAGCTTTGAGATGTTCCTTGAGTTTCTTACCTAGAGATATATTTGTCTGTTCATGAAAGCACACAAATCGTATAGTGATGCATTTGATTGTCGATCATCCTGTTGATTACTGCTTGCACACTGTAGCTTGAGCAGCTTGCTGAGCTTGCTCTCATTGTTTGTTACAGGGTGCGTACCTTGATTGCAAAAAGGGCTGGAATAAAAAAGGTTCCCTGGGATGGTTACCTCAAATATTATCGACCAAGCCCAAAGATCACAGATAAGAAGTAAGCGATGTTGTATTTCTTTATGCATTTCATTATCCCTCAGGCCATACATGGAATGTTTTGTGTACAACTTGTGTATGTGCAGACGAAAGCGAAGTCAGAGGAAGAATTTCAGTGTGGTCCTACTTGTGCTTGTCTAATATTTCTTTCTTTGATGAATCACACATTTGCGGTACTAAGTTATTCCTTTTTGAATTGCTTCAAAGGTTCGATTCCAAGTCCATACCCCTGTCAATTGATCTGTGACTAATTCCCTCTTGTTACCTGTTTCAGACAACAAGGTTTTGCAGAAGCTGTGGTGAGAGGGCTGGAAGCAAGCAAACAAACACAATGACTGGGCAAACTCAAAAGGATTATCCCTTCGACGTGGTTGCGTAACAGCACTTCGGTGAATCACTTACGACTCGCTTGAATCACAACAGACCAAGTGATATTTTGCTCAATCGAGGACCTCCACTCCTCACTGGATACAAACTCTCTGCTGCTGTTCAAATTTGTATTTCTAAATCAATCAGAATGCTTATGTACCAACTGAATCTTCGATTTGTCTCCGACACTCCAATCCATACTCTTGCGTAAAAACAACGCCGACATGCGTATCATCCATCAGCTCCTAACGCACTAATCTAAGAAGAAGCCTGCCAGAATCTCCTCTTCAATTCAAAGTTGTAGCTCTCATATTGCATCAAGCTCACAATTATCCAAAACCCTGCAGGATCCATCGCTGGTATCGAAATCACAACACCCACCCATGACAACCACACTCTTCTACAACCATGTATGCTTCCCAGCAACAAAAACACACGACTACAATCAAAGATCACCCAGACAATGAGACAGATCGACATATAAAATACTTCCGGAATGAGCACGTATGACCTTTCCAATTACCAAGAGAGCCTGTTTGGACGCCCAACAGTTCCAACGAAGAGACTGTTTATCTCCCCAAGTTTCATCGACTGCATTATAATCTTCCCAAATGCGCTTCCCAATCACAGACACTAAACATGTTCTGGAAGCTCACTCTGCATTAACTGCTCCACTGCAAAGCCGGCCTACAAGTTAGTGAACTAGGTTTTGGGTTTCCGGGCAAACTAATGTTGGCTGCGGTGCGTTAGGGCTTGGAAGACGAACCTCGAGGTTTGTGGCATAAGATAATCATATCATCAATCCAGAGAATCATGTAAGCATTGTTTTTTCTGAGTATCTCTCTTGTCGGATATGCTGGCATGATGTATGTGCATCGCATTACCAATTGAGTGAGTCAAGTCAGAGTGGATTGTGCCAAGACGCAAGAGGAGTTCGCATTTTGAGGGGTTCCACCATAGCTCGTACATCCGGGTAAACATAACCTTTCTTGAGTTTTTTCATCTTCTTCTTCTTCGGGATGAACTCAGACTGATCATTGCCGAATGGGGTCTGTTTTTGTCATGATGAGCGCCGGATTTTGTTATGTCAGCTTCGATGTGATGGAGGTCGATCTGGGTTCTCATCATGGGTGCAGTGGTGTGGTGATTGGTTTTTCACATGAGTGAAGATGTTGATTGAGTTCTGAGTTCTGCAATTTCACTCAGTCAGTGATGTTGATCATGTGATGTTCCTCTTTAGGGTTTAACAAGCAGTGGAGACTCCGAGTGTTGGTTTCGGTGTGCATGTGTGTGGAGAGGCTTGTTAACTTTGAGGTGTGGTTAGGGTTCAGATGTGGGTTGCAGGGATTAATGGGGGGTGAGGGAGATGGGTGACGGTTTGGTGAAGTGTTTCGTTTCGGTGAGGGGTTAGGCTGTTTGTTTGACTGTGAAGGAGGTGTTGAGGAGCATCGGGCATTGGGAGGATTGGGTCCGGGAGGAGATTTGGGAGTGGGCAAGATGGCCGATGGTGATGGAGTAGGAGTGCCAGGCAGTGAGTGGAGCCGGCAGGATCGTGCGAGGCCGGGGGTGCATCATGGGCGTACTCTGAATCCCACTCCTTTAGCCAGTGCGTTGCCAGCTCCTTACCCTGCGTTCAATGTCATGGGAGGTTCATCCGGAGGCAGTAGTGGGAGCATCAGGCCTCCTCACCCTGTCCTTTGGCATTCAGTTCCGCCAATTGTCGGCACTTCGCCTTCCGCTCCGTTCCCTGTTTCAATTCCGCCAGTGTACTTCACACATCCACCGCCGATGCCGCCCATGGAGTTCCCGTCCTTGATGAAGCTGGATATTCCGCCCATGCGGACTCCTTCTGGAGTGGTTGGTGCAATGCCACTGCCTTTGCCACTGCCATTGTTCCATCCTCATCCTCGCAGCAACCTGCCATCAGGTATTCTTTTCTTCTCTAAGCATCTGGGTTGCATGTTTTCTCATCATGTATGCTGAAATTGAGCTTGTGTATGGAGGCTTCTACATGTTGTCCCAGACCTACTATCCTTGATTTTTGTTTGAATTCATGTTATCCTCAATTGGTTGTCTTTCTATGAGTGTTTTGCTCTTCTTAGGAATGAAGGAGGTGGGAGTTTCTTCTGGCGATCGGACCCCAGCTACGTTAAACATTAACATCCCTGTGCCTGCTTCTGCCACCGGCGACCAGGTAGGAAATGCAATATTTTCAATGTGTGTTCTGCATAAAAATCTGTGCATTTGCGGGTTGTGAGATTTCTACGTCATGTGGGGTTAGTGGCCGGTTTGGTTTGGCTATCTGCTCTGCTAGGTAAACAGAGAAACTTGGATTTACATAAGAGAGTTGTTAATTAGAAGAAGAGCAATTGGGGGCAATTGTGATAGGTAGTACATCTTGAGTATGCTCCTGCATTGTGTGGCATTATCAGTTTCAGGAGTCAGCCTAACGAACTAAGTCGAAGTGTTAGTTGCTAAAGAAAAATAGGATTGAAAATTCAGGCTTTTGCCAAAAGCTGGGCGTAGCTCTGTTGATGGTAGCGTAAGCTAGTGTGGATTGAATAGTCGAGGGGTAGGTATGTCAATGCAGGTACGGGTAATTTGTTGAGTTCTTGAGTAATTGGGTATATGCATAGCGACTGTTCACGGGCAGTTCTTTAATGCTAACTCATTTTCACCAGTAGCTCTATTTTTGTTCATTACACTTCACTCTACTTCGACTCGTACACTGGTGTTCGTTAACTTCAGGGTATATTTACTTGGCTGCAGAACTCAGTCGACAAGTCAGAATCAGAGCAGCGTTTATCAACTTCAGTGAATAAGGTATGAGTCATTGTTAACGTGTATTTGATGAATCAATTTCTTTAAAGGTGGGATACTTGGTTGTAGAAGCTTGTAACAATGAACAATCAGGCCAAGAATTGAATTAAGTAGAGTGCACACGGTTGGGTGGTGTCCACAGCAGAAAGCGGTATCTCCAATTGCTCCAAGTATTTCTCCTCCAGCGGATTTTCTTTCCTCGGATCCATCTGTGAGTTTTACAGAACCTCCACCTGTACCTGAGAGCTTTCCAAGAGACCCAGCTCCGCAAGGTGGGAGAGGCGAAGGTTGGCCTTACGCTCCCCAGGGTTGGCCGAACCCCGATGACAAGTGGGGTTGGAGAGTGGGCAAGCGAGCATCTGCCAGTTCACTGTGGATTGATAGATACGTCACGGTACCAGCGAGTCTCGTGAGAGGGAAAAGGCTCGCTTATAAAACTGAATTTGCTAGTCGTAAGAGTCTTGTGGAATACTTGAGGCAAAATTTTCCTCAAATGAAGGACCCTTACAGCATCTTTAAAGCGTTTGACTGGAAGGTTCCTGCGCCAAAGGATTTTGAAGGTAGTGGACATCTCTTGCCTGTGCCTTATATCAGATTACGGAAATTCAGTAATTTTTCATGGCATCATCTTTATGGGTAAATCGCACAGGTAGTGTCGTATAGTGCAGAACAGGTGGAAGTCCCCTTATATACTGCTCAGGATACAACTGACGGATATTTAACTGGTGTGGTGGTTTTCTTAGCTCCTGAAAAGCCTGAAAAGCGTGGACCGTCTGTCAAACGGGATAAACCATCGGATATTGAGGAAAATGAGCAGAAGTCGAAGAAACAGTGTCAGGCAGGCAATCCTCATTGCGTTCTTACAAAGGCGAAGCACAGCGAATCAGAATCGTTGGGGGTCTTGGCCTGTCACATATGCTGTTCAGAACCCAGCTTTTGTCGCGAGTGCAAGTGTATACTTTGTTGTAAATTTTTTGCGCCAGATGCTGATGATTTCAGTATAATTCGGTGTCTCAACTCTCCCACATCTGCCCAAGGCATATGTGGTCATGCAGCCCACCTCGAGTGTGCATTGGATTCCCGGCTAGCTGGGGTCATCAAGAAGAGCGGGCTGGATATGGAGTATATGTGCCGACGCTGTGATAGGAAGACAGATTTGAAAGAGATTGTTGGTCGTTTGGTTTCTGAGTTTATGAGCAAGACTGCCACGGAGTCGAAGGTTGAAAATAGTCTTCAGCTTTTATTGCGAGTAGTTCAGGACCCGGAGGAAGAGGCTCGCAATTCAGGAAAGCTTCAGACGACTTTAATTGGAGCTCTTAAGAAGGTGATGCACCAAATTCCTAAATTTAACAATCCTCTTTCTTGGTATGGCATCGAACTTTTCCCAAATTGAGGAGTCCCATGAAGCCGGACCTGTAAACAGATCTGAGACGTGTTTACTCTATGTTGGCTTTCCACATGTTTGAGTTGAGCTTAATGAGAATGTTAGCAGGTACAAGATGGAGCTGATCTTGTTGAGAGTTGCAGAGAATTGACCGAGGAACTCCTTGAACTTAGATCAGGTGACTCCCCTTAAAACTTTAAGCAATGGGACCCTGCTTCTGAAAATAGTTTTGCAGATTAATGTCCAGTTCTCTTGGTTGGTTATTTTTTAGATAATTGAGGCTTATTGGGGATAACACAGGCTAATGGTGCTTCAGGACAAGGTGTCCATGATAGTCAAGTGTCACATCAAGTGCCCAACTGGTGAGTTAACGTCCAACTGTGAAGTATGCCTGTCATCACTTTTTTAATGAACAGTGAAGTCACCTGGACTCATTTGAGGAGGTGTGTGGGGTTTTCATTCTTAGAAACACTTTTAGTTCTTTTCGCTCAGGTCTCGTCACTCTGGGCCGACTTTCGGGTCCGAATCCAAGAGGATTTGCCTGCGCTCATAGATTAATGTCCATCATCTAACGTTGGATCAACAATGCACAACTGTCGAACAACTAGCCATCTTCTGGCGTCCTGACTTCCGGTCATGTGATTAACTGCACAGGAAGGTCTCGAGCGATGGGACGGAAGAGAGAATGGGAGGATTTACTGCATCCTTCTGAGACCACTTCAGACAAAAGGGTGCCTCAATCCAAGACAGTGGATTTACCCGATGCTCGGATTGATTCTATGACCGTGAACCAGGGGGTTTGTGAAGCAGACAGATTTACAATTACTTGTGGCGCAAGGGTGGAACCTGATCTCGATATGGACAAGGATTTACCAAGCACATCATTACAAGAGCCACCCAAGCCAGAAGATCACGCTGTGTCCAGTACAATATCAAAAATTCCTTCCGAGCTTTTATCATTCACACCTCTACTGTCCAGCTTGTTGGATCAGAGTGTGTGTAAACCCCCAACTTTATCATTAGAAGAGCACATAAGACAATGTGAAGCTATGGCAAACAGGGTGAAGGGTGCTGGTCAGCTGACCGCCTCGCCCAGTACATTTTCATTATCTTTGCCCGGGACACTCGAGGTTGTTCTAAATTCAGACTCTAAACCTCAAAGTGTGACGGCAGGCTTTTTGACAGTTGGATTAAATGAAAATCAGGTTGTTTTCCCAGAAGCTGAGGCTTCAAACAACACAGATCCACCTTGCGCAGAGGAACGAGTCACTTCAATCTATTCCTGTTCCAGAGACAAGAACCTATGTTTATTCAACTCTCATGATGAAGCTGAAGATCACGTTGAAAATACAGATATCATAGAGGTGCGGAAGTCGTCGAGAATAAGGCCTAATGCTTGTGTAGCTTTGTACATATTGCCTCGCTCGGTCGCTATACTTCAAATCAAGTTGTTGTATTGATACTTCTGTTTTCTCTGAGTGCCAGCATTTGGCTTTATGTATAGTATTCAGAGGTTCATCCCATAACTCGTGCTTACCTTTTACTTGCTTACGGCTCTGGTCTTCCGTGGAGTCTGTGGAACCATGGTCATTCATTATGATTCCACTAAATCTCAATGTTTTATGTGAAAATTACTAGATAATGCAGAGGATGCTGCAGAGCGTCATGTAGGTACGATGGTCACCTTGAAGGGAGATCGTTCATTTTTTTAAACTTACGTTTTTTCGTTGGGAACATGCATTTGAACAGGATGACGAGGTTCAGGAGGCCTGTATTGATCATGCGTTTGGATCAATTAAGACAGTTGAAGGAGATGAGAAGGCGATGGAGGACGGCAACAAAAGTACCCAAGTAAGTGCCATGCTGTCACATGCTTGCCTCTTAGTTTACTTCGAGAATTCTCTGTTTTACGAGTAATTATTGTAACCACAATTTTGAAGTAGCACTTTTGAAGATATTTCAACAAATTCTACAGGATTTAGGTGGAGATGACACTGCAAACACAAAGATCATTGAGGTGTCGAAGTCGTCTGGAACAAAGCCACCAACAACATCCACCTCTGGAGGTAAAGGCCCGAGTTTGACCGATTCAGAGGATGCAGCTGAAGGCGACGTTGTTATCACACAAATCATAGAGGTGCCTCCGGAAGAGCCGGTAACATTGCCCAGCTTTGACCCGGCACGTGAGACAGCTCACGCCGCAGGATTGCAGGTGGAGTTTGAGGAACAGATCAGTGATGCCTTGGAGAAGTTAAAGAGGGCACATGCAGCAGAATATGCTCGTGCTGAAGAATCACTAAATGCTCAGAAGAAAATCGTCATTGAGCAGTATCGGCAGCTTGAAAGCGGATGTGCGCAATTCACGAAGAAAAAGAATGCTCTTCTTTTCTTACATCAATTTAAGAAGACTCACAAAGATAAACCAAGAGCAGAGTTTGACCGTGCAATGAACCATCTCATGACTCAGTATGGGAAAGCGCAGGAAGGACAGAGGGTATTTGAGTCCATGCTAGCCATCTCAAATGGCTTTGGTCAGGTTTCGAAGGAATTTTTACGCGAATTTTTCAAGTGGCCACCATCGGACATGACTGAGGCTTAGGCAAGGTGAACCCAGAGGTATGTGTACACCTCGAAATACTGGGCCTGACATTGGGTTTTGCATTCTAGAAATTGTCTGTGGAACAGTTCCATTGCAACAGCCTCTTCATTTATGTGACTGACAGCGGTGTACTATCCAGGTATGCATCGTATTTCCTGGTTCATACAAAGCAAAGTCAGAAGGTGAATTGCGAAGTCAAAGGTGAATTTTATGGTCCTAAACTGTGCTCTCCATCTTGTGCTCGTCTGATGTTTTGTTGAATAGAGCACATGTTTTTAGCATTTTGTTTCAAACTGCTTGAGTAAGGATCCAGATATCCGTGCTATCTTCTCACCATCTTCTTATCGTTACAGACTACGAAGTTTTCCAGAGGCTGCGATTAGGGGGTCGACGGCAAGTAAACAAATACATTGACTTAGCAAACACAAAGCGTCATCCTTTTGATCTGGTTTGAATACTGTTTTGAGTGAAATACTGAATACATTCCATCCAGTTCATAATTTTCTCCGGGATCAACTCTTTGTGAAATCGGGATTGGAAACCCACTCAGATAATGATGACATTTGTTCAATCTTGTACATCCAACAGCTCAACTATTGAAGTTTCTACACTCTCCAAGTCTCCTGTCTCTGCACTTTTGCCCATACACGTATTACAATGCTATCGGAATTGAATAAACTTGTATGGTATTTTTAATATCTAGATGTCTGATCGATCAATAGTAAATATTTAATATAATCATTGGTATTAGCTGCATACAGCAATCATTTCAGTCTTCAGACCTCACACCCGGCTCTTTAAATTTCTTCTGGACGAGCGGAGAAATAAAGACACCGCTTTGAGGAGTCCACCCCACTTTATGGCGTAGCTGACGCATGAGATACTGTTTCATTACATGAGAATGAAAGTGTGAGCCCCACTACGGACGAGAAAAGTCAATCCAGATGGGGAAAAGTCCATTAATATTGTTTACCTAAGGAAAAGGTAATAGCATGTAATTGAAGTGATAGAAGGTAGCTCCGAAATTCATGCTCCAAATTTTGGCGCAAGTCTGGGATGATCCTTCTAGAAGGCTTCATACTGGTGTGTGGTTTCCCTTTGAAGTAAGTTAACCTCTTGATTATATACATTCTAATCAACATGTGCTCCTGAAGAAAGAGCAGCACAGTGAGAGCAACCAGGTCGTAAGGATACAGCTCCGAGATCGTTAGACACATTGCCCGATCGCTCAACGTGAAGGAGTTAAAAAACTCCAACATCCGATCTGAAGCCCAGTCTAGATACACTCCATCACTAAGGCTTCTTAAAGGATCTCCACTTGTGAGTTTCCACTTCTCCGGCTGGAAGTCCAACTGAATACTCTCATGACTCTGCAAACCTTGTCTTCAAATTTAAATCTTGCCATCACCTCCACAGAAAGAGTTGCACTCGACAGGAACATATATGTAACCGTCTCAAACCACGACTCAAATTTGTAAGAATGCAGGAGGCACCTCCTTTCCACCCAACAACACTCAACTTTCAGTATTTCAATCTAAGGTGGTCCAACGCCACTGCTACCGAGCGAGTACCCAGTTCGAAAGAACCTCGAGGTAAAGACATCATTGAATTTCATGGAAAGCATTCAGATAGCAACATCTACAATCCACGACTGAAAGAATTACTCCGGCAAGCATCACGAAGAATCTTAACCCCTTCACATCGACTAAAAATTCTAAAACATTCCATGATTCCCTTTCAAGTTAGTCTGCTGTCATCCTCGCTGAATTATGCCACAGAATCCTCGTGACAATCTTGTGACGGAACAGTAAAACACGTAGGTATTGTTGGTTCGCTCCTGTTGCTGACGCTCCCAGATAAGTTATCTCCAAGCAGGTGGGCCCGACGTCACGGCTCTCCGCCCACGTAAGCGCGTTCAGACACGGTCCCCATTCTACAGAGTTGTGTACCTCGTCAAACCCTGCCAGCCTCGGCGCTCCAAAATGTACTTCGATAGGGTCTCCATTTTCCAAACAAAAATCTGCGCAAGCGAGCAGTCGTACCAACGCCAACGTCGGGTTTCGTTTCCACACGCTTCCGACATCGCCCCACTTCGATCGCCCGCTGTTTCACGAGTGAGGTCCGGAGCTTCAAGTTCAATGAACTATCTCCTTGCACTCGGAACTTCAAGGCCGATATCATAATCCAAGCTGTGGAGACTTCTCTATGCGCACAGGTCTATGTGGCCGTGGAGCTGTACATGAAGGTAGAAAAAAACACGATACACCAAACTAAACTGTTAACACGGTCTCAGGGAAATTCTTAATACGGGCTCAGGGAGAATAATTATAAGCCTGCTATAATCTTCAAAATTTAACTTTGTAGTAAGGCTTTCATTCGCATAATTAACATTTTCATCTCACTCATATTGAAGGGCACTTGACTTACCGTTCTGATTGCCGTTCTCATAGAAACCCTGGAATAGAGCCACTGCTTCATCAGCCATCAAACCACCCACACACTCAAATACTCTGGTCTTTTGCACTTCATGTGCTTCAGCTTGATCGTAACTGGAAATAAACATAAAAGCAACCATGCAGTCAGCCATAACTTTGTACAAACTGGAAAACAACGAAAAGTGAACATAACTAACTTGGTGGAGGAAGTACAGAGGCATCAACTTGCGGTCTCAACCCACAAGGAGCCACATTTCTCATTCGCATTTGTGGAGATTTGCTTGATCGTTACGTGTTTTAAAAATTAATTTCGACTGCTCCTAATTATCTTCGTATCCAACATCCTCTTCATTGGCTAACTCCACTCCAGTTATCGCATTTCAAATGCTATCTGTATTAACCAAGTTTCTGATGCACCTCAAAGGAGAAGAGAATACCTCAAACCGCAAGGAGCACATCCATCAATATGTATATCTAACACCGACCTGCATCCACCGAAGCGGTCGTTTCCACATCCATAGTATACCTTCCGAAACCCTGTTGCAAAGAAGGCGGATCCATCACTTATATATTAGGTATGCCACCACTCAATACCAGTTGTTTCAGACAAGAGTTCTAGATCAATATTTAACCATAAAAATATGAAACATATTTCAAGGGATTTGACTATCAAGCAACCCCAACGTCATCAAAAAGGTAAAATGAATATGAAACAAACTCGTTGACGGAAACTCAACTAATAGATGCTTGGGTCCAGAATTTTTGCAATTTGTTCCCAGCATATCCCAGCACAAAATATGTACCTAGTAACGAGAGAGCCGATGCACACATGATGCAGGGTTCACAAGTGACATACAAATCACATTGTTGAAACCCCTCAGTTGACACATTGTCACTATGAGCTGTAGAGGACTGTTGCCAAAGGCTGAGCACCATGTCGATAGCCTCCATTTCAGCATGTCTTGTTGCCTAGTATCCCACCACAACCATGTGCAAAATGGTCAGATATGAGGAGAAAGCAAAACGCATGTCGCTCTTCTCACGCTAATTACAAATGTTGTATGTTTATACTTCAAGTTTTAGATTAGTTACAGATGCAGTACTCCTACTCCTGTCAGTGAAATACTGCATTAACAGATAGTACAAACAAAGGACATACTACTCTGCGCTTGTTACACACTTTGACGATTAATTCAGTCAGCATTCTGCACACCTATCAGTTAACACAAGCATTAACGCATACGAATGCCAGAATAAGCAAGGAAAGTACGTTTCGAGTCTCATTCGTGCGATTGCTTCCACGGCCGATGACCACTCCATCTTTCACAATCACACATCTGCTCATCATCAGCTCCACTCTGAGTAAGCAACATGGACTTCCATACTAATAATTTTCACAAGCCCAATAATTCTCAGCCTCAGGGTATTATCCCGGAATGTCACAGATTTAAGTAACTGCCTTCAGATCCCACTCGAAGCACATTACTGAGTCGATATCTCATCGCACAGCATATCACAGAACTGAGAGGTGGACAGCTGCAGCATGTGAACGACCGAGTAAACTACATGCAGGAACAGTAAACATACCCGACAGGCACCTCCAACCTTGCGAGTGCTCCCTTAGCCTGCGTCAAAAGTCACTACAGGTCACCCTGCTCAACCAAGCACAAAATTCTGTGACCAACCAGGCAAAGAGAAACCACTAAAACTCCTGTGAACAACCATTTGGCATACCTCGGCAAAAGCAAGCTTTATGAAGTTCATCACTGAGTTGTCTGCAACTGTGGTCATACTTCTGCTCCCCAATCTGCATATAAATTTGTGAACAAATAGAATGTAATTTCTCAATGGCCTACGACTGCCTTACAAGTTTATTTTGTAAAGTGTGAGGTTGTGCCAGTCCCATCTTTGTCACAATAAGCATAGTTGAGGAGCAGCCGTACAGGTGACACAACCGTGAAACGGGGCTTAGGTGATACGAAAACTTTGCCGAGCAAAACATTTTCAGACTGCGTCTCCTTCTCTGCCAATTCAAGTGAGATGAAGTCCACTTCCCCACCCCGTTTGCAGTTGTGCACCCTCATTATGAGTGATCAGACATTCACTCTTAATACTAAACCCTAAACCTCTGGGTATTGAAAGCGAAGAAAATTTCCGAGAGAAAAATCTCAGAAGGTGTAGAACAACAAAAGTACCCACATGATCACCAGTACACGGTCACCACGTTACTTAACAAAAGGTTTCGACAAGTCGAAGATGACCCAATATTCTTCCATCACTAGAAGCGCGAGTTCCACCCCTTACAAAAGATATTCATTCAGACCCAACGCTTGTGAGCTGCGCAAAGACCAAAACAATGCACGTAACAACAACACCATCAAGGAATCCCGTACCCTTTCAGCTGAAGGAAGTGATCGTCCTCCAAATCCTGCGTGGTCGTGGCCTCCAATTCCTTGCACACGACATTGTCGCCAATTGTCAACAAATCCAGAATCCTTGCTCACAACGAAACCCAAGCATCCGATGCGATTGCCACAACCCAGGCGTGGCAATTCGCCCACTCTCTCCCAGGAAACCAGGAAACGGTTCTCCAGATCACAACCTGTCACTTCACTTATGCAATGCTACGACCTTCCTCACACTCACTCGCTCGCTCTCTGCTTCATTTCCACTCGCTCTCTGTCATCTGCTTCCCAGTTTTCGTGCCCTGATCCTGATTCCCGCGCACTTCAACCAGAAACCAGTACCCAGGAAAATCAACCAGCCAGAACAACCCAGCCGCAGAGACTCATGATTTCACATCGAAGCTTTAATTTAGATTGCAAACACAAATTCCCACAGGTCTCTACTCCTTCGAACTCTGAAAGCAACGCTATACGAAAACAGAGTCACCGTGATAAGCAGAATTATCCGTCGACTAGCTCCTCTGTGGATTCAGTGACTCACAGTCCCAGAATCTGCAATAATTCCCAGCAGCAGCGAAAACTAGAGAGCATCCCTCCGAAGATAGAAAAAATCATAAATTATTCCAAACCTAGGACACTGTTTGTTAGATGAAATTTTGCGACAAAATTCGCTTACCATTTTTTATGGCGCACTACAGTACAGTGGGTCATCAACCGTCTCCTCGAGAAAGCATATACATTATTGGGGCCACTAGATGCTGTCGCCAAACACGCGGTGCAACGTCCCGAATCTCCGCTCAAGCAAGCGCGTACAGACTCGGTCCCTACGTCTTTAACCAGTCTTCCTCGCCAAACCCTATCGGCCGCACCATTTCAAGAGTACTTCAAGAGGGTTTGTGCTCTCCGACCGCACATCTGCGCATGCGAGGACTTCTTACAACGCCAGCGGCGCCTCTGTTTTCCGCACACTTAAGATATCGCCCCACTTCGACTGCTCTCTGTCGCACGAGTGAGGTACTGCGCTTCTTCGTTTGACACTTCGCGATCGCTTTCCCACTAGATCACTCTTTCGCTTCTGTGTTGTCGCCCTTGACTAACCCTGATTCTTTCGCACTCGTCTGTTTGTCGACGCCGTACTCCACTAGTGAGTTTTGTCTAGAATAACCTCCTTTAACCTCCTTCAAGAGACTGTATAGCGCTTACCTCTGAGTGTCTCTAGACTCTGAATCCCAAAACCTCAGATCCGACGGGAAGGTCAGCCAGTGAGTGAGTTCCAGCACCGGCGCAGTGAACTTCAGCCATGGGAAACACGAACTCACGCGTCCGCCACTTGCCAGATGTGTTTTGTGTATGTATGGGCAGATCGAGCAAAGCTGGAGACGTCGCAGGAAGTGCGGCTGAGGATGCAGCTTCCTCCTCTTCACCGCACCTGCCTGCTCGCAATCTGGTGGGAGAGGTTGGGACGGAGAGTGTGGAGCAGCAGATCAAGCAGTCGATGTTGCATTGGAGCCAACTCACGCAGTTCGATTCAGATTGCATTGACGAGGAGGATGTGAAGGCCGACAACATGAAAGTGTTCCTGGCTCTGCAATTAGATCCCAGCACGAGGGATTTCTTCAACACATTTAATTATGACACTGAATTATGGGAGAGTGTTGGTTCGTTGGAGATTGGGCATAAGTTTGCGGAGGGGGGCCAGGCTGAGCTCTTCCATGCCAATGTCACTTGGTGGAAGTCAGAGGACAATGAGTTGGATCGGGAACATGGGCGTGAGTGGGTGCTGAAGGTGTTTAAGAAGGGCACCCGCTTGCGTCACTTGCAATCCCAGTGGCCCCATGGCATGTTGAAGTTCCAAGAAGAGAGGGTGGCAAATTGGATGTCTCCTACACCTAAAACGTATCCAAGGTATTTTTGTAATGTGCAATGTGGGACATTGTTGGGAGATGGAAGGTTTGCATTCCTTATGAAAAAGGAGCATCTTGATTTGCGGAGACTCATTGATGACAAGATGAAGTTGATATCAACCAATAATTGTGGACCATTTTCAAAAGAAGTTGCTGAGAAGTTGATGTTTGATGTTGGACTTGGGATGAGTTGGTTGCATAGTCGCGGCATTGTCCATAGGGACCTCAAGGCATCCAATGTGCTTGTTGAAGTACGTGATAGTGGTAACATATGGTGTTTTGTAGCGGATTATGAATGCTCCATGGGAGTGGTGGGAACAGGACCTTTTAGAGCACCTGAAATATTGAAGGCTTGTAGGGAGAAGAGTGTTAGTAAGAGGCCGGAGTTGTTTACAATGGCATCAGATGTATATAGCTATGGCATGACTTGCTATGAGATCTTGACAGGGAGATTGCCATTTGATGGTCATTTAGGAATTGACATCATGGATGCTATCATAACAGGCAAACGGCCAGAGGTACCAGAGTATGTAGAAGAGTGGGTACATAAGGTATTGAGTGATTGTTGGCAACATGATCCAACAAAGAGGCCTTCATTTGGAGAAATAATGAATTTGATCTTTTCAAATTCAGTGAGGATTAGAGGATTAGTGGAGAGAGGAGTAACTTATCATATGGATAGAATGGATTGGATAAAGTTGGAAGTTCAGTGATGAGCTAATTCAGCCATATCTGCATTGTTATAATATGAGTTTATCTAAAATAAATTGAGTAGTTTATCTTAATGACTTAATACTAATTGACACATGTTTAATATAATAGAAGTCAATGTATACAAATGAGTAAATTCTGAAGAAATCTCCCTTACTGGGAGACAGTAAGAGTGGCATCTTATATGAATTGTGTTTTTCCATAAAATGTCGATAGCCTTTTCCACACACATAGCCAATTTAACACCCAATTCCACATTTGAGCAATGAATCATACATTCCAACCCACATAACCATTAATTCACATGACTGTGCTATTTATTAATAACACCAGTGTATACCTTGCTTGTATATGACAACACCCTCACTCCTACACTCCTTTCAACACCACTCTAGCAACTCCCACAACACTGCAAGCCTCTATGCCACAGCTCTCTTCAAAGCTCTCCCACAAATATTCTCCTTTTGTCACTACTGTACCTTAGAGGCAACTTGGCCCCCCAAAAAAAAAATGTAAATAAAAGTATCGGATTAAAAAAATATTATGTTGCCTATTTGCACTAAAAACCATGAAATAAAATTAGATGAATGATAAAATGTCTTGAAATCAAACACATTGACTAAGACTATGATAAATCAAAAATGTTAAGTGTAATAAAATGAAGTTGACTAAAATAATAAACATTCAAAGAAAATTCATCAATTATGGATGAAAGTTGAATTTAAAGTGATTGATTTCCGGAAAGTCAAATTTCAAAAAATTACCTTTTTTTCATTGACAGACATCAAAAATTGCAATCAACTAATTATTTGACCGAGGGTGATAAATCTGTCCCTAATGTACGGTACCTCACTTTATTCCTCCTCCACATGGATTGAATTAAACCAAACCACCTTTCTCATGAATATTCTCTGTGATCTGCAAACCTCTACCAAGTAAGAGATTCCCTTCAGCTAATCAGATGCTTTGCAGGTTCATAAGTGATTGGGTGTATTACATGTTCCAAAGTTTTCAAAGGGCTCAAGACCAAATGGCAATGTAATGCAAGGATCCATAAAACATGAGTAACTAGCTCAATATATGAAATTCAAATTTCAAAAGGTGAGGGCAATACAAGCAAATGACTTGAGAGTTGAAATGATGGAGATAGTCAGGTCAATCGTGCAGCTCACTAGAGTAAGTGGCTCACCGCTCAGATTGTAGATTGGCAGGCTTGGTGGAGAGTTTTTAAGGGAATCAATTTTTGGAAGATGTGCAAATTGTTTAAAAATAGGACCAATTGGAATAATAAATTTTGGATTACTATTGAATTAGTTATGAATTTTGGAAGGAAAACTTGTAGGCTGCTCAAGAACCGCTCATCCTAAAATGTACACCATTATTACATAAAATTTGAAGTGTAAAGCTATCATGTACCTCCTACTTGGATAGATGTAGAGTGCGGTTTCGAGTGCTACATGGGTTTTGAGCCACCTAGTAACACTAACGACGAGATCAAAGTGGTTTAAATGAACCATTTTGAACTAACTACTTTTTTTCTTTTCTCTTGACATTTCATACAATAGTGTTAACTACCATAGTACCATAGCAAGTTTGTCTAAAAATAATTCCAAAAATACTAAACGTAAAAAATTTCATAAAACTATATAATAAAAAAAACAAGAATATTTTAAGTTAGTTTTTGCAATATTTGTTGTTTCTAAATCATTTAAGATCACTTTTGCTGATTTTTTGTTAGAAATCAAAAATTGAGGAATTTCAATTTTTGAGAGGCGAATTTTATTTTTTTTCTAAATTTTTAATTTTGAATAATATTCGTTCACCATGTGGCAAACCTGCTATGGTGTTGCCATAGTACTGTGTTGTGAAGTATCACATTTCTGTTACAGCCTCCTAGAGCTGGGATTTGTTCCATAATTGTAACAAACAAGGCTGTTACTTCTACAATGAAGCCTTTAAACCTAACAAGTCTGCACACCTCTGCTCTGCTCTGGTACAAATAATAATACTGGAACTCATTTTAATGCGAAGGGCTTGATGCAATCCTAATTCAAAGAAAATGATGGTAAAAATAACACTGGGACTTGGCCTTCAGATTTCCTATCACACCAAGCCAAGACTCACTGAATTTAACCCCTAAAAATCCAGCCGTTTTTGGAAGCTCCAAGTTCCAAAACTGTCATTTTTGACCGCTTTGTGAGAATGACGGTTTGGATCAGTTTTTTTTCTTTTTTTAGACATCATACCGTAAGATCTTGTACTTTACTCTCTTTAGAAGTACTGATGAAATTTTCAACCGTTGGATGTTTACCATTTGTGAGATTATAATGTTCAAAGTTGCAGCAAAAGTTTTTTTGGGTATAAACCGAACGACATAGGGTAAATGGTGAAAATTGGGACTTGATGTTCATTATCTCAAACATTTTGCTCATATTTTTTTCCATGTAGGTAATCAAGTTGGGTACCTGCATGCAAAATTTTAGAGACTTATTACTTTTTTAGAACCTTCATAAAAATTATTTTCTAGAAGCGGGTCTAAAAACGTTGATATCGTAAAACATGTATGACGTTATGTATACTTGGTTTTAGAAAAATCTAAACAGTGGTAAGGTGCCTTTAAACATTTTTTATTTTTGGGCGAAATTATTTTTGAAAATTTTCCAAATCTCAAATTTTGACGAATTTTGAAAGAAATAATTCAAAAATTTGAAGCTTGTCTTTGTAATTTTGGGAGGCTGCCCTTGTAAATTTGGTTTATTTTTTGACTTGGGTCTCTTTGGAATTTGAGTGGTGGTTTGGTTATGAAAATATTTCACGAATTTGTTTTTGAAAAAAGCCTAATTTTAAGCTGCCCGTTTTGGACTTGAAACCTAAAATTTCTAGATGAAGGTCTTAAAATTGGAATTTGGCTTTGAAAATTTTACCACATACACTTTGCAGTATAGGGAGCATCCAGTAAAAATCTTAGGCAAAAATATGAATTTTAACCCCTTCATCTTGGCTGCCCAAAACAGCAAAAACCCATTTCGGCTAACCTGGATTTTTAGGGGTTAAAGTCTCCACCTACAGTAATAAACCATGAATGGCCGCTCTAGCAATTGCATCAACTATTACGGTACCGTAGCACCATAGCTTCTTTGTTACTCACCAAAATGTCATTTTAACCTTTTTAAAAAATAAGCATGTCTTTTGAAAAATAAATTTTCAAAACTTTTGTGTTGAGAAAATACTAGAAGCTGCCTCAAATGGCTTAGAAATAGCTAAGTATCACTCAAAATATTTTATTATTTTTTAGATTTTTTATGTTAATAATGTTTTAGGTTTTTGTTTCTTTTTGAAGAAATATTTTATAAAGAATAAGACATGGTTACTACGATACATTTTAGTCCATTGTATTGTCATCTTCTAAAGTTACATGTCAAGAGTTTGATATAATAGGATCTTGAATCATCCTTGAATCATCCTTGCATTATCTTGAAACCTCCAAATAATTTTGAAGTGGGTTTTTGAGATTTTAGATAGCCTTCAATGTAAAGTTTGATTGGGAAATTTAGAAAAAAATTATTAAGATGTCAGAAGGTTTTAGCTTTGCGGATGTTGAAATATCACTATTATCTGTAACTATTCTGAATTAGTAAAGTTCTTTCTCCACAGTGACAGCTGTCCACCGTGGAGCAGTTTCCACAGAGTATAGAAAGAAGTTCTTCGGCTCTTCTTTCTCACTCTTTTCCCAGATGATTATTGTGTGAAGCTGATGCTTCTTGCTCTTGCGATGTTCTTGCTTGCAACTACATTCATGTGATTCTGTTTGAATAAGATTTTATTTTTGTAGTTTCTCAACACGTTATCAGCACGCTCATTGATTAAAGACAGAGAGCTTAAGAATCGATTACAGACAGAGAGCTTAAGATCGATTACAGACAGAGAGCTTAAGATTGTTTACAGACAGAGAGCTTAAGATTATTTACAGACAGAGAGCTCACGATTGATTACAGACACAGAGCTCACGATTGATCACAAACACAGAGAGCTCAATATCGACACACAGAGAGAAACGAGTTAATTTGAGCTGAGAGTATCTTAAGCTGACAGTAACCTTACGTTAATAGTTCAATTGAGTTTTTCGAAAACTGAGAGTTACGTTAACGCTGATCTTGAACTGAAACGTTAATGCTAATCTTGAACTGAGATTTCGAAAATTGACAGATGCTAATCCTGAGCTTTCGTGAACTCTGAGTTTCGATACATGTTCATGCAGATTTTAAGCTTTCGAGAACAGAGGGTTTGAGAGCTATTACGGTAACTTTGAATTAATAAACATCTGTTTTTCATTGCGTTATTATCACCGGTGGGAGGATCATCGAAATGGTGCATCTTGCTCCTACACCGATCGTGATGTCCACAGATAAGGGAAATCATGACAAACGATTGCAACCACTTATGTTCGAGTCCCTTGAGCAAGACGGCTCAAACTACATGTCGTGGAGCATCGACATGCGTACTCACCTGCGATGTGAAGACAAGGTTGACACAATACAACCCAAACCAGAAAAAGACGTACCAGACACGGACAAATGCTATACCGTCATATTCCTTCGTCGTCACATCGATCCTACACTGCGACAACAGTACATCCAGGAGGACGATCCTGTCAAACTCTGGAAGGCGCTGGAAGCAAGATTCAAACATGAAGAGACGATTTTTCTTCCACAGGCTCGCAGTGATTGGACTCACATTCGGGTTCTAGATTTTCCTAACCTCATTTCATTTAATGCTGAGCTTCATAGAATTGCATCGCAGCTTAAAATGTGTGGATATCCTGTCAAAGATACTGAACTCATTGATAAAACCTTATCGACATTCCCCCCGGCTCAAGCAATATTAGCTCAACAATACCGTAACATGAAATTTAAAACACATGGTGAATTAATGTCATACCGTCTTTTAGCAGAAAGGCAACAGGTACTAATGCTCAAAAATGCAGAAGCAAGACCTGCACGAGAGGTGCATACCGCAAAGGTACTAGAGTCGTCTACAGGTCCATCTTCGAAGAAATCAAATTCCACAGGCAGCAAAGAGGCACATTCGACAGAGATACCCAAGAGAAAGCCGAAATCGAAATGGACTGCCAGACGAGACTCCAACAGGCCGAACACAAAACCAAGGTACGATAACAGTACTCAAAAGGATAAGAAAAAATCTGATACAAAAGATGGAACATGTCACAAATGTGGCAGGGCCGGTCACTATGCTCGTGAATGTCATGCCTCAGCTCATATGGTTTCAATATACTCTGAACTTCAAAAGTACAGAGGCAAGAGTCAAGGTCGGGAAGTTCACACAATGGATGCTCCCTCCTTTGACTCGGATGAACCAGATATTGAGAACTACATGGTTGACACTCACAAGCATGGAGATACGATACTGCTTGACAGTGGCTCTACTCACACCATATTAACAAAAGGTTATATGTTTAATTTAAAAACACGAAATGAACCATGGAAACAATGCGAAATTTTAACAGTAACGGGTAAAAGAAAATTTCAGTTCATCGAAGGACAGGCAGATATCATGCTGCCTGGAGGATCTCGAATCCATTGCGAAAAGGCAATGTATGCTCCAGAGGCACCTCGCAGCCTGATCAGCTACAGAGACCTCAGAGCAAATGGTATCCACGCACAAACTTGCGTCAAGGATAACCAAGAAGCACTCCAGCTTCGGAAGGGACAACTGGTGATTGCTACAATCAATGCCAGTCCTTCAGGCTTATACGAATTGCCTACAGTTTCTCCACATAGGGAAACTGCAAGATTAGAGAACATCTCTGAATCTTTCTCAAGTGTGGTTTGTAATGCCAACATATGGCATCATCGCCTAGGGCATCCTGGAACCACCATGATGAGACGGCAAATTCCGAAAACTATCAACCATGGTCTCAGTACCAGGGAGGCAGAAAAAGTCGCTCAATGCGAAGCCTGCATAGCAGGCAAGCTGGTACGCCAGGCATCGAAGTGGAAGCTACCCACAGAAATGCCTCCACCCTTGCACCGACTGTATGGAGATTGGTGTGGTCCGATAACTCCACCTTCACATTTATTTAAATATTTCTTCGTGCTTGTCGATGCCTCTGGGCAACATGCCGAAGTCTCCCTGTTAACCACCAGAAACATGGTGTTCCCGAAAACGTTAGCAATGCTCATCAGGTTCAGAAACCATTTTCCAGATTATCCAGTAAAATATCTTCGCATGGACAATGCTTTAGAATTTAAGTCAGCTACCTTTGAAGATTATTGTGTAGCCACAGGAATTACCTTAACATATTCTGCTCCATATGAGCACGCTCAAAATGGATTAGCCGAAGCTTACATCAAAAAGATTCAGCTGATTGTTCGACCTATGCTACTGCATGGAAAACTACCTGCACAGTATTGGGGTCATGCGGTACTTCATGCAGCGACGCTGCTCCGCTACAGACCCACACTACTGAACGATAGAACCCCAATGGAATTCGTGACAGGTTCAGTTCCCAGTATATCTCACCTGCGAGTATTTGGATGCGAGGTATGGATACCTGCTCCAGAACCAAACATTAAAACCATTTCAGCCCATCGAATTAAAGCCATATACTTAGGCTTCGATTCACCAAGTATTATCAGATACAAACTCCCAGGTCGGGATGATGTACTCAAAGCACGATTTCAAAACTGCAGGTTTCTTGAGGATCGATTCCCAGAAACCACCAATCATCCACAATCAGTAACATTTCGGGACCAACAGACATTAACATTGAACCCAGATCCGAGAACAGCTTTGACAGATTCTGAGGTTCGCAAGTTATTAAACCTCAACGAATTAGCAACCAAGTTACCAGATGGGTTCAGTTCCTCTCCAAGGATTATAAGAAGCCCGGTTCCTGGTTCAGGAAATCCTCCTGTTCCTAAAAAGTCCAAACGAATAACCATGCAGACTGAGAAAACTGAAAATATAGAAATACCAGACCCAAAATCTCTAGAACAAGCCAAAAATAGCTCTGATTGGCCTCAATGGAAATCAGCTCTAGAACGGGAATACAATTCACTAAAAGAGAGAAAAGTGTTTGGAGAATTCACAAACGACTTAGAATACAAACCTATTGGTTATAAATTAATCTTCACTAAAAAGAGAAATGAAATAGGACAAGTAATAAGATACAAAGTGAGATTAGTAGCACAAGGCCAGAATCAAAAACCTGGAATTGACTTCACTGAGACTTACTCTCCAGTCATGGATAGTATCTCTTTTAGATTTATTATATCCATGGCAGTCCAACTGGGACTCAAACTACGTCTTATGGATGTAGTCACTGCTTACTTATATGGAGATTTAGATGTGGACCTATATCTCAAACCTCCACCTGATTTCTATCCTGAAACCCAAATCCCCAAAACTGGAAAACACACGGGATTACTGATCAGAAAAGCTCTATATGGATTAAAGCAATCTGGAAGAGCTTGGTACTCCCATTTGAGAGTATATTTAATCTCCATTGGCTTCACAGTTGATCAAGCACTCCCATGTGTGTTTGTGTTAACAAAGTCACAAGAATTCATCATACTTGCAGTATATGTTGACGACATTAACCTGCTAGGAACCCCTGATCTGTGTGCTCAAATTGAGAAACAGTTGACTACAAAATTCGAAATGAAAGTCCTAGGTCCTACGACGTACTGCCTTGGATTGCAAATCCACCGATTCTCAAATGGACATATTTTTGTTCATCAACAAACATACACACGAAAATTACTTAAAATGTTCAACATGGATCAGGCTAACCCACTTACTTCACCGATGGTAGGAAAGAGCAAAATTTTAGATGATCCTTATGAACCTACGAGAGATGATGAACCTGAGGAGAATAGAACTCAGTATCAAGCTGCCATAGGTGCCTTGTTATATTTGGCCACAAATACTCGGCCAGATATTTCTTTTTCCGTGAGCACTCTAGCTCGACACAGTCAGAAACCATCAGCACGGCACTGGGCTGGAGTGAAACACTTACTTAGATACCTCAGGGGCACCGAAGATTTGGGACTGTATTTTCACAACCCGGAGCAAGCTATGATAGTAGGGTATGCAGACTCTGGTTTCAAGACAGATCCTATTCTAGGAAGATCACAGACAGGATATATTTTTCTACGAGCTGGTGCACCCATAGCATGGAAATCAACGAAGCAAACCACTGTTGCAACCTCAACAAATCATGCCGAGCTTTTAGCTTTTCACGAGGCTTGCAGAGAGTCTGTCTGGCTGCGAACCATGGAACGGACAGTGTTCGTAGCAGCAGGATTACCATATCAAGACCAACCAATTCGAATCTATGAAGACAATGCCGCATGTCTCGTTCAAGTGGCTTCAGGATATATTAAGGCAGACAGAACAAAGTGCATATCAGCCCTCATTTGTTTGGTTATACTCAGGAGTTGATCGAATCCAAGCAAGTCGAAGCAACCAAAGTCACATCGGCAGACAACCTTGCAGATTTACTCACAAAAGCACTTCCACCGCATCAACATAGAAAATTAGTGCATGCAGCAGGCATGCGCCTGTTATCAGAAATTACATCATAGTTTAAATTCGAGTATAGATCCTATTCCACTCTTTTTCCCTCATTTCTCAGAGGTTTTTAACGAGGGAATACGGCCTTACTCGGGAGGGAGTGTTGAAATATCACTATTATCTGTAACTATTCTGAATTAGTAAAGTTCTTTCTCCACAGTGACAGCTGTCCACCGTGGAGCAGTTTCCACAGAGTATAGAAAGAAGTTCTTCGGCTCTTCTTTCTCACTCTTTTCCCAGATGATTTTTGTGTGAAGCTGATGCTTCTTGCTCTTGCGATGTTCTTGCTTGCAACTACATTCATGTGATTCTGTTTGAATAAGATTTTATTTTTGTAGTTTCTCAACAGCGGAAATAAAATATTTTGTTCACACCAAATCTATAGAAAAAAGGTCTTGTCGCTGAATGTTGTTTTTGACTTGAAAGCCAAATAGCTCTGTAAATTTTGCTACACCCTTCTTATACCTTTTCAAATTAGTATGATGACATTTGAGATTGTCAAAAAAAATCTTAGTTTGTAGTACAAACTTTTTATTCAATGAGGAGTTGAAGTTTTAACACCTATATTTATCAACACACAGTTTATTTTGGCTTATAGAGTCTTTAATCTTGATTCTTTTAATACTTCAAGAACAGATGCACAAACCTTTGTTTTAACGTTGTGATTTTAATTTTTGACAAACTCAATTTACATAAAAAGTAAAATGAGTATTAGTAATGGTAGAAATCCATGATCCTTTCACAATCTTTATCTCAATACTACACACTTTTGCTACCTCTAGAATTTAATGAACAAGAAACTAACATCATGTATAACGTATTAGTATGTAATTAAGACCTTGTATAGTGCAAATTATTTTTACCACTAATAGATGTTAAGACTATCTAATCTACTTGGATAGGATAGAAAAAATGATTTTTGAAATTTTAAGATTTCATGAAATATTAATCTATGCAATTGAATTTAATTATAAAGATTCATGCATGATCTTTTGATAGTCTTAAGCAAGATTCTATGTCTAGAAATGCAAAGGTTTTATTGTTTTGGTCCTTTCATTTTGTACTTAACAAATGACATTTTTCAATGTACTATTTGATTAGAAATAGTTAAAGAGTTTTAGAGGCAAGAAGCTAACGCGTTACAATTGGAATTTATTAGAGGGGCTTAATCCTCAAAAAGCCATTGTCCTAGAATGGACATTTGAAATTTTGGGCAGATTCCTACAATGTCAAATTTGGATGTGAGTTTTTGAAAGTACTTTGAAGACAAGGAGAATTGCAAGAGCTTTGAAGGAATATAATTATTTTTTGCACTAGACATTGGAAATGATATTTATAGTGCCCGAAGCGATTTTTACTACTTCTTGGGCAACTCCTAAATTTTGATACACCCTTCAACTACCTTTGAGATTTTTTATGCAAGTGACTAAGATGATTGGCTTTGAGATTATCAAAAAATTATCTTAAATTGTAGAAGATTTTTATTCTATAAGGAGCCAAAGTTTTCTCATCTTTTTTGGTCAAGCAAAAAAACTTTTTCTTTATCGTATAAAAAATAGAGATTTTTTTCTCCTCTTTTTTTCTACTTCAAGAATAGATATAAACCTTTATTTTGACCGTATGGATTTATATTTTTAAAAAATATGGTTTATCAAAAAAATAGATTGAATATTACCAATAACATGAACATGTGTTCCTTATATAGCTTTTTCCACAATGCTACACCTTTTTTTATCTTAAAAAACAAATTTTCTAAATTTTATAAAGGAAAAATGGAGTCCTTTTTGTAACTTGCCCAAAATAGTGAATAGACTTTGATCTTTTGTAGAATGAACATTTTGTTCTAAAAGATTTTTTAAATTTAAATTTATTTTTTTGGAAATCTCAAAGATGACGACATTAAGTATTTATAGGAAAAGATCAAAGGTAACAAATGTATTTAGCATGGCTTCTCAAATTACCCATCAAACACAAAAATCCACTGAGAACCATAACTAATTTTTTAAATGTTTAATTGAAAAGAAAAAATATCCCCTCAAGCTTCTTCCTTTAGTGATTAAGGTTCTATTACATAATTATATTTTGAATCTATATGAATTTTCTACAATCTGATATTGAAGTTTTTGAATTATAATCTACAAACTCATATCTTATTGACACAAATTTTAAAGAGCCTACATAACTTAATTTCTTTGAAATCTCTAAAATATCCAACAAAGAAGAATAAATAGTTAGTAAATACAACGATAAAATTTAGATTATAATCTAAAATGTAATGCTTCTTATGTGTCTTCTTTTATAGAGTTTTCAAACTATTGATTATATCTTCTCCAATTTGCAGGCTTTGAAGTCAATTTAAACCTCTACCTCATTTGCTTAACTTACCTTACAAAGTGTTGAACTAATATCAATACATAGACTCTAACGAAGAAGTACCTATCTTGGGAGAAGTACTTATCTTGGAATAAGCAAATTCTCACATTGATAAACAAGACATTGTCTTAAAAATGACTTGCACTTGTTAGCATTTGAAAATGGAGTTTAATCCAAGTAAATCTATAATGTTTGAAATTGATATGAATAAATTACAAATTGTTAAACCAACAAATGAATGAGGCAAAAATGTCGAAAGTAGCCTAACATCCAAAGTGGACATGGTGATCTCATTCATCCAACAATCAATAATCAAGATTGAAGGTTCTGGAGAAACAGAATTAGGTTCCATCACAACCATTTAAGAGTGAATAATAGGAATCACATCACCCCAACCTACAGAATACGTACTTCTACCTTAACCCCTAAAGGACCATTGTCCTAGAATGGGCTATTTTAGAATTCAGGCATGTACCTGTGACTTCAATTGGAGTCAAGATTTTTTGAAACTTTTTGTGAATGTAGGCCATAAGAAGAACTTTGAGAGATTTTTTATTTATTTATTTATTTTTTTTTTCGATTGGACATTTATAAAAATATTTATGGTACCCAAAGTGGAAAAAGCTGTTCAATGGGCAATTCGGGCAACCATGTTAAATACATCAAGTACCTCTGAAAATATTTCTATAAATACTTAATGATGTCAGCTTTGAAGTTTCCAAAAAAAAAAACGACTCTGAGTGCATAATGTTCACTCCACAAAATATCAAAATTTTCTCACCGTTTTGGGCAGTGAACTAAAAAACTTCTTCTTTCCTTCATAAAAGTTAGAAAAAATATTATTTTAGGTTTTTCCTTTTTTTCAGTGAAAATATGGACATCAATCTTTACTTTGACTGTTTGGATTGGGACTTTATTGAATAATGGAATTTCTAGGAAAGAAATAAGATTTAGCATTCTTATATATTCAACTTAATAAAAATATTCTTTTCAACATGCTACACTTGACTTTTTGGTGTAATTGTTTTTATAAAATTACCTAACTTAGTCTTCTTTGACATGGACCAAAATCCCCAAAATCCATAATGCAAAAAACCTAAGAAAACAAAAGTTAGAGAGTGTCAACCTAATCAAAACTCTTGTCAAAAAAATTTGTTTTTTAATTTCAATTGCTATAATCTTCTAATATCTACGACCGATTATATTGAATTTTTTTGAGCTGTCTATCACAATAATCTAGTTGAAGATCTTACAGTTAGAATTGCATTCAAGCTTTTTTGCATTGGAAATGGCAGTTTTGGAGCGTTTTTTGGTAAAACATATTCAAGGAACTTTAAGGGTTAATGGAAAGCAATTCCAAGATAAATCTGCCTGCTCCAATTTGCAGAGTTAAGCTTATTGTGACTCTTCATTGAAGTTTGTATTTGTGGAACAAAGCATCCTTAGTTCAATCCTATTTTTTCCTTTTTATAAATCTCTCATAAAGAATCCACAAGACAGGACCAGGCCAAGCGATGCCTCTAACAAGAAAACCATCCAACCAAGGACTACCTAAGCCTATATTGAAAGTACAAATCTGACCAACTGAGACTTCTCAATACGGTACACAACACACATTTCACAATGCAGACAATGCCGACTTGTTTCGATGAAATACACACATGACCTCCCACTTGGTTAAAAAATAAAAAACAAAAAATCAATAAAAATTAAAAACACACATACCACAGCTCACACAAGAATCCATACAACGAGTTCTGAATGCAACACAGTTGAGCAAACATGCAAACTTTTCCAATTACAAGATGACTTCGGGTTACATGATATATAACGACTGTTATACTAAGATTTTCGAAAGGATCCACAGCACAAAAGGAGGCTAATTTACAGCAGCTTTGAGCAGGCCACCCCACTTCATGGTGCAGCTCATCTAGTAGTGTACATTGAAGATCAGAGTCATAGCTTGAAAACATGAGAGGATGAATTGGAATAACCTCCGTCCCTGGCTTCTCTTCTGGAGCCCTTCTTCAGCTTGTGAGATGATGCCCTCCTTGTGAGTTTGAAGAAGCTTGGCTTAGGCTTGAGATGAGGACTCTCCGGACGACGACGGACCGAATGTACCGTAAGACGTCGCATGCTTGTCATACCATTGCAAGCCCCATCTGCAGAAGATGGACAGGGACAAACCATTTGGCCATCGTTATTGCAAAGCTTATGTACCACATGATGGCGTCGCCCTTCAGATTGATGACTTCTATCTTCCATATCCATAACCTCACACCATGGAAACCTCCTAAATCGGCCCTTGAAACTGTACACTTCCTGAGCAATTCTACCACAGTTCTGAACGATTCTTAAATCCTGTGTCACTGGGTAACTCTAACGTCCACTTCCATGGTGTTCAGTTACCCAGTTATGCAAAATTCGATGTGATTTCTGTGGAGTCTGCTTTAATCTATCAAAGCAAATGGTAACCCTAAACCCTAGAACTCTGCTCCTAAACAAGTAAATTCAAGTCGTACACTATCAGAAACCTCTGCAACAATTCTGTGACTCCCATGCGAATAACATCATCACCCATTTGGACGGTGATGAGAGAGATCTCAGAATTCAGAGGGATTTTCGTGGGAGACTCTATCACACTTTCAAAGCAAACGAAAAACCCTAAACGCTAAAAAAAAAACCTGCGTGAGAAAGGGATGTGCGTTTGTTAGTACTTAGACTTGATGCTCCCCTGCGACTTCTCCATATCCGCAACCCACAACGCCGCGCCCACCGCGTTCGTGAGCACCAGAATGACGTCCAACCCCGGAATCAGACTAAACGCCGACGCCACGAACCCAAACGACTGATACTGCGGCTTCTTCGCGTGCACCACCGCGGAAAACTCCTCCGAGCTCAACCCCTTCATCTCCGTATAATAATAATGATGCAAGCTGATCGCCGTCGGGAACGAGTTCAAAAAACAAAACAACACATTCCCCACCACGGGCACGAAATTCAACGGCAGCGTGATCAAAAAATGCATGATCGGGTGCTCGTCCTCCGTCAAAACCTGGCTCAAGTACCCGCTGGCCTTCTTGTTCTTCGCCACGCGACTCATGTCCGCCTCCGCCGGCACCCCCACCAGCTTCGGAATCAAAGTCTCCTCCAGCCACACATGATCCTCCCCGGTCGCTCTCTCCACCTTCACCTTCCGAATCGCCAGCACGTCGATGAAGAGCTTCCGCTGCGCGCTCTCCAGGCGGTACTGGAACAGCACCACGATGGCGATCGCCGTCTCAAGCAGGATCAACGCAATCGCTCCTGGAGTCCCCGTCCAGTGCGGCAGAAACTTGAGCAGAAACCCCCGCTGCGTCGGAAACGTCAGCGTGAAGAGCAGGGCGAGGATCCCAACGATGGCGAGGATGACCTCCAACACGAACCTCGCCACTCGCTGCCACAGCCGGTGCGCATTCCGGAAGAAGAAGTAGAACCCCTGCACCGGGTACATCCACGCCGGCACCATCATCGTGGGCGCAACCCGAAGCTCAAGCACACGCTTCGATCAGTGCTTCTGTCAAAACCACGCCCAGCTTAGAAAATCCTCTCACGGCGTCCGAGCTATGGCGATCTGCGAGGCCGTCTTTCTGGAGTCGTCGACATTCGGGGCAATCCTTCCAACTGGGCGAATCTGGAATCTGCCTTACATGGACATTTTGGGTCTGTGGGTCTCTTGCAGTGTCTGGTTGATGTGTTGATGAGGTCGGTGGGGTTCGTCTCTGTTAGTTGCTGTTTGTTGGTGATTGTCAGATCGAGATTTGTTAAGTTGAGTGTGTGTGTTGAGTGGGTTCAGGTGGGATCGCTTCGTTGGAATGCTTGCCGAGGATTCATGACCGACTGGATCCTGTATGTGCTTAGGTTACCATTCTTAAACTGTGAGCAGGCTGTTCTGGTGGTGAAATTTTGTGCTTTCAGTGTGGTGTTGTGACCTGATCATAGAGTTGCTAGAATGACAGTTTTTCCGTGCTGTGAGCTGTTGTTTCGTTGCATGTGTGAATTGTGAGAGAGAAAATGATCGAGATGGGGAAAAGTGCATAGGAAGATCTCACCGTGACCATTCTCACACCGTGCTCTTCAGCTCAGGAACAGGTGGAGTGATGTGGTTTAGAATGATGATGGTGAGGAGCACCCAAGGTGCCCTTCTGGATTCATGCCCCAAGTTTTGGAGAACGGCAGTAGTGATCTGCCTGAAAAGCCTCATAGCGGTGTGGCCCCCCTTCGAAATGCATCTGAATTTTTGATATTCTAATGAACCTGTATTTCTGTAGAAATAATAGCACAGAGAACGCCACCAGCTCCGACACATGCCCAAATGTTAAATGTGGAGATAAATAAGCCTTGTGGAGATAAATAAACCTTCCGAAACCCTGTTGCAAAGGAGGCGAATCCACCACTACTGTATTAGATATGCCACCACTCATTACCAGTTGATTCAGACAAGAGTTCTAGATCAAGGTTCAACCATAAAAAGATGAAAGATATTTCTAGGGATTAAATGGAAAAAGAAAACTCTAACGTCATCAAAAAGGCAAAATGAATGTGAGACAAGACGTTCACGGAAACTAACTAATAGATGCTTGGATCCAGAATTTTGCAATTTGTCCCCAGCAAAACCCAGCACAAAATATGTACCTAGTAACGAGAGAGCCGATGCACACATGATGCAGGGTTCACAAGTGACATACAAATCACATTGTTGAAACCCCTCAGTTGACACATTGTCACTATGAGCTGTCGAGGACTGTTGCCAAAGGCAGAGCACCATGTCGATAGCCTCCATTTCAGCATGTCTTGTTGCCTAGTATCCCACCACAACCATGTGCAAAATGGTCAGATATAAGGAGGGAGATAAACGCATGTCACTCATCTCACGCTGATAACAAATGTCTTATTTTTAGACTACAGGTTTTAGATTGGTTACAGATGCAGTACTCCTACTCCTTTCAGTAAAATACTGCATGAACAGATAGTACAAACTGAATGAAATACTACTCAGCGCTTGTTACATACTTCGACGATTGATTCACAGTCAGCATTCTGCACACCTATCAGTTAACACAAGCATTAACGCATGCGGATGCCAGAATAAGCAAGGAAAGTACGTTTCTTGTCTCATTCGTGCGATTGCTTCCACGGCCGATGACCACTCCATCTTTCACAATTACACATCTGCTCATCATCAGCTCCACTCTGAGTAGGCAACATGGACTTCCATACTAATGATTTTCACAAGTCTATTTGCAACTTACTGTCACAGATTTAAGTTAGTACCTTCAGATGCCACTCGAAGCACATCACTGAGTCAATATCTCATCTCACAGCGTATCACAGAACAGAGAGGTGGACACCTACAGCATGTTGAAGACCGAGTAAAACTACATGGAGAACAGTAAACATACCCGACAGGCACCTCACCTCCAACCTTGCGAGTGCTCCCTTAGCCTGCGTCAAAAGTCACTACTGATCACCCTCCTCAACCAAGCACAATTCGGTGACCAACCAAGCAAAGAAAAACCACTAAAACTCCTGTGATCAACCATTTGGCATACCTCGGCAAAAGCAAGCTTCATGAAGTTCATCACTGAGTTGTCTGCTGCTGTGGTCACACTTATGCTCCGCAATCTGCACATACATTTGTGAACAAATATAATGTAATTTCTCAATGGCCTACGACTGGCTTACAAGTTTATTGTGCAAAGTGTGAGGTTGTGCCAGTCCCATCATTGTCACAATAAACATAATTGAAGAGCAGCCGTTTGCAGTTGTACACCCTGTTAAGAGTGATGACACACTCACTCTTAATACTAAACCCTAAAACTCTGGGTATTGAAAGCCAAGAAAATTTCAGAGAGAAAAATCTCAGAAGGTGTAGAACTACAAAAGTACCCACATGATCAACAGTAACCGGTCACCACGTCACTAAACATAAGGTTCAGACAAGTCGAAGATAACCCAATATTCTTTAAACACTAGAAGCGCCAGTTCCACCCCTTTCTAAAGATCTTCATTCAGGCCCAACGCTTGTGAGCTGCGCAAAGACCAAAGCATTGCACATAAGAACAACACCAACGAGGAATCCGTACCCATTCTGCTCGAGGAAGCGATCGTCCTCCAAATCCTGCGTGGTCGGGGCCTCCAATTCCTTGCA
Organism: Ceratodon purpureus; assembly: GCA_014871385.1. Classification (NCBI taxonomy): domain Eukaryota; kingdom Viridiplantae; phylum Streptophyta; class Bryopsida; order Pseudoditrichales; family Ditrichaceae; genus Ceratodon; species Ceratodon purpureus. The sequence goes on from CM026422.1 coordinate 23,482,481, forward strand.
CACGACATTGTCGCCCATTGTCACCAGATCCTGAATCCTTGCAGCGCTCGCTCACCACGGAACCCAAGCATCCGATGCGATTGCCGCAACCCAGGCGTGGCAATTCGCGCACTCTCTCCCAGGAAACCAGGAGACGGTTCTCTATATCATAACCTGTCACTTCACTTATCCAATGCTACGACTCTCCTCACACGCACTCTCTCGCTTTCTGCTTCATTTCCACTCGCTCCCTGTTATCTGCTTCCCAGTTTCGTGCCATGACCCCTAATTCCCGCGCACATCCGATACGAAGCTCAGCCTTGAATGTCTAAATAACTCAGGCTCCCTTGAGGATCTCCACTCAATGTGAGTTTCCACTTCTTAAGTGGATAAAAGTACTGTCGAGTTTCATTTATTCGTAGCTCTGCAAACCACCTTCACAATCAAATGCTTGCCATCAGCTCCTCCAGAAAGTGCTGCACACAAATCGAACATAGAACCCTCTCACTTCAAGCCAGAGAGTCCACCCAGCATCAGGGCATCAAAAAACACTTCACTTATAGTTAAGAAATCTGAGATGGTCAATCGCCACTATTGTACCGAGCGCATCAGTACCTCGATTGGAGATGTCGGAAGACCGGATAGACGACGGCAAGCAACTAGTTGCACCTAAACCCCTCCGAAGCTAGAAAAACGCATAAAGTATTCCCAACCTAAGACACTGTTTCTTGATTAAAATACTGCGAAAGAATTGTCTTACCATTTCTATGGCGCACTACAGAGGGTCATAACTTACCGTCTCTTCGAGGAAGCATATCCATTATTGAGGTCACTGGTTGCTGAGACCAAGTGGTCCAACATCCGGATTCTCCGCTCGAGGAAGCGCGTACAGACTCGGTCCCCATGTCTGCAGCCAGTTTTCCTCGCCAAACCCTATTAGCCGCACCACTCCAGAGCTTCACTTCGAGAGGGTTTGTGCTCTCCGAAAGCACATCTGCGCATGCGAGGACTCGTCACAACGCCGGCCCGCCTCTGTTTTTCGCACGCTTACGCATCACCCTTCTTCAACTGCTCCCTGTCCCACGAGTGAGGTACGGCGCTTCGTCGTTTGACACTTCACAATCTCTTTCCCACCTGATCACTATTTCGCTTCTGTGTTGTCGTCCTTGGGCAACCCTGATTTTTTCGCATTCGTCTGCTTGTCGATGCAGTACCCCGTAGTGAGTCTTGTTTCGAGCAACCGCCTCCAAGAGACTGTGTAGCGCTTACCTCTGGGTATTTCCAGACTCCGAACCCCAAAACCTCAGATCCGACCGGAAGGTCAGCCAGTGAGTGTGTTCCAGCACCGGCGCAGTGAACTTCTGCGATGGGAAACACGAACTCACGCGTCCGCCACTTGCCAGACGTGTTTTGTGTATGCATGGGCAGATCGAGCGAAGCTAGGGATGTCGCAGGAAGTGCAGCTGAGGATGCAGCTTCATCGCCTTCACCGCACCTGGCTGGACGCAGTGCGAGCAATTATCTGGTGGGAGAGGTTCCGTCGGATAGTGTGGAGCAACAGATTGAGCAGTCGAAGTCGCATTGGAGTGATCTCAGGGTCTTCGATTCAGATTGCATTGAAGAGGAGGATGTGGAGGCCGACAACATGGAAGTGTTCCTGGCTCTGCAATCGCATCCCATCTGGGGTGTATTCTTCTACACATTTGGTTATGACACTGAAGTATGGAAGAGAGCTGGTTCGTTGGAGATTGGGCATAAGTTTGCGGAGGGGGGCCAGGCTGAGCTCTTCCATGCCAATGTCACTTGGAGGAAGTCAGAGGACAATGAGTTGGATCGGGAACATGGAAATGAGTGGGTGCTGAAGGTGTTTAAGAAGGGCACCCGCTTGCGTCACTTGCAATCCCAGTGGCCCCATGGCATGTTGAAGTTCAAAGAAGAGAACCTGGCAAATTGGGAGTCTCCTACACCTAAAAATCATCCAAGGTTTTATTGTGCAGTGGAATGTGGGACAATGTTGGAGGATGGAAGGTTTGCATTCTTGATGAAAAAGGAGCATCTTGATTTGCGGAGGCTCATTGATGACAAGATGAAGTTGATATCACCCAATAATTGTGGACCATTTTCTAATGAAGTTGCAGAGAAATTGATGTTTGAAGTTGCACTTGGGATGAGTTGGTTGCAGAGTCGTGGCATTGTCCATAGGGACCTCAAGGCATCCAATGTGCTTGTTGATGTACAAGGAGGTGGTAACTTCCAGTGTTTTGTAGCGGATTATGAATGCTCCATTGGAGTGGTGGGAACTGGAATTTTTAGAGCGCCTGAAATATTGGAGGCTTGTAAGGAGAAGAATGTTAGTAAGAGGCCAGGGTTGTTTTCAATGGCGTCAGATGTATATAGCTATGGCATGACTTGCTACGAGATCTTGACAGGGAAATTGCCATTTGATGGTCATTTGGGAAAAGACTTGATGGATGCTGTCATAGGTGGACAACGGCCAGAGGTACCAGAGTATGTAGAGGAGTGGAAACTTAGGTTATTGAGTGATTGTTGGGAACATGATCTAGCAAAGAGGCCTTCATTTGGAGAGATAGTGAATTTACTTTACTCAAATTCATTGAGAATTAGAGAATTGGTAGAAAATAGATCTTATGATGTTGATAGAATGGATTGGATAAAGTTGGAGGGGCTATGATCAATAAATCTAGCCATATCAACATTCATGTGATATTAGTTTTCTTCAAATGAAGGTTTTGTTATGTTTTGTTTATACTTCTTTTGGTGCTAAAAGTTCATTTATCTAATTTGTATATGCAAAATATGTAAATAGTTGAACTTTTGAACTTTGAACTTCAATGGTTCTAAAATTGATTATTTCTATCTTGATAAACCTAAGATTACTATAATATTAATCAAAATTTGCTCATATGCTTTTTGAAAATTCACCAAGGTTTATTCTGAATTTGAATGAAAGTAGATCATTGAACAATGAAATGCTCAATTAGGGAGGCCTACATTGATTATGCCTTTGAATGTATATAATATGAATTACAATTTACATTATCTCAGTAGAATGATAAGAAGGGTTAGTAACTGTAAGTTTATCTAATAGTGTAGGTTTATTAAAATAAAATAATATAGACTTAGTTTGATACTGAAGATTTCTATGTTATTTGAAAGATTTTTTTGATAGTGTAGATTCCTTCAATTAATGTGAATTATATTGAGTAGAATATAAAGTATATAAACTTTTAGGAAGCATAAATGTTATTCTCATAAGAATCAAAAATAAAAATCAATGCTAGCAATAGTAATTTATCAACAACACTTTCTGGCTTATAATGTTGTCCATATCCACGTATCATCTTTTTAATCTGGTACATAAATATGTAATACAGTATTTTCAAAGATTGTCTAAATTAACATGAACTCAAATTCAAATACCTCATATCAAGAAGAATAAAAGTTTTCACCTCGTTTTGAGCAATTTGTAGAAAAAAACACAAATTTAGCACATAATTATTTAAACATTTAGTCTTTTTTTTTATTGTTTGAGTTCAAATTCTATAATAAGTTGACACAACAAGAAATTAAATGTGTGTTTGCAATAATGGAAATCCATGGTCCTTGGTTAATTTGTTAAGTTGGCCTAATTCAACATCCCTTTGGAACTTCTAATTGAATGTGAATGTATTAATATAATATACATCCCAATGAAAAAAAAAAATTAGCCCTTGAATAGTGTAAATATTTGACATTAAGAAAAATCATAGTTTGATCTCCCTTGGATAAGTTTCAAAGGAATATTTTTTTGACTTCAAACTTTATAGTCTTCTCATTGATGCAATTGAATTTAATGTAATTTTTAGGCATGTTTTTTAGGCTAAATCTTTATGTTGAAGATGCTCAAAAAGTTGTATTTTTGGTTTTTTCACGCTTTGTACTAAAAAAAAAATGGTTTGTAGGGTTTTTGTCAAAAACCTCATAAACAATTTTAAAAGATTAATTCCTAAAAATTCTAGCGTCCAATTTCTAAATGACCAACAAATTATAACTCACACCACGTTCACATTACTTCATAGATGAAATTCATCCTTTCTTTTGAAGATTCTTCATGACATTGTTGTCTTATTTAATGGTTGGATTTGGTGTCATTAGAGTACATAATTTTCTACGATTGTAAATGTTGAAGTATTGACCAATCCAAAATTACATGGACTTTAGTTCAAAAAAGGCTTCCTAGAATATAAGCAAACATCATCATTTCTAGAAAATCTCATTTCAAAGATATTCAAACAATTTAAATATTCCAAATCTAACAAATCCATCCCCAACAAGTTTTTACTCAAAAAATATCAATATTTTATTTGTAATCAATTTAGAAGAAATTATGAATTTTAACTCCAATATCTTATAATACAATACTAGTGATGGCATTGGTGTTGAACCAAAAATTAAAAAACCACAACTCTTGTTTGTATATCAATTCCAAGGTGATATTCTAAATACCACTATATATTGAATTTCTCAGATTGTCAACTCAAAGGACAACCTGGGACGTTTCAAGGGTTCATACTCCATCTCTAGTGCATCAATATTGTTAAATTTCCATTGTCATGAGAGTCTCTGAACAGTTGACACAAAACTGGGCTTCTCCACAAAGTTCATTATTCCAGTTCCGCAGGAGAGAACTTCAAGACAATTCCACACCCAGACAGTGAAAAACACTAAATTCCATACCCAGTACACCACCATGAATCCACAAGGACCTCCGACCAGACTCGGCGTATCCGCACACAGCAATGCTCCTACCTTCACAAGAAAGTATCACCACCAACACTGGTATACCAATCTTGAACATCACAATTTTGAATACCTTAAACAATTTCAAAACTCCTACACCACTCCCAACCTCACCGCCAGTCTCCTCCCACCTTTCACCTCCAGTCAATTACCTCCAAAACTTTCCCACAAATTATGACTACCTCACTGCACTAACCTCCTGCATGGACTGAACCAAAGAAGTTCACTCATGTATGTTCTCTACAATCTGCGAGCCCCAACCAACAGACCAATCAGGCTAGATAGATGTTTAGCACGTTCATAAGTGATTGGGTATGTTATTTGTTCCAAAGTCTTCATGGGCGAAGGAATAAATGGGGGTGTGCGGAAGGATCCAGAAAACATGACTAACGAGGTCAATACACGAAATTCAAGAGATAAGAGGTAAGGGCTAAATCGACCAGGAGGCATGAGAGTTGATATGATGGAGATAGTCAGGTGTAACGTGCAGCTCACTAGGCCGTAATGCTGAAGACCAGATCAGAGTGGTTTGAACCCTTTTGCACTGACTTCTTTTTTCTTTTCTCTTGACGTTGCTTACAATAGTGTTAACTCGTACTATGTTCTGAACTATCACATTCCTGTTACAGCTCCTTGAGCTGGGATGTGTTCCATAACCTATAACAACAGAGCCTACTTCTACGACGAAGCCTCCAAACCTGGCAAGTATGCACACCTTTACTCTCCTCTGGTACAAATAATAATACTGGGACATGGCCTCGGATTTTCCATTATAAGGCCTCTTCGATGTCAGGCACCATGCCGAAGCTCAGTGGGTCCATGGTCTCCTGCTACAGTAACAAAACACGATAGATAGCTTCAGCACTTGCATCATCCACTGCACCTCAAAATAAACTCTAATTGCAATCTATGGACTGAGAAAATTTTCTTCAGTTACTCCCGCACATCAATAGATTATCTAAGATGGAAAGACGGGTAACAGAAAAGCTCACAACAAACCTCACAATCAAAAGCAACACCGACAAAAAACAACGGATGGATGCTAAATTTTGGAGGCGAGAATAGAACGACAGAACATGAAGATCTTTGGTTCAGCAATACTGTAGAGCATCAAGACTTGGAAGATAGCTAAGAATTTGTATATACAGTGTTAAAGGGTCGAATGCAGCACCTCAAGTAGCTCATCTTCTAAGCCTGAACGAGGATTTAAATGTAGCGGTGTTCTGTCGTGTCTTAGTATTCTGAGCTTCCCTTCCTGTAGCACAACCAACGTATGATCATTAAGCATGTCAATCACAACCATCATTCAATTGAAGCATCAGATGTTGATAAGCAGCAGAACCATAGCCCTAACAGCCCTGTAGTATGCAGCACGTAAAAAGCTTGAGGACGCTTGCACTGGGCATTGCCTTACCAGACTACAAAGAACACTATAAACTCAACTCAACCGATGGATCCTAAAACATCCTGCAATTCGATCCATGAGAAATGAGAGCAAGTCAATAGCTAGAAATCGAGGAGGCATGAATCACCTTTGTTCCATACACAAGACCGCCACCAACTTGTGGATGAAAACACGCCACATTCACCTCATCCTCAGCACTAGGTAGAACTCTCACAAGCTCCATATCTGAAACTCTGTACACCTGAGATGCATAATAGGAAGGGCAGAAAGAGCGCATAAGCCCAAAAAGATAGCAGACATGAATCGAGAACCATTCTTCACAAGATCAGACTACGCAAACGCTCATGTTACTAAAGAAAAACATGTTAGAAAGATTTGCCATCATGACGACTGGGTTTATTGGCAAGGTTTCCAAACCTCAAGAATAGTGTAAACTCGAATCGGAATGGTTGCTGAGCCGTCTACAACAAGGCTTCTTAGGAGCGAATTATGACGCCTACCATACGCTAGCAATATATGCCCCGATGTCGGTGAGAACTGCATGTTGAGATCCAAAATTGCAGTTGTCAAAATTTGAAATAAACATATTCAGCATGATAGGCTACACGATGCTAACAGGTAAGTATTGCAGGAGATAAGAGTCAGAAAAGTAGCAGGCTTTATATAATAAGTAGGAGCGTAACGAGCATCTCAAACTCAGGCATCAATACTGTAACTATCATGAGTAAGTTAGTTTATGCCCAACAAACCTGGATAGAGGTAAGACAGTGGGCAGCTCTCACAGCCCTTGATGCAAGCACTTGTCCGAACCTAAAATATCAAAAAACGAAGTTACGTGAGAAGGACTGGCAGATCCACGTAAATGACAAGATTTGCACAGACCACTTGGTATCGACCAAAACAAATGGTAAGACAAAGAACACGTAGTATCTGGTTTCAAAGGATTGTGGAATACACTGAGAATAGCACCTACTGACAAATGGTTCACAATCACACATCAAAAACTTACGTGGCCTCTTCAAGAGAGTAAACTCGAAGCTCATATATGACTTGCTGTGCAGAAATCGGATGTTGGGTAGGAGAATGAGCTGATGTTCCAGGACATGGTGACCCCGTTGCATTTCCACGCCGATCAGAATCCGCCATAGGCAACACGCAGGCAACACAGGCAGCTAAAAATCGACCACAAGGTGAAAAGTGCGCACCCATTTCACTGCTCAAGCAAACAGAGTTGTCAGAAGTGAATTGAACAATCAGATAAGTACGCAAAACTTGAGCTAGAGAGACTTTCAGGTTATAAAACATGGCAGTAAAGTCACTCACTAACAATAACATTCGCCTAGGAAAGGCTTAAAACAGGAAAATGCAAGTTATTCACATCAAACAAATTCCAATTATGCACAGGATATCCATTTCAAGGAAGAAGGTACTAAGAAATCTGCTGGAAGAGTAAACTTCTCCCGAAGACACTCCTCATCAAAACATAATAAGGCGCCCTCAAAACAAGGATCTGTTTCCAAGGTTACCTGCACAACACTGCATGGGGGATGACAAGACGACATGTCTCAGGATCCAATGGTGCGCAAGGACGCTTGATATCGTGAGGCCATATCCTCAACTTTACAGTGCAAGGAAGTTCAGCGGCAGCCGCCGCCGCTGCCATTGCTGCTTGGGCAGCTGCTGCCTCAGCAGCACCAATAGTAGCACCTCCTCTCCCAGGGATTGCCATGCCCTGATTTGAACCAGTTCGTCCACCGACTCCCGATCCTGTCGCAAGACTCAATGCAGCAGCTGTAGAACGTCAGCGGCCATTTATTTAACTACGACCATAAAATTTTGCCACTTGATAACGCCGGTAGTTGGAAGTACAGAAAGGCCAGAAGTCAATTCACCTCGGCAGTCAGTAAAAACGGAGCACCGAGCGGGTGGAAATGAACAGCCCGCAGAGACCTACGAGTCCGAAGTACTATAGTTGGAGCGGCATCCCCCGCCTTCGTGAACTGCCATATGTAAAGCTGCACGGAGATTGGAATTGCTTAGATAAAGAATAGGTTACACCAAACAGTTCATCCATCAAAACCATGTGCGTTCGCAGAAAGACGAAGGTTTCAAAATGCACCCCATCAAAAATTTGCGTATCCAAAGCTTGGAACAGCATTAAAAGCTCTTGCGATTGTCTACTACAAAATAGACAGATGATCTGTAACACAAAAAAGTACCTTGTGTCCAGACGCAACAGCAAGCAAATCTCCTTGCGCGTGAAAGGCCAGCGAAGCTATAATGGGTCGATCTGCATGACATACAAACAATCCCACAACAACCTATTAGTAATCAAAATACCCTGAGCCACTGACCACATATTGAACTGCAAGAACGGCATTAACAATATTATCAGAAATTCCATCAACATAACTTGGACAGAACACTAAGAATAATTGGAAAAACACACAGCAACTCACAAAAATCTCGAGAACCAACACATTCAGCTGTATTAGCGTTCCACAACCGAACTTCGTTGTCAAGGCTTCCACTGGCTAGCACCTCTGAGCTTGCTGGATGAAAACGTACCTGAAAGTATAAACACACTTAGAGCAAATTGCTGAAAACATTTCTGCATTCAGATCGAGCAAGAAGCAAATCTGGTCATCATGATACTAGAATGCACATGTAAACTGCGCCTCCAGCATACTCACAATACTCTAGAATCCCAGTAAAGGCCTTGAGCATAGCTTTTTTCTCTTACTTAAGAGACCAGAATTGTCTACATTAGAAACTATCTAATACGTGACGTTGAAAAGATATGCTGTATACAGCACATGAATGTGTCTGCAAGTACAAAAGATGGTCACATTTAAAAGCATAAGTTATACTAACCACATATGGAATAAATAATAACATGTGTGCCTTGAACAAATTTTTTGGCACAATATAACATCACTTTATTGCGTCTAAAATTTGGTGTACAAAATTAAATACAAATATCATATACATCATAATGAAAAATTATTTTGGCCTTGAATAGTGCTAAAATTTGACATTAAGAGAAAATCAAAGTATGATCTAACTTAGATAGGTTTGGAAAGAAAGTTTGTTAATGACTAGAACCTTAATAATTCTCTAACTAATGCTGTCGAATTTTATGAATTTTTTAGGTATGTTTTTTTTAGTAGTAGTATACTATATCTTAACCTTTTAACGCGCCGACGTCGAGAATTTGGACCCGGATGAATTTCAGAAGTTTGTTTTTTGTCCTGTAGGATGTTTTTCATCCATTTCTATTTTTTTTCGGATTCTTATGCTAGTTGTATACGACTTGTACGGTTTGGATTTTTAGAAAAAGATAATGAGAATTTTTGAAAAATTACAAAAGTGATTTATGTCAAGTTGCAATCTTAGTTCAAAAAGAGAGACCTTAAACATGATTTTTCATAATAAGTAGAATCAAATAATGGAAACTTTACCATCTTTTAATGCATGTTATTCCAATCTCATTATAATATTTTTAAAATTTTTAGTGTTAATTTTGGATTTTTAATTGAATTACAAAAGAAAACCTTGCAAAATTACTTTAAAAATATTATTAATAAATATGATGGATCCAAGCGTACAGATGTTATCTTCACATTGACATCTACAACTTTATTTTGTACATCAAATCTATTTTCTATTTTCATCAACTATTTTTTTACAAATCTTTGAAAACACTGATGAATCAGGTTGTTAAAGGATTAAGTTGTATTAAATTTGGAGATGCAACAAAAGCTGTATTTTTGGTTCTTATCACACTTTGTAGTAGAGAAAACAATTTTATAATGATTATTAGATGAAACATAGTCAAGGAATTGTAGGGCTTAATAGGTCATTTCAATTGTTGCTTTCAAATTTCGATTGTCATGAGAGTTTTATGAACAATGGATTCAAAAAATGGAGCATTTCTATGAAGTTGATTATCCCAATTTTACACAAGTCTAGAATGACAATGCAATTTCACGCCTTGATAGTGAAAGACTCTAAATTTCATACACAAACCACTATGGACGACTGTACCTTTGATTGCCACCAAACGAAGAGTATGTGCCATGCTCTTACCTTCACAACAATGTCTCACAACCTACACTTGTAAACCAATATTGTATAGATGGTTCTTAGATAAATATAAATACCATCTCACCTCCTACACTTGTAAACCAATATTGTATAGACATTTCTTAGATAAATATAAATACCACATTTGAATCATTTCATTTTTATTGAGTAGTATAGAAAGATGTTAGAATTTTTGTCTTATATAATTATCATTGCATCCTTATGCATTTCTAATCAAGTATATTAGATTTCAATTCCAAAAGAGTAAAATTGCATTTTTGGTGAATTTTTATAGCCAATTTCTATGGTTTTTCCATGATATTTTATTACAAACAATTGGTGATGATTTGTATTTAATTCAAATGCATTAATATGTAGGAAAAATTCATATACACAACTTCATATTAAAATTATCCTATTAAATAAAAAAATGAGCTCCTACTAAGAACTCAACATGAAGTGTTACATGACCAAACTTTGTGAAATTATATATCTTTATATTTTAATCAAATTTTAGCAAAGTAATTGTTTGATCATGCTCAAGTATATGAACTTAGTTACTACATGAAAAGAAATATAACTATGTCCATGATTGGATATATAAATTATTGAATGATTGTTGGCAAGTAGACCTTCTTTTTAAGAATTGTGAATTTGTTTTATTCAAATTCATTAATCCCTAAAGGACAATCTGTCACATTTGGGCTTTTTTGGAATTTGGGCATGTACCTATGAATGCAATTTATATCAAGATTTTCTGAAATTTTTATTGAAGATGGGCCGTTTGGAGATCTTCGTGTCGGTATTTTTATTTTTCAATTCCGACATCGGGATCAAAAGTTATGAAGGTTTAAGTGTCAAATGCTGCTCGTTGGGCAGCTGCTGAATTTTTCTAAGCCACTGTGAATGCAGCAAATTCTGCCCAAAACTGCCCAAAACTGCCAAAATCTGCCCAAAGACAAAACTTTGAAATTCCACCAAAGATTAAGATTTTGATATTTCTCAAAAATAAAAATTTCCATGTATAGAAAAGGCAGTAGAGCATGTTCCCACCGTTTGGATTTCTAATCCAATTTTTTTTCATATGCTATTTTTATTGTCCAAAAACGGCCTTTGTTTGTGAATTTCAGTATAACCCCTAGCGGAAAATGATTTTTTTGGCAACTTTCCACAACTTTTTTGAATATAATTTTCTCAATAAAATTAGCTAACTCAGTTTTCTTTGACGTGCATCAGAACCCCCAAAATCCATAATGCAAAGAAATGGTTTTTTGGGCCTTCAGAACTCTGCTGTCCCCTTTTTTTGGAGGGAAAAAAAACTTGTTTTTCTACTGTGAACGTTATGATCTTGCAATTGGTGAAGAATGAGTGTGTGAGATTTAAAGGACACCTAGACATAGAAGTTAGCTACAAGATCTTACCGTTAGATGTTTTTAAAAAGACCCCAAGTTTGCAAAATTTACCTTGCTTTGAAGAGGGGCTGTTTTGAGGCAGTTTTGATGAAAAATACCCTCACAACTTTAGGGGTTAAGAATTTAAATGACTCTTAGTTAACATATCTTATGGATTTGAAAAGATGAATTGGATAAATTTGGTATAGTACAAGGAGTATTTAATTCAATTATTTTTATAACACAAGTTTTCTTAACCCCTAAAGGCCCTTGGTGTTTTTGGAGCCAAAACTGCCAAAAACATACCCCTACTGATAAAAATCTACTGATTTCTAAATTTAGACATTAAATTGAATATTTAACCATAGGATATTGTAACTTAGTCATTCAAATAGCTATAAACCAATTTTGAAGACAATCCACCGTAGAGATTGCGAGATTATAACGTTTAAAATCACTGTAAACGTTTTTTTTGCCACTGCCCCGAAAGTATATCTAAGTTTTGATGCCAAAAAACTGTACTTTGCAAACAGATTTTATCCATAGAGGATGATCAATTCCTTTAGGTATGGAAGTTAGATATATGCTCACAAAGTTTGAGCCACTACGGGCTTGGAAAGGCAAAAAAATCTTTGATTTTGTGAAAGGGGGTGTGCTGAAATTACCTTACATTCTCCAAAATTAAAAGTACTTAAAGGATAGTCTGAAGATGTCCAATTGGAAATCTGAACGGTAGATATGTTAAAGTCAATGAAGAAAAGAACCAGAAAAAATTTCAATGCAATCGGAGTAGATATCAAATTTCTAGAATTTTTTGAAGTCTGAATTGTATATTTTTCTTTTATTTCAAAGGGCAAGTTTGGTAAAAGGGGGTCATGTGGATGGACCCGCTGCCACTTCATAGATAATGGATGAAATTCTTTAGTTTTGGATGAAAACTGAAGATTGGGTGAAATATTTTATTTGGATGAAACTAGATTTTAGATGAAAAATATGCTTTGGATGATAATTTCCATTTGGATGAAAAAAATCAGCAACCTTCTTAGATGGAAATGGTTAGTTAGATGAATATTTTATTGGATGAAAATTGTCATAAATGTGTATGGATGTAAAAATATTGGGCCCATTATTTTGCAAGTGCCCACCCTTTGAAAATTTGTCTTGTCACTTTCTGCCCCATTGAATGACGGGCAACTTAGGCAGAAAATGGGTGATTTCCATTGGTTATTGGTTGCCCGGATTTAGAGCAGATTCTTCTAAAACTCATAACTTTTGCATTGTAACTCCAAATGCTTTGAAATTTGCGCCATTGGAAAGCTATCGTTGAGAGCTATATAAAGTAAAAATTTCAAAAAATAATAAAATTCTGAAACTTTAGAATAGCCTGCTCAGAAGTGCTGCGACCCCAAACGGGTCTCAAGGGCCTGTAGGGGTTAAACAAAGCCTTTGTTTTAATGTTGGAACCTTCAAACACCACTGTGTAATGGAGTTTTGTATGTTGAATAGCTTGTTCATGCTGTATTTTTAATAAGAATTTTTGAAAATGTTCTCTAGAAATGAAGAAAATGTATACTATTATTTTGTTGAATGTATTAAGTTAATAAATGACAAAGTGCTTGATTAACAAGGCCAACATTGAATGTATCAATGTTCTCATGTAAGGTGGATTTTAATTTCCATGTTGATGCATAATTGGTATAGATACAGTGTACCCTCTATAAATGTTAATCCTTGGAAGTGAATCAAAGTTAACCCCTAAAACATTTGGCCATAAAATCCCAAATTCTGCCTCAAATCTGCCCTGTTTTAGTTCAAGGTAGAATTATGAAACTTTAAACGTAACTAGAAGAATCTAACCGTAGGATCTAGTACCTAACTTGTACATGTATGTGCGCACAAAATTTTAGACTGTAACTCCTCACCGTTTGGAAGATGGTAAGGTTTGAACTTGAGTGAAAAGTTTTTTTTTGGTCCTGCCCGGCAGGGAAAGCCACACTTTGGAGAGTAAAACAACCAATTTTTTGAGATCTTGTGGTTGGAGGCTCTTCAATTTTGGATACTAAAGTGGATTGGGAGTATGCTCAAAAAAAATTGAAGACAATACAACACACAAAAGCATTGGAAAACCACATTTCTAGTGACGGGAGTCAAATGAAATGCATATACACTGACTCTTTTTCCACACTACGAATGCCTAAAAAGATCATCTATTTTTTGAAATCCGAACGGTGTATACGTGCATTTGTATGGAAAAGAAATTGTGGAGGAAAAAAATCCAAAAAATAAACAAATCCGAAATAGATATGAATTTTATAATGGTTTAGGAGGAGATAATGGTGAAGGAAAAATGGGTGATGAAGGTGACCCAAGCACTGTAGATCTGTTTGACAGTTTTTATAAAACTTGGAACTTTAACTGAATATATCTCAAGATCCGTACGGTCAAAATTAACAAAATTCGGTTAGTAGACTTATTTGATGGCTCTAAACAAGATCCTACGGTTGGATTTTTCAAAATCAAGTTTTAGAAAAAATTGTAAAACGATTTCAGAAAGGATCATTTGGAAGTCACTGTAGATTGTCATAGATTTGGTACACCACTTGCATCGGCCACAAACCTGCCCGTGCTGCCCTGAATTGAATTTTGATCTTTAAACATGATTTGTTTCTTAACTACGGGCCCGATGAAAGTGAAATTTGGTCTTGTTAGAAAGATATGACAATTTCCCATGTTGTGCCAAAGTTACAGCCACATCCGGTAAAATTTGACTCATAGGGAGCCTGACCGGACCCTAAATCATACCAAAACTGTTGAGTTGATGCTTTAGGGGTTAACATTTATGGAGGTGTTAACAGTTAAAAATTATAAAATAGATTTTTTGAGCAATACACAAATCTTAACATTTATAGATATAAGTAATTGTGAAGAGTCCTTGTGAGAGAGTACCATTCATCATTCATGAAATTGCGAACCGAAACAAAACTTTATTCAATATCAAGTAATGTGTAGAGAAATAGGAATGTATAGTTTTTATTATCCATATTATGGTTGTATTTCACTTGTTAACATTTACAGAGTTAAATTTACAAAGAAGGGAGTACCATTTTGTTAAGAGTTAACACATTTAACATTCATAGTATGCAATATGTAGGGAGTAGAAGAAAGTTAACATTTTGAGAGAGTTAACACTTATAAGTGTAACATTTATAGAGGGTGGACTATAGGTTATAACTTGACAGTTGGATTATAGATCAAACAATGAAAGCTTTTTCATATAATGAGTGGTCAAGTTTATTATTTCAAAGATTTTTTCAATAATGAAATTAGTGCACGTACTACAGTCCACAAATAGTCAAGGTCCTTCATGTTGAGGATTAACAGAAATGATTTGGGAGATAGAGTGTTTCCTTTTCATATATCATTGAAGGTAGTTGGATTTTTCACATTACACACAAGATTGTAATTATCAAAAAAAGTAGTATTATATTTTAATATGTAGTATATTTTTTATTTTTAGGTTTTCACTAACGAATCTTCATTTAACCCTTTAGGGCCTAAGGAGCTCCAAACAATCTCTTAATGTTTTTTTTATCAAATATTCATATTGAAATTTTAAAATTTAATTTAATCTATTATTTTTACACAAACAACCATTCATGTCTTCTATCAGATTTTATTTTTAAAACTTTTTGGAAAAAAAAAAAATGGAATTTACAAGATTTTTTAGAGTTTCTACTTGTGAAAAAATGTAGTAATTACAAAAAATCTCATTTTACCATGAAAATTTAACAGAAAATTTAATAGAAAAGTATTGAACACTATGGTGAACAACATGTTTCAGGAAATAAACACCATCGACACCACCACTCTGGAATCCTCCACCTAAACTCGTTACTGCTTACAAAACAAATAATATCTACCGTGCGCCTACATTTATGTTTCTGAGATCCACATTATTTGATTAAGGCATATTAGTGGTTTAGTGAGTACGTCTACACCCCTCCACGTCAGACCCCTCACGCCTGGAAATGCCGCCACGTCAGACCTCTAAGTTCTACCATTAATTAATTAATGCAAATCGGGTGGTTCGCAATTTTGGTGATATAGTATACTTGAAGACGAAGTCCTTGGTAGGCCAATGCTCGCATTGGCTGACAAACCCAAGCCAGGACTCGGCATATTTAAACCAGGTGGTGTGGACTCTCCCATATTCCTCACAGGTGCCCTCTCAGAAAAGTTACTCGGCGGCAGCAACGGCTGGGGTACCAAAGGCTGAGACTCCAAGGGCTGTGAGAAGAACTGCTTCAAAGTAATAAGACCAGGAAACGCCGAATCCTTGTCCATGCTGCTAGCTTTCAAATACCATGATTTGAAGCTCTGTGCAAGCTCTGGATGCTGATTAGGAAACTGGCGATGGACCCACTCAATTAAGAGAAAAATACCTTGATTAGCGAAGGTCTGACTCTCCTGAATCTCGTCAATCTTCAATCCTAACCCTCCCATCTTCTGATTCACGTTGTCAATCTCATAAATACTCCTCCCTACCGTACTCTTCACCTCCTCCACCTGATCCCTGATCAACCCCGTCATGACAATGCTATCATCTAGTTTACTGTTCACAGTATCCAACCTTTGATTCATATGCTTCCTCGTCGACGACAGAGCTGCAGACACATGGTCAAGTTGCTTGCCCATCTGCTCCACAGCAGTATTCAAGCCTTTCTTCGTGACATACATTATGCTGCTGAACGAGAATCCCTTCCACTTCATATACCCGTAGCCCACAGCCCCGACGACAGCTGCTGGCAACACAGACGTCGTGAACGAAACTCCTGACCCATTCCCTGCTTGCACGACAGTCACCGTTCGTGAGAAGGATGCTAGTATACGAAGCTCTTGCGCTAGTCGCTTCACCTGTTGACTTAGAGCCGCATCATTCGATCCCGCTTCTCCATCCTCCCCTTCCCTCAAATGCTTCGACAAAACCTGATAAAACCATGCCGATCAAAACCAAAAAAAAAAAAAACTCGAATTCAATCACTCCATACATCACCATCATCCAATCAACATCTTAATTCCCTTCGACTGCAACTACCACCATCCTCCTACGCAGACACGAATTATTTTGGCTTATACATTAATACAATATGAATTTTAATCTTTTTTCTTTTAATACTTCAAGAATAGATGCTCAAACCTTTGTTTTAATGATTTTAAGTTTTGAAAAATTCAATTTACATAAAAGTAAAATGAGTATTATACTATTAGCAATGGTAGAAATGGATGATCCTTCTACAATCTTTATCTCAATTCTACACACTTTTGCTACCTCTAGAATTTAACCCCTAAAGGTCCAGAGTATTTTGGGACCTCCAAGACCCAAAAGTGCAGATTTTGACCACCTTATGGAAATTGATGTATGTTTCCAGTACAATTTCCTTTTCTAGTATTTCCAATCGTAAGATCTTCAACTTAACTACTTGCACTAATTCCATGTCAAATTTCAACTGTTGGATCTTTACCGTTTGTGAGATTATAACGTCCAAAGTTTAGGGTTTTCTTTATTTTTGGCTTTCCTCAAAAAGCATAGTCTAAACGGTGCCAAGGGAAACTTGATGATTGTTACCCCATACATTTTGCTCATATTTTTTTCCTTGTAGGTAACTAAGTTGGGCACCTCCATGCAAAGTTTTGAAGACTTACTTTGATTTTTTGGCCTTCATGCAAATTATTTTCCAAAAGTAGGTACAAAATCATTCATATGGTAAAAATTAAATAACAATATAGTTTATTGGTTTGGAAAAAAAGTGAACGATGAAAAGTTACATCTATGAGTTTGTAATTTTTGGAAGAAAAAAAAAATTAAAATTTCCTAAATCTCAAATTGTGACAATTTTTGAAAGGAAAAAATGTAAAATTACAGAAAACTTTGAAGCTTGTTCATATAATTCTTGGAGGCTGCCCTTGTAAAATTGGTAAACTTTATGACTTGGTTCATTTAGGATTTTAAGTAATGATTTGATATAAACAAAGTTTTTTTTATTTTTTAATCGAAAAAAAAAAACCTAATTTTAAAGTACCCTATTTCAATTTGAAACCTAAAATTTCTAGATGATGGTTCTAAAATTGGAATTTGACTTTAAATTTTTTACTACTTACACCTTGCAGTAAAGGGAGCATCAGTATAAATCTTAAGCAAAAATATTACTTTTAACATCTTCAACTAGGCTGCCCGAAATAGCAAAAGCGAAATCGGATTACCTGGACCTTTAGGGGTTAATGAACAAGAAACTAAGATTATATATATTATTATAGTATGTAATCATGACCATGTACACTGAAATTTGTTTACCACTAATATATGTTAAGGCTATTTGATCTATTTGGATTTGCAAGAAAAAAATGATTTTTAAAGTTTTATAATTTCATGAAAATTATATTATCTATTCAATAAATTTAATTATAAAGATTCATGGATGATTTTCTGATAATTTTAAGCTAGATTCTATGATTAGAAATGCAAAGATTTTATTGTTTTGGTCCTTTCACTTTGCACTTAAAAAACATCATTTTTTAATGAATTTGATTAGAAATTTTAGAGAATTTCAGAGGCTAAAAGCTAGCGAGATACAATTTGAATTTGTTTGAGGGACTTAGCCCCTAAACGGCCATTTTTCTAGAATAGGCATTTGGAAATTTTGGGCAAGTTTCTATAATGTCAGATTTAGATGTGAGTTTTTGAATGTTTTTGTAGGCGCAGAGAATTGTAAGAGCTTTGCCGGATTATAATTGTTTTTTGCACTAAACATTGGAAAAATATATATGGTGCCCAAAACAATTTTTACTACTTCTCGGGCACCTCCAAAATCTACATACTACCTTTGGGATTTTTTATGCAAGTGACAAAGATGATTAGCGTTGAGATTATCAAAAAACATCTTGCATTGTGAAAGATTTATATTCTACAAAGAGACAAAGTTTTCTCATCTTTTCTTGTCAAGTTGGAAAAAAAACATCTTCTTTATCACCTAAAAGATAGACTTTTTTTTTTTTTTTTTTTTTTTTTCCTTCTACTTCAAGAATAGACATAAACCTTTTATTTTGCCCCCATGGATTTGTGTTTCAAAAATGTTTATCTAAAATTGACATCACAAGTGCCTACCTCAACTTATAAAAAGCCCAAATTTTGACAATTGTCTTTCAAAGGTTAAGATTCTATTACAGAAATATATTTTTAATCTATAAATAATATTGGAGCCATATATGATATGAATAACTATTAACTAATATTGAAGCTTTTGAATTATAATATACAAAATCATATCTTATTCATACAAATTTTCAATATTCTATATAATTTAATTTTTTTTGAGATCCTTGAAATATCTAACAAAGAAGAATAAATAATTAGTAAATACAATGATGATATTTAGATTATAACGTGTCTTCTTCTATAGCGTTTCTAAACTATTGATTACATTTTCTCCAATTTCAAGGCTTTGAAGTCAATTTAAACCTATACCTCATTTGCTTTATCTACCTCACAAAGTAATTGGTTAATATTAATACACAAACTCTAAGAGGAAAGTACCTATCTTGGGAGAAGTACATAAAGACAGTCTTAAAAATGACTTGCACAAGTAAGCATTTGAAAGTGGAGTTCAATCCAAGTAATTTCATAATGTTTGGAATTAACATGAATAAATTACAAATTGTTGAACCAACAAATAAATGAGGCAAAAATATCCAAAGTAAGAACATCCAAAGTGGACATGGTGATTTCATTCATCCAACAATCAATAATCAAGATTGAAGGTTCTCGAGAGACAGAATTAGGTTTCAACACAATCATTTAAGACTGAATAATAGGGAATCTCCTCACCTAAACCTACCAGAAAAGGTGATTCTACCCGTATGGAACGCAATTCCAACATAAAAGCCAGTGAGTCATACTCTTACAGAGAGGATTGGTAATATCTGCCAGCTTCAATTTGCAGAGTTAAGCTTATTGTGACTCTTCATTGAAATTCATTTTTGTAGAACAAGGCATCCTTTTAGTTCAATCCTATTTTTTCCATTTTATAAAACTCTCATAAAGAGTCCACAAGACAGGACCAGGCCAAGCGATGCAGTTAAACCCAGAAACTCAACCCCCAATCTACAATCCACAACTAAAAGCAATACTACGGCAAGCATCAAGCAGGATCTTAATCCCTTCACTTCTACTAAAAATTCTAAAATATTCCATGATTCCCTTTCAAGTTAGTCTGCTGTCATCCTCGCTGAATTATGTCACAGAATCCTCGTTACAATCTTAAAACGGAACAGTGCAACACGTAGGTATTGTTGGTGCGCTCCTGTTGCTGACGCTGCCAGATAAGATATCTCCAAGCAGGTGGGTCCGACGTCCCGACTCTCCGCCCAAGAAGGGTACAGACACGGTCCCATTCTACAGAGATGTGTACCTCGTCAAACCCTGCCTGCCTCGGCGCTCCGCAATCTACTTCATCCGGGTCTGCGTTTTGCAAACACAAATCTGCGCAAGCGAGTAGTCGTACCAACGCAAAGTCGCCTTTCTTTTCGCACGCTAACCAGATCGCCCCACTTCGATCGCCCGCTGTTTCACGAGTGAAGTACGGAGCTTAAAGTTCGAATAACTATCTCCTTGCACTCGGAACTTCAAAGCCACTATCATAATCCAAGATGTGGAGACTTCTCTAGGCGCACAGGTCTATTTGGGCGTGGAGCTGTACATGAAGGAAGAAAAAAACACGATACACCAAAGTAAATTCTTAAGACGATCTAAGGAAAAATACTTATAAGCCTGCTATAATCTTCAAAATTTCACTTTATAGTAAGGCTTTGATTCGCATAATTAACGTTTTCATCTCACTCACATTGCAGGGCACTTGACTTACCGTTCTGATTGCCGTTCTCATAGAAACCCTGGAATAGAGCCACTGCTTCGTCAGCCATCAAACCACGCACACACTCAAATCCTCTGGTCTTTTGCACTTCATGTACTTCAGATTGATCGTGACTGGAAATGAACATAAAAGCAACCATATAGTCAACCATAACTTTGTACAAACTGGAAAACAACGTAAAGTGAACATAACCAACTTGGTGGAGGAAGTACAGAGGCATCAACATGCTGTCTCAACCCACAAGGAGCCACATTTCTAATTCTTAATTGACGAGACATGCTTAATCGTTACGTGCTTTGAAAACTATTTTCAATTGCTCCTAATAATCTTCGTTTCCAAGGGTTGTCTATTCGGACGGACATGGGCAAAATTTCCGGACATAGACGGACGGACGGACGGACGGACCGGTCGGTCCCCGGACATAATCGGACATTGAGGGGAGGAGGAAAATTACTAAGTTAGTTTTTTTTTTTTACAACTTACCTATAGGGGAAACATATTGATGACATGGACAACGAACAATGACGGGGAAATCCACATATGCAAAAGGGGTGCCAGCATGTGTAGGGGGCGAGAGCGGGTACAGGGGGGGGGGGGGGGGGGGGGGGGGGGGGGGGGGGGGGGGGGGGCGCGAGCGGGTTCAGGGGGGCGCGAGCGGGTTCAGGGGGGCGCGAGCGGGTTCAGGGGGGGGGGGCGCGAGCGGGTTCAAGGGGGGGGCGCGAGCGGGTTCAGGGGGAATGGGCGCGAGCGGGTTCAGGGGGGGCGCGAGCGGGTTTCTCGTGCGGCCCATTTTGTAGATAGTAAATTTTTGACAATGCAAAAAAACCTAACATTTTCATCAGAATAATATATTGGGGCTAAGCGCAATGACAAATGTGTAAATTCAGATACTCGTGAGCCAAAATACATGGACTTTGCAATGTTGTATACATTTATGAAAGTAAAAGCATTTCATTACCAATTCAAACCAAAACATTACAAAAACTGTAGTATATGAAAACTAGTCACTTAGTACTAAGTTGTAACTATTCCTATTCATCTGCATCTACTCCCGCTGTGCCACTTGGTCCCGCTCCATCGTCCAGCGTCAAGCTGCGCCTGGCTCTCGTCCGTGTCCGCCGGAATGGGCCATCACTTTCACTGAGAGAACGCAAAATTTGCGAGTTCCTCAATTCTCTCAATGTACGCAATGTCTGTGGAGAGTGTTCCTCCAGAAGAAAGTCAACAGCCTCATGTTTGAAAATTAACTTCCACTCCAAAAGAGACATTTGGACTGCATCTCGGGCGGTCAAAGACATGAATTGACCTTCGAGGTCTGTAACCAATTCCCCGTCCTTGTTCCATATGAGGCCTTTTGGGTGATTACCAAGTTGGAACTTCCTATGCTTCGGATCCCAGTATCCATTCAAAGTCTGATAGAAGAAATTTCGTTTCCCTTGGTCCTCCTTCTTTGATCCAATTATCTTCTTTGCCACCCTCACAATCTGATTGGGGTCATCCTCCCACCCCAACTCGTCACTTACATTGCTCTTGAAGACCGAGTGAGTCTGGGCCCGCCAACTCCAAATCAAATCTTCCCCCCACATGTTGCGGTACTGTTCACCTGGTGTGTTTTCGGGATTTCTCTCATGGCTTGGTGGCATGTATGGAGTGAGTCCAAAAAACTCGTACAAGCGTTCATGGAACGGGGATTTGCACACCGGGCAAAATCTCCTTACCAAAAAAATGTTAATTAAACACATTGGATGGAACATGTGGGTACATGATCCAACTGCCCATCCACCCTCAGGACCAAATGTATTTAGACACACACTACATTCTTTTGAACCATCCATCACCCACGGTTGAGGATTTGGCCAAAGCTTTCTGCTATTAACTCCTTCCTTCATTTGAAGATCATGGCACGAAGTTGCGTTCTTCACATCGAAATTCAACTGGGCCCAATCTATGAGCTCAGGATTCGATTCTTGCTTTGGCATGTTATCTGGATACATATCATCTGCGTTAATCCATGAAGTGAGGCCAAAATTCATTCGTCTGTTGTGTTGCAAGTACGATTCGTCGATCTTCTTGAACTCTAATGCAATTTGGCGACCGCGATCAACGCTGAGAATGGTTGCCACTTTCCACTCGTAGTATGCTTTAGCAAACTTAGAAACAAGGAGCCGCAAATCATTATTGGCTCTCTTCAATGTCTCCACTTCTCCCGTTAGAGCATTGGGTGGAAATGACAAGGAATCTTGACTTAATGGTCCATCGATGTCCACATAGGGTCGCGGGTATGGGGCTGGTGGAGGCAATATCACTCCAACTCGTCGTCGTTTTGCTGGAGTGGAAATATTCTCCAACACACCGGCCGTCGCAACATCAACCGTGTTGTTGATGTAAGATTCATCCACCAACATTGGATCTTGAACTACAGGTATATCATTGGCTTGAGAAGACTGAGGTCTTTCTTGTTCTTGCAATTGATTGCGCAAATCTGATATTACTGCATCTTTTGCTGCTGATTCCAATCGTAGTTTTCGGATGGTCTCATGTAACTCTGCAATGAAGCCATCCTTTTCTATAACCTGTAATTGCAACTCCCCGACCTCCTCGGTCTGGTTAGACTGGTCATTTCTAACTAGAACCGGCATGCCAAGAACCATCGTAG
The DNA here is from genome assembly GCA_014871385.1 of Ceratodon purpureus. Taxonomy (NCBI): domain Eukaryota; kingdom Viridiplantae; phylum Streptophyta; class Bryopsida; order Pseudoditrichales; family Ditrichaceae; genus Ceratodon; species Ceratodon purpureus. The sequence goes on from CM026422.1 coordinate 23,505,725, forward strand.
GTTCAGTTCCGACCACCTCCAAATTAGCTGCCGTATTTGGATCGTTTTCCACGAAGATGGTGTTCGCATCGTCGTGAGGTTCTATGACGTCCGCTGGATGGTTCATTGGAGGCTCTACAGCCATATTTGCTGGTGCTGCAATTCTACGTGGCACTCTTTCTCCACGACGACCATCGGAATCAGAATCTGGTTCAGACTCTGCTGTATCAGGCTCCCGCACTTGTGTTTTTTCCTTCATTTTTTTCCCCAGGCCACCATCTGCGTATTTCCTTTGTTTGGGAATGTCACGCTCTGTCGGCGCCCTAACACTCGGCGTGGATTTGATGGTGGACCAATCCACCACTTTGTGAAGCACCACCTCAGCATACACCATTCTGCAAATGAACAATGGTACTTCATTGCGTTCAACACATCGTTGCTTGTATAGATGCTGGTAAACTTGTATAGAACGTTCAACAAACTCCGCATTCAAGCAATAATAGAGGTTAGCCTTGTCTGAGATCCTGTGTTTTCTGTGCCGATCATGTGGAAATATTTTTGTGATGTGGCACCACTCAATGAATTCCTCGCATGTGGAATATTTCCACGGTTCCGGCTCATCTTGCCAACCTCTAAATGCCAACTTTGTCGGGTTGTTCAGCACATGAAGCCGCTTCTTCATCTTCTTACCACCACGCTTCCGTTCACGATCTCTGATTTTTTTCTTTTCGGCCTTGGTGAGTGGCCTTTCCTCCGCCGGATCTGGGTTTCCCTCCATCGTGGTGTACTGGTAAAGTTTTGTGTGTTAAAAAACACACCAACTCCTCAAAACTTCCCCCAATTGATTTTACAATTTTCCTCCGTGGTTGATTATGGTATTGTAACTATACTTTGTGGCCCACCCAAGTATTCAGCAATAAGCCACCGTGAGGTAGTTCAGGGCCCAAATTCCCGGATGAGCGTACAAAATACGGTAGAACGAGGTACGTGGCGTTGTCAAAATGCTGTAGACCCCACCCAAGTACTCAGCAATAAGCCACCGCGAGGTAGTTCAAGGCCTGAGTGCCAAGGTGGAGCTTAAAAAGTGGGGGGGGGGGGGGAGGGCGCCCCCTTCACTTATATAGTCGGGGGGGGGGCGCGAGCGGGGTCAGGGGGGGGGCGCGAGCGGCTGAGGGGGTGGCGCGAGCGGGATCAAGGGGGGGGCGCGCGGGTTTAGGGGGGGGCGCGAGCGGGTATCGGGGGGGGGGCGTGAGCGGGTTTGGGGGGGGGGGGGGGCGCGAGCGGGTTCAGGGGGAGGTGCGCAAGCGGGTATGGGGGGGCGCGAGCGGGATCAAGGGGGGGCGCGAGAGGGTCCCCCCTTAAAACAAACTCTCATTTCCTTAGGAGTAGCATTGAAGAAGGTTGGAAGACAATAATAAAAACAAATGCAATGGATTTTTTCACCATTTCTCTCAAAAATAAAATAAAAAATAAAAAATTAAAAAGAGATATTAAAATAAGGAATACTGATTTGAATAATTTGGGGATGAGATATCAAATTATAGAAAAACAATCATGACTATAATAAGGGACTCGGGATAAAAAGGGATGAATAACATGGGATGAAAGAAGTTATCAAGATGAATAAATCTCATGGTGGTTAGAAACTGAGTTATGCCATAACGGAATACTGATCTAATGCACCATGAATAATATAATGTTGACTACAAAAAAATTAGTGTATTAATATTAGAAGAGATGTGGAAATCTAAAAAAGATAAAACATTGGAAGAGACGAAGGGAATAAAATAAAATCAATATCATGGAGAGGAAGAGATAAAGGGAATAAAATAAAATCAATAGCATGGAGTGGAAGATATAGAGGGAATAAAATAAAATCAATAGCATGGGGTGGAAGACAGTTGAATTAGAGTTTAAAAAAATAATCTATATATTTCATTGTACATACGGATCCTACAATGCTCTAACATATAATTAAAAATATAAAGAATCATAAAGAAGGGCTCGATGCAATTGGTTTGGCAGATAAACGGAATAAAATTAAATCAATAGCATGGAGTTGAAGAGATAAAGGGAATAAAATTAAAAGAATAGCATGGTGTGAAGAGAGTTGGATTAGAGTTTAAAAAAATAAAAAATATAATGCATTGTACATACGGATCCTACAATGCTCTAACATATTATAAAGAATCATAAAGAAGGGAACGATGCAATTGGTTTGGGAGATAGACGTTTTAAAATTAAATCAATAGCATGGAGTGGAAGAGAGCTGAATGAGAGGTTGTGCATGTATAAAATCCCAATAGTTTCTATTTTTAAATTTGTTTTATTTTATTTTTTTCTCTTAGAAAGTAGTGTAGAGATTTGACTATTTCCAGAAGAAAAAAAAAAAAAAAAAAAATTAGTTGGAAAACAAATGGAAGGGGGGGGGGGGGGGGGGGGGGGGGGGGGGGGGGGGGGGGGGGCGCGAGCGTGTCCGAGGGGGCGCGAACGGGTGGGGGGGGGGCGCGGACGGGTACGGACGCGAGCGGGTACAGGGGCGCGAGCGGGTCGGGGGGCGCGAGCGGGTACGGGGGGGGGGGGGGGGGGGGGGGGCGCGAACGGGTATAGGGGGGCGCGAGCGGGTACAGGGGGGGCGCGAGCGGGTTCAGGGGGGGGGGGGCGCGAGCGGGTCCGTGGGGGACTATATAAGGTGGGGAGAAGCTCTCGCCCCCCTCACTCCTTCCCACTGCGGCTCCTTGTCCTGACGTGTGAAAACACGCCTTGCTTGGAACTGCTTATGTGGGAAGTCTTCATTGGGGCGGGGGGGGGGAAGTTGTTGATTTTTTTTTTGAGGGATTTACTTTGCGATGTCTTCTAGACAAGGCTCCGGCAAGCGGCCTATCTATGAGGACTTGGATGCTCCAGATGCGGTGGACCCTATGAGTTGCGTAAGACCTCATGGTTCTACTAGTTCTACTCCTTCATCTAGCTCGAAGGGTAAAAAGAAGAAGAGTATTCCAGCGCACGAGAAGGATGACGGTTATCTACCATTGGAGTATACGCATTTCATCAGGAAGGTGACCGTCGAGTACTACAAGGCCCGTACCATACGAATGTTGAAGGCAATGTACCTTGATCACGGAGAGAATGGTATCTACAACCTCCAACGTGATTTGGAAAGGGAATTTTGGAGCTCATTGGAAGGATCAGAGATGTACATGGATTGCATGACGAAGTATTTTCACAGCCCGAAGTGGTTGACACAACAAGTGAGTAGTGCTACGACAAATGTCATTCATGTGTTTGAATCACATGTCAAGAAACCACAAGGCGAAGAATGGAGCAACCAAGACAAAGTGTTTATTCAAAAACTGACAACGGTTCAGGAGGCATGTCAGAGATGTTCTAAGGGGAAAACAAAGATTATGCCTTGGAATGAGCAAGCATTGAACTCAGCATTGGAAGCACACATGTATGGTGCATTGATATGGATTCCGGTTACGGCCAAAGTTGTGCCATTATCTGGCTTCAATGCCGAGGGGGGGTATGGCAAAGTGCGAAAAGTGCGAATAGCCAATATGAAGAAAATTCCAATTCACATAGAATTTGCGGGAAAACTTTCCAAGGCTAAAACCGAAGTGAAGAAGCGAGAGGAACGGGCGATTGAGGCCACAGTTAACCCCGTAGAGCATCCGGGTGTGATAAAATTTTGGGCCATTCACTCGAAGACCATGGAAGCTTATACCCTGTGGTAGAATGGAGATTGCCTCCGCAACTTCCTCAAATTAAATGAGAAGGCAACCGAGGCAACAGATTACAAAGAAATTTTGAAGTCGAGGGATATGCCCATGGAAGAGTGCCAAAGAATTGTTGCCTATCGAAAGAACCGGGGAATGTTGGCGTGGAGTCTCATCTACGTTATGGACATAGTCCATAAGGCAGAAATCCTCCACAACGACTTAACGCCATCCAACATTCTACTCCACTTTCCACCTCATGACAAGGATAAAGTATATATTGGTGTGTGCGATTGGGGTGTGGCAAGCAGAGTCATTGAGAAGAAGGCCTCCCCTTATGGTGTGATGGACCCCGATGAACTTGTACAAGTAAAGGAGAGGAGGGTAGGAGTTGCACCGGAGTTGTTCTTTTTATATGGCAAGAAAGATGATGAGGAACGGAATTTGGAGCGCATGAAGAGGATGCATCCATGTACGACGCTATCTGATGCATTTTCGGTAGGCCATTTGGCAAAGAAGATATGGAGAGAAGAAGATTGCCCAGAACTCTTCAAGGATTCAATCTCAAAGATTGTATTCTCATCAAAGTTGGATGGCTTGCTTAACGAAGATCCTACAAAGAGGCTTTCACTTGCAAAAGTTGTGAATGATTTGATGAGCCCCCCTTACAACTTCCAAGCTCCCAATGGTTGTTTTAGATACACATTGTAGTTCCATAGTGAATTACGTTTGGAACATTTTGATTGCTTATGTGGCCTTGTTTGCACATTTCTAATATTTTAATAAATCGTTTTTTCGGCGTATACATGCCTTGGTGGAACATGAAATGGTATTGTTGGTTTTGTAATGGAATGAAAAATTGTTTTTAAAAAAAAAATTAAAAAACTGTATGGCCCATTCACCGGGACTGCCCCTCGTACAAGGGTGCCTCCCCCCTGGACCCGCTCGCGCCCCCCCCCCCCCCCTCTGGAAGCTCGCGCCCCCCCCCCCTTCCAGAAGCTCGCGCCCCCCCTCTGAGAAGCTCGCGCCCCCCTTTGCAGTAGGTTGCGCCCCCCCCTTGGAGAAGCTCGCGCCTCCCCCCCCCCCCCCCCCCCCCCCCCCCCTTGGAGAAGCTCGCGCTCCCCCCTAGAGAAGCTCGCGCCCTTCCTGGAGAAGCTCGCGCCCCCCCCTGGAGAAGCTCGCGCCCCCCCACCTGGAGAAACTCGCGCCCCCCTGCAGACGCTCGCGCCCCCCCGCCTGGAGAAACTCGCGCCCCCCCTCACGAGTATAAATGCCACCAACTTAGCCCAAGCCCAATATCATTTGAAATCATGGCCTCTAGTCCCGGAACTCCTTGTGGGCTCCTTGCTTGAGACTATGTGCATCACATTGGCCTGTGGTTGATGTCTACACATACCATTTTTTTCTCACATGTGTCATACTAACACTTGCAGACAGGAGATCATTGTACTTTTTCAGAGACACGGAGAATGGCAGGTCAACAGCGTCAGTCGACGGCTGAGTGGGCTCCGTGGTGGACGTTCATTGATAAGGACCATGTTAAATGTGTGTGGTGCAATTTCACCTTTCGTTATAAACGACAAAGAGCTTTCAAGCACTATGGATGGGGTGAAGGTTCAAGCAAGAGTCATTGTACCAAGGCCCCTGCCGCCGTATTTAGGCGCTTTGCCAATTGTGGTAATGTAATACCAAAAAGAATGACACATGCGGAGATATACGGCACTGATGGTGGTGATGGCGAGGCACACTTGGCACACTTGGCACCATGTTCTAGCCAGTCTATGCCTGCTGAGCAATCTACGGAAGTGCCTCAGAGAACGGAGGAGGTCCAAGAGGAGAGGATTTCCCAAGTTCAACCGTCTCAGTCAACTCCGCCTATAAGCAGAGGCGATTCATGTACACCAAGATCTATGCGGCAACAAAGTTTTACCGAGGCCTATCAGATTGGGATGCGCAATGAATTGGATGAGAAATGGGCGTCCTTTTTTTACGAAGCGAATGTGCCTTTCAATGTGGTTAGACATCCATCTTTTATCGCTGCTGTGGAGGCAACATCGAAAGCGGGTTTTGTCTACCGTCCACCAGCATACAACGCAATGCGAACGAAGCACATCCAGCCAACAAAGCAGCTTCTCAAGATGAAAATAGAGGAGAAAACGAAGCAGTGTATTAGCTTGTACGGGGCAACTATTTGCTCGGATGGATGGGACAACGTTGTTCATCGGCCGTTGATGAATGTCATGCTTGTGTGTCCAGCAGGAGATATATTCCTGGGTTCCATTGATACAACGGGGTACAAGAAATCAAAGGCATACATAGCTGGGAAATTGAAAGAGTACATCAAAGAAGTTGGACCGCAGAATGTGGTACAGATTTGCTCCGACAATGCTAGTGCGATGTTGGGAGCCATGGACCAGGTGGTTGAAGCTTATCCTCACATTTACAAGCAAGGTTGTGCAGCTCACATCATGGACCTCTTACTAGAAGATTGGGGGAAGGAAGCAACCTTCAAAGAGCTGATTGCCTTGGCAAAACGCATACCAAATTTTATACGTCGCCGTCATGTCACCATGGCTTTGTTTCGCCAATTCAGCCCGAAGTTGTCTCTGTTGTTACCAGCGGAGACAAGATTTGGATGCCAGTACTTGATGATTGTTCGATTGCTTGAACTGAGGGAGGCACTAATCCAGGTCGTAGCTAGTCCGAAATGGGACGAATATGTGGGTACTTTATTCAATCGGTCAAACGGGTATCGAGCTCACACCTTAGCATGTCAAGTACGGAGTACCATTCTCGATGAGACATTTTGGTTACGTTGTGAGAATCTTGTGCATGTTATGAAGCCGGCTGTTGTGACCTTGAAGACATTTGATGGACAAACACCGGCAATGGGGAGGGCATGGTTGGCCATGAATAATTTGAAGAAGCATGTGTTCCGTCTACGGGGTGATCCTTTTTTCCTAGACCCCGATATAGCAGGGCGCTTTGAGAAACATTTTACGAAGAGATGGAAGATGATGTTGACAGATCTCCATTACGCAGGCGCCATTTTGAATCCCTACATTTTCCCGGAGAGCCACGAGCTATTGACTAACAGTGCTGCGAAGCGTGCACTCCTGCAAGTGCTAATTCATTTGAGTGAGTCCCTTAAACTGGACCACGATACTGTGTTGTTCGAGCTAACACAGTTTGAGGAACGCACCGGTCCATTCAGCCCTTTGGAGGCCCCAAACATTCGACAGACTAAGATGCTACCTCATCAATGGTGGCAGCGGGTTGGGGGCGATGCGTTACCGTTGATAGCAAAGCGCATCCTTTCGTTAACATGCTCGGCATCATCATGTGAGCGAAATTGGAGCATGTATTCCTTTGTTCACAGTAAGGTTCGCAACCGATTGGCCGTGAAGAAGGCAGAGGACTTGGTGTACATTTACACGAACAGTAAGCTCCTTCGAGAACGCCGTGGAGCGGATCCTGTTCTTTGGTACGAGAACCAACCGTTCTCCGAAGACTCGGATGAAGAAGTGCCAGCCATGTACGATGAAGACGTATGTGATGATGATGGAGATGAAGGATTCCACGACGGACTTGAAGTTAATGAAGGCGATGGTGATGACGATGGAGTTCATTACACTCCTGCTACTATGGATGATGAGTATCCAGAGTTACCCGTGGACAATGGTGATGGTGACATGCCACGCACTGAACCCGTTAACCAGCCGAATGGAGTTTTTGACTGGGCAGGATTTGATGAAGAGGCAGCTACTTCGCCTCACCACGTTGTCAATGAAATACAAACTAGAGGCGAGGTCGCATACGATCGGGCAGACGATGATATTGACGATGAATTTGAAGTCGAAATGACTCAGCATCAAAGCGACGATGGTGGCAATAATGATGACATTTACCCCGTTCGTAGCGTTTCGAACAATGACAATGAAGAAGGGGGTAACAACATGGGAGAGCAAATTCCAATTCCAGAAGACGTTGAGGGAGGAGAAGAAGTTGAACAACTCCAAGGCACTCTGCCAGTAAATGTTGAGGAAACAATCAGGTCCGGAGGTTTGGATGAAAGCCCTCCAAGAAATGAACAATCAGAGACAGTCAGAAATGGACAAGAAGATGAAATTCCTATTGGCCGATTGTTTCAAACACCCCTGCCCCAAAGTACACCTTCAATCGGAGCAGTACTTGCAGGGTTGGGTCGACCTCCCCCACCTCGTTCAAGCACTTCTACTGGGCATGGTTCATTAACTCCAACACCGAATACAAGCATTCCTCTCACTTCTTCTGGACGAAGTCTACCAGCTGGACCTTCTACGACGCGTCATGGAGTGATACGGTCACGGAAAGGTCCAACAAACGTTCGCCCTTTTTTTTCAGGATATACTGTTGGAACTACCCCGTCTTTACCTGTGGCTGTGGGTAAACGTAGATTACCCGTAATGAATGTGGACGGAATCACCGATAAGACCAAAAGACGGAAGATCAAAAGAATTGTGACCACAGTGGTGGATGGTACAATTGACCACGAATTGCGCAACATTCATTCCACGGTGGAGGAGTATGTGCCTAATCAGGGGGGAGATGGAGATGACGAGGGGTCGAAATCCTCAGAAGGATATTACTCATCAGAAGATAGCCGTGAAGAAGCACCTGATGATGAAGACATTGTTGTAAGAGTACCATTGGGTATGCCCGGTACTCGAAGGAATCCAGAGCGGCGCACCGCCAAAAAAAACAAAAAAAAGTGATACATCTATTAGCATATTACATATAGAAGTTATATAGAGAAAGTATAATATATATGTCTCCAAAATAATTTTAAAAAAACACAAAAAAATTTTATATATATATATATATATATATATATATATATATATATATATATATATATATATATATATATATATCTAAATTTTATACGTAGATACTTATATGTTAACCTTAGTCAATGTCCATAAAACATTAGCTAAGGCTATTGAATGTAATTTTGTTTCGACATGAATTGAAACTTCTCTCATTTATGTCACTATGAAAAATTCAGTCATGTCTTAATTTCCTTCAATGGTTGATTCTTGTTCCCAGCTCGCGCCCCCCCCTTCGCAGGCGCTCGCGCCCCCACCCTAAACCCCTTGCTCGCGCCCCCCTGCAATCGCAGGCGCTCGCGCCCCCCCCCCCCGCCATCGCAGGCGCTCGCGCCCCCCCCCCCGCCATCGCAGGCGCTCGCGCCCCCCCCCCCGCCATCGCAGGCGCTCGCGCCCCCCCCGCCATCAAAGGCGCTCGCGCCCCCCCCCCCCTCTCGCAGGCGCCCGCGCCCCTCCCAGTCGCTCGCGCCCCGTCGCTCGCGCCCCCCTTCCCAAGACGCTCGCGCCCCCCCTCTCAGGCGCTCGCGCCCCCCTCACTCAAGGCGTTGGCGCCCTTCCTCTTAGCCACGTCATCCCCGAGTCAACAATATATGTGGAATATTTGGTGACATGTCAGACGCGTGGCATCCTAGGTGGCCAAGGTAACTCCCATTTCACCATTTGGGTGGTCAACCGTAAGTCCTGGTCAAACGGACCTCCCCTGACCCCTAACGGACGGACGAGCGGACCGGACGGACGGACCGGTCCTTTTGTCCTATGAACAACCCTGATTTGGAGCTCCTTAGGCCCTAAAGGGTTAAATGAAGATTCGTTAGTGAAAACCTAAAAATAAAAAATATACTACATATTAAAATATAATACTACTTTTTTTGATAATTACAATCTTGTGTGTAATGTGAAAAATCCAACTACCTTCAATGATATATGAAAAGGAAACACTCTATCTCCCAAATCATTTCTGTTAATCCTCAACATGAAGGACCTTGACTATTTGTGGACTGTAGTACGTGCACTAATTTCATTATTGAAAAAATCTTTGAAATAATAAACTTGACCACTCATTATATGAAAAAGCTTTCATTGTTTGATCTATAATCCAACTGTCAAGTTATAACCTATAGTCCACCCTCTATAAATGTTACACTTATAAGTGCTAACTCTCTCAAAATGTTAACTTTCTTCTACTCCCTACATATTGCATACTATGAATGTTAAATGTGTCAACTGTTAACAAAATGGTACTCCCTTCTTTGTAAATTTAACTCTGTAAATGTTAACAAGTGAAATACAACCATAATATGGATAATAAAAACTATACATTCCTATTTCTCTACACATTACTTGATATTGAATAAAGTTTTGTTTCGGTTCGCAATTTCATGAATGATGAATGGTACTCTCTCACAAGGACTCTTCACAATTACTTATATCTATAAATGTTAAGATTTGTGTATTGCTCAAAAAATCTATTTTATAATTTTTAACTGTTAACACCTCCATAAATGTTAACTTTGATTCACTTCCAAGGGTTAACATTTATAGAGGGTACACTGTATCTATACCAATTATGTATCAACATGGAAATTAAAATCCACCTTACATGAGAACATTGATACATTCAATGTTGGCCTTGTTAATCAAGCACTTTGTCATTTATTAACTTAATACATTCAACAAATTAATAGTATACATTTTCTTCATTTCTAGAGAACATTTTCAAAAATTCTTATTAAAAATACAACATGAACAACCTATTCAACATACAAAACTCCATTACACAAGGCTTTACAAGGCTTTATCTCTTCCACTCAATGATTTTGATTTAATTTTATTACGTTTATCTGCCAAACCAATTGCATCGAGCCCTTCTTTATGATTCTTTATATTTTTAATTATATGTTAGAGCATTGTAGGATCCGTATGTACAATGAAATATATAGATTATTTTTTTAAACTCTAATTCAACTGTCTTCCACCCCATGCTATTGATTTTATTTTATTCCCTCTATATCTTCCACTCCATGCTATTGATTTTATTTTATTCCCTTTATCTCTTCCTCTCCATGATATTGATTTTATTTTATTCCCTTCGTCTCTTCCAATGTTTTATCTTTTTTAGATTTCCACATCTCTTCTAATATTAATACACTAATTTTTTTGTAGTCAACATTATATTATTCATGGTGCATTAGATCAGTATTCCGTTATGGCATAACTCAGTTTCTAACCACCATGAGATTTATTCATCTTGATAACTTCTTTCATCCCATGTTATTCATCCCTTTTTATCCCGAGTCCCTTATTATAGTCATGATTGTTTTTCTATAATTTGATATCTCATCCCCAAATTATTCAAATCAGTATTCCTTATTTTAATATCTCTTTTTAATTTTTTATTTTTTATTTTATTTTTGAGAGAAATGGTGAAAAAATCCATTGCATTTGTTTTTATTATTGTCTTCCAACCTTCTTCAATGCTACTCCTAAGGAAATGAGAGTTTGTTTTAAGGGGGGACCCTCTCGCGCCCCCCCTTGATCCCGCTCGCGCCCCCCCCATACCCGCTTGCGCACCTCCCCCTGAACCCGCTCGCGCCCCCCCCCCCCCCAAACCCGCTCACGCCCCCCCCCCGATACCCGCTCGCGCCCCCCCCCCGATACCCGCTCGCGCCCCCCCCCCTAAACCCGCGCGCCCCCCCTTGATCCCGCTCGCGCCACCCCCTCAGCCGCTCGCGCCCCCCCCTGACCCCGCTCGCGCCCCCCCCCGACTATATAAGTGAAGGGGGCGCCCTCCCCCCCCCCCCCACTTTTTAAGCTCCACCTTGGCACTCAGGCCTTGAACTACCTCGCGGTGGCTTATTGCTGAGTACTTGGGTGGGGTCTACAGCATTTTGACAACGCCACGTACCTCGTTCTACCGTATTTTGTACGCTCATCCGGGAATTTGGGCCCTGAACTACCTCACGGTGGCTTATTGCTGAATACTTGGGTGGGCCACAAAGTATAGTTACAATACCATAATCAACCACGGAGGAAAATTGTAAAATCAATTGGGGGAAGTTTTGAGGAGTTGGTGTGTTTTTTAACACACAAAACTTTACCAGTACACCACGATGGAGGGAAACCCAGATCCGGCGGAGGAAAGGCCACTCACCAAGGCCGAAAAGAAAAAAATCAGAGATCGTGAACGGAAGCGTGGTGGTAAGAAGATGAAGAAGCGGCTTCATGTGCTGAACAACCCGACAAAGTTGGCATTTAGAGGTTGGCAAGATGAGCCGGAACCGTGGAAATATTCCACATGCGAGGAATTCATTGAGTGGTGCCACATCACAAAAATATTTCCACATGATCGGCACAGAAAACACAGGATCTCAGACAAGGCTAACCTCTATTATTGCTTGAATGCGGAGTTTGTTGAACGTTCTATACAAGTTTACCAGCATCTATACAAGCAACGATGTGTTGAACGCAATGAAGTACCATTGTTCATTTGCAGAATGGTGTATGCTGAGGTGGTGCTTCACAAAGTGGTGGATTGGTCCACCATCAAATCCACGCCGAGTGTTAGGGCGCCGACAGAGCGTGACATTCCCAAACAAAGGAAATACGCAGATGGTGGCCTGGGGAAAAAAATGAAGGAAAAAACACAAGTGCGGGAGCCTGATACAGCAGAGTCTGAACCAGATTCTGATTCCGATGGTCGTCGTGGAGAAAGAGTGCCACGTAGAATTGCAGCACCAGCAAATATGGCTGTAGAGCCTCCAATGAACCATCCAGCGGACGTCATAGAACCTCACGACGATGCGAACACCATCTTCGTGGAAAACGATCCAAATACGGCAGCTAATTTGGAGGTGGTCGGAACTGAACCTACGATGGTTCTTGGCATGCCGGTTCTAGTTAGAAATGACCAGTCTAACCAGACCGAGGAGGTCGGGGAGTTGCAATTACAGGTTATAGAAAAGGATGGCTTCATTGCAGAGTTACATGAGACCATCCGAAAACTACGATTGGAATCAGCAGCAAAAGATGCAGTAATATCAGATTTGCGCAATCAATTGCAAGAACAAGAAAGACCTCAGTCTTCTCAAGCCAATGATATACCTGTAGTTCAAGATCCAATGTTGGTGGATGAATCTTACATCAACAACACGGTTGATGTTGCGACGGCCGGTGTGTTGGAGAATATTTCCACTCCAGCAAAACGACGACGAGTTGGAGTGATATTGCCTCCACCAGCCCCATACCCGCGACCCTATGTGGACATCGATGGACCATTAAGTCAAGATTCCTTGTCATTTCCACCCAATGCTCTAACGGGAGAAGTGGAGACATTGAAGAGAGCCAATAATGATTTGCGGCTCCTTGTTTCTAAGTTTGCTAAAGCATACTACGAGTGGAAAGTGGCAACCATTCTCAGCGTTGATCGCGGTCGCCAAATTGCATTAGAGTTCAAGAAGATCGACGAATCGTACTTGCAACACAACAGACGAATGAATTTTGGCCTCACTTCATGGATTAACGCAGATGATATGTATCCAGATAACATGCCAAAGCAAGAATCGAATCCTGAGCTCATAGATTGGGCCCAGTTGAATTTCGATGTGAAGAACGCAACTTCGTGCCATGATCTTCAAATGAAGGAAGGAGTTAATAGCAGAAAGCTTTGGCCAAATCCTCAACCGTGGGTGATGGATGGTTCAAAAGAATGTAGTGTGTGTCTAAATACATTTGGTCCTGAGGGTGGATGGGCAGTTGGATCATGTACCCACATGTTCCATCCAATGTGTTTAATTAACATTTTTTTGGTAAGGAGATTTTGCCCGGTGTGCAAATCCCCGTTCCATGAACGCTTGTACGAGTTTTTTGGACTCACTCCATACATGCCACCAAGCCATGAGAGAAATCCCGAAAACACACCAGGTGAACAGTACCGCAACATGTGGGGGGAAGATTTGATTTGGAGTTGGCGGGCCCAGACTCACTCGGTCTTCAAGAGCAATGTAAGTGACGAGTTGGGGTGGGAGGATGACCCCAATCAGATTGTGAGGGTGGCAAAGAAGATAATTGGATCAAAGAAGGAGGACCAAGGGAAACGAAATTTCTTCTATCAGACTTTGAATGGATACTGGGATCCGAAGCATAGGAAGTTCCAACTTGGTAATCACCCAAAAGGCCTCATATGGAACAAGGACGGGGAATTGGTTACAGACCTCGAAGGTCAATTCATGTCTTTGACCGCCCGAGATGCAGTCCAAATGTCTCTTTTGGAGTGGAAGTTAATTTTCAAACATGAGGCTGTTGACTTTCTTCTGGAGGAACACTCTCCACAGACATTGCGTACATTGAGAGAATTGAGGAACTCGCAAATTTTGCGTTCTCTCAGTGAAAGTGATGGCCCATTCCGGCGGACACGGACGAGAGCCAGGCGCAGCTTGACGCTGGACGATGGAGCGGGACCAAGTGGCACAGCGGGAGTAGATGCAGATGAATAGGAATAGTTACAACTTAGTACTAAGTGACTAGTTTTCATATACTACAGTTTTTGTAATGTTTTGGTTTGAATTGGTAATGAAATGCTTTTACTTTCATAAATGTATACAACATTGCAAAGTCCATGTATTTTGGCTCACGAGTATCTGAATTTACACATTTGTCATTGCGCTTAGCCCCAATATATTATTCTGATGAAAATGTTAGGTTTTTTTGCATTGTCAAAAATTTACTATCTACAAAATGGGCCGCACGAGAAACCCGCTCGCGCCCCCCCTGAACCCGCTCGCGCCCATTCCCCCTGAACCCGCTCGCGCCCCCCCTTGAACCCGCTCGCGCCCCCCCCCCCCCCCTGAACCCGCTCGCGCCCCCCTGAACCCGCTCGCGCCCCCCTGAACCCGCTCGCGCCCCCCCCCCCCTGTACCCGCTCTCGCCCCCTACACATGCTGGCACCCCTTTTGCATATGTGGAATTCCCCGTCATCGTTCGTTGTCCATGTCATCAATATGTTTCCCCTATAGGTAAGTTGTAAAAAAAAAAAAACTAACTTCGTAATTTTCCTCCTCCCCTCAATGTCCGATTACGTCCGGGGACCGACCGGTCCGTCCGTCCGTCCGTCCGTCTATGTCCGGAAATTTTGCCCATGTCCGTCCGAATAGACAACCTTGGCTCCAAACAATCTCTTAATTTTTTTTTTATCAAATATTCATATTGAAATTTTAAAATTTGATTTAATCTATTATTTTTACACAAACAACCATTCATGTCTTTTATCAGATTTTATTTTTAAAACTTTTTGGAAAAAAATAAATGGAATTTACAAGATTTTTTAGAGTTTCTACTTGTGAAAAAATGTAGAAATTACAAAAAATCTCATTTTACCATGAAAATATAACAGAAAATTTAATAGAAAAGTATTGAACACTATGGTGAACAACATGTTTCAGGAAATAAACACCATCGACACCACCACTCTGGAATCCTCCACCTAAACTCGTTACTGCTTACAAAACAAATAATATCTACCGTGCGCCTACATTTATGTTTCTGAGATCCACATTATTTGATTAAGGCATACTAGTGGTTTAGTGAGTACGTCTACACCCCTCTACGTCAGACCCCTCACGCCTAGAAATGCCGCCACGTCAGACCTCTAAGTTCTACTATTAATTAATTAATGCAAATCGGGTGGTTCCCAATTTTGGTGATATAGTATACTTGAAGACGAAGTCCTTGGTAGGCCAATGCTCGCATTGGCTGACAAACCCAAGCCAGGACTCGGCATATTTAAACCACGTGGTCTGGACTCACCCATATTCCTCACAGGTGCTCTCTCAGAAAAGTTACTCGGCGGCAGCAACGGCTGGGGTACCAAAGGCTAAGACTCCAAGGGCTGTGAGAAGAGCTGCTTCAATCCTGGGGAAGCAGTAAGACTAGGAAACGCGGAATCCTTGTCCATGCTGCTAGCTTTCAAATACCATGATTTGAAGCTCTGTGCAAGCTCTGGATGCTGATTAGGAAACTGGCGATGGACCCACTCAACTAAGAGAAAAATACCTTGATTAGCGAAGGTCTGACTCTCCTGAATCTCGTCAATCTTCAACCCTAACCCTCCCATCTTCTGACTCACGTTATCAATCTCATAAATACTCCTCCCTACCGTACTCTTCACCTCCTCCACCTGATCCCTGATCAACCCCGTCATGACAATGCTTTCATCTAGTTTACCGTTCACAGTATCCAACCTTTGATTCATATGCTTCCTCGTCGACGACAGAGCTGCAGACACATGGTCCAGGTGCTTGCCCATCTGCTCCACAGCAGTATTCAAGCCTTTCTTCGTGACATACATTATGCTGCTGAACGAGAATCCCTTCCACTTCATATACCCGACGTAGCCCACAGCCCCGACGACAGCTGCTGGCAACACAAACGTCGTGAACGAAACTCCTGACCCATTCCCTGCTTGCACGACAGTCACCGGTCTTGAGGAGGATGCTAGCATACGAAGCTCCTGCGCTAGTCGCTTCACCTGTTGACTCAGAGCCGCATCATTCAATCCCGCTTCTCCATCATCTCCTTCTGTCAAATGCTTCGACAAAACCTGATAACACCATGCCGATCAAAACCAAAAAAAAAAAAAACTCGAATTCAATCACTCCATACATCACCATCATCCAATCAACATCTCGATTCCCTTCGACTGCAACTACCACCATCCTCCATGTGCAGATACGAATTATTTTGGCTTATACATCAATACAATATGAATTTTAATCTTTTTTCTTTTAATACTTCAAGAATAGATGCTCAAACCTTTGTTTTAATGATTTTAAGTTTTAAAAAATTCAATTTATATAAAAGTAAAATGAGTATTAGCAATGGTAGAAATCGATGATCCTTCTACAATCTTTATCTCAATTCTACACACTTTTGCTACCTCTAGGATTTAACCCCTAAAGGTCCAAAGTATTTTGGGACCTCCAAGACCCAAAACTGCAGATTTTGACCACCTTATGGAAATTGATGTATGTTTCCAATACAATTTCTTTTTCTGGTATTTCCAATCGTAAGATCTTCAACCTAACTACTTGCACTAACACTGTGTCAAATTTCAACTGTTGGATCTTTACCGTTTGTGAGATTATAACGTCCAAAGTTTAGTGTTTTCTTTATTTTTGGCTTCCCTCGAAAAGCATAGTCTAAACGGTGCCAAGGGATACTTGATGATTGTTACCCCATACATTTTGCTCATATTTTTTTCCATGTAGGTAACTAAGTTGGGCACCTCCATGCAAAGTTTTGAAGACTTACTTTGATTTTTTGGCCTTCATGCAAATTATTTTCCAAAAGTAGGTACAAAATTGTCAATATGGTAAAAATTAAATAACAATATAGTTTATTGGTTTGGAAAAAAAGTGAACGGTGAAAAGTTACATCTATGAGTTTGTAAATTTTGGAAGAAAAAAAAAATTAAAATTTCCTAAATCTCAAATTGTGACAATCTTTGAAAGGAAAAAATGTAAAATTACAGAAAACTTTGAAGCTTGTTCATATAATTCTTGGAGGCTGCCCTTGTAAAATTGGTAAACTTTATGACTTGGTTCATTTAGGATTTTAAGTAATGATTTGATATAAACAAAGTTTTTTTTATTTTATTTTTTTTTTTATTTTTTTTTTTTTTTTATTGAAAAAAAAACCTAATATTAAACTGCCCTATTTCAACTTGAAACCTAAAATTTCTAGATGAAGGTTCTTAAATTGGAATTTGACTTTAAATTTTTTATTACATACACCTTGCGGTAAAGGGAGCATCCCGTAAATATCTTAAGCAAAAATATTACTTTTAACCTCTTCAACTAGGTTGCCCGAAATAGCTAAAACCAAATCGGATTACCTGGACCTTTAGGGGTTAACGAACAAGAAACTAACATTATATATACTATTATAGTATGTAATCATGACCTTGTACACTGAAATTTGTTTACCACTCATATATGTTAAGGCTATTTGATCTATTTGGATTTGCAAGAAAAAAATGATTTTTAAAGTTTTATAATTTCATGAAAATTATATTATCTATTCAATAAATTTAGTTATAAAGATTCATGGATGATCTTCTGATATTTTTAACCTAGATTCTATGATTAGAAATACAAAGATTTTATTGTTTTGGTCCTTTCACTTTGCACTTAAAAACATCATTTTTTAATGAATTTGATTAGAAATTTTAGAGAATTTCAGAGCCTAGAAGCTAGCGAGATACAATTTGAATTTGTTTGAGGGACTTAGCCCCTAAACGGCCATTGTTCTAGAATAGGCATTTGGAAATTTTGGGCAAGTTTCTATAATGTCAGATTTAGATGTGAGTTTTTGAATGTTTTTGTAGACGCAGAGAATTGTAAGAGCTTTGCCGGATTATAATTGTTTTTTGCACTAAACATTGGAAAAATATATATGGTGTCCAAAACAATTTTTACTACTTCTCGGGCACCTCCAAAATCTACATACTACCTTTGGGATTTTTTATGCAAATGACCAAGATGATTAGCGTTGAGATTATCAAAAAACATCTTGCATTGTGGAAGATTTTTATTCTACAAGGAGACAAAGTTTTCTCATCTTTTCTTGTCAAGTTGGAAAAAAAACATTTTCATTATCACATAGAAGATAGAGTTTTTTTTTTTTCTACTTCAAGAATAGACATAAACCTTTTATTTTGCCCCCATGGATTTGTGCTATATTAAAATATGATTTATCAAAAAAGTAGATTGAGTATTAGCAATAATATGAACTTTTGTTCTTTATACAATTTTTCCCTCAAAGCTACACCTTTTGTTTTAATCTAAAATTTGGTGCACAAGTAACTAACATTGTGTACATTATATTAGTATAAAATGACCAACTTGTATAATGCAAAACATTTACACAAAGAGAAGTCAAAGTCTCTTGATCCTGTTTGAAAAGGATTAAAAGAAAACAATGTTTCTTACATTAAACTCTGTAAACTTTTGATCCACGTGGTAAAATTTATTGAAATTTTTTGTGCATGATCATCTTTAATGAGATCCTACGATTAGAAATTCAAAGAAATCATTGGTTTTGGTTTGTTCACTCTTGGTCAGAAATGGCAATTTTTGGAATGATATTGGTGAGAAATGGTCACGGCAATTAGGGGTTAAGCCTTTGGGGCCTAAGGAGCCCCAAGCAATCTCTTGAATTTTTTTGTAATCAAATATTCATACTGAAATTTTATAATTTAATTTAATTTGTTATTTTTACACAAACAACCATTCATGTCTTCTATCAGATTTTATTTTTTAATATTTTTTGGAAAAGAATGGAAATTTACAAGATTTTTAGAGTTTCTACCTTTGAAAAATTATAGTAATTACAAAAAAACTCATTTTACCATGAAAATTTAATAGAAAATAAAAATAATTATATTGAACACTATGGTGAAGTTGTCATGCTCTCTTTAGTTATACACAAATAAATATGATAAAAAAACATGTTCTACAATGCACTTTGAACTCTAGAAATCCCAACTTCAAATTGCCATAGACAAATTATTATTACTCCAAATTTGATGGCCAATGGCTCATTGGAAGCGGAATTTCCGTGCCCTCACATTTCATTCACACCTCATGGGCAATTGAAGCTAGGAAAGACTTCCAATTCGTAAAATTCAGTTTAAAATGACCAAATATGGTTTACTAGGCCCTAAAGGGTTAATCCCTAAAGTTTCAAGTTGACTATGTTTTGCCAAGAAACGCTCCAAATCTGCCATAATTAATGTAAAAATTGATGTCTATCCTTTAAGTGGAAAAAAGAAAAAACCTAAATACAAATTTTCTAACTTTTACGAATGAAAAAAGTTATTTTTGTACATTGTCCAACATAGTGAGAAAACTTTGATCTTTTGTAGAATGATCATTGTGTAGTGAACAATTTCTTTTCTTTTGGAAATCTCAAATGTGACGACATCAAGTATTTATAGGAAAAATCTCAAAAGTAACAAATGTATTTAGCATGGTTGCCCAAATTGCCCACCAAACACAAAATTCCACTTTGAAAACTGTAACTAATTTTTTAAATGTCTAATTGTAAAAAAAATTAAAATAAATATTTCAAAGTTCTCATTACGGCAAAACATTCACAAAAAGTTTCAAAAATATTTATCTAAAATTGACATCACAAGTGCCTGCCTCAACTTATAAAAAGCCCAAATTTTGACAATTGTCTTTCAAAGGTTAAGATTCTATTACAGAAATATATTTTTAATCTATAAATAATATTGGAGCCATATATGATATGAATAACTATTAACTAATATTGAAGCTTTTGAATTATAATCTACAAAATCATATATTATTCATACAAATTTTAAATATTCTATATAATTTAATTTTTTTGGAGATCCTTGAAATATCCAACAAAGAAGAATAAATAATTAGTAAATACAATGATTATATTTAGATTATAACGTGTCTTCTTCTATAGAGTTTTCAAACTATTGATTACATTTTCTCCAATTTCAAGGCTTTGAAGTCAATTTAAACCTATACCTCATTTGCTTTATCTACGTCACAAAGTAATTTGTTAATATTAATACACAAACTCTAAGAGGAAAGTACCTATCTTGGGAGAAGTACATAAAGACAGTCTTAAAAATGACTTGCACAAGTAAGCATTTGAAAGTGGAGTTCAATCCAAGTAATTTCATAATGTTTGGAATTAACATGAATAAATTACAAATTGTTAAACCAACAAATAAATGAGGCAAAAATATCCAAAGTAAGAACATCCAAAGTGGACATGGTGATTTCATTCATCCAACAATCAATAATCAAGACTGAAGGTTCTCGAGAGACAGAATTAGGTTTCAACACAATCATTTAAGACTGAAAAATAGGGAATCTCTTCACCCAAACCTACCAGAATAGGTGATTCTACCCTTATGGAACGCAATTCCAACATAAAAGCCAGTCAGTCATACTCTTACAGAGAGGATTGGTAATATCTGCCAGCTTCAATTTGCAGAGTTAAGCTTATTGTGACTCTTCATTGAAATTCATTTTTGTGGAACAAGGCATCCTTTTAGTTCAATCCTATTTTTTCCATTTTATAAAACTCTCATAGAGAGTCCACAAGACAGGACCAGGCCAAGCGATGCAGTTAAACCCAGAAACTCAACCCCCAATCTACAATCCACGACTAAAAGCAATACTACGGCAAGCATCAAGCAGGATCTTAATCCCTTCACTTCTACTAAAAATTCTAAAATATTCCATGATTCCCTTTCAAGTTAGTCTGCTGTCATCCTCGCTGAATTATGTCACAGAATCCTCGTTACAATCTTAAAACGGAACAGTGCAACACGTAGGTATTGTTGGTGCGCTCCTGTTGCTGACGCTGCCAGATAAGATATCTCCAAGCAGGTGGGTCCGACGTCCCGACTCTCCGCCCAAGAAGGGTACAGACACGGTCCCATTCTACAGAGATGTGTACCTCGTCAAACCCTGCCTGCCTCGGCGCTCCGCAATCTACTTCATCCGGGTCTGCGTTTTGCAAACACAAATCTGCGCAAGCGAGTAGTCGTACCAACGCAAAGTCGCCTTTCTTTTCGCACGCTAACCAGATCGCCCCACTTCGATCGCCCGCTGTTTCACGAGTGAAGTACGGAGCTTAAAGTTCGAATAACTATCTCCTTGCACTCGGAACTTCAAAGCCACTATCATAATCCAAGATGTGGAGACTTCTCTAGGCGCACAGGTCTATTTGGGCGTGGAGCTGTACATGAAGGAAGAAAAAAACACGATACACCAAAGTAAATTCTTAAGACGATCTAAGGAAAAATACTTATAAGCCTGCTATAATCTTCAAAATTTCACTTTATAGTAAGGCTTTGATTCGCATAATTAACGTTTTCATCTCACTCACATTGCAGGGCACTTGACTTACCGTTCTGATTGCCGTTCTCATAGAAACCCTGGAATAGAGCCACTGCTTCGTCAGCCATCAAACCACGCACACACTCAAATCCTCTGGTCTTTTGCACTTCATGTACTTCAGATTGATCGTGACTGGAAATGAACATAAAAGCAACCATATAGTCAACCATAACTTTGTACAAACTGGAAAACAACGTAAAGTGAACATAACCAACTTGGTGGAGGAAGTACAGAGGCATCAACATGCTGTCTCAACCCACAAGGAGCCACATTTCTAATTCTTAATTGACGAGACATGCTTAATCGTTACGTGCTTTGAAAACTATTTTCAATTGCTCCTAATAATCTTCGTTTCCAACATCATCTTCAATCGTTAACCTCCACTCCAGAGCCCCAGTTCAAATGCTATCTGTATTAACCAAGTTTCTGATGCACCTCAAAGGAGAAGGGAATACCTCAAACCGCAAGGAGCACATCCATCAGTATGTATATCTAACACCGACCCGTATCCACCGAAGCGGTCGTTTCCACATCCATAGTATACCTCCCGAAAACCTGCTACAAACAAGGCGAATCCATCACTTCTATTTTAGATATGCAACCACTCATTACCAGTTGTTTCAGACAAGAGTTCTAGATTAATGTTTAACCATAAAAATATGAAAGATATTTCTAGGGATTTGACTATCAAGCAACCCCAACGTCATCAAAAAGGTAAAATGAATATGAAACAAACTCGTTGACGGAAAACCAACTTATAGATGCTTGGGTCCAGAACTTTTGCAATTTGTTCCCAACAAAACCAAACACAAAATATGTACCTAGTAAAGAGAGTGCCGATGCGCACATGATGCAGGGTTCACAACTGACATACAAATCACATTGTTGAAACCCCCCAGTTGACACACTGTCACTATGAGCTGTCGAGGACTGTTGCCAAAGGCAGAGCACCATGTCGGTGGCCTCCATTTCAGCATGTCTTGTTGCCTGGTATTCCACCACAACCATGTGCAAAATGGTCAGATCTGAGGAGAAAGAAAAACACATGTCACTCTAATTGTAAATGTCTTATTTTTGGACTACAGGTTTCAAATTGTTTGCAGATGCAGTACTCCTATTCCTTTCAGTAAAATACCGCATGAACAGATAGTACTAACAAAATGACCTACTACTCTGCGCTTGTTACACACTTTGACGGTTATTTCACTGTCAGCATTCTGCACACCTATCAGTTAACACAAGCATTAACGGATGCGGATGCCAGAATAAGCAAGGAAAGTACGTTTCTTGTCTCATTCGTGCGATTGCTTCCACGGCCGATGACCACTCCATCTTTCACAATTACACATCTGCTCATCATCAGCTCCACTCTGAGTAGGCAACATGGACTTTCATACTAATGATTTTCACAAGCCCATTTGCAACTTGCTCTCAGCCTTGGGGTAGTGACCCGGATTATCACAGATTTAAGTTACTGCCTTCAGATCCCTCTCGAAGCACATCACTCAGTCGATATCTCATCTCACAGCCTATCACAGAACAGAGAGGTGGACACCTGCAGCATGTGAAAGACCGAGTAAATCTACATGCAAGAACAGTTAACATACCCGACAGGCACCTCCAACCTTGCGAGTGCTCCCTTAGCCTGCGTCAAAAGTCACTACTGATCACCCTGCTCGACCAAGCACAAAATTCTGTGACCAACCAGGCAAAGAGAAACCACACAAACTCCTGTGAACAACTATTTGGCATACCTCGGCAAAAGCAAGCTTCATGAAATTCATAACTGAGTTGTCTGGAGCTGTGGTGAAACTTATGCTCCCCAATCTGCACATAAATTTGTGAACAAATCGAATGTAATTTCTCAATAGCCTACGACTGCCTTACAAGTTTATTTTGTAAAGTGTGAGGTTGTGCCAGTCCCATCTTTGTCACAATGAGCATAGTTGAGGAGCACCCGGACAGCGGTGACACAATCGCAAAACGAGGCTTAGGTGTTCAGGAACTTTGCCGAGCAAAGCATTTCCAGTAGAACATCCGGACGCTGTTCCAGACTGCATCTCCTTCTCTGCCAATTCAAGTAAGGTGCAATCTACGTCCCCACCCCGTTTGCAGTTGTGCACCCTCATTATGAGTGATCAGACACCCACTCTTAATACTAAACCCTAAACCTCTGGGTATTGAAAGCGGAGAAAATTTACGAGAGAATAATCTCAGAAGGTGTAGAGCTGCAAAAGTACCCACATGATCAACAGCAACCGGTCACCACGTCACTTAACAAAAGGTTTCGACAAGTCGAAAATGACCCAAAATTCTTCTATCACTAGAAGCGGGAGTTCCACCCCTTTCTAAAGATCTTCATTTCAGACCCAACGCTTGTGAGGTGCGCAAAGACCAAAACAATTTACGTAACAACAACACCATCAAGGAATCCGTACCCTTTCAGCTGAAGGAAGTGATCGTCCTCCAAACCCTGTGTGGTCGTGCCCTCCAATTCCTTGCACATAACATTGTCGCCAATTGTCAAAAGATCCTGTCAACCAGGAAACGGTTCTCAAGATCACAACCTGTCACTTCACTTCTGCAATGCTACGACCTTCCTAACACTCACTCTCTCGCTCTCTGCTTCATTTCCACTCGCTCTCTGTCATCTGCTTCCCAGTTTTCGTGCCCTGCTCCCTGATTCCCGCGCACTTCAATCAGGAACCAGAAACCAGAGCCAGGAAAACCAGACAGCCAGGACAACCCAGCCGCAGAGAATCATGAAGTCAGATCGAAATTTTAATTTAGATTGCAAACACAAACTCCGACGGGTCTCTACTCCTCCGACCTCTGAAAGCAACGCAATACCAAACAGATAACCAGAAACTCACCATGATGTGCAGAATTATCCGTCGACTAGCTCCTCTATGGATTCACTAGACTCACAGTCTCAGAGTCTGCAATCCACAATCCAATCAGCAGCAGCAAAAATTAGAGAGCATCCCTCCGAAGCTAGAAAATATCATAGTTTATTCCAAACCTAGGACACTGTTTCTTGTTTGAAATTTTGCCACAGAACTCGCGTACCATTTTTATGGCGCACTACTGTACAGTGGGTCATCAACCGTTTCTTCGAGGAAGCATATCCATTATTGGGGCTACAGGATGCTGACTCTGGCGCGAAACAAATGATCCAACGTCCCGAATCTCCGCTCAAGCAAGCGCGTACAGACTCGGTCCCAACGGCTTCAGCCAGTCTTCCTCGCCAAACCCTATCAGCCGCACCACTTCACACGAGGGTTTGTGCTCTCCGAACACACATCTGCGCATGCGAGGACTCGTCACAACGCCACTGCCGCCTCTGTTTTTCGCACACTTACGATATCGCCCTTCTTCGACTGTTCTCTGTGGCACGAGTGAGTGTTCTTCGTTTGACACTTCGAGATCGCTTTCCCACTAGATCACTCTTTCGCTTTTGTGTTGTCGCCGTTGTACATCTCTGATTCTTTCGCATTCGTCTACTTGTCGATGCAGTATTCCAGTTGTGAGTCTTGTCTAGAGCAACCGCCTTCAAGAGACTGTGTAGCGCATACCTCTGGGTGTCTCCAGACTCCGAACCCCAGAACCTCAGATCCGACGGGAAGGTAGCCAGTGAGTGAATTCAGCATCGGCGCAGTGAACTTCTGCGATGGGAAACGCGAACTCACGCGTCCGCCACTTGCCAGACGTGTTTTGTGTATGCATGGGCAGATCGAGCGAAGCTAGAGATGTCGCAGGAAGTGCAGCTGAGGATGCAGCTTCATCGCCTTCACCGCAACTGCCTGCCTGCAGTGCGAGCAATTATGTGGTGGGAGAGGTTGGGTCGGAGAGTGTGGAGCAGCAGATCGAGCAGTCGATGTCGCATTGGAGCCATCTGACGCAGATCGATTCAGACTGCATTGACGAAGAGGATGTGGAGGCCGACAACATGGAAGTGTTTCTGGCTCTGCAATCGGATCCCAGCACGAAGGAATTCTTCCGCACATTTGGTTATGACAGTGAGTTATGGAAGAGTTCAGGTTCGTTGGAGATTGGGCATAAGTTTGCGGAGGGGGGCCAGGCTGAGCTCTTCCATGCCAACGTCACTTGGAGTAATTTAAAGGGCAATAAGCGGGATCGGGAACATGGGCGTGAGTGGGTGCTGAAGGTGTTTAAGAAGGGCACCCGCTTGCGTCACTTGCAATCCCAGTGGCCCCATGGCATGTTGAAGTTCCATGAAGAGCAAGTGGCAAATTGGAGGTCTCCTACACCTAAAACAATTCCAAGGTTTTTTTGTGAGGTGTTCCGCGGGACATTGTTAGAGGATGGGAGGTTTGCATTTCTTATGAAAAAGGAGCATCTTGATTTGCGGAGACTCATTGATGACAAGATGAAGTTGATAGCACCCAACAATCGTGGACCATTTTCTAAAGAAGTTGCCGAGGAATTGATGTTTGAAATTGCACTTGGGATGAGTTGGTTGCATAGTCGTGACATTGTCCATAGGGACCTCAAGGCATCTAATGTGCTTATTCAAGTACACGATGATGATGATTTTCAGTGTTTTGTGGCGGATTATGAATGCTCCATTGGAGTGGTGGGAACCGGACTTTTTAGGGCACCAGAAATATTGGAGGCTTGTAAAGAGAAGAGTGTTAGCAAGAGGCTGGAGTTGTTTACAATGGCGTCAGATGTATATAGCTATGGCATGACTTGCTATGAGATACTGACAGGCAAATTTCCATTTAATGGCCAGTCAGGAAATGACATCATGGATGTTGTCATTGGTGGCAAACGGCCAGAGGTACCAGAGTATGTAGATGAGTGGGTACATAAGTTATTGAGTGATTGTTGGCAACATGATCCAACAAAAAGGCCTTCATTTGGAGAGATAGTGAATTTCATTTATTCAAATTCATTGAGAATTAGAGGATTAATCAAGAGAGGAGTAACTTATCGCATGGATAGAATGGATTGGATAAAGTTGGAGGGGATATAATTAGTAAATTTAGCCATATCATCATTCATGTAATAATAGTTTTCTTTAAATGTAGGCTTAGTTATTTTTTGTTTATACTTCTTTTGGTGCTAAATGTTTCTATATCTCATTCGTGTTTGCAAAATATGTAAATATTTGAATGTTTGATCTTTAAACTTTAATGGTTTTAAAAGTCATTTTTCGTGTCTTGATAAATCTAAGACAACTATAATTTTAATCAAAAATTATGCTAATATGCTTTTTGAAAATTTACCAAGGTTTATTTTTAATTTGAATGGGAGTAGATTATGGAACAATGAGATGCTCAATTAGGAAGGCCTACATTGATTAATCCTTTGAATGTATATAATATGAATTATAATTTATATAATCGTACTAGAATGATAAGAATGGTTTGTAACTATAAGTTTATCTAATAATGTAGGTTTTTATCAAAATAAAATAGTATAGACTTAGTTCAATATTGAAGAGGTCTATGTTATTTGAAAGATTTTTTTGATAGTGTAGATTCCTTCAATTGATAATGAGTAGAATTCAAAGTATATAAACTTTTAAGAAGCATAAATGTTATTCTCATAAGAACCAAAAGTGAAATTCAATGCTACTAATAGTATTTTATTAAAAACAATTTGTAGCTTATAATGTTCTCCATGTCCACATATCATCTTTTAATCTGGTACATAATTATGTGATAGAGTTTTTTCAAAGATTGTCTAAAAATTTATATGACATCTAATTCAAATATGTCGTATCATGAAGAATAAAAGTTTTCACATTATTTTGAACAATTTGCAAAAGAAAACACAAATTTAGCACATAACTATTTAATCTTTTTTTGGATTGTATGAGTTCAAATTCTATAATAAGCTGACACAAGAAGAAATTAAAAGAATAATTTGCAATAATGGAAATCCATGGTCCTTGGACAATTTGTTTTGGCCTAATTCAACATCCCTTTGTTGCTTCTAAAATTGAATGTCAACATATTAATATAATATACGTTCCAATGAAAAAGAATTTAGCCGTTGAATAGTGCAAATATTTGACATTAAAGAAAACTATAGTTTGATCTCCCTTGGAAAAGTTTCAAAGAAATGTTTTTTTTGACTTCAAACTTTATAGTCTTCTCATTGATGCAATTGAATTTAATGTGATTTTTAGGCATGTTTTTTTAAGGCTAAATCTTTATGTTGAAGATGTAATTTTGGTTTTTTCACGCTTTATACTAAAAAGAATAGTTTTGTAGTGTTTTTGTTTGAAACCTGATAAACAATTTTGAAAGATTAATTCCTAAACATTCTAGCGTTTAATTTCTAAATGACCAACAGATTATAACTCACACCACGTTCACATTACTTCATGGATGAAATTCATCTATTTTTTTGGAAGATTCTTCATGACATTGTTGTCTTATTTAATGGTTTGGTGTCACTAGAGTACATAATTTTCTACGATTATAAATGTTGAAGTATGTCAAACTTTTGACCAATCCAAAATTGCATGGATTTTAGTTCAAAGAAGCTTTCTAGAATAAGGCCATAAATTTAAGTAACACGCAAAATTCAAAACATCATCATTTCTAGAATATCTCATTTCAAAGATATTCAAACAATTTAAATATTCCAAATCTAACAAATCCATCCCAACAAGTTTACTCAACAAATATCAATATTTTATTTGTAATCAAATTAGAAGAAATTATGGATGTTAACTTCAATATCTTATAATACAATACTAGTGATGGCATTGGTGATGGAACCAAAAATTAAAAAACCACGACTCTTGTTTGTATATCAATTCCAATGTAATCTTCTAAATAGCACTTTATAATAAATTTTCTCAGATTGTCAACTCAAAGGACAACCTGGGACGTTTCAAGGGTTCATATTCCATCTCTAGTGCATCAATATTGATAAATTTCCATTGTCATGAGAGTCTCTGAACAGTTGACACAAAACTAAGTATTTTCCACAAAGTTCATTATTCCAGTTCCGCACGAGAGAACTTCAAGACAATTCCACACCCAGATAATAATACACACTAAATTCCATACCCAGTACACCACCATGAATCCACAAGGACCTCCGACCAGACTCGGCGTATCCGCACACAGCAATGCTCCTACCTTCACAAGAAAGTATCATCACCAACACTGGTATACCAATCTTGAACATCACAATATTGAAAATCTTGAACAATTTCACAACTCCTACACCACTCCCAACCTCACCGCCAGTCTCCTCCCATCTTTCACCTCCAGTCAATTACCTCCAAAACTTTCCCACAAATTATGACTACCTCACTGCACTAACCTCCTACATGGACTGAACCAAAGAAGTTCACTCATGTATGTTCTCTACAATCTGCGAGCCCCAACCAACAGACCAATCAGGCTAGATAGATGCTCTGCACGTTCATAAGTGATTGGGTATGTTATTTGTTCCAAAGTCTTCATAGGGCGAAGGAATAAATGGGGGTGTGCGGAAGGATCCAGAAAACATGACTAACGAGGTCAATACACGAAATTCAAGAGATAAGAGGTGAGGGCTAAATCGACCAAGAGGCATGAGAGTTGAAATGATGGAGATAGTCCGGTGTAACGTGCAGCTCACTAGGCCGTAATGGTGAAGACCAGATCAGAGTGGTTTGAACCCTTTTGCACTGACCTCTTTTTTCTTTTCTCTTGACGTTGCTTACAACAGTGTTAACTCGTACTATGTTCTGAACTATCACATTCCTGTTACAGCTCCTTGAGCTGGGATGTGTTCCATAACCTATAACAACAGAGCCTACTTCTACGACGAAGCCTCCAAACCTGGCAAGTATGCACACCTTTACTCTCCTCTGGTACAAATAATAATACTGGGACATGGCCTCGGATTTTCCATTATAAGGCCTCATCGATGTCAGGCACCATGCCGAAGCTCAGTGGGTCCATGGTCTCCTGCTACAGTAACAAAACACGATAGATAGCTTCAGCACTTGCATCATCCACTGCACCTCAAAATAAACTCTAATTGCAATCTATGGACTGAGAAAATTTTCTTCAGTTACTCCCGCACATCAATAGATTATCTAAGATGGAAAGACGGGTAACAGAAAAGCTCACAACAAACCTCACAATCAAAAGCAACACCGACAAAAAACAACGGATGGATGCTAAATTTTGGAGGCGAGAATAGAACGACAGAACATGAAGATCTTTGGTTCAGCAATACTGTAGAGCATCAAGACTTGGAAGATAGCTAAGAATTTGTATATACAGTGTTAAAGAGTCGAATGCAGCACCTCAAGTAGCTCATCTTCTAAGCCTGAACGAGGATTTAAATGTAGCGGTGTTCTGTCGTGTCTTAGTATTCTGAGCTTTCCTTCCTGTAGCACAACCAACGTATGATCATTAAGCATGCCAATCACAACCATCATTCAATTGAAGCATCAGATGTTGATAAGCAGCAGAACCATAGCCCTAACAGCCCTGTAGTATGCAGCACGTAAAAAGCTTGAGGACGCTTGCACTGGGCATTGCCTTACCAGACTACAAAGAACACTATAAACTGAACTCAACCGATGGATCCTAAAACATCCTACAATTCGATCCATGAGAAATAAGAGCAAGTCAATAGCTAGAAATCGAGGAGGCATGAATCACCTTTGTTCCATACACAAGACCGCCACCAACTTGTGGATGAAAACACGCCACATTCACCTCATCCTCAGCACTAGGTAGAACTCTCACAAGCTCCATATCTGAAACTCTGTACACCTGAGATGCATAATAGGAAGGGCAGAACGAGCGCATAAGCCCAAAAAGATAGCAGACATGAATCGAGAACCATTCTTCACAAGATCAGACTACGCAAACGCTCATGTTACTAAAGAAAAACATGTTAGAAAGATTTGCCATCATGACGACTGGGTTTATTGGCAAGGTTTCCAAACCTCAAGAATAGTGTAAACTCGAATCGGAATGGTTGCTGAGCCGTCTACAACAAGGCTTCTTAGGAGCGAATTATGACGCCTACCATACGCTAGCAATATATGCCCCGATGTCGGTGAGAACTGCATGTTGAGATCCAAAATTGCAGTTGTCAAAATTTGAAATAAACATATTCAGCATGATAGGCTACACGATGCTAACAGGTAAGTATTGCAGGAGATAAGAGTCAGACAAGTAGCAGGCTTTATATAATAAGTAGGAGCGTAACGAGCATCTCAAACTCAGGCATCAATACTTTAACTATCATGCGTAAGTTAGTTTATGCCCAACAAACCTGGATAGAGGTAAGACAGTGGGCAGCTCTCACAGCCCTTGATGCAAGCACTTGTCCGAACCTAAAATATCAAAAAACGAAGTTACGTGAGAAGGACTGGCAGATCCACGTAAATGACAAGATTTGCACAGACCACTTGGTATCGACCAAAACAAATGGTAAGACAAAGAACACGTAGTATCTGGTTTCAAAGGATTGTGGAATACACTGAGAATAGCACCTACTGACAAATGGTTCACAATCACACATCAAAAACTTACGTGGCCTCTTCAAGAGAGTAAACTCGAAGCTCATATATGACTTGCTGTGCAGAAATCGGATGTTGGGTAGGAGAATGAGCTGATGTTCCAGGACATGGTGACCCCGTTGCATTTCCACGCCGATCAGAATCCGCCATAGGCAACACGCAGGCAACACAGGCAGCTAAAAATCGACCACAAGGTGAAAAGTGCGCACCCATTTCACTGCTCAAGCAAACAGAGTTGTCAGAAGTGAATTGAACAATCAGATAAGTACGCAAAACTTGAGCTAGAGAGACTTTCAGGTTATAAAACATGGCAGTAAAGTCACTCACTAACAATAACATTCGCCTAGGAAAGGCTTAAAACAGGAAAATGCAAGTTATTCACATCAAACAAATTCCAATTATGCACAGGATATCCATTTCAAGGAAGAAGGTACTAAGAAATCTGCTGGAAGAGTAAACTTCTCCCGAAGACACTCCTCATCAAAACATAATAAGGCGCCCTCAAAACAAGGATCTGTTTCCAAGGTTACCTGCACAACACTGCATGGGGGATGACAAGACGACATGTCTCAGGATCCAATGGTGCGCAAGGACGCTTGATATCGTGAGGCCATATCCTCAACTTTACAGTGCAAGGAAGTTCAGCGGCAGCCGCCGCCGCTGCCATTGCTGCTTGGGCAGCTGCTGCCTCAGCAGCACCAATAGTAGCACCTCCTCTCCCAGGGATTGCCATGCCCTGATTTGAACCAGTTCGTCCACCGACTCCCGATCCTGTCGCAAGACTCAATGCAGCAGCTGTAGAACGTCAGCGGCCATTTATTTAACTACTGAATATAAGGTTAAGTCAGAAAATCCACTACAGCCTGCAATAATCGAGATTCTAACGATGAAAAAAAACAATTAGAGAAGAGTGGTTACCAACTCCAATTTGAGCCCCAATTCCAGCCCCCAGACCAGCGCTTGCAGCTCCTACCATACCAGCACCAGCCCGTGCAGCAGCCCTTGCGGCTGCCATCGCTGCCGCCATCGCAACATTAGCTACCGACACAGCAGCATGTTGCTGCTGCTGCTGCTGCTCTTGGGCACTTTGTTGAGGTCCTGAAACAGGAACGCTTGGTGGGGCTCCAGATGGAACTGACCCAGTTTGCACAGGTTGTTGTCCTTGAGCCCATCCATGCAGAAAAGGTAGCTCCCAACCAGTGTACTCTCCCACTGGAAGAAAACTCTGAAATGGTGGCATACCACCGGTTGCTCCTCCTAGTATTTGACCATTCAAGTTTGGGAAAGCACTCATTGGCCAGACGCTTGGTCCTGGCATTCCACCCTCACTATCCTGTCGAGCGGCTGTCGAGGTCGGAATAGGAATAGGTATACTTACAGAACTTCTACCTAAGCCCGTATTACTATATCCTGCTGGGGTGGTAGAAGAGGGTTGAGAAGCAGAACCTCCGACATCCCAAGGAGCACCCACAACTGTTGGGCTACCACGAACGCGATCATGTGCATGTGATCTGCTTTGAGAACCAAAGCCGTTTATTGTATCATTATTTTCTAATATCTCGCCTTCCTCTAGAGGCTCCCGGCCACTAGTTGAGACATCGTTAGCAGTCGCTTCTTCAAAAACATCATCATGCAGAGGTCGGGGAGAGATGTCCATAGGGGCAGGTGATGATGAATCAGGAAATTGAAGCTCCGTTAGCTGCGACGGCCTACCTGTATCTATATCCAGCTCTGATGCAACAATTGGACTAATACTATCTTCTGCAAAGTCTGCATGGCCATCATCTGGAACCTCAGCAGCTATACTGGGATCCGTCTGGAACATCAGGTCTGAGCCAGTTGTTAACACCGGCCAGAACCAACTGGGTAGTGGTACAATTGATTGTTGATTCGACAGAGACGGGTTGAATAACAAGGTAGTTGATGTCGACGGAGTGAAATGAATAGCTGGAGGTGGGTAGTGCAGATAACCTTGCGATGTGGCTACAGTCATTGGGCAGTCCGGTGAATCCAAATCATTAACCTGCCAGGTTTCCTCCGTTTGTTAGAACCTGTAGTGATTTTCGAAAAGAAAATAAGAGAACAAACACAGGTGAACGGTTACGATATCCAAAAAAATTATGCATTTTTTTCGTACTCAAATTGGCTACGAGTCTTAAGCAACCGTCAAAATATAGAACCTCGGAGCCAAAATTATTACGACCATAAAATTTTGCCACTTGATAACGCCGGTAGTTGGAAGTACAGAAAGGCCAGAAGTCAATTCACCTCGGCAGTCAGTAAAAACGGAGCACCGAGCGGGTGGAAATGAACAGCCCGCAGAGACCTACGAGTCCGAAGTACTATAGTTGGAGCGGCATCCCCCGCCTTCGTGAACTGCCATATGTAAAGCTGCACGGAGATTGGAATTGCTTAGATAAAGAATAGGTTACACCAAACAATTCATCCATCAAAACCATGTGCGTTCGCAGAAAGACGAAGGTTTCACAATGCACCGCATCAAAAATTTGCGTATCCAAAGCTTGGAACAGCATTAAAAGCTCTTGCGATTGTCTACTACAAAATAGACAGATGATCTGTAACACAAAAAAGTACCTTGTGTCCAGACGCAACAGCAAGCAAATCTCCTTGCGCGTGAAAGGCCAGCGAAGCTATGGGTCGATCTGCATGACAAACAAACAACCTATTAGTAATCAAAATACCCTGAGCCACTGACCACATATTGAACTGCAAGAACGGCATTAACAATATTATCAGAAATTCCATCAACATAACTTGGACAAAAAGCGGACAGAACACTAAGAATAATTGGAAAAACACACAGCAACTCACAAAAATCTCGAGAACCAACACATTCAGCTGTATTAGCGTTCCACAACCGAACTTCGTTGTCAAGGCTTCCACTGGCTAGCACCTCTGAGCTTGCTGGATGAAAACGTACCTGAAAGTATAAACACACTTAGAACAAATTGCTGAAAACATTTCTGCATTCAGATCGAGCAAGAAGCAAATCTGGTCATCATGATACTAGAATGCAAATGTAAACTGCGCCTCCAGCATACTCACAATACTCTAGAATCCCAGTAAAGGCCTTGAGCATAGCTTTTTTCTCTTACTTAAGAGACCAGAATTGTATACATTAGAAACTATCTAATACGTGACGTTGAAAAGATATGCTGTATACAGCACATGAATGTGTCTGCAAGTACAAAAGATGGTCACGTTTAAAAGCATAAGCCATACTAACCACATATGGAATAAATAATAACATGTGTGCCTTGAACAAATTTTTTGGCATAATATAACATCACTTTATTGCATCTAAAATTTGGTGTACGAAATTAAATATAAATATCATATACATCATAATGAGAAATTATTTTGGCCTTGAATAGTGCTAAAATTTAACATTAAGAGAAAATCAAAGTATGATCTAACTTAGATAGGTTTGGAAAGAACGTTTGTTAATGACTAGAACCTTAATAATTCTCTAATTAATGCTGTCGAATTTTACGAAATTTATAGGTATGTTTTTTAGTAGTAGTATACTATATCTTAACCTTTTAACGCGCCGACGTCCAGAATTTGGACCCGGATGAATTTCAGAAGTTTGTTTTTTGTCCTGGAGGATGTTTTTCATCCATTTCTATTTTTTTCGGATTCTTATTCTAGTTGTATACCACTTGTACAGTTTGGATTTTTAGAAAAAGATAATGAGAATTTTTGAAAAATTACAAAAGTGATTTATGTCAAGTTGCAATCTTAGTTCAAAAAGAGAGACCTTAAACATGATTTTTCATAATAAGTAGAATCAAATAATGGAAACTTTACCATCTTTTAATGCATGTTATTCCAATCTCATTATAATATATTTAATATTTTTAAAAATTTTAGTGTTAATTTTGGATTTTTAATTGAATTACAAAAGAAAACCTTGCAAAATTACTTTAAAAATATTATTAATAAATATGATGGATCCAAGCGTACAGATGTTATCTTCACATTGACATCTACAACTTTTTTTTGTACATCAAATCCATTTTCTATTTTCATCAACTATTTTTTTACAAATCTTTGAAAACAGTGATGAATCAAGACGTTAAAGGATTAAGTTGTATTAAATTTGGAGATGCAACAAAAGCAATATTTTTGGTTCCTATCACACTTTGTAGTAGAGAAAACAATTTTATAATGATTATTAGATGAAACATAGTCAAGGAATTGTAGGGCTTAATAGGTCATTTCAATTGTTGCTTTCAAATTTCGATTGTCATGAGAGTTTTATGAACAATGGATTCAAAAAATGGAGCATTTCTATGAAGTTGATTATCCCAATTTTACACAAGTCTAGAATGACAATGCAATTTCACGCCTTGATAGTGAAACACTCTAAATTTCATACACAAACCACTATGGACGACTGTACCTTTGATTGCCGCCAAACGAAGAGTATGTGCCATGCTCTTACCTTCACAAGAATGTCTCACCACCTACACTTGTAAACCAATATTGTATAGATGGTTCTTAGATAAATATAAATACCATCTCACCTCCTACACTTGTAAACCAATATTGTATAGACATTTCTTAGATAAATATAAATACCATATTTGAATCATTTCATTTTTATTGAGTAGTATAGAAAGATGTTAGAATTTTTGTCTTATATAATTATCATTGCATCCTTATGCATTTCTAATCAAGTATATTAGATTTCAATTCCAAAAGAGTAAAATTGCATTTTTGGTGAATTTTTATAGCCAATTTCTATGGTTTTTCCATGATATTTTATTACAAACAATTGGTGATGATTTGTATTTAATTCAAATGCATTAATATGTAGGAAAAATTCATATACACAACTTCATATTAAAAATATCCTATTAAATAAAAAAATGAGCTCCTACTAAGAACTCAACATGAAGTGTTACATGACCAAACTTTGTGAAATTATATATCTTTATATTTTAATCAAATTTTAGCAAAGTAATTGTTCCATCATGCTCAAGTGTATGAACTTAGTTACTACATGAAAAGAAATATAACTATGCCCATGATTGGATATATAAATTATTGAATGATTGTTGGCAAGTAGACCTTCTTTTTAAGAATTGTGAATTTGTCTTATTCAAATTCATTAATCCCTAAAGGACAATCTGTCACATTTGGGCTTTTTTGGAATTTGGGCATGTACCTATGAATGCAATTTATATCAAGATTTTCTGAAATTTTTATTGAAGGTGGGCCATTTAGAGATCTCCGTGTGGGTACTTTTATTTTTCAATTCCGACATCGGGATCAAAAGTTATGAAGGTTTAAGTGTCAAATGCTGCTCGTTGGGCAGCTGCTGAATTTTTCTAAGTCACTGTGAATGCAGCAAATTCTGCCCAAAACTGCCCAAAACTGCCAAAATCTGCCCAAAGACGAAACTTTGAAATTCCACCAAAGATTGAGATTTTGATATTTTTCAAAAATAAAAATTTCCATGTATAGAGAAGGCAGTAGAGCATGTTCCCACCGTTTGGATTTCTAATCCAAAATTTTTTCATATGCTATTTTTATTGTCCAAAAAAGGCCTTTGTTTGTGAATTTCAGTATAACCCCTAGCGGAAAATGATTTTTTTGGCAACTTTCCACAACTTTTTTGAATATAATTTCCTCAATAAAATTAGCTAACTCAGTTTTCTTTGACGTACATCAGAACCCCCAAAATCCATAATGCAAAAAAATGGTTTATTGGGCCTTCAAAACTGTGTTGTCCCCTTTTTTTGCAGGGAAAAAAAACTTGTTTTTCTACTGTGAACGTTATGATCTTGCAATTGGTGAAGAATGAGTGTGTGAGATTTGGAGTACACGTAGACATAGAAGTTAGCTACAAGATCTTACGGTTAGATGTTCTAAAAAAGACCCCAAGTTTGCAAAATTTACCATCCTTTGAAGAGGGGCTGTTTTGAGGCAGTTTTGATGAAAAATACCCTCACAACTTTAGGGGTTAAGAGATTAAATGACTCTTAGTTAACATATCTTATGATTTTGAAAAGATGAATTGGATAAATTTGGTACAGTACAAGGAGTATTTAATTCAATTATTTTTATACTAGAATAACACAAGTTTTCTTAACCCCTAAAGGCCCTTGGTGTTTTTGGAGCCAAAATTGCCAAAAACATACCCCTACTGATAAAAATCTACTGATTTCTAAATTTAGACAATAAATTGAATATTTATCCATAGGATATTGTAACTTAGTCATTCAAATAGCTATAAACCAATTTTGAAGACAATCCACCGTAGAGATTGCGAGATAATAACGTTGAAAATCACTGTAAACGTTTTTTTTGCCACTGCCCCGAAAGTATATCTAAGTTTTGATGCCAAAAAACTGTACTTTGCAAACAGATTTTATCCATAGAGGATGATCAATTCCTTTAGGTATGGAAGTTAGATATATGCTCACAAAGTTTGAGCCACATACGGGCTTGGAAAGGCAAAAAAATCCTTGATTTTGTGAAAGGGGGTGTGCTGAAATTACCTTACATTCTCCAAAATTAAAAGACTTAAAGGATAGTCTGAAGATGTCCAATTGGAAATCTGAACGGTAGGTATGTTAAAGTCAATGAAGAAAAGAACCACAAAAAATTTCAATGCAATCGGAGTAGATATCAAATTTCTAGAATTTTTTGAAATCTAAATATTTTTCTTTTATTTCAAAGGGCAAGTTTGGTAAAAGGGGGTCATGCATTAGGAGAAATTTGGGGTCATGAAAAGGCCGTGTAAACCTGCCCTTTCTAGGTGAACTCCCTACTTTGGGCACCTCTGCCGCTGGCAGCGGATGCTAGAATTGCTGCCCGCACAGAACTACGTGGCGCACTCACAACAAAGGTCCTCGGAATATTAGTTGAGACATGAATGCCTTGGCTTGGGGTTTGGTCCCCCGTGGGCAGATGGTGTCAGCCCGACACTGTAGCTCGTGCCCTCCGCACGCTTCGCTCGGAGGTCATTGGTTCGAGCCCCCGTGGCGGTTGCTGGCACCACGGTGGCACAGGACGTGCCACGTTAAAAAGTACGCGGGCAGTGCCTGTTGTTTTTTCTCACGTGGATGGACCCGCTGCCACGTCATAGATAATGGATGAAATTCTTTAGTTTTGGATGAAAACTGAAGATTGGGTGAAATATTTTATTTGGATGAAACTAGATTTTAGATGAAAAATATGCTTCGGATGAAAAAAATCAGCAACCTTCTTAGATGGAAATGGTTAGTTGGATGAATATTTTATTGGATGAAAATTGTCATAAATGTGTATGGATGTAAAAATATTGGGCCCATTATTTTGCAAGTGCCCACCCTTTGAAAATTTGTCTTGTCACTTTCTGCCCCATTGAATGACGGGCAACTTAGGTAGAAAATGGGTGATTTCCATTGGTTATTGGCTGCCCGGATTTAGAGCAGATTCTTCTAAAATTCATAACTTTTGCATTGTAACTCCGAATGCTTTGAAATTTGCGCCATTGGAAAGCTATCGTTGAAAGCTATATAAAGTAAAAATTTCAAAAAATAATAAAATTCTGAAACCTTAGAATAGCCTGCTCAGAAGTGCTGCGACCCCAAACGGGTCTCAAGGGCCTGTAGGGGTTAAACAAAGCCTTTGTTTTAATGTTGGAACCTTCAAACACCACTTTGTAATGGAGTTTTGTATGTTGAATAGGTTGTTCATGTTGTATTTTTAATAAGAATTTTTGAAAATGTTCTCTAGAAATGAAGAAAATGTATACTATTAATTTGTTGAATGTATTAAGTTAATAAATGACAAAGTGCTTGATTAACAAGGCCAACATTGAATGTATCAATGTTCTCATGTAAGGTGGATTTTAATTTCCATGTTGATGCATAATTGGTATAGATACAGTGTACCCTCTATAAATGTTAATCCTTGGAAGTGAATCAAAGTTAACATTTATGGAGGTGTTAACAGTTAAAAATTATAAAATAGATTTTTTGAGCAATACACCAATCTTAACATTTATAGATATAAGTAATTGTGAAGAGTCCTTGTGAGAGAATACCATTCATGAAATTGCGAACCGAAACAAAACTTTATTCAATATCAAGTAATGTGTAGAGAAATACGAATGTATAGTTTTTATTATCTATATTATGGTTGTATTTCACTTGTTAACATTTACAGAGTTAAATTTACAAAGAAGGAAGTACCATTTTGTTAACAGTTGACACATTTAACATTCATAGTATGCAATATGTAGGGAGTAGAAGAAAATTAACATTTTGAGAGAGTTAACACTTATAAGTGTAACATTTATAGAGGGTGGACTATAGGTTATAACTTGATAGTTGGATTATAGATCAAACAATGAAAGCTTTTTCATATAATGAGTGTTCAAGTTTGTTATTTCAAAGATTTTTTCAATAATGAAATTAGTGCACGTACTACAGTCCACAAATAGTCAAGGTCCTTCATGTTGAGGATTAATAGAAATGATTTGGGAGATAGAGTGTTTCCTTTTCGTATATCATTGAAGGTAGTTGGATTTTTCACGTTACACACAAGATTGTAATTATCAAAAAAAGTAGTATTATATTTTAATATGTAGTATATTTTTTATTTTTAGGTTTTCACTAACGAATCTTCATTTAACCCTTTAAGGCCTCAGGAGCTCCAAACAATCTCTTAATTTATTTTTTATCAAATATTCATATTGAAATTTTAAAATTTAATTTAATCTATTATTTTTACACAAACAACCATTCATGTCTTCTATCAGATTTTATTTTTAATACTTTTTGGAAAAAAAAAAAATGGAATTTACAAGATTTTTTAGAGTTTCTACTTGTGAAAAAATGTAGAAATTACAAAAAATCTCATTTTACCATGAAAATATAACAGAAAATTTAATAGAAAAGTATTGAACACTATGGTGAACAACATGTTTCAGGAAATAAACACCATCGACACCACCACTCTGGAATCCTCCACCTAAACTCGTTACTGCTTACAAAACAAATAATATCTACCGTGCGCCTACATTTATGTTTCTGAGATCCACATTATTTGATTAAGGCATACTAGTGGTTTAGTGAGTACGTCTACACCCCTCCACGTCAGACCCCTCACGCCTGGAAATGCCGCCACGTCAGACCTCTAAGTTCTACTATTAATTAATTAATGCAAATCGGGTGGTTCGCAATTTTGGTGATATACTATACTTGAAGACGAAGTCCTTGGTAGGCCAATGCAGCTCGCATTGGCTGACAAACCCAAGCCAGGACTCGGCATATTTAAACCACGTGGTCTGGACTCACCCATATTCCTCACAAGTGCCCTCTTAGAAAAGTTACTCGGCGGCAGCAACGGCTGGGGTACCGAAGGCTAAGACTCCAAGGGCTGTGAGAAGAACTGCTTCAATCCTCGGGAAGTAATGAGACCAGGAAACGCCGAATCCTTGTCCATGCTGCTAGCTTTCAAATACCATGATTTGAAGCTCTGTGCAAGCTCTAAATGCTGATTAGGAAACTGGCGATGGACCCACTCAACTAAGAGAAAAATACCTTGATTAGCGAAGGTCTGGCTCTCCTGAATCTCGTCAATCTTCAACCCTAACCCTCCCATCTTCTGATTCACGTTGTCAATCTCATAAATACTCCTCCCTACCGTACTCTTCACCTCCTCCACCTGATCCCTGATCAACCCCGTCATGATAATGCTCTCATCCAGTTTACCGTTCACAGTATCCAACCTTTGATTCATATGCTTCCTCGTCGACGACAGAGCTGCAGACACATGGTCCAGTTGCTTGCCCATCTGCTCCACAGCAGTATTCAAGCCTTTCTTCGTGACATACATTATGCTACTGAACGAGAATCCCTTCCACTTCATATACCCGTAGCCCACAGCCCCGACGACAGCTGCTGGCAACACAAACGTCGTGAACGAAACTCCTGACCCATTCCCTGCTTGCACGACAGTCACCGTCCGTGACGAGGATGCTAGCATACGAAGCTCCTGCGCTAGTCGCTTCACCTGTTGACTCAGAGCCGCATCATTCGATCCCGCTTCTCCATCCTCCCCTTCTCTCAAATGCTTCGACAAAACCTGATAACACCATGCCGATCAAACCAAAAAAAAAAAATACTCGAATTCAATCACTCCATACATCACCATCATCCAATCAACATCTCGATTCCCTTCGACTGCAACTACCACCATCCTCCATGTGCAGATACGAATTATTTTGGCTTATACATCAATACAATATGAATTTTAATCTTTTTTTCTTTTAATACTTCAAGAATAGATGCTCAAACCTTTGTTTTAATGATTTTAAGTTTTGAAAAATTCAATTTATATAAAAGTAAAATGAGTATTAGCAATGGTAGAAATCGATGATCCTTCTACAATCTTTATCTCAATTCTACACACTTTTGCTACCTCTAGGATTTAACCCCTAAAGGTCCAGAGTATTTTGAGACCTCCAAGACCCAAAACTGCAGATTTTGACCACTTTATGGAAATTGATGTATGTTTCCAATACAATTTTCTTTTCTCGTATTTCCAATCGTAAGATCTTCAACTTAACTACTTGCACTAATCCCATGTCAAATTTCAACTGTTGGATCTTTACCTGTTTGTGAGATTATAACGTCCAAAGTTTAGTGTTTTCTTTATTTTTGGCTTTCCTCAAAAAGCATAGTCTAAACGGTGCCAAGGGAAACTTGATGATTTTTACCCAATACATTTTGCTCATATTTTTTTCCATGTAGGTAACTAAGTTGGGCACCTTTATGCAAAGTTTTGAAGACTTACTTTGATTTTTTGGCCTTCATGCAAATTATTTTCTAAAAGTACGTACAAAATCGTCAATATGGTAAAACTTAAATAACAATATAGTTTTTTGCTTTGTAAAAAAAGTGAAGGGTGAAAAGTTACACCTATGAGTTTGTAAATGTTGGAAGGAAAAAAAAAATTAAAATTTTCTAAATCTCAAATTGTGACAATTTTTGAAAGGAAAAAATGTAAAATTACAGAAAACTTTGAAGCTTGTTCATATAATTCTTCGAGGCTGCCCTTGTAAAATTGGTAAACTTTATGGCTTGCTTCATTAAGGATGTTGAGTGATGATTTGA
The DNA here is from genome assembly GCA_014871385.1 of Ceratodon purpureus. Classification (NCBI taxonomy): domain Eukaryota; kingdom Viridiplantae; phylum Streptophyta; class Bryopsida; order Pseudoditrichales; family Ditrichaceae; genus Ceratodon; species Ceratodon purpureus. The sequence goes on from CM026422.1 coordinate 23,547,890, forward strand.
TATGAACATAGTTTGTTTTTTTTTTTATTGAAAAAAAACCTAATTTTAAACTGCCCTATTTCAACTTGAAACCTAAAATTTCTAGATGAAGGTTCTAAAATTGGAATTTGACTTTAAAATTTTTACTACATACACCTTGCAGTAAAGGGAGCATTAGTAAAAATCTTAAGCAAAAATATCACTTTTAACTTTTTCAATTAAGCTGCCCGAAATAGCAAAAACCAAATCGGATTACATGGACCTTTAGGGGTTAATGAACAAGAAACTAACATTATATATACTATTATAGTATGTAATCATGACCTTGTACACTGAAATTTGTTTACTACTAATATATGTTAAGGCTATTTGATCTATTTGGATTTGCGAGAAAAAAATGATTTTTAAAGTTTTATAATTTCATCAAAATTATATTATCTATTCAATAAATTTAATTATAAAGATTCATGGATGATCTTTTGATATTTTTAAGCTAGATTCTATGATTAGAAATGCAAAGATTTTATTGTTTTGGTCCTTTCACTTTGCACTTAAAAACATCATTTTTTAATGAATTTGATTAGAAATTTTAGAGAATTTTAGAGGCTAGAAGCTAGCGAGATACAATTTGAATTTGTTTGAGGGACTTAGCCCCTAAACGGCCATTGTTCTAGAATAGGCATTTGGAAATTTTGGGCAAGTTTCTATAATGTCTGATTTAGATGTGAGTTTTTGAATTTTTTTGTAGACGCAGAGAATTGTAAGAGCTTTGCCGGATTATAATTGTTTTTTGCACTAAACATTGGAAAAATATATATGGTGCCCAAAACAATTTTTACCACTTCGCGGGCACCTCCAAAATCTACATACAGTGTACACCCTTCAACTACCTTTGGGATTTTTTATGCAAGTAACCAAGATGATTAGCGTTGAGATTATCAAAAAACATCTTACATTGTGGAAGATTTTTATTCTACAAGGAGACAAAGTTTTCTCATCTTTTCTTGTCAAGTTGGAAAAAAAACATTTTTTTTTATCACATAAAAGATAGAGTTTTTTTTTTTTTTTTTTTTTTTTTTTTTTTTTTTTTTTTTTTTTTTTTTTTTTTTTTTTCTTTTTTTTTTTTTTTTTTTTCCCTTAGACTACTTCAAGAATAGACATAAACCTTTTATTTTGCCCGCATGGATTTGTGCTTTAGTAAAATATGATTTATCAAAAAAGTAGATTGAGTATTAGCAATAATATGAACTTTTGTTCCTTATACAGTTTTTTCCTCAATGCTACACCTTTTGTTTTAATCTAAAATTTGGTGCACAAGTAACTAACATTGTGTACATTATATTAGTACATAATGACCAACTTGTATAATGCAAAACATTTACACAAAGAGAAGTCAAAGTCTCCTGATCGTGTTTGAAAAGGATTAAAAAAAAACAATGTTTCTTACATTAAACTCTGTAGACTTTTAATCCACGTGGTAAAATTTATTGAAATTTTTTGTGCATGATCATCTTTAATGAGATCCTACGATTAGAAATTCAGAGAAATCATTGGTTTTGGTTTGTTCACTCTTGGTCAGAAATGGTCACGACAATTAGGGGTTAACCCTTTAGAGCCTAAGGAGCCCTAAGCAATCTCTTGAATTTTTTTGTAATCAAATATTCATACTGAAATTTTATAATTTAATTTAATTTGTTACTTTAACACAAACAACCATTCATGTCTTCTATCAGATTTGATTTTTTAATATTTTTTGGAAAAATTGGAATTTACAAGATTTTTAGAGTTTCTACCTTTGAAAAATTGTAGTAATTACAAAAAAACTCATTTTACCATGAAAATTTAATAGAAAATAAAAATAATTATATTGAACACTATGGTGAAGTTGTCATGCTCTCTTTAGTTATACACAAATAAATTTGATAAAAAAACATGTTCTACAATGCACTTTGAACTCTAGAAATCCCAACTTCAAATTGCCATAGACAAATTTTTTATAACTCCAAATTTGATGGCCAATGGCTCATTGGAAGCGGAATTTCCGTGCCCTCACATTTCATTCACACCTCATGGGCAATTGAAGCTAGGAAAGTGTTCCAATTCGTAAAATTCAGTTTAAAATGACTAAATATGGTTTACTAGGCCCTAAAGGGTTAATCCCTAAAGTTTCAAGTTGACTATGTTTTGCCAAGAAACGCTCCAAATATGCCATAATTAATGTAAAAATTGATGTCTATCCTTTAAGTGGAAAAAAAAAAAACCTAAATACAAATTTTCTAACTTTTAGGAATGAAAAAGGTTATTTATATACATTGCCCAAAATAGTGAGAAAACATTGATCTTTTGTAGAATGATCATTGTGTAGTGAATAATTTCTTTTCTTTTGGAAATCTCAAATGTGACGACATTTAAGTATTTATAGGAAAAATCTCAAAAGTAACAAATGTATTTAGCATGGTTGCCCAAATTGCCCACCGAACACAAAATTCCACTTTGAAAATTGTAACTAATTTTTTAAATGTCTAATTGTAAAAAAAATAAAAATAAATCTTTCATAGTTCTCATTACGGCAAAACATTCACAAAAAGTTTCAAAAATATTTATCTAAAATTGACCTCACAAGTGCCTGCCCTAACTTATAAAAAGCCCAAATTTTGACAATTGTCTTTTAAAGGTTAAGATTCTATTACAGAAATATATTTTTAATCTATAAATAATATTGGAGCCATATATGATATGAATAACTATTAACTAATATTGAAGCTTTTGAATTATAATCTACAAAATCATATCTTATTCATACAAATTTTAAATATTCTATATAATTTAATTTTTTTTGAGATCCTTGAAATATCCAACAAAGAAGAATAAATAATTAGTAAACACAATGATGATATTTAGATTCTAACGTGTCTTCTTCTATAGAGTTTTCAAACTATTGATTACATTTTCTCCAATTTCAAGGCTTTGAAGTCAATTTAAACCTATACCTCATTTGCTTTATCTACGTCACAAAGTAATTTGTTAATATTAATACACAAACTCTAAGAGGAAAGTACCTATCTTGTTTGAAGTACATAAAGGCAGTCTTAAAAATGACTTGCACAAGTTAGCATTTGAAAGTGGAGTTCAATCCAAGTAATTTCATAATGTTTGGAATTAACATGAATAAATTACAAATTGTTAAACCAACAAATAAATGAGGCAAAAATATCGAAAGTAAGAACATCCAAAGTGGACATGGTGATTTCATTCATCCAACAATCAATAATCAAGATTCAAGGTTCTCGAGGGACAGAATTAGGTTTCAACACAATCATTTAAGACTGAATAATAGGGAATCTCTTCACCCAAACCTACAAGAAAAGGTAATTCTACCTTTATGGAACGCAATTCCAACATAAAAGCCAGTGAGTCATACTCTTACAGAGAGGATTGGTAATATCTGCCAGCTTCAATTTGCAAAGTTAAGCTTATTGTGACTCTTCATTGAAATTCATTTTTGTGGAACAAGGCATCCTTTTAGTTCAATCCTATTTTTTCCATGTTATAAAACTCTCATAGAGAGTCCACAAGACAGGACCAGGCCAAGCGATGCAGTTAAACCCAGAAACTCAACCCCCAATCTACAATCCACGACTAAAAGCATTACTACGGCAAGCATCAAGCAGGATCTTAATCCCTTCACTTCTACTAAAAATTCTAAAACATTCCATGATTCCCTTTCAAGTTAGTCGCCTGTCATCTTCGCTGAATTATGTCACAGAATCCTCGTTACAATCTTAAAACGGTACAGTGCAACACGTAGGTATTGTTGGTGCGCTCCTGTTGCTGACGCTGCCAGATAAGATATCTCCAAGCAGGTGGGTCCGACGTCCCGACTCTCCGCCCAAGTAGGGTACAGACACGGCCCCATTCTACAGAGATGTGTACCTCGTCAAACCCTGCCTGCCTCGGCGCTCCGCAATCTACTTCAATCGGGTCTGCGTTTTGCAAACACAAATCTGCGCAAGCGAGTAGTCGTACCAACGCAAAGTCGCCTTTCGTTTTCGCACGCTAACCAGATCGCCCCACTTCGATCGCCCGATGTTTCACGAGTGAAGTACGGAGCTTAAAGTTCGAATAACTATCTCCTTGCACTCGGACCTTCAAAGCCACTATCATAATCCAAGATGTGGAGACTTCTCTAGGCGCACAGGTCTATGTGGCCGTGGAGCTGTACATGAAGGAAGAAAAAAACACGATACACCTAAGTAAATTCTTAAGACGATCTAAGGAAAAATACTTATAAGCCTGCTAATCTTCAAAATTCAACTTTGTAGTAAGGCTTTCATTCGCATAATTAACGTTTTCAGCTCACTCACATTGCAGGGCACTTGACTTACCCTTCTGATTGCCGTTCTCATAGAAACCCTGGAATAGAGCCACTGCTTCGTCAGCCATCAAACCACGCACACACTCAAATCCTCTGGTCTTTTGCACTTCATGTACTTCAGATTGATCGTGACTGGAAATGAACATAAAAGCAACCATATAGTCAACCATAACTCTGTACAAACTGGAAAACAACGTAAAGTGAACATAACCAACTTGGTGGAGGAAGTACAGAGGCATCAACATGCTGTCTCAACCCACAAGGAGCCACATTTCTAATTCTTAATTGTCGAGATATGCTTAATCGTTACGTGTGTTTAAAATTTCTTTTCAGTTCCTCCTAATAATCTTCGTTTCCAACATCATCTTCAATCGTTAACCTCCACTCCAGAGCCCCAGTTCAAATGCTATCTGTATTAACCAAGTTTCTGATGCACCTCAAAGGAGAAGGGAATACCTCAAACCGCAAGGAGCACATCCATCAGTATGTATATCTAACACCGACCAGCATCCACCGAAGCGGTCGTTTCCACATCCATAGTATACCTCCCGAAACCCTGTTACAAACAAGGCGAATCCATCACTTCTATTTTAGATATGCAACCACTCATTACCAGTTGTTTCAGACAAGAGTTCTAGATTAATGTTTAACCATAAAAATATGGAAGATATTTCTAGGGATTTGACTACCGGTATCAAGCAACCCCAACGTCATCAAAAAGGTAAAATGAATATGAAACAAACTCGTTGACGGAAAACCAACTAATAGATGCTTGGGTCCAGAACTTTTGCAATTTGTTCTCAGCAAAACCAAGCACAAAATATGTACCTAGTAACGAGAGAGCCGATGCACACATGATGCAGGGTTCACAAGTGACATACAAATCACATTGTTGAAACCCCCCAGTTGACACACTGTCACTATGAGCTGTCGAGGACTGATGCCAAAGGCAGAGCACGATGTCGATGGCCTCCATTTCAGCATGTCTTGTTGCCTGGTATCCCACCACAACCATGTGCAAAATGGTCAGATATGAGGAGAAAGAAAAACACATGTCGCTCTTCTCACGCTAATTATAAATGCCTTATTTTTAGACTACAGGTTTCAAATTGTTTGCAGATGCAGTACTCCTATTCCTTTCAGTAAAATACCGCATCAACAGATAGTACAAACAAAATGACATACTACTCTGCGCTTGTTACACCCTTTGACGATTATTTCATTGTCAGCATTCTGCACACCTATCAGTTAACACAAGCATTAACGGCTGCGGATGCCAGAATAAGCAAGGAAAGTACGTTTCTTGTCTCATTTGTGCGATTGCTTCCACGGCCGATGACCTCTCCATCTTTCACAATTACACATCTGTTCATCATCAGCTCCACTCTGAGTAGGCAACATGGACTTCCATACTAATGATTTTCACAAGCCCATTTGCAACTTGCTCTCAGCCTCAGGGTATTATCCCGGAATGTCACAGATTTAAGTTACTGCCTTCAGATGCCACTCGAAGCACATCACTCAGTCGATATCTCATCTCACACCCTATCACAAAATTCTATGACCGACCAAACAAAGAGAAACCAGTAAAACTCCTATGAACAACCCTTCGGCATACCTCGGCAAAAGCAAGCTTCATGAAGTTCATCACTGAGTTGTCTGCTGCTGTGGTCACATTTCTGCTCCCCAATCTGCACATAAATCTGTGAACAGATTGAATGTAATTTCTCAATGGCCTACAACTGCCTTACAAGTTTATGATGGAAAGTGTGAGATTGTGACAGTCCCATCTTTGTCACAATGAGCATAGTTGAGGAGCAGCCGTACAAACACGTGACACAATCGTGAAACGGGGCTTAGGTGGACCGAAAACTTTGCCGAGCAAAGCATTTCCAGTAGAACATCAAGACGCTGTCCAGACTGCGCCTCCTTCTCTGCCAATTCAAGTGAGGTGGAGTCCGCCTCCCCACCCCATTTGCAGTTGTGCACCAGACGCTCACTCTTAATACTAAACCCTAAACCTCTGGGTATTGAAAGCAAAGAAAATTTCCGAGAGAAAAACCTCAGAGGATGTACAACTACAAAAGTACCCACATGATCAGCAGTAACCGGTCACCACGTCACTCAACACAAGGTTTACACAAGTCGAAGAGGACCCAAAATTCTTTACTCACTAGAAGCGCGAGTCACACCCCTTTCTAAAGATCTTCATTCAGGCCCAACGCTTGTGAGCTGCACAAGGACCAAAACAATGCACATAACAACAACACCAACAAGGAATCCGTACCCATTCTGCTCGAGGAAGCGATCGTCCTCCAAATCCTGCGTGGTCGTGGCCTCCAATTCCTTGCACACGTCATTGTCGCCCATTGTCACCAGATCCTGAATCCATGCAGCGCTCGCTCACAACGGAACCCAAACATCCGATGCGATTGCCACAACCCAGGCATGACAATTCGCCCACTCTCTCCCAGGAAACCAGGAAACGGTTCTCTAGATCACAACCTGTCACTTCACTTATGCAATGCTACGACCTTCCTCACACTCACTCTCTCGCTCTCTGCTTCATTTCCACTCGCTCTCTGTCATCTGCTTCCCAGTTTTCGTGCCCTGATCCCTGATTCCCGCGCACTTCAACCAGAAGCCAGAAACCAGTACCCAGGAAAATCAACCAGCCAGAACAACCCAGCCGCAGAGACTCATGATTTCACATCGAAGCTTTAATTTAGATTGCAAACACAAATTCCCACGGGTCTCTACTCCTTCGAACTCTGAAAGCAACGCTATACCAAAACAGAGTCACCGTGATAAGCAGAATTATCCGTCGACTAGCTCCTCTATGGATTCAGTAGACTCACAGTCCCAGAATCTGCAATAATTCCCAGCAGCAGCGAAAACTAGATAGCATCCCTCCGAAGCTAGAAAAAATCATAAATTATTCCAGACCTAGGACACTGTTTCTTGAATGAAATTTTGCCACAAAATTCGCTTACCATTTTTTATGGCGCACTACAGTACAGTGGGTCATCAAGCGTCTCTTCGAGAAAGCATATCCATTATTGGGGCCACTAGATGCTGACTCTGTCGCCAAACAGCGTTCCAACGTCCCGAATCTCCGCTCAAGCAAGCGCGTACAGACTCGGTCCCCACGTCTTCAGCCAGTCTTCCTCGCACCACTTCACAGCATACTTCACGAGGGTTTGTGCTCTCCGATGCGCATGCGAGGACTCCTTACAACGCCACTGCCGCCTCGATTTTCCGCACACTTACGATATCGCCCTTCTTCGACTGCTCTCTGTCGCACGAGTGAGGTACGGCGCTACTTCGTTTTACACCTCTCGATCGCTTTCCCACCAGATCACTCTTTCGCTTCTGTGAGCAAACCTGATTCTTACTCACTCGTCTCCTTGTCGATGCTGTACTCCACTAGTTAGTTTTGCCTAGAATAACCTCCTCCAAAAGACTCTATAGCGCTTACCTCTGAGCGTCTCCAGATTCCGAACCCCAAAACCTCAGATCCGACAGGTCAGTGAGTGAGTTCCAGCACCGGCACACTTCTGCGATGGGAAACACGAACTCACGCGTCCGCCACTTGCCAGACGTGTTTTGTGTATGCATGGGCAGATCGAGCGAAGCTAGAGATGTCGCAGGAAGTGCAGCTGAGGATGCAGCTTCTTCCGCTTCACCGCACCTGCCTGCTGGTAGTGCGAACCATGTGGTGGGAGAGGTCGGGATGGAGAGTGTGGAGCAGATTGAGCAGTCGAAGTCGCATTGGAGTGATCTCAGGGTCTTCGATTCAGACTGCATTGACAAAGAGGATGTGGAGGCCGACAACATGAAAGTGTTCCTGGCTCTGCAATCGCATCCCAACTGGGGTGTATTCTTCCGCACATTTGGTTATGACACTGAAGTATGGAAGAGAGCTGGTTCGTTGGAGATTGGGCATAAGTTTGCGGAGGGGGGCCAGGCTGAGCTCTTCCATGCCAATGTCACTTGGAGTGGGAGTGACTCATGGTTGAATGAGTGGGATCGGGAACATGGGTATGAGTACGTGCTGAAGGTGTTTAAGAAGGGCACCCGCTTGCGTCACTTGCAATCCCAGTGGCCCCATGGCATGTTGAAGTTCAAAGAAGAGAACCTGGCAAATTGGGAGTCTCCTACACCTAAAAATCATCCAAGGTTTTATTGTGCAGTGGAATGTGGGACAATGTTGGAGGATGGAAGGTTTGCATTCTTGATGAAAAAGGAGCATCTTGATTTGCGGAGGCTCATTGATGACAAGATGAAGTTGATATCACCCAATAATTGTGGACCATTTTCTAATGAAGTTGCAGAGAAATTGATGTTTGAAGTTGCACTTGGGATGAGTTGGTTGCAGAGTCGTGGCATTGTCCATAGGGACCTCAAGGCATCCAATGTGCTTGTTCATGTATTTGAAAGTGGTAACTTTTGGTGTTTTGTAGCGGATTATGAATGCTCCATTGGAGTGGTGGGAACTGGAATTTTTAGAGCGCCTGAAATATTGGAGGCTTGTAAGGAGAAGAATGTTAGTAAGAGGCCAGGGTTGTTTTCAATGGCGTCAGATGTATATAGCTACGGCATGACTTGCTACGAGATCTTGACAGGGAAATTGCCATTTGATGGTCATTTGGGAAAAGACTTGATGGATGCTGTCATAGGTGGACAACGGCCAGAGGTACCAGAGTATGTAGAGGAGTGGAAACGTAGGTTATTGAGTGATTGTTGGGAACATGATCCAACAAAGAGGCCTTCATTTGGAGAGATAGTGAATTTGATTTGCTTAAATTCATTGAGAATTAGGAATTTGGTAGATGATAAAACTTATGAAGTTGAAAGAATGGATTGGATAAAGTTGGAGGGGCTATGATCAATAAATCTAGCCATATCAACATTCATGTGATATTAGTTTTCTTCAAATGAAGGTTTTGTTATGTTTTGTTTATACTTCTTTTGGTGCTAAAAGTTCATTTATCTAATTTGTATATGCAAAATATGTAAATAGTTGAACTTTTGAACTTTGAACTTCAATGGTTCTAAAATTGATTATTTCTATCTTGATAAACCTAAGATTACTATAATATTGATCAAAATTTGCTCATATGCTTTTTGAAAATTCACCAAGGTTTATTCTAAATTTGAATGAAAGTAGATCATTGAACAATGAAATGCTCAATTAGGGAGGCCTACATTGATTATGCCTTTGAATGTATATAATATGAATTACAAATTACATTATCTTAGTAGAATGATAAAAAGAGTTAGTAACTGTAAGTTTATCTAATAGTGTAGGTTTATTAAAATAAAATAATATAGACTTAGTTTGATATTGAAGATTTCTATGTTATTTGAAAGATTTTTTTGATAGTGTAGATTCCTTCAATTAATGTGAATTATATTGAGTAGAATATAAAGTATATAAACTTTTAGGAAGCATAAATGTTATTCTCATAAGAATAAAAAATAAAAATCAATGCTAGCAATAGTAATTTATCAACAACAATTTCTGGCTTATAATATTTTCCATATCCACGTATCATCTTTTTAATCTGGTACATAAATATGTAATACAGTATTTTCAAAGATTGTCTAAATTAACATGAACTCAAATTCAAATACCTCATATCAAGAAGAATAAAAGTTTTCACCTCGTTTTGAGCAATTTGCAAAAAAAAACACAAATTTAGCACATAATTATTTAAACATTTAGTCTTTTTTTTTATTGTTTGAAATAAATTCTATATTAAGTTGACACAACAAGAAATTAAATGTGTATTTGCAATAATGGAAATCCATGGTCCTTGGTTAATTTGTTAAGTTGGCCTAATTCAACATCCCTTTGGAACTTCTAATTGAATGTGAACGTATTAATATAATATACATCCCAATGAAAAAAAAAATTAGCCCTTGAATAGTGTAAATATTTGACATTAAGAAAAATCATAGTTTGATCTCCCTTGGATAAGTTTCAAAGGAATATTTTTTTGACTTCAAACTTTATAGTCTTCTCATTGATGCAATTGAATTTAACCCCTAAAATTCTGAGGGTATTTTTCATCAAAACTGCCTCAAAACAGCCCCTCTTCAAAGCAAGGAGGATTTTGCAAACTTGGGGTCTTTTTTAGTACATCTAACCGTAAGATCTTGTAGCTAACTTCTATGTCTACATGTCCACCAAATCCCACACACTCATTCTTCACCAATTGCAAGATCATAACGTTCAAAGTAAGAAAACAAGTTATTTTCCCTGCGAAAAAAGGAGACAACAGAGTTTTGACGGCCCAAAAAACCATTTTTTTGCATTATGGATTTTGGTGGTTTTGATGCACGTCAAAGAAGACTAAGTTAGCTAACTGTGTTATAAAAAATTATATTCAAAAAAGTTGTGGAAGGTTGCCAAAAAAATCATTTTCCGCTAGGGGGTATACTGAAATTCACAAACAAAGGCCGTTTTTGGACAATAAAAATAGCATATGAAAAAAAATTGGATTAAAAATACGAATGGTGGGAACATGCTCTACTGCCTTCACTATACATTGAAATTTTTATTTTTGAAAAATATCAAAATCTCAATTTTTGGTGGAATTTCAAAGTTTCTTCTTTGGGCAGATTTTCGCAGATTTTCGCAATTTTGGGCAGTTTTGGGCAGTTTTGGGCAGTTTTGGGCAGAATTTGCTGCATTCACAGTGGCTTAGAAAATTTCAGCAGCTGCCCAACGAGCAGCGTTTGACACTTAAACCTTCATAACTTTTGATCCCAATGTCGGAATTGAAAAATAAAAATACCTACACGAAGATCTCCGAACGGCCCACCTTGAATAAAAATTTCAGAAAATCCCGATGTAAATTGCATTCATAGGTACATGCCCAAATTCCAAAAAAGCCCAAATGTGGATGATTGTCCTTTAGGGGTTAATGTAAATTTTAGGCATGTTTTTTAGGCTAAATCTTTATGTTGAAGATGCTCAAAAAGTTGTATTTTTGTTTTTTCACGCTTTGTACTAAAAAGAATAGTTTGTAGGGTTTTTGTCCAAAACCTCATAAACAATTTTAAAAGATTAATTTCTAAAAATTCTAGCGTCCAATTCCTAAATGACCAACAAATTATAACTCACACCACGTTCACATTAATTCATAGATGAAATTCATCCTTTCTTTTGAAGATTCTTCATGACATTGTTGTCTTATTTAATGGTTGGATTTGGTGTCATTAGAGTACATAATTTTCTACGATTGTAAATGTTGAAGTATTGAACAGTCCAAAATTACATGGACTTTAGTTCAAAAAAGGCTTCCTAGAATATGAGTGAACATCATCATTTCTAGAATATCTCATTTCAAAGATATTCAAACAATTTAAATATTCCAAATCTAACATATCCATCCCCAACAAGTTTTTACTGAAAAAACATCAATATTTTATTTGTAATCAATTTAGACGAAATTATGAATTTTAACTCCAATATCTTATAATACAATAGTAGTGATGGCATTGGTGTTGAACCAAAAATTAAAAAACCACAACTCTTGTTTGTATATCCATTCCAAGGTGATATTCTAAATACCACTATATAATGAATTTCTCAGATTGTCAACTCAAAGGACAACCTGGGACGTTTCAAGGGTTCATATTCCATCTCTAGTGCATCAACATTGATAAATTTCCATTGTCATGAGAGTCTCTGAACATAACTACGTATTTTCCGCAAAGTTCATTATTCCAGTTCCGCAGGAGAGAACTTCAAACAATCCCACACCCAGACAGTGAAACACACTAAATTCCATACCCAGTACACCACCATGAATCCACAAGGACCTCCGACCAGACTCGGCGTATCCACACACAGCCATGCTCCTACCTTCACAAGAATGAACATCACAATTTTGAAAATCTTGAACAATTTCCACACCACTCCCAACCTCATCGCAAGTCTCCTCCCACCTTTCACCTCCAGTCAATTACCCCTAAACTTTCCCACAAATTATGACTACCTCACTGCGTTAACCCCACATGAACTTAACAAAAGAAATTTACTCATGTATGTTCTCTACAAACTGCGAGCCTCAACCAACAGACCAATCAAGCTAGTTAGATGCTTTGCACGTTCATAAGTGATTGGGTATGTTATTTGTTCCAAAGTCTTCATAGGGCGAAGGAATAAAGGGGGGTGTGCGGAAGGATCCAGAAAACATGACTAACGAGGTCAATACACGAAATTCAAGAGATAAGAGGTGAGGGCTAAATCGACCAGGAGGCATGAGAGTTGATATGATGGAGATAGTCCGGTGTAACGTGCAGCTCACTAGGCCGTAATGGTGAAGACCAGATCAAAGTGGTTTGAACCCTTTTGCACTGACCTCTTTTTTCTTTTCTCTTGACGTTGCTTACAATAGTGTTAACTCGTACTATGTTCTGAACTATCACATTCCTGTTACAGCTCCTTGAGCTGGGATGTGTTCCATAACCTATAACAACAGAGCCTACTTCTACGACGAAGCCTCCAAACCTGGCAAGTATGCACACCTTCACTCTCCTCTGGTACAAATAATAATACTGGGACATGGCCTCGGATTTTCCATTATAAGGCCTCTTCGATGTCAGGCACCATGCCGAAGCTCAGTGGGTCCATGGTCTCCTGCTACAGTAACAAAACACGATAGATAGCTTCAGCACTTGCATCATCCACTGCACCTCAAAATAAACTCTAATTGCAATCTATGGACTGAGAAAATTTTCTTCAGTTACTCCCGCACATCAATAGATTATCTAAGATGGAAAGACGGGTAACAGAAAAGCTCACAACAAACCTCACAATCAAAAGCAACACCGACAAAAAACAACGGATGGATGCTAAATTTTGGAGGCGAGAATAGAACGAGAGAACATGAAGATCTTTGGTTCAGCAATACTGTAGAGCATCAAGACTTGGAAGATAGCTAAGAATTTGTATATACAGTGTTAAAGAGTCGAATGCAGCACCTCAAGTAGCTCATCTTCTAAGCCTGAACGAGGATTTAAATGTAGCGGTGTTCTGTCATGTCCTAGTATTCTGAGCTTTCCTTCCTGTAGCACAACCAACGTATGATCGTTAAGCATGCCAATCACAACCATCATTCAATTGAAGCATCAGATGTTGATAAGCAGCAGAACCATAGCCTTAACAGCCCTGTAGTATGCAGCACGTAAAAAGCTTGAGGACGCTTGCACTGGGCATTGCCTTACCAGACTACAAGAACACTATAAACTGAACTCAACCGATGGATCCTAAAACATCCTACAATTCGATCCATGAGAAATAAGAGCAAGTCAATAGCTAGAAATCGAGGAGGCATGAATCACCTTTGTTCCATACACAAGACCGCCACCAACTTGTGGATGAAAACACGCCACATTCACCTCATCCTCAGCACTAGGTAGAACTCTCACAAGCTCCATATCTGAAACTCTGTACACCTGAGATGCATAATAGGAAGGGCGGAAAGAGCGCATAAGCCCAAAAAGATAGCAGACATGAATCGAGAACCATTCTTCACAAGATCAGACTACGCAAACGCTCATGTTACTAAAGAAAAACATGTTAGGAAGATTTGCCATCATGACGACTGGGTTTATTGGCAAGGTTTCCAAACCTCAAGAATAGTGTAAACTCGAATCGGAATGGTTGCTGAGCCGTCTACAACAAGGCTTCTTAGGAGCGAATTATGACGCCTACCATACGCTAGCAATATATGCCCCGATGTCGGTGAGAACTGCATGTTGAGATCCAAAATTGCAGTTGTCAAAATTTGAAATAAACATATTCAGCATGATAGGCTACACGATGCTAACAGGTAAGTATTGCAGGAGATAAGAGTCAGAAAAGTAGCAGGCTTTATATAATAAGTAGGAGCGTAACGAGCATCTCGAACTCAGGCATCAATACTTTAACTATCATGAGTAAGTTAGTTTATGCCCAACAAACCTGGATAGAGGTAAGACAGTGGGCAGCTCTCACAGCCCTTGATGCAAGCACTTGTCCGAACCTAAAATATCAAAAAACGAAGTTACGTGAGAAGGACTGGCAGATCCACGTAAATGACAAGATTTGCACAAACCACTTGGTATCGACCAAAACAAATGGTAAGACAAAGAACACGTAGTATCTGGTCTCAAAGGATTGTGGAATACACTGAGAATAGCACCTACTGACAAATGGTTCACAATCACACATCAAAAACTTACGTGGCCTCTTCAAGAGAGTAAACTCGAAGCTCATATATGACTTGCTGTGCAGAAATCGGATGTTGGGTAGGAGAATGAGCTGATGTTCCAGGACATGGTGACCCCGTTGCATTTCCACGCCGATCAGAATCCGCCATAGGCAACACGCAGGCAACACAGGCAGCTAAACATCGACCACAAGGTGAAAAGTGCGCACCCATTTCACTGCTCAAGCAAACAGAGTTGTCAGAAGTGAATTGAACAATCAGATAAGTACGCAAAACTTGAGCTAGAGAGACTTTCAGGTTATAAAACATGGCAGTAAAGACATTCACTAACAATAACATTCGCCTAGGAAAGGCTTAAAACAGGAAAATGCAAGTTATTCACATCAAACAAATTCCAATTATGCACAGGATATCCATTTCAAGGAAGAAGGTACTAAGAAATCTGCTGGAAGAGTAAACTTCTCCCGAAGACACTCCTCATCAAAACATAATAAGGCGCCCTCAAAACAAGGATCTGTTTCCAAGGTTACCTGCACAACACTGCATGGGGGATGACAAGACGACATGTCTCAGGATCCAATGGTGCGCAAGGACGCTTGATATCGTGAGGCCATATCCTCAACTTTACAGTGCAAGGAAGTTCAGCGGCAGCCGCCGCCGCTGCCATTGCTGCTTGGGCAGCTGCTGCCTCAGCAGCACCAATAGTAGCACCTGCTCTCCCAGGGATTGCCATGCCCTGATTTGAACCAGTTCGTCCACCGACTCCCGATCCTGTCGCAAGACTCAATGCAGCAGCTGTAGAACGTCAGCGGCCATTTATTTAACTACTGAATATAAGGTTAAGTCAGAAAATCCACTACAGCCTGCAATAATCGAGATTCTAACGATGAAAAAAAACAATCAGAGAAGAGTGGTTACCAACTCCAATTTGAGCCCCAATTCCAGCCCCCAGACCAGCGCTTGCAGCTCCTACCATACCAGCACCAGCCCGTGCAGCAGCCCTTGCGGCTGCCATCGCTGCCGCCATCGCAACATTAGCTACCGACACAGCAGCATGTTGCTGCTGCTGCTGCTCTTGGGCACTTTGTTGAGGTCCTGAAACAGGAACGCTTGGTGGGGCTCCAGATGGAACTGACCCAGTTTGCACAGGTTGTTGTCCTTGACACAGGGAGCCTTGGGCATGTTCCCATATGGGAAAGGTAATGATTTCCTACCTAATATAACAAAGAGTCAGATGTCATGTGGGAATGTCTCAAGTGGGAAAAATTACCCATTTCCCGGGCGTAGCTTGTACGTGAGCGGAGAGCGCAGAGCGGAGAGCGGTGAGCGCAGATTTTGAGAGCGGAGAGCACAGAGTGGGGGACAGAACCTAAAAATAGCACTTTTTTAACTAAAAATAAAATATAAAATTAGAAGATTCGAATATTCCCAGTATATTTTTGGAAAAATACTAATTTTAGTAATTTTATTGACCCTATAACCGTGGAATAATTACAGTGTTTTCATTGAATTTGTAGTTCGTTTTCTCTTTTTTTTGGTGATTAATTTTTGAACGTGCACCAATTACTATGCTCCAGCTCCTTCTAACTAGTTTAGGCATACATTAATTCCCTTTATCTCCTCAAATTTATATGCAAATTACCGCTTAAAATGTATTGGTATTAAAGCTCTTAAGAGGGATAAAGTAACATTTAATATCGTAACATTTTCTTAACATTGTTAGAAATCATCCGCCATGGTCTACATGGTTTATTTCTTTTATTTTTCATATTAACTTCCATTACTCTATCTATCTTTCCTTTCCTTTAATTCTCTTTCATTTTCTTTTCTCTTTCATTTTATTTTCTCTTTCATTTTATTTTCTCTTTCAATTTATTTTCTCTTTCATTTTATGTTCTCTTTCCTTTAATTCTCTTTCATTTTATTTTCTCATTCATTTTATTTTCTCTTTCATTTTATTTTCTCTTTCATTTTATTTTCTCTTTCATTTTATTTTCTCTTTCATTTTATTTTCTCTTTCATTTTATTCTCTCTTTCATTTTATTTTCTCTTTCATTTAATTCTCTCTTTCATTTTATTCTCTCTTTCATTTTATTTTCTCTTTCATTTTATTTTCTCTTTCATTTTATTTTCTCTTTCATTTTATTTTCTCTTTCATTTTATTTTCTCTTTCATTTTATTCTCTCTTTCATTTTATTTTCTCTTTCATTTTATTTTCTCTTTCATTTTCTTAGTCGCCTTCATATTATTTCCAACCTTAATATTTATTTTTGCTTTTTTTTTCTTTTTGCTTTTATAATTTTTTTTTCTTTTATTTTATTATTTTTAAATTATAAAAGCTAAATGACTTCTGCTCAACCCTCATCCTTTTCCATTCAGTTGAGGACGATGACAACTTTCAAATGAATGAATAGCCGATTTTCAAGGGCGCCAAGCATCTCCTTCACGGATATTTAAGTTAGGATTATGGAATGTCTCTTCCTCTTTCCTGTTGGTGTTTTGTGAAGCTCTTTTCCGTACTGCGGGACAGCAGTTATGGAAGACGTCAGAGATATTGTTGTTTCACTTGCTGACGATGTTTGTCCATTTCAACCATATGTTGAGGTGGAGGACGAAGAAGAGGTGATGGCCAGCAGCCAAGGGCGTCCTTTAACAACGGATGTTGACGTGCAACCGGATGTAAGAGCTTACCCTCCACGTTCAGAAAATTCGGATGATATCAGAGTGCTGGAGGAGGACGCAGATGTGCTTTTGCAACCTCATGCATACTCCAAGGTTGGAAAGATCCCAAGGGGAACCTATTCCAGGGAATCAGTGACTCGGAGGCGGGGAGGTGGGCCATTGCTGAAACGTTCATACCAAGGACACTTGGCAAGTGTGGGACCGAAAGTGAACGCGAATGTAGTTTGTCATGTAGTACAGTCAGTGGCTGGCAGTCCTGCTGATAGTGTAGTGGGCAACCCTAAACGTGTTAGGTTCGAAGATTAAGACATCTAATAACAAGTATATGTTTGCTATATAAAAGGTACATGTCAAGGGATACAAAGTATACAGTGCACTTGTTCAAGATAGAATGTATTGAAATAGAATGCAATCAATGTGAACGACAAAGCCTTAATAATGAAAAAGTCAATACAGCTTCTGTATTGCTGACTTAGTACATGGTATATTACTAAAATCATTCAGTACGTGATCAATGGCCATTGTGGAAATGGCAGTTCTAAAGTAGGAGGGCTACCTACTTCTTCGCCAAGGGGTGACGTAAGATTCCACTCTCTAGGAGTAGCTTGACCTCGTTAAAGCTGAAGGTGGGCGCATGGATGAAAAGCTCGGCTTCGGGATCACGGTTGCAGACCTTCAAGAGTATGTAGTAAAGGTGCTTACAATACGTGAACTGAGTCCTGCCTCGGAACGTAGTCATCGTCTTCTGGAATGCAGGACAAGTGCAACCAGGGTAAGAACTGATGACAATCTGGTAGCGTGTGATGTGGGGAGCGACGCCCGAATCCAGCCCAATGATGCAACCGTGGCTCGGCTCAGGTATCATGGTGACGGAACGGAGGCGCGCTTTGAGTGACTCGGAGGAGCCCATGGAGAGTCGCTGCGCCGGATTGGGACGAGTGGCAGTGCGCTTCACCATCTTGCCGTCTCTCTTGCCTGGGTAGCGGTCAGCGTCTGCAGGGACTGGCACCGAGCTGAGATTTGCAAGGGGCGGGGAAGAGGAGAAGAGGCGTCTTGGGGAGACCGGCTTCTTGGGCGGAAGTTGAAAACCTGCTGCTTCGAGGGCAAGAATCTCAGTAAGTTTTAGGTTAGTACCTAGTTTCACTGGCCAGACCTCTGGAATGGAGGGGAATTCCTGGTCCTTTGAGTAGTGTGCTACCCACTTGCGCTTAGAGCCTTTCACGCAGCGCTCAATATCGTCGGAGCAGAAGAAGAACTCTGTCTTCTCAACTATGTTCCTGCGATAGTTAGTCTAAAGCCCAGTGTAGGTCGGTGCAGCTGTGCAATGGGGCCCCCTGACGATTCTCTCAGTGCACTTCTTCTTTGTTTCAGCTCTTTGGGCCCAGCAGCACTTTGCAGAAAGTTTGTGAAGTCTCGAGATGTGCCACTCCTTCACGTCGACCTTGGTTTCTTCAACCGCGTTGACATGGCGAATGCCGCCCTTGTTCACAGGTGAAGGTAGAGGGGAATCAACTTCCTGGGCAGGAGGTTGGGTACATAGTACCTCGGGGTCGTGTTCGGAGTCGTCTTCCACAATGACGGGCATCTGCATAGGGCGAGCCCTGACGGCACGTCTTGGGCCCCTTGGGCGTGAGAAGTTTGTCTTGTCCGGGCGATGAGACTCCTCGTCAGCTCCGATGGGGACATCAGCTTTTCGCTTCTGTGAACTGAAGACTTCCGCTCCAGGCATAATAGGCTGACGGGTGCAGAACTCATCCGCGCCTGGCATATCGAGCATGGGCTTGTCGAGCAGTGTAGGATTTCCCCATTTCTTCGCGTTGCGTTCAGCCATTCGGAGCCTGAGTTCCTTCTTGGACGGTCCTGTTCCGCCGACGTCACCTTTGAGGAACTGGTAGTAGTTAACAACCTGAAGAAAAGCCCGAACAAAATCGTCCACGGTAGCAACGTAGAGGTCGTTCCCGTTGTTTCCTGAAGCTTGGAGCCACTTGTTGTGAATTGTTTCGGCGAGGTTACACGTGGGCATCTCTGTGAGTTCTTCTTCCGTGAATTTCTGCAGTTTAGACAGTAGGTGCCGTTACATTCACCGATTAGAGTTTTGTAGTTTAGGGCTAGAAAATGAGTATGAAATAAATCAAAACAGAGTGCAGAGATCATACCTCGGTCATGAATCCCCCCCACTGCCGGAAGCGGTGGTGCCAGAATGACAGCCACTGATCGAGTTTGATGAGTCCACTTTCGCCGACGACCCCGGTGGATGCCCACCAAGCTCGCAACGCGTGGTACAGAGTTTCCGCCTCTGCCATGCTGGTCGCATTCTTGTACTGAGTGCACATCTTCTTGTGCTGTTCCCAGAGTTCTTCGGGGAAGTGCTTCTGCGTATACGCCACCATGTTCTGAGTCCAGTGGAACAAGCACGACCTCTCCCGGTCCTCTTTGTTGCCATTGCCGTAAAGGATTCGCACTGCATTCCAATTCGCCTGTGCGTTATCCGCCATGAACCCCGTGAAGTTCGGCGCTGCAACGCCATTGATCTCCATGACCAGGTTCAGGTTTTTCCAGAAGACGAGCTGGGCCTCCGTGTCCTCGGACTGCATGTCGCAAGTGGCGATTGTCATCACGCGGCAGTAGGTGGCATCGTACGCATGGCACGCCATCGTCGACCAGTCTTTCACACGTTTTACATGGTCGAACATGATCCATGCGTTCTCCAAGTCGCCACCAGCTTGCATTCGGCTGACGAGGTCGACACCACTTCCCGGCCCGACCTCCGACATCTTGAAGAGGAAGACTTTGTCACGCATAGATCCCTGACCAGGAAACCTATTCTCCTGGACATACGCCCAGAGACTGTTTCCACGGAGCTTGGTGATACCGTCCATGATTCCGTACCTTTTGAATTTTTTGAAGGTGGCGACTTTGTTGCGGATGTTGGGCGACGCCATGTCTTTGCATCGATCTAGAACAGGAACCAGCTCCTCCATCGTCAGCTTCCTCGGTGGTGCATCCTCGGGCTGTAGAAGGTAGCTCCCGATGAGGAGTTTGCTTGCCTCCAGGACAACGGCGCTCTTTGTTGCTTTGTTGTTCATCTCTACCTGCTCTTCTATTAAGCTACTAATCTCTGCTTTAGAGTCTCTGTAGTCTCCAACTTTCACTGGATGATCATGTGTTCCTATGTGAATACAAGCTCTAGTCTGATTCGGTTTGCCCACTACATAATAAATCTTAGCCTCGCATGTAGCTACACATGATGGAGGTTCTTTACATACCTTGCACACTAGCGTGGAGTGAGATGGAGGAGGTTGATCCATGAGAAAACCTTGGAGGGTACAGCCTTCGAACTCAGTCTTGTTAACCTCGAAGATCTTGGGAACACGCTTCAGGAAATCACACTCTTTGTTGGTGCAGCACAGCCATCCCACGCAGGTGGAACTTCGAAAAGACAGTCCGAAGTCGTTTTTGATGTTTGTTGTGATGGTTTTGGTCCACAAGTGTCCGTCGTATCGTTTGTCCATTCCCTGCATAGACTTGGCGGCGAGCTTAGAGGATCCTGCAGCAGCAGGGGGCAATTCAAAAAGAACCGGACCATCAAACTTCGCAGGCAAGTACTCTACTCTCTCGTGTCTAATAGTGGAATAGTCTATCTTTTTCAAAATGTTTTTTGACCCACGCGTCTTAGCAATCTGTTTAAGGAGCGGAACAATGCTAACTGTGACATGAGACAATGAAGGAGAGACATTGGAAGGAGGAGCATCAGCGTGGACCTTAGGCACCAACTTGACTGGACTAACTTCGTCATCAGAAGAGAGAGAAATGACTGTCGGAGGAGGAGGTTTCTCTACATCTGAAGTTTCAGTACCAGGCTCGACTTTGACCTTGACATCACGAGGTAAGGGAGTCTGAATTGTGCATGTAGAAGAGCGACGGGGGGTGACGATCTCAGTGGATGCAGCCATCAGAGAATCGGTAAGACCATAGACTCTATAGGATCCAGGGAAGAGTCTCCACTGCAACAGATTGTTCTCATCTCTCACTGAAGGTTGCCCGAGCGTGTGGGTAACCTCAGCAGTAACGTCATCAAAAATCTCCTCCTCTATACTGATGGAATCCTCACGGAAATGGAACCTGAGACTCAGGCGAAGAGAGGAAACTGTAGCTAGACCATCGTCATCTACGTGAAACCTAAGAGGGATGCCCATGCCTTGGGCGTACAGACAGACCATCCCCATATTCGCAGGTGCAACTCAGAGATACTAGAGGAATAACGGAGAAGAGGGAGTGTACTAGCAAAGCAGTATTGCGAGAGCAAAGTGAGAGGAATGTTGCATCGCTGTTGATCATTTTATTCAAATTGGAATGTCCATGTCGACGACTAGGTAATGACTCATTCTGCTACGTAACGAATGTATGATTAAAGAGAGACGGCGCTAACTAATTATAATGTTGCTTTTTGCAGGCCCATAAATATGTAGTAAGATTTTTAGAATATTGCTTTAAGTATTTGAATCGTGGAGCAGATTATATTTTTTATGGGGTGTGATTAGATTAGAATGAGCCGTCTTTTCCTTCTACATTTAAAACAATAAATATATAGACTTTGAATTAATCATATTTATGCATTAGTTATATATATATAGGACTAATGCATGCATATGATTTATTCAAATTCTATATTTTATTTTGTGTTAAGGTTCCTCAGTTTACATTATAGATTGCTGGACTGAGGTGTGCTCTGTCTTTTTGAGTATCAGTACTGATACGTGTGTTTGAGCACCAATCGTCTGTGGTTTGTCTTTTGTTTTGTGGTGCTTGTTAGATGGCTTGTGAGTGACATGCAAGAGTCAACTAGGAAGAGAAGGAGAAAGCAGCGGACGCATTATAGTTCTACTAAACAATTAGCAAGGAGTAGGATGGCAAAGAAGCTTAAGCAGACTGAGCGTTTTGAGAAGGAGGGTATTACAAAGGTATTGTTTACGGAAGCGCTGGAAGAGGAACCCGAGGAATGTGACACTGAAACCTTACGTTACGAACGACGGCAAAGGACTGAGCGGATACAGAAGAAGAGTTGCCAACTGGTGCTGTCTGAATCAAGTGACACCAACGACGACAAGGTCAGTTAACTATAACCGAACGGAAGTGACTAATGTTTGAATTTCCTCCAGCACTACCATTTGACATAAATCTTATAAAACAGCCTTGGATTACCTTATGAAATAACTATGAGCAGTCTAGCCTTGTATTTTCCTTCGATTTACGGTCTCCATAATATCATAACGCAGTAAATCATTTCCTGAGGATTAATGAACGTGTTTCATCATTTTACATTAACTCCAGGCAACTCTTCGATACCTAACCCCGATCACTCTAACTGTCTCAGGTCGTTCACACTTTCTTTCTTTATATCGTTTTTTTTGTCAGGCGTGTCGGTTTTTGCAGTCCGTTCTTTTGCTTAACACTTCTCTTCACGCTATCAACTAGCCCATTCTAGGTCAACCCCTCAAGCTCCCCTTGGCATCCTTGCTGCAACTCTCAGCACATTGGTATCCGCAACTCTTCATACATATCCGCGTTCTGTGCACAGATGCCACAGTCTGGACAGCGCCAGCGCCAATCGGAGTCCGCCTCTGAAGACGTCGCCATGAAGAATGCGGAGGACGACGCTGCTGCTTCACAGGAGGTATGGGACGCAGCCTCACCAGATGGAGGAGAGGAGGCGTCACCAGGAAAAAACTCACCACCGGATGGACAAGAGACTGAGGAGAATCCCGACGACGAAGAAGGTACGTTCATTATCTATTTAGATTATTTGTGCTTGTCATTGATCGTGGAGGATACCTTAGGGTACTGCCGGCAACCGCAGTACCCTAAGGCGGTCCAAGGAGATTTCATGTTGGGCACTGCTGGGGTACTGCCGTTGCCGGCAGTACCCCAAGGGTCTCCCCGCGAGCAACGCAAACAGGATGCGGAGAGACCCTTGGGGGACTGCCGGCAACGGCAGTACCCCAGCAGTGCCGAATGTGAATTCGCCTAGTGCAGCCTCGGGGTACCGCCGTTGCCGGCAGTACCCCAAGGGTCTCTCCGCGAGCAATGCAAACAGGGTCGGGGTGCACCATCGGGGTACTGCCGGCAACGGCAGTACCCCGAGACTGCCCAAGGTGAATTCACCTAGTGCAGCCTCGGGGTACTGTCCTTGCCGGCAGTACCCCGATGGAACCTCTCTCGGCATAAGAGATGTGGGTCAGGGAGCACCATGGGGGTACTGCCGTTGCCGGCAGTACCCCGACACTGCGCAAGGAGATTTCTCCTTTGGCAGTGTCGGGGTACTGCCGTTGCCGGCAGTACCTCCATGGTGCCTAAGGGGCATATAAGATGTGGGTCGGGAGCACCCAAGGATTTCTCCTTGAGCACCATGGAGGTACTGCCGTTGCCGGCAGTACCCGACACTGCCCATGGAGAAATCCCCTTGGGCAGTGTCGAGGTACTGCCGGCAACGGCAGTACCTCCATGGTGCCTAAGGGGCATATAAGATGTGGGTCGGGAGCAGCCAAGGGGATTTCTCCTTGAGCACCATGGAGGTACTGCCGGCAACGGCAGTACCCGACAGTGCCCATGGAGAAATCCCCTTGGGCATTGTCGGGGTACTGCCGTTGCCGGCAGTACCTCCATGGTGCACAAGGAAGCATCTGAGATATGGATTGGGGAGCACCATGGAGGTACTACCGGCAACGGCAGTACCACGACAATGCCAAAGGAGAAGTCCCAATGGATAGTGTCGGGGTACTGCCGGCAACGGCAGTACCTCCGTATGGGGATTCTAGTCATCATGTATTTTGTGTATTAATCCGATTGTGTAATGCTGCAGAAATCGATGCCGCCCCACTGACTGAATTGGAGGTTAACTTAAAGCTCAATGAGCTTGTGGGAAAGGCTCAAACCAATACAGCGTCGCGGCTTGATCAACTCAAATGGAAGCCGTCTGTGAAGGGCAAAGTTCACATACCCTTATGTAGAATGATGGCACTTCCTGTGGTGAGGCCGTCTTTAAAAAATGATGTTCTCACATTATCGTCGCATTTCACTAGCTGTGGGTACTTGGAAGGAAATGGGTATTTCTATGTTGCTCTTGAGGATAATCATGGTAAGACCAGGGATGTGACAAAGGCTATTTCGGATCAGTGGAGTAATGAGTGGAAAATTCGCAATGAGGAATTCGAACAGGAGCTCCTGGCAGATGATGATCTCAAGGTGTTTTCGAACAAAATGTTTATGGTTTGGGACGGAAATCATAGACTTCAGGCATGGCTTCCGGTTATTGACCAGTTTCATTCAGGAGATCTATCTTGGCATTTCAAAGTAGAGAGTATCATTCTTGACCCGAAGGGCGAAGTTGCTTTGGTGCTTGAGGCTCTTCACGAAGTCAACTGGTAAGGGCATACCACTCTAGTCACATGCATTTGATTTGTTTCTTATTCCAATGTTTTCTCAATTTTGTTCCATGTGTTTAATAGGAGGAACCAGAAATCTCACGTCGAGACCAACATGGTTCACAAACTGTTCCGAATTCAAAGCATTGCCCCTCAGCCTTTTTCCTACTTCGAAGGCATCGTGAGCAAGGCAACCTTGGACAGCGCCAAGGCAAAGCAAGCTGGAGCAAAACGTACTTGGTATACTTTGACACTGGAAGGGTTAAATGCAGTTCTCCATCAGGTATGATTTTTCTCTGATCTCTCTACACTCTATATGAGCTAGTCTTCTTGTCATAATAAATTCTGAAGGAGTTGTACTAAATTGATTGCAGCAAGAACTAGGTCAGGCCGCGTCAGCTGCCAAACGGCGGTTTTACGAGAGGTATCCTGAGCCTCACCAGTGGACCTTAAAATCAGTTGACGAGTGGATTAGCAAGGCCCTGAAGAAAACTGCAGATACTTTCCTCAGTGAACTAAAGAAGCTTCTTCCTATTGCGGACCCGGTCAACACCCCAGCATTCCTTGAGCAGATAAAATTACACTACGAGAAGTATGACGAGTCCCCTGAGATGACTCAAGAGAAGCTGTGGATGATAGCGACATCTGCGATGCCTCCTAAAATGAAAGTGAAGTGGCTCCAGCGCAGGAACTCCTCTGCCTCAATACGTGAGTTCCACAGATTTCCGAAGCCAAAATTTTCGGATGTAATATTCCCACCCTGGCTCCACAAGGCTACCTGGTGGGCACAGGTAAGATTTTTTATCACTTCACATACCACTCATTATTATTGAGTGTACTTTTATCTTTTTCTCTGATGTTTCCAAGAGCAGTGTTTGGGTACTGCCGTTGCCGGTAGTACCCAAATACTCCCTTAGTCTTGGGTGATGCTGATGACCGATTTGCCCATGCCATGCTTATGTGGGACTCTATGTTGCGTCGATGAGCAAGGTCTGGGTACTGCCGGCAACGGCAGTACCCAGAGACTGCCTTAGTCTCAGGATACTGTTTGCCAGCAGTGCCCATGTTCTCCTATTTTGCGACGCCATGCTGGGTCCATAAGCATAGTTTGGGTACTGCCGTTGCCGGCAGTACCCATAGGGTGCCTCATGTTTTTTATTAATCGGTTACTTATGATGATATTAATTGGAGATCAGTTTTAATAACATTGCAGTTGGCAGTTGAGGTGGAAGACCTTTTCACCCATGTGATTGCGGATATGGGGATTGATATCAACTATGGACCAGAGAATGGGGATCCAATTGAGCGCATCTTCGATTATGTCGAATCCATGCGGTGCTCCTTATGGGACCTTGCATTTTTCCGGGAGTTCAAAGGTCGAGACCAAGTGCACAAGAACAAGACTCCAGAGCAGATGCCGAATTTCACCCAAGCTGTGAAGAGAGTTTTGTTTAGGTACTTTAAGTACATTCTGTATCCTCGCAAGGCAGTTTCGAAGGTTCCAACATTCTTCACCAACTACCTCGATCTGACAAGCAGTGAGTGTATGTATACTCCTGCCATGCTAAAGGCTTGGGACCCTGTTCATTACGAGAGATGTGGATGGTATATGGATTGTCCTCCTAAGAGGCCACCGGTTTTTGATGTCTCTCTTCGAGATTCACTACAGCCTGCGCTCTCTATGCTTCCAGGACCACCACCTCCAGAGGATGTTCCTCCATCCCCACCAGCTAAGAGATCCAGGGGCAGGAAGGGAAAGTCAGGAAAGGCTCGGGTTAAAAAAAGGAAGGCGAGTGAGCTAGAAGACGATCAGGATGAGGATATTCCAGCCACTACTGCTGCCAGCAAGGAGAAGATGGAGGTTCTGCCCGAGGACCGGAATGTCGAGGATACCGAAGGAGGGAAGGATACTGAGGGGTTTAGTGCTGGCAAAGAGGAGACGACACAAATTGTTAAGCGCCCTCATCTCACACCTCTTGGCGTCGCAGGCCCCCACGTCTTTACCCCGCCATCCATGAAGTCAATGGAGCCAGGTCATCCTGTTTCCTCTTCTAAATCATCCACAGTCCTTGTTCGAATGACACCTTCCCGGCAATGATGGAGTTCAAGGCCATGAACAAGAAGTTTCCTCCCTCATATCAGTTAATGACCTCTTCTCTTACAAAGGTAACAATTCACTACGTAGTTTTTGTCCTTTATTAAATTCTTTATGTTTTCAATTTTTTATCAATTCAGTTTTTGTTTTCCATACTGCCTTGTGAAAATAATAACTGGTTCATTTATTTCAGGTCAGAGGTGGTAAGGAGTTTGCCTTCGAGGGACATTTTTCAGATAGGCCTTCAGTTGACCTCGTTATAGCAGAGTATCCAGACGGTCTCCTTGTTCCTGGCGTGTCACAGCCACCTACCAGTATTCCATCTTGGAATAAGAAGGTTGATAACTTTTTGGAGCTTGTAATTGGGTTCTGTGGTGGATTTCTCCATGACGACGGGGCTCTTCTTCTTTTCTACCCTGACAATAACCACATAAAGAAGGAACTTTCCAGATTCTTTATTAACAATAATCTGAGGGAGAAGAAGGAGTGGACTGTGATCAATTCGCTCCACTTATGCCATCCTATGGATTCTTCAAAGTTTGTAAGTTCTTAGATTCATTTATTTGCATTTTCTGATTTTCAAACCATTTTCCTATTTTTTTTGTTACTGATTCATTTATTTTGTGCAGACCCTAAAATCAAGGGTCATCGTTCTTGTCCGCTCTCTTCCCCAGTCAATCAAGAGGCAGCCAGAGGAGCTTGTCTATGCCTCCATTCCTGAGTTTGGGAATGTTGACTTGGTAAGAGACGACGTTGTTTTCAACGTCATCACTTCCGAGACTGCCCTTAAGAGGAAAGGAGATGGTACTCCTTGGCGGGGGCCTAAGGAGAAATCAGACTCCTTACTACAGTTGTTCGTGACTGCTTTATGTCCATCAGATGGTGTCATTGTGGACCTTACAGCAGGATCTGGTGAGTTGATTATGACCACTATTATTACTCTGTTATTACTTATGTTCTTCACGCACTTTACTCATACGTTTTATTTGATTCAGGAGCCTCGGTTCGAGCTGCTCGTGCTACTTCAAGGCACATTGTTGCACTTGAGGGTGACACCCCCATCTTCAAAGAGATCCTCGAACCGCTTCAGTTCATTCCTACATTTCCAGTTCCTGATGCTGCTGATCACACCGAAGGCCTAGATGATTCTGAAGAAGATGAACCTCTCCCTGACAAAGGAAAAATTAATTTATGTAAGTAAGTTTTTTCTTTCAAGTTCTGATCTCTAGTCCCCTCCCTCTCTCACCCCGCCACTCCCTTGTCCTTTTCTCGCTCATACTCTATAAATCAGTCAGTATTCCTCTACCTCTCTCCCTTCTCATCTCCCTGTCCCTCCCTCAGTACTCACCTACCTCACTCCCCTCTCATCTCCTTGTCCCTCCCTCACCCCCCTACATCTCCATGTCCCTCCCTCACTCCCCTCTCATCTCCCTGTCCCTCCCTCACCTCCCTCTCATCTCCCTGTCCCTCCCTCACTCCCCTCTCATCTCCCTGTCCCTGCGTCACTCTTCCTCTACCTCTCTCTTCGCCGAACTCCCTGCCCCTCTCTCACCCCCCTCCCATCTCCCTGTCCCTCCCTCACTCCCCTCTCATCTCCCTGTCCCTCCCTCACCTCCCTCTCATCTCCCTGTCCCTCCCTCACTCCCCTCTCATCTCCCTGTCCCTGCGTCACTCTTCCTCTACCTCTCTCTTCGCGGAACTCCCTGCCCCTCTCTCACCCCCCTCCCATCTCCCTGTCCCTCCCTCACTCCCCTCTCATCTCCCTGTCCCTCCCTCACCCCCCTCTCATCTCCCTGTCCCTCCCTCACTCCCCTCTCATCTCCCTGTCCCTGCGTCACTCTTCCTCTACCTCTCTCTTCGCGCAACTCCCTGCCCCTCTCTTTCTCCTCCTCTTCATCTCACTTACCGCTTTTCTCTCTGTCTGATCCTCCCCTTTTTCTCCCCCCTTCTTACTGCCCCTTGAACCACAATCCCCTTCCCAGCTTGTCACACCTCTCTGTTTTTATTTCTCCTCCTTGGCTCTTATCTCGAAACTTTCTTTATATCTGACCATAATTTTTATCTATGGTTTTGTTTTCCAGTTCTCTGAAATTAGCTAGGTTATGGCGTGCCGCATCGTCACCTCCGAGTCCCACATTCCGATTACCAGTATATGCTGAGGCTGAAGCCCATGCTCAGGCTGAGCTATCTACAAGTAGCTCAAATTCTTCATCAAGTCCTCGTATCGATTACGATCCTAGAGTTTTATACTTAATAGATCATAGTGCCTCCGAGAGTGACAATGCTTTCTCTCCTTAAAACTTTTCTTCTTCTCTAGTACTTTAATAATCTTAATTCAGTTTTATTCCTCCATTTCCGTACTTGTTTAGTTGTATGCTTTTATTTTGAATGCAATTTTTTCTCCTCAATTTGATTAGTTATGCAGAAGTCTCTCGATACGTAATACTCACAATTATCCCAATGCATTCTGTGACCACCCTTAACAGTCTTTGGTTCATCCAGCCATTCCGCAAGTCTTTTTTTTTTTTTTACATTTTCAAATATATGAAGCTCGTTTTAATGGCCATGGAATAAACCACACAGTGCCTAAGGTTGCAACAGTGTGGCTTCTTGTCTCATGCCGTATATGGCAATAAGTTCAATGACTTCCTGAACTATGACTGGACTTGTATAAGCTTCAATTGAACCCTCCTTAATCACTAATTCAACAGACAAACTATCACATATCATATTAAATAATTATTAACATAATGGAGATTATAAAAGCAATTACTGTCATGCATTTTTTTAAATATATGACGAACATTCTATATTTTAATCGAAGCACTTGCTATACAGTCCTTAGGTCTGAGGTATCAATATCCTAATATTCAATTAAGACAAAGCTATGTCCCAGCATACCCCTTTAGGCCCAAAACAGAATCCTTAACGAGCCCTTCGAATTTTCAAAGAAATTCAACTGTTCTAGCATAAAATTCTTTGGTCAGAATAGACAGTCTTCAGTGATATCATATTCAACATACGTCCATAACATTTGTCCATAAGTAGTAGAGGAGTAGAACATTTAACATGGGGCTTTAGTCAGTTATACAAATATCACTTGCTATCCTAATTGCTATATGGTAATAAGTGGTTTTAAATCAAGACTTGGTTCCAGTGAATGCTGGTGCGCTAATACTCTCACTGGCAGCCTTTAGGACTTCCTCGAAACTTGTGCACTCAATTTTCTGTTGAGCATTCAATTCCCCACCGAACTGGGCAACCCATACTTCTGACAAATGGATTGGAGAGGAAGCAAGGAGAATATCCTTGCAAATCTTGCACCGATAAGATTGACATGAAACAATTTCCGCTGCGCAAGGAGGGTGTAAAAAACATCCACAGGAAGAGAGCACAGCAGCTTTCCAAATAAATCCACGGCCACAGTACGCACAAGCTTCCTTACCTGGAAATCCCAAAGGTGGTATCGATTGGAGCTTCGGATATTCGAAGACCCTTGGTGTTTTCAGAGTCAACATCTGCATCCTTGCAGCCGTGACAGCTGCCTTACAGACTTGAAGGTCTTTATTGACAACCTCCAAATCTCTCTCTGCACTATTCACCTGAAGTTCCAAATCAACCACCTGCTGTCGAATCTGAGCATCCGCCTCCCTCATGACAGCGAGATCCTTGTACAACGCTTCCGACTCTGCAATGACATTCTTGTACAATACTGTTGCACCTTCTCTGCGTAAAATCTGTCGCGCCTCCTTCAACTTCAAGACATAATTCTCATTTAACTCTTCTTCTGCACTTTCAGATGATTCACCGCGCATTCTTTCAAGACTAGCATAGTACCTTTGTCGAATTTCGTGAAGGCGCTGCTCCACACTCTTCACAGCATCAATCTTCTGTTGCTCCATATCCAGTGCTGCCTTCAATTCTCCACATGGATAATCAGATGGTGCTGGTCCCTTCCCTAAACCGAATTGCTCCTTAATTATCCGACACAGGCCCTCCACTTGGCATCTTGTAGCAACCGGACCTAGTTTAGAAGGATTTCGTGAAACCGACTTCTGTCGAGCTTGATGTCTGTCCAGCGCCTCGGCACACCAATTTACTGCCTTCCCATATATAAAACTTGCAAAACATCCTCTTAGAAAACGAAGGCAGAAGTAGTTGTTATGGGGTCGGTTACCATAGACTTTGAAATAGTGCTGGCCGAAAGTCTTCAGTTGGTCATCATCTTTGCATTTAGAGAACTCATATCGACCCTTCTGAACTCCAGTCTTCCAGACCATCGCAATTTCGTCATCTGTAATGAAGTTGTAAGACTTCGACACGTCCTTCAGAAGTGGACCCTTGTCACATAGTCCAACAACACCAGTAAAAAACTGACTTCCATAATCAGCGTCACGCCCCATAAGCATTGGCGCCGCAAGTAGCATCTGCTGCCGCACTCCATCCTCCATGTTGGAGAGGTCAAACGGGTCGCTAAACTCCTCAGTACAAAATACTCTCTCGCTACTACATTCCTCATCACTCCGGGGTACAGTGTTATCGTCACTAACATCGTGGACATCAGATGCATTCTGAACTGATGCCCTATGTCTAGTTTTGAGCTGCTTGCTCGCTTTCTTCCTCTTTGATGTCATCTCTGTTAGGAAGCAACTGTAGCAGCATTCACCATCTAACTTCTACGACTATACAGATAATACATTCGGGTTACAGCCTCACTTCTCAGCGCCGCTTAACAACGTACCTCTACCTACATAGAACTAAACGAATGGTAATATGTCACGACATTGTTGAAGAGTGAACTACAACTAGAACCCTGGCGCGGCTGGTGAGCACCATGTGAATTCCTGTAATGACTGTATTAATTAGTATCACTTGTAAGGAATGGTTAGAATTATTTCCATCGGGTACAAGTTGGAGGCGCATTCATTAGAAATTGACTGGTCAGGCCTCAAGTTTAGCTAGAGTTTAACTTTTACCATTATTCATTGTAATTAGGATACTCCCTTATAATAATAACTATCTCGTGATCTTAAAGGATAACCTCTTCAAATATTCAAGTCATTAGAAATGTAGGCCCACTTCTCTCCTTCAAGAAAAGGGATTATGCATCAGCGACACCACGATGGTAGGAATTTACTAGGTACTGTACGTGCTAGAACTTAATGAAGGTAGTTGCCATACAATTGGAATATAGTACCAAAAAAAATATGAATAACATATTATGATGACTTGATAATTTAAATAAGCGAAGAATCCAAAAATAATATTTTTAAAACATAATTGACAAATAAAATCAATTTAAACAATAAAATTGTCTCTTCAATGGATGAAATAAATTATATATTACATATTATTTAGTATTAAAACTTTTCGGAAAGAAGAAGTGGAATGATAAAACTTGTTTTGGGTGATTATAATGGGCAGAAAAAAACTGAAAGTATTTAAACCGAAATATATATTATAAAGAAAATCTGAAATTCAAGAATAAGGGAAAAACTTGAATTTCATATATTCCTTTCAGTATAGCGGAAGCGATGAAGACCTGGACCTCATTTAGTAGTATATTCTCATTTTTTTCAATATTACATGTTCTGATCTAAAAACATCATGCTAGAATACTTGTATCTATATCCAATAAGGGACAAAATCTAAAGGAATGTATGCATGACGTCATCATGACATCAGCCCTAATTTGTACCTTTATAAACAAACGTAATAAATTCTTAACACCCTATACCCTGAATTCCACGGTAATATACTCTTTTCCTTCAAAAAGTAACAAAATCATGCCTTAATTTAGTAATTATCCACGGTTATAGGGTCTACTTTGCTTTTGAAAATTTGGCTAATTGTCATTTCTGTGCTCTCCATTCTGTGCTCTCCGCTCTCCGCTCTACGCTCTCCGCTCACATACGAACTTTCCCCCCCATTTCCCACATGAATGTCATGTGGGAATTGAGCATTTCCCACATGATTTCCTCTATGACGAGATTTCCAAGTTTCTTTAGCAGTTGTAGATTTTGGAAAGAATTAAATCTTCATATCCACGGGAAAATCCAAACAAAAATATACATTTCTACAAATCCTCATGTAGAAAATGTTTCTTTGTGGTACATTTCACCATCTTTGAAAATTTCAGATAATCATCATACATACATAGATTTTGGTGGATTTTAGAAGCCATAGAGTTGTATGAAAAATCTGTATATTTTGTATTCAAAAACCATGGATTTGTATATCCAATACAGAGTTTGGAAGAATTCAGAATCCGTAGATTTGAAGTTTCCACAATGTTGATTTGGTATAATTGAATCTATTCTATTTCAACCAACTATCTACATATTTCCATATCTCCAGGTGTACATGTTGATGCTACCTCCTCAATTGGTTTTGAAATCTCCTTCTTTGAACATTCTTTGCATTCCCGTTTCCAGAAATTCGTTATAACTCTGAAGCTGATTTTCCACGAGACTCCTGTGCTGAAAGAACATCTTCGCCACAGCCCTTAGCTGTCATTTTTCTTCCACCACGATTGACTGGCTCCTCCCGCAGCTCCAACACCACCAAGCCCCAACGACCAATCACCCATGTACACAGTAAACGCAAACACGATCACTCGCCGACTGAAAAAGAAAACACAAACACAAGCAGAACCATCTCCAAAACCAAAAAGAAAAATTCCAACAGCCAAAAGCAAATTCCCACATCACTACACTCTCCCAAGAAACCACCCCACCAAAGCCACCTCCGTAAACACCACAATACCAAGGCGGAAGTTTAACCCGCTTCTCGAATCTCTGCATGAAAAAGCAATCGGGACAAATGTCAAATCAGAAAATTGCATTTAGATATCTTGAGTAGGAGCTTAAGGTATTCCGTGGTTTAGAATAGGAGGGCATTCAACCGAGACTGACCTCTTCTTGGCTTTCCTTTCTGGCTCGTTGCATTGCAGCATTTTTCCAACCCTCGGACTCATTAATGAGCTCAATTCCTCTGGATGAGGCAAGAACACCTGCATTAGCAGGCTCCCAAGTGCAGTGCTCATAACCCAAACCCTTCCATTTAACAAACCATTCGATTTCTGCATTTTGAATATTAGAAATCTTTCCTTTCTCCACCGGTGAATCAGGCCGTCGTCGAGTTACTCTTGTCAGCCGTTTCTGGATTATTCGCTCTGGTTCTGTCCATTCAGCATCATATTTTTCCTGGGCATGGTAAAGCTGGCAGAATTTGGTAAGATCATTATCCAACAAATATTTGAATACATGCAGAATTAAAACCTTATATAAAAAACCAATCCACAGCACAAATGAGAAGTTGTTAGAGAGTATTACCTGGCCTTCATGTAACAACTTTTTAAAACGAGCCAATTCTTTAGGTGCTAGCTTCTCTAGCTCTTTCTCATTTACCCATTTATCATGAGCATGTGAACGAGACTTCCACTGCACAAGGTATTCCACACTACCATCCTTCAGATTTGTGTTTACTACATTAGCACAACTTCCAGACACTAGGCCAGTTTCATTTACAGCCCCCTCAGGATGCTGTGATGAGCTTCCAAACCGAGCACCCAACGGTACGTCATTCTGTGCTTCATCTTCACTATTATGTTGATCCCCGTGAAGATTCCCTGAACCCGTAGCATCTGAACTTCTATCATCCTGACAACGGAGCAAGCCTTGCGGACAGACCAGATTTTCCCAACTTTTCCCTTTTCGCATCCAGGGCAGTACCACTCCCCAGCAGGAACAGTCTGAAGGGGTGGATTGAGACATTCTTTGTGATAAACAACCTTGCACCCTTCGCCATCACAAAGCCTGTTTGGTCATACAGAAACATATGCACTCTCAGTGCTTCCAAACCATTCCAAGAACTAGAATAATGGACATAAGAACTGATTGACCAGAATATGAACATCAAACGGTATGGCTTGTATGGACTTCCTGCTATTGAAACCAAAAAGTTATCTCTAACCTTCCAGTAATTCTTTGATCCACACACGGTATACAAGAAACCATACCTTCCTCTGACGTTAAAATCGGAGTCAAGCAGCAGAAAACCC
The DNA here is from genome assembly GCA_014871385.1 of Ceratodon purpureus. NCBI lineage: Eukaryota > Viridiplantae > Streptophyta > Bryopsida > Pseudoditrichales > Ditrichaceae > Ceratodon > Ceratodon purpureus. The sequence continues at coordinate 23,582,730 of CM026422.1, forward strand.
GAACCGTCGGAATCACCGTCTTCGCTCCCAGCACTGACACTACACTGGGCTTCCCCGCATCCTGACTCGTACTATTCCCCATTGCAATCCAACTTACCCTCTGCAAATCGAACACAAAACTTATACTCACTCACCACAAAAATCTTCGCACGCCAAAACCAACATCAATAAATTCCTTCCCAACATACCCATCAAACCCAAACCAGCAACATATATACCTGAATCCACTCCAAAAAAAAATCAACCAAGTCCAGAATCAATTCCTGTTCTCTGTCCACCCAAAAAAAACCCTAAACCCTAATCGGAGGGTTAACTGCTTCTGCTTCGAACAAAATTCCATGAAGTCAGATAACACATACCTGTAAACAAAAGAAACAGCAACCAACAGCACGCAGTTGAGTATCCTTGATTGATTGCGCCGAATTCAGAACGAGAATACAACTGTGAAAGTGACTTGGGAAGTGACCACATGTAGACAGTTTAGTAATCTTCCTTCCTTTCACAGAATTTCCCATCTAAGTTTTCTATCTGATAAAATTTCAATCTGAGACTTTCTATCTGAAACCCTAGACTATGTCCATTTCACACCTCGACGAGTTTTTCATGTGAGGTGGTTGCCCACGAAGCAGTGGAATGAGAAAAATGCAGTGTATGAGGGTACTTACTTGGATCTGGCCATGGAGAAACGGTGCAGGGTTGAAAGAAAGCGGCAGCTTCAAGAGTGAGCCCTAAACCCTAAAACCAAGCCTGAGACGGGGAAGTTCACGTTCAGCACAAGTGATATGGATCAAGTTGGGAGAGCGATGGCATGTGAGGAGATTAACCCCTAAAAATCCAGGAAAGCCGAAATGGGTTTTTGCTGTTTTGAGCATCTTTGTTTAGTGGGTAAAAATGCGAATTTGAAGTCAAAAATTTTCTGATCAGTGTCGTTGCGGAGATTTTCTATGCAAGGTTACAGAATGTGTGCTATGTATGGAGATATATGAAATGGGTTCTGTGTGTTGCCTCGGAAAGGGGCAACACACAGAACCCGACTTGGTTACCGTATTCAGAGAGGTGGGGAACAAAAACTGTAGATTTACTGAAGGCCACCTGAAATGAACAGATTTGGTAGATTTGCGATTTTTGGTTTAGATTAAATTGGTATAAGACAACACTCTACAACTAAACCATTTTGGAATCAGAACACGGGTTTATCGCTACATGTTTGAACTATTTGAATTATGCGATCATGTGTCATAAGAGTATTGTATATAAATCAAAAAATAAATAAATAAATTAGTGTAAATAATATAGGGGTATTGTGTGCTTGCATTTAAGGAGGGACTAATTTTGCGGATTAAATGATGTTATGGATTCTTCACTCTTAAGTATAAATAATTGAATTTTAGTGAGGTTTACTTCATTAGATCTATGTTTTAAAAAACTGTGACGATAATTAAAAATGCTGATCTATGGGAATTCCAAATCATGTAACAATTGGCTACAATTTGTATATTATGAATTCTCAATCAAAGTTATTTAAAATTTTGAAAGAATGTTACAAGTTGCATTTGAAATTCAAAAATAAAAGCTTTGAAAACATTTCTCGACATCAATTAAAAAATCATCATAAAAAATTTTCCTTTTTAATTGTCTTTATTATTCAACCAACCAACTTTGCACAGCTAGGGATATCAAATATTCATCATGTGTAAATAACTATGCCGCAATATGTTCTTTTTTGAGGTTTTAAATTTTCATTCAAATGTTTTTATTACATTCGTAACAGAGTTTAAATGCACATAAACAACAAATCTATGGTAAAAAATTACAATAAAAATAACATACACTAAGAGATGTCAATGATCTACTAACTTAGCAAGCAAGCCAATGACACTTCTATCTGTCACAAGTAAAAAAGATTTTAAAAAGATATAACTAAATATACTATACAATTGAAACTTAGAATTATCGTAAATTTATGTGAACACTACGTTTAAAAATAAAGATAAGTGAAGATTGACCCTCAAAGGATAATAAAAAATAAAACAAATATCATAGTTTGAAACTTAACCCCAAAATGCCTGACCTATGACCACGGAAATAGACTTTGACTTTGGATGCTCTATTTTGCTACTACAGTATAAATAATATAAAATATGAATTTTTTATTTTTCTTAGCTAGATACATGTTATCCACAAGCAATAATTTAATCAAAATTAATGGTTTCATTATGTAATTAATATCAATTTTCTAACCAAAACAAACAAAGAAAATTCATATCAAATATAGGTTATACAAAAAATTTATAATTTTTTTACTATAGATGTATATGACAACTATAAACCTTATACTAGTTACCGTGCTCAGACTTTATGTTTTAATTCAAAACTATGATGAAAAACCTAAAACCGTAGTAGCCACGGTTATATCCCTTCATCTTATACCAGCTATAAATCACTCAATTTTAGAGATTTTTAATTTTTTTTTAATTATTTTGCGCTCTTTGTGTGCTTGTATCTCAAGGTTTGGATATTGTAGGATTTTTTTCTCAAAACAAAGGTCTTACACGTTTTGACAGATGATTGTTTTTATATATATATTATCCCTTGTGTCCCATTCAGTATGTCTTGTAGGTTCTCTAGAGCCAAATTCTATGGGATAAAAAGAACTTATAATACATATTCAATGGAACAAAGTCCGTATTAAACTTTAGGTGTTGTTGGTCTCTGTTTTTATGAAGTTCTCTTAGTATTCATTTAGAAGTCTTATAAATCATTGAAGCCTTTGCATAAATTTTGAGTTGTTTGGCAAGGTACTCAAGCGTGGCTTTTTGGAAATGCAATTGCAATCGGCAACACCTTTTACAAAATGTACATGCCAATGTCTATGTCATATGTATTTTGGAGTGCGAACTTACAAGGTACTTTTAGACATCCATTTCAGATGCTCTTATTGTATGAAATATCTACATTACTACTTCAATAAATATAAGTATCCAATGATCATCTTCTATATTATAAGTGTTTGAAATTCAAAAGGACTTTTTTGAGAATGAAAATCTACTTTGTGTATACTTCTTCTTCTCTATTAAGAAATTGGTTGATATACTTAAATTAAAAATTGAAGAAGGATTTTCATGATCTTTTCAATAAAAAAATTAATAGCTTATTTAGAGCATTCCCAAATTGGTGACTAAAGAAACCAAGTGTAGCAAGGTAAGAGATGATGGGTAGTTAAATTTAACACCCTTTTCAATTCGCACTCTTAATATAAAGTTCGTCCCATATTACTCCATATGCCAAATTTTTTCACACTATAATGACAAAAATTCAAAAGTTCTTCATGCCAAAAATTTCTACAGATGTCAATTCTTTCCAAAATACGCGAGTTAAATCTTCCAAATCTTACGTTCAATGATTAAGACAATGGGTTTTGGTGGGAGTTGGGTGGAAATTTGACAAGTGGCAATTAAGGGCTCATAGAAACGTTGGCGAGTTGACCGCCGCTCTTTGAGGTAGCATATTGAAAAAATAATATGACCATTCTGCCTAAATATATCAAGTTTTATCATATATTGCAAAAGCCCTAATATCACTATTTAATAACATAACATTCTCTTTCATATACTTGATTTGACTATATATACAATCATGCACAAGAATGTTTTAAATAATTTGTTGGAAGAGTCACAACATGTTGATCTTGCTATCTTGAAATTTTTTCCTTTTTGTAAGAAATAAACGTAAGAAAACAATTTTTTGGAACTCATGTAATAATAATCAACACATTTGACATTTTCCATTTCAAATCTACATCTGCGTCAACACTTCCAAACTTTTTATTAATTTATTTTTTATGACTTGGGCAAATTTCAAAGCACTTGATATTCCAAGGTCTAGTTTACATTGCTTCTAACGTTGGCTGGTGCCAGGATCCAATGTGGAAAATAAGAGATTCACCTTCCGTTAGAAATCACTCTAAACAGAATGAACTTCAAGAATCTAAAATCAGGACCTGGTTAACTCTGTACTGTACATGCCAGCTCGGATGCCTCTTACTATTGGATGCCGTCATTGAGAGTGGCTATAATGGATGGCCTTCCCCGCCTCACTGCCCTCCCCGCCTCACTGCCCCTAGGGAACGCAATCTAGGTCAATTAATCCTAAAACGTCGGGCCTATGGCGGCAACCTTAGAGCCACATAGCTAAGCAATCAGTTTGTTGTCGATTTCCAAGAAGAAATGCTTGAAATTTTTTGTGTTTATTTTTCATAGATGAGAGTACATTTCCTCTACACCTAACCAATAAAAAAAAATTTAAAAAAAATTTAAAAATGATTTTTATAAGAATTTTTAATGAAAAGTGAAGAAAAATTCATATCAAATAGAAAATTAGTTCAAAAATAATGAGAATTCCACTATGGGTGCAGATTATAGAAAACAATATCATGGTGTGAAATTGTTTACCGTGCATATCTATAATTAGAATTTAGATGACATTAAAAATCCACCCAAACTTCAAATTCTTATAAAATATTCAATTTCGCAAAATTTTCCAAAATTCCAATTGCTGTAGAAACTAAACTAGCTCACCAATGTTTTGTTAGTTGGGCTCAAACTCCCAAAACATCGTTGTCAAGGAGAAATTTTAGATTTTGAGAAAGGAGCAAAATACACTAAAATGGCAAATTTTGCCTCCCGTTTTTTTTCTTCGGTTCTCTCTCACATGAAGACAAAGGCTGTGATGATTCCAAAGTCAATTGGAAACTATTCCTAACCCACGATTCAAGGTATACAAGCAAAAAGCGGATGAAAAAGGTCATGTAGCTTCCCTGCTGTTCATCTTCTATTCGTCCAAACGCCACCAAATGGCACCCTCGTCATTACAGGGTTCTTAATTCCCTCTTGACACTGTTCATGCATGTGGGAAACCTCTAACATTCCCACCTGCGTCAAGTGGGAACCTGCTAAAGGCGCCCTGTGTGAGCCCATCCATGCAGAAAAGGTAGCTCCCAACCAGTGTACTCTCCCACTGGAAGAAAACTCTGAAATGGTGGCATACCACCGGTTGCTCCTCCTAGTATTTGACCATTCAAGTTTGGGAAAGCACTCATTGGCCAGACGCTTGGTCCTGGCATTCCACCCTCACTATCCTGTCGAGCGGCTGTCGAGGTCGGAATAGGAATAGGTATACTTACAGAACTTCTACCTAAGAGCATCCCCAGTGAGCTGTAAACCTGTAAGCCTGTAATTATGAGAACGTCGTTCTCCCAAACCTGAGTGCCTTTCCGAAGCAAAACATTCCAAAACCGTTTACAGATTTACAGGTTTGCCCCAAAAAACCTTCCAAAATGAGGTTTCGACCTGTAAATTACAGACTTACAAGCTCGAATATAGGCTTGGCCTGAACCGCAATTCACGTCTTTCTACATCTTTCCGATTACAGATTTACGGTTCAGGCCTTACTGGGGATGCTCTAAGCCCGTATTACTATATCCTGCTGGGGTGGTAGAAGAGGGTTGAGAAGCAGAACCTCCGACATCCCAAGGAGCACCCACAACTGTTGGGCTACCACGAACGCGATCATGTGCATGTGATCTGCTTTGAGAACCAAAGCTGTTTATTGTATCATTATTTTCTAATATCTCGCCTTCCTCTAGAGGCTCCCGGCCACTAGTTGAGACATCGTTAGCAGTCGCTTCTTCAAAAACATCATCATGCAGAGGTCGGGGAGAGATGTCCATAGGGGCAGGTGATGATGAATCAGGAAATTGAAGCTCCGTTAGCTGCGACGGCCTACCTGTATCTATATCCAGCTCTGATGCAACAATTGGACTAATACTATCTTCTGCAAAGTCTGCATGGCCATCATCTGGAACCTCAGCAGCTATACTGGGATCCGTCTGGAACATCAGATCTGAGCCAGTTGTTAACACCGGCCAGAACCAACTGGGTAGTGGTACAATTGATTGTTGATTCAACAGAGACGGGTTGAATAACAAGGTAGTTGATGTCGACGGAGTGAAATGAATAGCTGGAGGTGGGTAGTGCAGATAACCTTGCGATGTGGCTACAGTCATTGGGCAGTCCGGTGAATCCAAATCATTAACCTGCCAGGTTTCCTCCGTTTGTTAGAACCTGTAGTGATTTTCGAAAAGAAAATAAGAGAACAAACACAGGTGAACGGTTACGATATCCAAAAAAATTATGCATTTTTTTCGTACTCAAATTGGCTACGAGTCTTAAGCAACCGTCAAAATATAGAACCTCGGAGCCAAAATTATTACGACCATAAAATTTTGCCACTTGATAACGCCGGTAGTTGGAAGTACAGAAAGGCCAGAAGTCAATTCACCTCGGCAGTCAGTAAAAACGGAGCACCGAGCGGGTGGAAATGAACAGCCCGCAGAGACCTACGAGTCCGAAGTACTATAGTTGGAGCGGCATCCCCCGCCTTCGTGAACTGCCATATGTAAAGCTGCACGGAGATTGGAATTGCTTAGATAAAGAATAGGTTACACCAAACAATTCATCCATCAAAGCCATGTGCGTTCGCAGAAAGACGAAGGTTTCAAAATGCACCCCATCAAAAATTTGCGTATCCAAAGCTTGGAACAGCATTAAAAGCTCTTGCGATTGTCTACTACAAAATAGACAGATGATCTGTAACACAAAAAAAGTACCTTGTGTCCAGACGCAACAGCAAGCAAATCTCCTTGCGCGTGAAAGGCCAGCGAAGCTATGGGTCGATCTGCATGACAAACAAACAACCTATTAGTAATCAAAATACCCTGAGCCACTGACCACATATTGAACTGCAAGAACGGCATTAACAATATTATCAGAAATTCCATCAACATAACTTGGACAAAAAGCGGACAGAACACTAAGAATAATTGGAAAAACACACAGCAACTCACAAAAATCTCGAGAACCAACACATTCAGCTGTATTAGCGTTCCACAACCGAACTTCGTTGTCAAGGCTTCCACTGGCTAGCACCTCTGAGCTTGCTGGATGAAAACGTACCTGAAAGTATAAACACACTTAGAACAAATTGCTGAAAACATTTCTGCATTCAGATCGAGCAAGAAGCAAATCTGGTCATCATGATACTAGAATGCAAATGTAAACTGCGCCTCCAGCATACTCACAATACTCTAGAATCCCAGTAAAGGCCTTGAGCATAGCTTTTTTCTCTTACTTAAGAGACCAGAATTGTATACATTAGAAACTATCTAATACGTGACGTTGAAAAGAGATGCTGTATACAGCACATGAATGTGTCTGCAAGTACAAAAGATGGTCACGTTTAAAAGCATAAGCCATACTAACCACATATGGAATAAATAATAACATGTGTGCCTTGAACAAATTTTTTGGCACAATATAACATCACTTTATTGCATGTAAAATTTGGTGTACAAAATTAAATATAAATATCATATACATCATAATGAGAAATTATTTTGGCCTTGAATAGTGCTAAAATTTGACATTAAGAGAAAATCAAAGTATGATCTAACTTAGATAGGTTTGGAAAGAACGTTTGTTAATGACTAGAACGTTAATAATTCTCTTATTAATGCTGTCGAATTTTATGAAATTTATAGGTATGTTTTTTAGTAGTAGTATACTATATCTTAACCTTTTAACGCGCCGACGTCCAGAATTTGGACCCGGATGAATTTCAGAAGTTTGTTTTTTGTCCTGGAGGATGTTTTTCATCCATTTCTATTTTTTTCGGATTCTTATTCTAGTTGTATACCACTTGTACAGTTTGGATTTTTAGAAAAAGATAATGAGAATTTTTGAAAAATTACAAAAGTGATTTATGTCAAGTTGCAATCTTAGTTCAAAAAGAGAGACCTTAAACATGATTTTTCATAATAAGTAGAATCAAATAATGGAAACTTTACCATCTTTTAATGCATGTTATTCCAATCTCATTATAATATTTTTAAAATTTTTAGTGTTAATTTTGGATTTTTAATTGAATTACAAAAGAAAACCTTGCAAAATTACTTTAAAAATATTATTAATAAATATGATGGATCCAAGCGTACAGATGTTATCTTCACATTGACATCTACAACTTTTTTTTGTACATCAAATTCATTTTCTATTTTCATCAACTATTTTTTTACAAATCTTTGAAAACAGTGATGAATCAAGACGTTAAAGGATTAAGTTGTATTAAATTTGGAGATGCAACAAAAGCAATATTTTTGGTTCTTATCACACTTTGTAGTAGAGAAAACAATTTTATAATGATTATTAGATGAAACATAGTCAAGGAATTGTAGGGCTTAATAGGTCATTTCAATTGTTGCTTTCAAATTTCGATTGTCATGAGAGTTTTATGAACAATGGATTCAAAAAATGGAGCATTTCTATGAAGTTGATTATCCCAATTTTACACAAGTCTAGAATGACAATGCAATTTCACGCCTTGATAGTGAAACACTCTAAATTTCATACACAAACCACTATGGACGACTGTACCTTTGATTGCCGCCAAACGAAGAGTATGTGCCATGCTCTTACCTTCACAAGAATGTCTCACCACCTACACTTGTAAACCAATATTGTATAGATGGTTCTTAGATAAATATAAATACCATCTCACCTCCTACACTTGTAAACCAATATTGTATAGACATTTCTTAGATAAATATAAATACCATATTTGAATCATTTCATTTTTATTGAGTAGTATAGAAAGATGTTAGAATTTTTGTCTTATATAATTATCATTGCATCCTTATGCATTTCTAATCAAGTATATTAGATTTCAATTCCAAAAGAGTAAAATTGCATTTTTGGTGAATTTTTATAGCCAATTTCTATGGTTTTTCCATGATATTTTATTACAAACAATTGGTGATGATTTGTATTTAATTCAAATGCATTAATATGTAGGAAAAATTCATATACACAACTTCATATTAAAAATATCCTATTGAATAAAAAAATGAGCTCCTACTAAGAACTCAACATGAAGTGTTACATGACCAAACTTTGTGAAATTATATATCTTTATATTTTAATCAAATTTTGGCAAAGTAATTGTTCGATCATGCTCAAGTATATGAACTTAGTTACTACATGAAAAGAAATATAACTATGTCCATGATTGAATATATAAATTATTGAATGATTGTTGGCAAGTAGACCTTCTTTTTAAGAATTGTGAATTTGTTTTATTCAAATTCATTAATCCCTAAAGGACAATTTGTCACATTTGGGCTTTTTTGGAATTTGGGCATGTACCTATGAATGCAATTTATATCAAGATTTTCTGAAATTTTTATTGAAGGTGGGCCATTTAGAGATCTCCGTGTGGGTATTTTTATTTTTCAATTCCGACATCAGGATCAAAAGTTATGAAGGTTTAAGTGTCAAATGCTGCTCGTTGGGCAGCTGCTGAATTTTTCTAAGCCACTGTGAATGCAGCAAATTCTGCCCAAAACTGCCCAAAACTGCCAAAATCTGCCCAAAGACGAAACTTTGAAATTCCACCAAAGATTGAGATTTTGATATTTTTCAAAAATAAAAATTTCCATGTATAGAGAAGGCAGTAGAGCATGTTCCCACCATTTGGATTTCTAATCCAAATTGTTTTCATATGCTATTTTTATTGTCCAAAAAAGGCCTTTGTTTGTGAATTTCAGTATAACCTCTAGCGGAAAATGATTTTTTTGGCAACTTTCCACAACTTTTTTGAATATGATTTTCTCAATAAAATTAGCTAACTCAGTTTTCTTTGACGTGCATCAGAACCCCCAAAATCCATAATGCAAAGAAATGGTTTTTTGGGCCTTCAAAACTCTGCTGTCCCTTTTTTTTGCAGGGAAAAAAAAACTTGTTTTTCTACTATGAACGTTACGATCTTGCAATTGGTGAAGAATAAGTGTGTGAGATTTGGAGGACACGTAGACATAGAAGTTAGCTACAAGATCTTACGGTTAGATGTACTAAAAAAGACCCCAAGTTTGCAAAATTTACCTTGCTTTAAAGACGGGCTGTTTTGAGGCAGTTTTGATGAAAAATACCCTCACAACTTTAGGGGTTAAGAATTTAAATGACTCTTAGTTAACATATCTTATGATTTTGAAAAGATGAATTGGATAAATTTGGTATAGTACAAGGAGTATTTAATTCAATTATTTTTATACTAGAATAACACAAGTTTTCTTAACCCCTAAAGGCCCTTGGTGTTTTTGGAGCCAAAACTGCCAAAAACATACCCCTATTGATAAAAATCTACTGATTTCTAAATTTAGACATTAAATTGAATATATAACCATAGGATATTGTAACTTAGTCATTCAAATAGCTATAAACCAATTTTGAAGACAATCCACTGTAGAAATTGCGAGATTATAACGTTTAAAATCACTGTAAACGTTTTTTTTGCCACTGCCCCGAAAGTATATCTAAGTTTTGATGCCAAAAAACTGTACTTTGCAAACAGATTTTATCCATAGAGGATGATCAATTCCTTTAGGTATGGAAGTGAGATATATGCTCACAAAGTTTGAGCCACATACGGGCTTGGATAGGCAAAAAAATCCTTGATTTTGTGAAAGGGGGTGTGCTGAAATTACCTTACATTCTCCAAAATTAAAAGTACTCAAAGGATAGTCTGAAGATGTCCAATTGGAAATCTGAACGGTAGATATGTTAAAGTCAATGAAGAAAAGAACCACAAAAAATTTCAATGCAATCGGAGTAGATATCAAATTTCTAGAATTTTTTGAAGTCTAAATTGTATATTTTTCTTTTATTTCAAAGGGCAAGTTTGGTAAAAGGGGGTCATGTGGATGGACCCGCTGCCACGTCATAGATAATGGATGAAATTCTTTAGTTTTGGATGAAAACTGAAGATTGGGTGAAATAATTTATTTGGATGAAACTAGATTTTAGATTAAAAATATGCTTCGGATGATAATTTCCATTTGGATGAAAAAAATCAGCAACCTTCTTAGATGGAAATGGTTAGTTAGATGAATATTTTATTTGATGAAAATCGTCATAAATGTGTATGGATGTAAAAATATTGGGCCCATTATTTTGCAAGTGCCCACCCTTTGAAAATTTGTCTTGTCACTTTCTGCCCCATTGAATGATGGGCAACTTAGGCAGAAAATGGGTGATTTCCATTGGTTATTGGCTGCCCGGATTTAGAGCAGATTCTTCTAAAATTCATAACTTTTGCATTGTAACTCCGAATGCTTTGAAATTTGCGCCATTGGAAAGCTATCGTTGAAAGCTATATAAAGTAAAAATTTCAAAAAATAATAAAATTCTGAAACCTTAGAATAGCCTGCTCAGAAGTGCTGCGACCCCAAACGGGTCTCAAGGGCCTGTAGGGGTTAAACAAAGCCTTTGTTTTAATGTTGGAACCTTCAAACACCACTTTGTAATGGAGTTTTGTATGTTGAATAGGTTGTTCATGTTGTATTTTTAATAAGAATTTTTGAAAATGTTCTCTAGAAATGAAGAAAATGTATACTATTAATTTGTTGAATGTATTAAGTTAATAAATGACAAAGTGCTTGATTAACAAGGCCAACATTGAATGTATCAATGTTCTCATGTAAGGTGGATTTTAATTTCCATGTTGATGCATAATTGGTATAGATACAGTGTACCCTCTATAAATGTTAACCCTTGGAAGTGAATCAAAGTTAGCATTTATGGAGGTGTTAACAGTTAAAAATTATAAATTAGATTTTTTGAGCAATACACAAATCTTAACATTTATAGATATAAGTAATTGTGAAGAGTCCTTGTGAGAGAATACCATTCATGAAATTGCGAACCGAAACAAAACTTTATTCAATATCAAGTAATGTGTAGAGAAATAGGAATGTATAGTTTTTATTATCCATATTATGGTTGCATTTCACTTGTTAACATTTACAGAGTTAAATTTACAAAGAAGGGAGTACCATTTTGTTAACAGTTAACACATTTAACATTCATAGTATGCAATATGTAGGGAGTAGAAGAAAGTTAACATTTTGAGAGAGTTAACACTTATAAGTGTAACATTTATAGAGGGTGGACAATAGGTTATAACTTGACAGTTGGATTATAGATCAAAAAATGAAAGCTTTTTCATATAATGAGTGGTCAAGTTTATTATTTCAAAGATTTTTTCAATAATGAAATTAGTGCACGTACTACAGTCCACAAATAGTCAAGGTCCTTCATGTTGAGGATTAATAGAAATGATTTGGGAGATAGAGTGTTTCCTTTTCGTATATCATTGAAGGTAGTTGGATTTTTCACATTACACACAAGATTGTAATTATCAAAAAAAGTAGTATTATATTTTAATATGTAGTATATTTTTTATTTTTAGGTTTTCACTAACGAATCTTCATTTAACCCTTTAGGGCCTAAGGAGCTCCAAACAATCTCTTAATTTTTTTTTTATCAAGTATTCATATTGAAATTTTAAAATTTAATTTAATCTATTATTTTTACACAAACAACCATTCATGTCTTCTATCAGATTTTATTTTTAATACTTTTTGGAAAAAAAATTTGGAATTTACAAGATTTTTTAGAGTTTCTACTTGTGAAAAAATGTAGTAATTACAAAAAATCTCATTTTACCATGAAAATTTAACAGAAAATTAAATAGAAAAGTATTGAACACTATGGTGAACAACATGTTTCAGGAAATAAACACCATCGACACCACCACTCTGGAATCCTCCACCTAAACTCGTTACTGCTTACAAAACAAATAATATCTACCGTGCGCCTACATTTATTTTTATGACATCCACATTATTTGATTAAGGCATACTAGTGGTTTAGTGAGTACGTCTACACCCCTCCACGTCAGACCCCTCACACCTGGAAATGCCGCCACGTCAGACCTCTAAGTTCTACCATTAATTAATTAATGCAAATCGGGTGGTTCGCAATTTTGGTGATATAGTATACTTGAAAACGAAGTCCTTGGTAGGCCAATGCTCGCATTGGCTGACAAACCCAAGCCAGGACTCGGCATATTTAAACCAGGTGGTCTGGACTCACCCATATTCCTCACAGGTGCCCTCTCACAAAAGTTACTCGGCGGCAGCAACGGCTGGGGTACCAAAGACTGAGACTCCAAGGGCTGTGAGAAGAACTGCTTCAATCCTGGGGAAGTAATAAGACCAGGAAACGCCGAATCCTTGTCCATGCTGCTAGCTTTCAAATACCATGATTTGAAGCTCTGTGCAAGCTCTAAATGCTGATTAGGAAACTAGCGATGGACCCACTCAATTAAGAGAAAAATACCTTGATTAGCAAAGGTCTGACTCTCCTGAATCTCGTCAATCTTCAACCCTAACCCTCCCATCTTCTGATTCACGTTGTCAATCTCATAAATACTCCTCCCTACCGTACTCTTCACCTCCTCCACCTGATCCCTGATCAACCCCGTCATGACAATGCTATCATCTAGTTTACCGTTCACAGTATCCAACCTTTGATTCATATGCTTCCTCGTCGACGACAGAGCTGCAGACACATGGTCCAGTTGCTTGCCCATCTGCTCCACAGCAGTATTCAAGCCTTTCTTCGTGACATACATTATGCTGCTGAACGAGAATCCCTTCCACTTCATATACCCGTAGCCCACAGCCCCGACGACAGCTGCTGGCAACACAGACGTCGTGAACGAAACTCCTGACCCATTCCCTGCTTGCACGACAGTCACCGTTCGTGAGGAGGATGCTAGCATACGAAGCTCCTGCGCTAGTCGCTTCACCTGTTGACTCAGAGCCGCATCATTCGATCCCGCTTCTCCATCCTCCCCTTCCCTCAAATGCTTCGACAAAACCTGATAATACCATGCCGATGAAAACCAAAAAAAAAAAAAACTCGAATTCAATCACTCCATACATCACCATCATCCAATCAACATCTCAATTCCCTTCGACTGCAACTACCACCATCCTTCTACGCAGACACGAATTATTTTGGCTTATACATCAATACAATATGAATTTTAATCTTTTTTCTTTTAATACTTCAAGAATAGATGCTCAAACCTTTGTTTTAATGATTTTAAGTTTTGAAAAATTCAATTTATATAAAAGTAAAATGAGTATTAGCAATGGTAGAAATCGATGATCCTTCTACAATCTTTATCCCAATTCTACACACTTTTGCTACCTCTAGGATTTAACCCCTAAAGGTCCAGAGTATTTTGGGACCTCCAAGACCCAAAACTGCAGATTTTGACCACCTTATGGAATTTGATGTATGTTTCCAATACAATTTCCTTTTTCTGGTATTTCCAATCGTAAGATCTTTAACCTAACTACTTGCACTAACACCATGTCAAATTTCAACTGTTGGATCTTTACCGTTTGTGAGATTGTAACGTCCAAAGTTTAGTGTTTTCTTTTTTTTTTGGCTTTCCGTGAAAAGCATAGTCTAAACGGTGCGAAGGGAAACTTAATGATTGTTAGCCCATACATTTTGCTCATATTTTTTTCCATGTAGGTAACTTAGTTGGGCACCTCCATGCAAAGTTTTGAAGACTTTCTTTGATTTTTTGGCCTCCATGCAAATTATTTTCCAAAAGTAGGTACAAAATCGTCAATATGGTAAAACTTAAATAACAATATAGTTTTTTGGTTTGGAAAAAAAGTGAACGGTGAAAAGTTACATCTATGGGTTTATAAATTTTGGAAGAATTTTTTTTTAAAAATTTCCTAAATCTCAAATTGTGACAATCTTTGAAAGGAAAAAATGTAAAATTACAGAAAACTTTGAAGCTTGTTCATATAATTTTTGGAGGCTGCCCTTGTAAAATTGGTAAACTTTATGGCTTGGTTCATTAAGGATTTTGTGTAATGATTTGATATGAAGATAGTTATTTTATTTTTTTTAAATTGAAAAAATGCGTAATTTTAAACTGCCCTATTTCAACTTGAAACCTAAAATTTCTAGATGAAGGTTCTAAAAGTAGAATTTGACTTCAAAATTTTTACTACATACACCTTGCGGTAAAGGGAGCATCAGCTAAAAATCTTAAGCAAAAATATTACTTTTAACCTCTTCAACTAGGCTGCCGGAAATAGCAAAAACCAAATCGGATTACCTGGACCTTTCGGGGTTAATGAACAAGAAACTAACATTATAAATACTATTATAGAAGTAATCATGACCTTGTACACTGAAATTTGTTTACCACTAATATATGTTAAGGCTATTTGATCTATTTGGATTTGCAAGAAAAAAATGATTTTTAAAGTTTTGTAATTTCATGAAAATTATATTATTTATTCAATAAATTTAATTATAAAGATTCATGGATGATCTTTTGATATTTTTAAGCTAGATAATGAATTTGATTAGAAATTTTAGAGAATTTTAGAGGCTAGAAGCTAGCAAGATACAATTTGAATTTGTTTGAGGGACTTAGCCCCTAAACGGCCATTGTTCTAAAATAGGCATTTGAAAATTTCGGGCAAGTTTCTATAATGTCAGATTTAGATGTGAGTTTTTGAATTTTTTGTAGACGCATAGAATTGTAAGAGCTTTGCCGGATTATAATTGTTTTTTGCACTAAACATTGGAAAAATATATATGGTGCCCAAAACAATTTTTACTACTTCTCGGGCACCTCTAAAATCTACATACACCCTTCAACTACCTTAGGGATTTTTTATGCAAGTGACCAAGATGATTGGCATTGAGATTATCAAAAAACATCTTACATTGTGGAAGATTTTTATTCTACAAGGAGACAAAGTTTTCTCATCTTTTCTTGTCAAGTCGGAAAAAAAACATTTTCATTATCACATAAAAGGTAGAGTTTTTCTTTTTTTTCTTTTTTTTTTTTTTTTAAATATTGGAAAGATCTTATACCCGTATTTAATTTAGAATTTATTTTCTAAATAAGGTTTTTATTACAATGATTCAGACAGAAGTTGCATTCTTCAGTTATGTAGGCTTGCAAAATAAATTTGCTCATTACTTGTAAAAAGTCTTTGCAAGCAATTACATAGTCACTTTATTATGGCATGATATGCTGAAGAAGGTGTAAATTAGTGAAACCCACCCACCTCCCTTACACATGGCTTACTGGTAGTTACTCCAAACTTGAAGCTTACTTTACTTGGGGCTTACTTTACTTGGGGTTTACTACAAGCTTGAACTTTACTCTAGCAAGTCACTAATTTATGACCATTTGATCTAGGTTAACCTTCATCTAAGGGTCATAGATGATCGGACCAGCGAGGCTATTCCTGTCCATATAACAAACAAGTGAATCTCTAGAGACTTCTTTGAGGGTATAAAACCATGGGAGTTTCTTGGCCATATGCATCCGTTTACTTGTCTGCTTTGAAAGTAATTCTAGTTTGCTACATGTGTGTGAGAGATTTTTAGAGCTTGTGAAGTTTTGGTATATGGTGGTGTGGAGCTGAAGCAAAGTGCAACATGGCTGAGTCTGGTGGAACTACTAGTCAGGTCCTCTAATTTATGTTTGCAATTAGACTCTTTCATCTCTCCTTTTTATTTGTATGTTTGGTGTAGGGTTTGATTTTTCTTGTGACTGCAATAACAAGCTGTAAAGGGCTGTTGACACCTTGTCTACAAACATAATCCTAACTGTGGTTTTGGTTGTGTTTATGGGGACAGGTGAGGTCCTTTACCTCTGGATTTTTCTTACTTTACTACACCAACATTCAAGGGATGAGAAGATTTCTGGAGACTCAAACTATTTTGTGTTTGATCTTGTATTGTCAGTTTTAAGGCAAACTTTTCTCTATTATTTGGATTGTTTTGTCATACACTACTATATTGTAAGTAGTGTGTTGATTGAGAATTCTCTGGTGAAAAGCACTATGTGTCTATACTGGTAATTTGGAATCACAAGAGAGTGTACAGATTTGATTAGGTTTGAATTGAGAATGGGCTGATTGAGAATGAAATTTGGTGACGAAGGTGATAAAAACTGCCCTGTAAAGGGATGTCCTGCCCACCCACCCTTAGGGGTAGGGAAGTTTTTTTTTTCCTACTTCAAGAATAGATATAAACCTTTTATTTTGCCCGCATGGATTTGTGCTTTAGTAAAATATGATTTATCAAAAAAGTAGATTGAGTATTAGCAATAATATGAACTTTTGTTCCTTATACAATTTTTCCCTCAATGCTACACCTTTTGTTTTAATCTAAAATTTGGTGCACAAGTAACTAACATTGTGTACATTATATTAGTACAAAATGACCAACTTGTTTAATGCAAAACATTTACACAAAGAGAAGTCAAAGTCTCCTGATCATGTTTGAAAAGGATTAAAAAAAACAATGTTTCTTACATTAAACTCTATAAAATTTTAATCCACGTGGTAAAATTTATTGAAATTTTTTGTGCATGATCATCTTTAATGAGATCCTACGATTAGAAATTCAAAGAAATCATTGGTTTTGGTTTGTTCACTCTTGGTCAGAAATGGCAATTTTTGGAATGATATTGATGAGAAATGGTCACGGCAATTAGGGGTTAACCCTTTAGGGCCTAAGGAGCCCTAAGCAATCTCATGAATTTTTTTGTAATCAAATATTCATACTGAAATTTTATAATTTGATTTAATTTATTATTTTTACACAAACAACCATTCATGTCTTCTATCAAATTTGATTTTTTAATATTTTTTGGAAAAATTGGAATTTATAAGATTTTTTAGAGTTTCTACCTTTGAAAAATTGTAGTAATTACAAAAAAACTCATTTGACCATGAAAAATTATTAGAAAATAAAAATAGTTATATTGAACACTATGGTGAAGTTGTCATGCTCTCTTTAGTTATACACAAATAAATTTGATAAAAAAACATGTTCTACAATGCACTTTGAACTCTAGAAATCCCAACTTCAAATTGCCATAGACAAATTATTATTACTCCAAATTTGATGGCCAATGGTTCATTGGAAGCGGAATTTCTATGCTCTCACATTTCATTCACACCTCATGGGCAATTGAAGCTAGGAAAGTGTTCCAATTAGTAAAATTCAGTTTAAAATGACTGAATATGGTTTACTAGGCCCTAAAGGGTTAATCCCTAAAGTTTAAAGTTGACTATGTTTTGCCAAGAAACGCTCCAAATATGCTATAATTAATGTAGAAATTGCTGTTTATCCTTTAACCCCTAACTGCCTAAGCAAGCCATTTTGGCCTGATGTTCACATTCCATCCGCATTTTCTCATTCGTCATGCACTTTTTGTGGTGTGATTTTTTTATTGAATTTTCTATGGGAAGTTAGCTTCTCGTATGTGTTATCCGATCGAAAAGGAAACAATTTTTTAAAGAAATTATGCTTCATTTTGTCTTGCAGTGTTCCATCCAAAATTTTGAAGATTTTAGTCTAAAAGTGTTCTTGAAAAAATAAACTCATAAAATCAAGCATCCAAAAAATCTCCAAAAATCAGTGCACCTAAAGTACTATATTATAACCCATCACAACAAATTTCATCCACTTATTGTCAATATCTTATTTATAATTGAATTACAAAATAATTTTTTATTTTATGTTTCAAAATCTATATAAAAAGAATAATAAAAGCAGTCATAGATCTAACCGTAGAGATAGAATCTAAAATTCAAGATGTATAACTTTTATTTATACATCAAGTTCTAAATATTCATATTGTTTGCATTTTATAATGCATCTTTACAAAACTGCCTAAAATGGACATGGGTGAGGACGCTTAGGGGTTAAGTGGAAAAAAGAAAAAACCTAATTACAAATTTTCTAACATTTACGAATGAAAAAAGTTATTTTTGTACATTGCCCAAAATAGTGAGAAAACTTTGATCTTTTGTAGAATGATCATTGTGTAGTGAACAATTTCTTTTCTTTTGGAAATCTCAAATGTGACGACATTAAGTATTTATAGGAAAAATCTCAAAAGTAACAAATGTATTTAGCATGGTTGCCCAAATTGCCCACCGAACACAAAATTCCACTTTGAAAACTGTAACTAATTTTTTAAATGTCTAATTGTAAAAAAAATAAAAATAAATCTTTCAAAGTTCTCATTATGGCAAAACATTCACAAAAAGTTTCAAAAATATTTATCTAAAATTGACATCACAAGTGCCTGCCCCAACTTATAAAAAGCCCAAATTTTGACAATTGTCTTTTAAAGGTTAAGATTCTATTACAGAAATATATTTTTAATCTATAAATAATATTGGAGCCATATATGATATGAATAACTATTAACTAATATTGAAGCTTTTGAATTACAATCTACAAATATCTTATTCATACAAATTTTAAATATTCTATATATATATTTTTTTTATTTTTTTTGAGATCCTTGAAATATCCAACAAAGAAGAATAAATAATTAGTAAATACAATGATGATATTTAGATTGTAACGTGTCTTCTTCTATAGAGTTTTCAAACTATTGATTACATTTTCTCCAATTTCAAGGCTTTGAAGTCAATTTAAACCTATACCTCATTTGCTTTATCTACGTCACAAAGTAATTTGTTAATATTAATACACAAACTCTAAGAGGAAAGTACCTATCTTGTTTGAAGTACATAAAGGCAGTCTTAAAAATGACTTGCACAAGTTAGCATTTGAAAGTGGAGTTCAATCCAAGTAATTTCATAATGTTTGGAATTAACATGAATAAATTACAAATTGTTGAACCAACAAATAAATGAGGCAAAAATATCGAAAGTAAGAACATCCAAAGTGGACATGGTGAATTCATTCATCCAACAATCAATAATCAAGATTGATTCTCGAGAGACAGAATTAGGTTTCAACACAATCATTTTAGACTGAATAATAGGGAATCTCTTCACCCGAACCTACCAGAATAGGTAATTCTACCTTTATGGAACGCAATTCCAACATAAAAGCCAGTGAGTCATACTCTTACAGAGAGGATTGGTAATATCTGCCAGCTTCAATTTGCAGAGTTAAGCTTATTGTGACTCTTCATTGAAATTCATTTTTGTGGAACAAGGCATCCTTTTAGTTCAATCCTATTTTTTCCATGTTATAAAACTCTCATAGAGAGTCCACAAGACAGGACCAGGCCAAGCGATGCAGTTAAACCCAGAAACTCAATTCAATCTACAATCCACGACTAAAAGCAATACTACGGCAAACATCAAGCAGGATCTTAATCCCTTCACTTCTACTAAAAATTCTAAAACATTCCATGATTCCTTGCAAGTTAGTCGCCTGTCATCTTCGCTGAATTATGTCACAGAATCCTCGTTACAATCTTAAAACGGTACAGTGCAACACGTAGGTATTGTTGGTGCGCTCCTGTTGCTGACGCTGCCAGATAAGATATCTCCAAGCAGGTGGGTCCGACGTCCCGACTCTCCGCCCAAGTAGGGTACAGACACGGCCCCATTCTACAGAGATGTGTACCTCGTCAAACCCTGCCAGCCTCGGAGCTCCGCAACCTACTTCAATCGGGTCTGCGTTATGCAAACACAAATCTGCGCAAGCGAGCAGTCGTACCAACGCAAAGTCGCCTTTCGTTTTCGCACGCTAACCAGATCGCCCGCTGTTTCACGAGTGAAGTACGGAGCTTAAAGTTCGAATAACTATCTCCTTGCACTCGGAACTTCAAAGCCACTATCATAATCCAAGATGTGGAGACTTCTCTAGGCGCACAGGTCTGTGTGGCCGTGGAGCTGTACATGAAGGAAGAAAAAAACACGATACACCTAAGTAAGTTCTTAAGACGATCTCAGAAAAAACACTTATAAGCCTGCTAATCTTCAAAATTCAACTTTGTAGTAAGGCTTTCATTCGCATAATTAACGTTTTCATCTGAGTCACATTGCAGGGCACTTGACTTACCCTTCTGATTGCCGTTCTCATAGAAACCCTGGAATAAAGCCACTGCTTCATCAGCCATCAAACCACCCACACACTCAAATCCTCTGGTCTTTTGCACTTCATGTACTTCAGATTGATCGTGACTGGAAATGAACATAAAAGCAACCATATAGTCAACCATAACTCTGTACAAACTGGAAAACAACGTAAAGTGAACATAACCAACTTGGTGGAGGAAGTACAGAGGCATCAACATGCTGTCTCAACCCACAAGGAGCCACATTTCCAACTGGCATACGTCGAGACATGCTTAATCGTTACGTGTGTTTGAATTTTTTTTTCAGTTCCTCCTAATAATCTTCGTTTCCAACATCATCTTCAATCGTTAACCTCCAATCCAGTTCCCCAGTTCAGATGCTATCTGTATTAACCAGGTTTCTAAAGCACCTCAAAGGAGAAGGGAATACCTCAAACCGCAAAGGGCACCCATCAGTATGTATATCTAACACCGACCCGCATCCACCGAAGCGGTCGTTTCCACATCCATAGTATACCTTCCGAAACCCTGTTGCAAAGAAGGCGGATCCAGCACTTCTATATTATATATGCCACCACTCATTACCAGTTGTTTCAGACAAGAGTTCTAGATTAATGTTTAACCATAAAAATATGAAAGATATTTCTAGGGATTTGACTATCAAGCAACCCCAACGTCATCAAACTCGTTGACGGAAACCCAACTAATAGATGCTTGGGTCCAGAACTTTTGCAATTTGTTCCCAACAAAACCCAGCACAGAATATGTACCTAGTAACGAGAGAGCCGATGCACACATGATGCAGGGTTCACAAGTGACATACAAATCACATTGTTGAAACCCCTCAGTTGACACATTGTCACTATGAGCTGTCAAGGACTGTTGCCAAAGGCAGAGCACCATGTCGATAGCCTCCATTTCAGCATGTCTTGTTGCCTAGTATCCCACCACAACCATGTGCAAAATGGTCAGATATGAGGAGAAAGTAAAACACATGTCGCTCTTCTCACGCTAATTACAAATGTCTTATTTTTAGACTACAGGTTTCAAATTGTTTGCAGATGCAGTACTCCTATTCCTTTCAGTAAAATACCGCATCAACAGATAGTACAAACAAGAGGACATACTACTCTGCGCTTGTTACACACTTTGACGGTTAATTCACAGTCAGCATTCTGCACACCTATCAGTTAACACAAGCATTAACGGATGCGGATGCCAGAATAAGCAAGGAAAGTACGTTTCTTGTCTCATTCGTGCGATTGCTTCCACGGCCGATGACCTCTCCATCTTTCACAATTACACATCTGCTCATCATCAGCTCCACTCTGAGTAGGCAACATGGACTTCCATACTAATAATTTTCACAAGCCCATTTGCAACTTGCTCTCAGCCTTGGGGTATTGACCCGGAATATCACAGATTTAAGTTACTGCCTTCAGATCCCTCTCGAAGCACATCACTCAGTCGATATCTCATCTCACAGCCTATCACAGAACAGAGAGGTGGACACCTGCAGCATGTGAAAGACCGAGTAAATCTACATGCAAGAACAGTAAACATACCCGACAGGCACCTCCAACCTTGCGAGTGCTCCCTTAGCCTGCGTCAAAAGTCACTACTGATTTCCCTGCTCGACCAAGCACAAAATTCTGTGACCAACCAGGCAAAGAGAAACCACTAAAACTCCTGTGAACAACCATTTGGCATACCTCGGCAAAAGCAAGCTTCATGAAATTCATAACTGAGTTGTCTGGAGCTGTGGTGAAACTTATGCTCCCCAATCTGCACATAAATTTGTGAACAAATCGAATGTAATTTCTCAATAGCCTACGACTGCCTTACAAGTTTATTTTGTAAAGTGTGAGGTTGTGCCAGTCCCATCTTTGTCACAATGAGCATAGTTGAAGAGCAGCCGTTTGCAGTTGTACACCCTGTTAAGAGTGATGACACACTCACTCTTAATACTAAACCCTAAACCTCTGGGTATTGAAAGCCAAGAAAATATCAGAGAGAAAAATCTCAGAAGGTGTAGAACTACAAAGGTACCCACATGATCAACAGTAACCGGTCACCACGTCACTAAACATAAGGTTCAGACAAGTCGAAGATGACCCAATATTCTTTAAGCACTAGAAGCGCCAGTTCCATCCCTTTCTAAAGATCTTCATTCAGGCCCAATGCTTGTGAGCTGCGCAAAGACCAAAGCATTGCACATAAGAACAACACCAACGAGGAATCCGTACCCATTCTGCTCGAGGAAGCGATCGTCCTCCAAATCCTGCGTGGTCGTGGCCTCCAATTCCTTGCACACGACATTGTCGCCCATTGTCACCAGATCCTGAATCCTTGCAGCGCTCGCTCACCACGGAACCCAAGCATCCGATGCGATTGCCGCAACCCAGGCGTGGCAATTCGCGCACTCTCTCCCAGGAAACCAGGAGACGGTTCTCTAGATCATAACCTGTCACTTCACTTATCCAATGCTACGACTCTCCTCACACGCACTCTCTCGCTTTCTGCTTCATTTCCACTCGCTCCCTGTTATCTGCTTCCCAGTTTTCGTGCCATGACCCCTAATTCCCGCGCACATCCGATACGAAGCTCAGCCTTGAATGCCTAAATAACTCAGGCTCCCTTAGGATCTCCACTTGTGAGTTTCCACTTCTTAAGTGGATAAAAGTACTCTCGAGTTTCACTTATTCGTAGCTCTGCAAACCATGCCTTCACAATCAAATGCTTGCCGTCAGCTCCTCCAGAAAGTGCTGCACACAAATCAAACATAGAACCCTCTCACTTCAAGCCAGAGAGTCCACCCAGCATCAGGGCATCAAAAAACACTTCACTTATGGTTAAGAAATCTGAGATGGTCCATCGCCACTGTTATACCGAGCGCATCGGTACCTCGATTGGAGATGTCGGAAGACAGGATAGACGACGGCAAGCAACTAGTAGCACCTAAACCCCTCCGAAGCTAGAAAAACGCATAAAATATTTCCAACCTAAGACACTGTTTCTTGATTAAAATATTGCGACAGAATTGTCTTACCATTTCTATGGCGCACTACAGAGGGTCATACCGTCTCTTCGAGGAAGCATATCCATTATCGAGGTCACTGGTTGCTGACACCAAGTGGTCCAACATCCGGATTCTCCGCTCGAGGAAGCGCGTACAGACTCGGTCCCCATGTCTGCAGCCAGTTTTTCCTCGCCGAACCCTTTTAGCCGCATCGTTCCAGAGCTTCACTTAGAGAGGGTTTGTGCTCTCCAAACGCACATCTGCGCATGCGAGGACTCGTCACAACGCCAGCCCGACTCTGTTGCTTACGCTTCACCCTGCTTCGACTGCTCTCTATCCCACGAGTGAGGTACGCCGCTTCGTCGTTTGACACTTCACAATCTCTTTCCCACCAGATCACTATTTCGCTTCTGTGTTGTCGTCCTTGGGCAACCCTGATTTTTTCGCATTCGTCTGCTTGTCGATGCAGTACCCCGTAGTGAGTCTTGTTTCGAGCAACCGCCTCCAAGAGACTGTGTAGCGCTTACCTCTGGGTGTTTCCAGACTCCGAACCCCAAAACCTCAGATCCGACCGGAAGGTCAGGCAGTGAGTGAGTTTCAGCACCGGCGCAGTGAACTTCTGCGATGGGAAACACGAACTCACGCGTCCGCCACTTGCCAGACGTGTTTTGTGTATGTATGGGCAGATCGAGCGAAGCTGGAGATGTCGCAGGAAGTGCAGCTGAGGATGCAGCTTCATCGCCTTCACCGCACCTGGCTAATCGCAGTGCGAGCAATTATCTGGTGGGAGAGGTTCCGTCGGAGAGTGTGGAGCAACAGATTGAGCAGTCGAAGTCGCATTGGAGTGATCTCAGGGTCTTCGATTCAGATTGCATTGAAGAGGAGGATGTGGAGGCCGACAACATGGAAGTGTTCCTGGCTCTGCAATCGCATCCCACCTGGGGTGTATTCTTCTACACATTTGGTTATGACACTGAAGTATGGAAGAGAGCTGGTTCGTTGGAGATGGGGCATAAGTTTGCGGAGGGGGGCCAGGCTGAGCTCTTCCATGCCAACGTCACTTGGAGTGGGATTAATTTAGAGATGAATGAGTATGATCGGGAACATGGGCGTGAGTATGTGCTGAAGGTGTTTAAGAAGGGCACCCGCTTGCGTCACTTGCAATCCCAGTGGCCCCATGGCATGTTGAAGTTCAAAGAAGAGAACCTGGCAAATTGGGAGTCTCCTACACCTAAGACGCATCCAAGGTTTTATTGTCATGTGCAATGTGGGACATTGTTGGGAGATGGAAGGTTTGCATTCCTTATGGCAAAGGAGCATCTTGATTTGCGGAGACTCATTGATGACAAGATGAAGTTGATATCAACTACTAATTGTGGACCATTTTCAAAAGAAGTTGGTGAAGAATTGATGTTTGATGTTGCACTTGGGATGAGTTGGTTGCATAGTCGCGGCATTGTCCATAGGGACCTCAAGGCATCCAATGTGCTTGTTAAACTACATGGCAATGGTAGCTTCCAGTGTTTTGTAGCGGATTATGAATGCTCCATTGGAGTGGTGGGAACTGGACCATTTAGAGCACCTGAAATATTGGAGGCTTGTAGAGAGAAGAGTGTTAGCAAGAGGCCGGAGTTGTTTACAATGGCGTCAGACGCATATAGCTACGGCATGACTTGCTATGAGATCTTGACAGGGAAATTGCCATTTGATGGTCACTTGGGAAAAGACTTGATGGATGCTGTCATAGGTGGCAAACGGCCTGAGGTACCAGAGTATGTAGAGGAGTGGAAACATAGGTTATTGAGTGATTGTTGGGAACAAGATCCAGTAAATAGGCCTTCATTTGGAGAAATAGTGAATTTGATTTGCTCAAATTCATTGTGGATTAGAGGATTAGTAGAGAATGGAGTAACTTATCCTGTAGATGAATTGTATTGGATAAAGTTGGAAGGGCTATAATTAGTTAATTTAGCCATATCAACATTCATGTAATAATAGTTTTCTTTAAATGTAGGCTTAGTTATTTTTTGTTTATACTTCTTTTGGTGCTAAATGTTTATATATCTCATTTATGTTCGCAAATTATGTTAATAGTTGAATGTTTGAACTTTAAACTTTAATGGTTTTAAAAGTCATTTTTCGTGTCTTGATGAAATCTAAGACAACTATAAATTTAATCAAAATTATGCTAATATGCTTTTTGAAAATTTACGAAGGTTTATTTTTAATGTAAATGGGAGTAGATTATTGAATAATGAGATGCTCAATTAGGAAGGCCTACATTGATTAATCCTTTGAATGTATATAATATGAACTATAATTTATATAATCGTACTAGAATGATAAGAATGGTTCGTAACTATAAGTTTATCTTATAATGTAGGTTTTTATCAAAATAAAATAGTATAGACTTAGTTCAATATTGAAGAGGTCTATGTTATTTGAAAGATTTTTTTGATAGTGTAGATTCCTTCAATTAATACTGAGTAGAATTCAAAGTATATAAACTTTTAAGAAGCATAAATGTTATTCTCATAAGAACCAAAAATGAAATTCAATGCTACTTATAGTAATTTATTAAAAACAATTTGTAGCTTATAATGTTCTCCATGTCGACATATCATCTTTTAATCAGGTATATAATTATGTGATAGAGTTTTTCCAAAGATTGTTTAAATTAATCTGACCTTTACTTCAAATATGTCGTATCAAGAAGAATCGAAGTTTTCACATTGTTTTGATCAATTTGCAAAAGAAAACACAAATTTAGCACATAACTATTTAATCTTTTTTTGGATTGTATGAGTTCAAATTCTATAATAAGTTGACACAAGAAGAAATTAAATGTGTATTTGCAATAATGGAAATCCATGGTCCTTGGACAATTTGTTTTGGCCTAATTCAACATCCCTTTGTTGCTTCTAAAATCGAATGTGAACGTATTAATATAATATACATTCCAATGAAAAAGAATTTAGCCCTTGAATAGTGCAAATATTTGACATTAAAAAAAACTAAAGTTTGATCTCCCTTGGAAAAGTTTCAAAAGAATGTTTTTTTTGACTTCAAACTTTATAGTCTTCTCATTGATGCAATTGAATTTAATGTGATTTTTAGGCATGTTTTTTTTAGGCTAAATCTTTATGTTGAAGATGCTAAGGAAGTTCTAATTTTGGTTTTTTCACGCTTTATACTATAAAGAATAGTTTTGTAGTGTTTTTGTTTGAAACCTGATAAACAATTTTAAAAGATTAATTCTTAAACATTCCAGCGTCCAATTTCTAAATGACCAACAATTATAACTGACAGCACGTTTAGATTACTTCATGGATGAAATTCATCTATTTTTGGAAGATTCTTCATGACATTGTTGTCTTATTTAATGGTTTGGTGTCACTAGAGTACATAATTTTCTACGATTATAAATGTTGAAGTATGTCAAACTTTTGACCAATCCAAAATTGCATGGATTTTAGTTCAAAAGAAGCTTTCTAGAATAAGGCCATAAATTTAAGTAACACACAAAAATCAAAACATCATCATTTCTAGAATATCTCATTTCAAAGATATTCAAACAATTTACATATTCCAAATCTAACAAATCCATCCCAACAAGTTTACTCAAAAAATATCAATATTTTATTTGTAATCAATTTAGAAAGAATTATGGATGTTAACTTCAATATCTCATAATACAATACTAGTGATGGCGTTGGTGATGGAACCAAAAATTAAAAAACCACAACTCTTGTTTATATATCAATTCCAATGTAATCTTCTAAATAGCACTTTATAATGAATTTTTCTCAAATTGTCAACTCAAAGGACAACCTGGGACGGTTTAAGGGTTCATATTCCATCTCTAAGTGCATCAACATTGATAAATTTCCATTGTCACGAGAGTCTCTGAACAGTTGACACAAAACTAGGTAGTTTCCACAAAGTTCATTATTCCAGTTCCACACGAGAGAACTTCAAGACAATTCCACACCCAGATAATGATACACACTAAATTCCACCACAGTACACCACCATGAATCCACAAGGACCTCCCACCAGAGCGTATCCGCACACAGCAATGCTCCTACCTTCACAAGAAAGTATCACCACCAACACTTGTATACCAATCTTGAACATCACAATTTTGAAAATCTTGAACAATTTCACAACTCCCACACCACTCCCAACCTCACCGCCAGTCTCCTTCCACCTTTCACCTCCAGTCAATTACCTCCAAAACTTTCCCACAACTTATGACTACCTCACTGCACTAACCTCCTACTTGAACTGAACCAAAGAAGTTCATTCATGTATGTTCTCTACAATCTGCGAGCCCCAACCAACAGACCAATCAGGCTAGATAGATGCTTTGCACGTTCACAAGTGATTGGGTATGTTATTTGTTCCAAAGTCTTCATAGGCCGAAGGAATAAATGGGGGTGTGCGGAAGGATCCAGAAAACATGACTAACGAGGTCAATACACGAAATTCAAGAGATAAGAGGTGAGGGCTAAATCGACCAGGAGGCATGAGAGTTGATATGATGGAGATAGTCAGGTGTAACGTGCAGCTTACTAGGCCGTAATGGTGAAGAGCAGATCAAAGTGGTTTGAACCCTTCTGCACTGACTTCTTTTTTCTTTTCTCTTGACGTTGCTTACAATAGTGTTAACTCGTACTATGTTCTGAACTATCACATTCCTGTTACAGCTCCTTGAGCTGGGATGTGTTCCATAACCTATAACAACAGAGCCTACTTCTACGACGAAGCCTCCAAACCTGGCAAGTATGCACACCTTCACTCTCCTCTGGTACAAATAATAATACTGGGACATGGCCTCGGATTTTCCATTATAAGGCCTCTTCGATGTCAGGCACCATGCCGAAGCTCAGTGGGTCCATGGTCTCCTGCTACAGTAACAAAACACGATAGAAAGCTTCAGCACTTGCATCATCCACTGCACCTCAAAATAAACTCTGATTGCAATCCATGGACTGAGAAAATTTTCTTCAGTTACTCCCGCACATCAATAGATTATCTAAGATGGAAAGACGGGTAACAGAAAAGCTCACAACAAACCTCACAATCAAAAGCAACACCAACAAAAAACAACGGATGGATGCTAAATTTTGGAGGCGAGAATAGAACGACAGAACATGAAGATCTTCGGTTCAGCAATACTGTAGAGCATCAAGACTTGGAAGATAGCTAAGAATTTGTATATACAGTGTTAAAGAGTCGAATGCAGCACCTCAAGTAGCTCATCTTCTAAGCCTGAACGAGGATTTAAATGTAGCGGTGTTCTGTCATGTCTTAGTATTCTGAGCTTTCCTTCCTGTAGCACAACCAACGTATGATCGTTAAGCATGCCAATCACAACCATCATTCAATTGAAGCATCAGATGTTGATAAGCAGCAGAACCATAGCCTTAACAGCCCTGTAGTATGCAGCACGTAAAAAGCTTGAGGACGCTTGCACTGGGCATTGCCTTACCAGACTACAAAGAACACTATAAACTCAACTCAACCGATGGATCCTAAAACATCCTGCAATTCGATCCATGAGAAATAAGAGCAAGTCAATAGCTAGAAATCGAGGAGGCATGAATCACCTTTGTTCCATACACAAGACCGCCACCAACTTGTGGATGAAAACACGCCACATTCACCTCATCCTCAGCACTAGGTAGAACTCTCACAAGCTCCATATCTGAAACTCTGTACACCTGAGATGCATAATAGGAAGGGCAGAAAGAGCGCATAAGCCCAAAAAGATAGCAGACATGAATCGAGAACCATTCTTCACAAGATCAGAGTACGCAAACGCTCATGTTACTAAAGAAAAACATGTTAGAAAGATTTGCCATCATGACGACTGGGTTTATTGGCAAGGTTTCCAAACCTCAAGAATAGTGTAAACTCGAATCGGAATGGTTGCTGAGCCGTCTACAACAAGGCTTCTTAGGAGCGAATTATGACGCCTACCATACGCTAGCAATATATGCCCCGATGTCGGTGAGAACTGCATGTTGAGATCCAAAATTGCAGTTGTCAAAATTTGAAATAAACATATTCAGCATGATAGGCTACACGATGCTAACAGGTAAGTATTGCAGGAGATAAGGGTCAGAAAAGTAGCAGGCTTTATATAATAAGTAGGAGCGTAACGAGCATCTCAAACTCAGGCATCAATACTTTAACTATCATGAGTAAGTTAGTTTATGCCCAACAAACCTGGATAGAGGTAAGACAGTGGGCAGCTCTCACAGCCCTTGATGCAAGCACTTGTCCGAACCTAAAATATCAAAAAACGAAGTTACGTGAGAAGGACTGGCAGATCCACGTAAATGACAAGATTTGCACAGACCACTTGGTATCGACCAAAACAAATGGTAAGACAAAGAACACGTAGTATCTGGTCTCAAAGGATTGTGGAATACACTGAGAATAGCACCTACTGACAAATGGTTCACAATCACACATCAAAAACTTACGTGGCCTCTTCAAGAGAGTAAACTCGAAGCTCATATATGACTTGCTGTGCAGAAATCGGATGTTGGGTAGGAGAATGAGCTGATGTTCCAGGACATGGTGACCCCGTTGCATTTCCACGCCGATCAGAATCCGCCATAGGCAACACGCAGGCAACACAGGCAGCTAAAAATCGACCACAAGGTGAAAAGTGCGCACCCATTTCACTGCTCAAGCAAACAGAGTTGTCAGAAGTGAATTGAACAATCAGATAAGTACGCAAAACTTGAGCTAGAGAGACTTTCAGGTTATAAAACATGGGAGTAAAGACATTCACTAACAATAACATTCGCCTAGGAAAGGCTTAAAACAGGAAAATGCAAGTTATTCACATCAAACAAATTCCAATTATGCACAGGATATCCATTTCAAGGAAGAAGGTACTAAGAAATCTGCTGGAAGAGTAAACTTCTCCCGAAGACACTCCTCATCAAAACATAATAAGGCGCCCTCAAAACAAGGATCTGTTTCCAAGGTTACCTGCACAACACTGCATGGGGGATGACAAGACGACATGTCTCAGGATCCAATGGTGCGCAAGGACGCTTGATATCGTGAGGCCATATCCTCAACTTTACAGTGCAAGGAAGTTCAGCGGCAGCCGCCGCCGCTGCCATTGCTGCTTGGGCAGCTGCTGCCTCAGCAGCACCAATAGTAGCACCTCCTCTCCCAGGGATTGCCATGCCCTGATTTGAACCAGTTCGTCCACCGACTCCCGATCCTGTCGCAAGACTCAATGCAGCAGCTGTAGAACGTCAGCGGCCATTTATTTAACTACTGAATATAAGGTTAAGTCAGAAACTCCACTACAGCCTGCAATAATCGAGATTCTAACGATGAAAAAAAACAATTAGAGAAGAGTGGTTACCAACTCCAATTTGAGCCCCAATTCCAGCCCCCAGACCAGCGCTTGCAGCTCCTACCATACCAGCACCAGCCCGTGCAGCAGCCCTTGCGGCTGCCATCGCTGCCGCCATCGCAACATTAGCTACCGACACAGCAGCATGTTGCTGCTGCTGCTGCTCCTGGGCACTTTGTTGAGGTCCTGAAACAGGAACGCTTGGTGGGGCTCCAGATGGAACTGACCCAGTTTGCACAGGTTGTTGTCCTTGAGCCCATCCATGCAGAAAAGGTAGCTCCCAACCAGTGTACTCTCCCACTGGAAGAAAACTCTGAAATGGTGGCATACCACCGGTTGCTCCTCCTAGTATTTGACCATTCAAGTTTGGGAAAGCACTCATTGGCCAGACGCTTGGTCCTGGCATTCCACCCTCACTATCCTGTCGAGCGGCTGTCGAGGTCGGAATAGGAATAGGTATACTTACAGAACTTCTACCTAAGCCCGTATTACTATATCCTGCTGGGGTGGTAGAAGAGGGTTGAGAAGCAGAACCTCCGACATCCCAAGGAGCACCCACAACTGTTGGGCTACCACGAACGCGATCATGTGCATGTGATCTGCTTTGAGAACCAAAGCTGTTTATTGTATCATTATTTTCTAATATCTCGCCTTCCTCTAGAGGCTCCCGGCCACTAGTTGAGACATCGTTAGCAGTCGCTTCTTCAAAAACATCATCATGCAGAGGTCGGGGAGAGATGTCCATAGGGGCAGGTGATGATGAATCAGGAAATTGAAGCTCCGTTAGCTGCGACGGCCTACCAGTATCTATTTCCAGCTCTGATGCAACAATTGGACTAATACTATCTTCTGCAAAGTCTGCATGGCCATCATCTGGAACCTCAGCAGCTATACTGGGATCCGTCTGGAACATCAGATCTGAGCCAGTTGTTAACACCGGCCAGAACCAACTGGGTAGTGGTACAATTGATTGTTGATTCGACAGAGACGGGTTGAATAACAAGGTAGTTGATGTCGACGGAGTGAAATGAATAGCTGGAGGTGGGTAGTGCAGATAACCTTGCGATGTGGCTACAGTCATTGGGCAGTCCGGTGAATCCAAATCATTAACCTGCCAGGTTTCCTCCGTTTGTTAGAACCTGTAGTGATTTTCGAAAAGAAAATAAGAGAACAAACACAGGTGAACGGTTACGATATCCAAAAAAATTATGCATTTTTTTCGTACTCAAATTGGCTACGAGTCTTAAGCAACCGTCAAAATATAGAACCTCGGAGCCAAAATTATTACGACCATAAAATTTTGCCACTTGATAACGCCGGTAGTTGGAAGTACAGAAAGGCCAGAAGTCAATTCACCTCGGCAGTCAGTAAAAACGGAGCACCGAGCGGGTGGAAATGAACAGCCCGCAGAGACCTACGAGTCCGAAGTACTATAGTTGGAGCGGCATCCCCCGCCTTCGTGAACTGCCATATGTAAAGCTGCACGGAGATTGGAATTGCTTAGATAAAGAATAGGTTACACCAAACAATTCATCCATCAAAACCATGTGCGTTCGCAGAAAGACGAAGGTTTCAAAATGCACCCCATCAAAAATTTGCGTATCCAAAGCTTGGAACAGCATTAAAAGCTCTTGCGATTGTCTACTACAAAATAGACAGATGATCTGTAACACAAAAAAAGTACCTTGTGTCCAGACGCAACAGCAAGCAAATCTCCTTGCGCGTGAAAGGCCAGCGAAGCTATGGGTCGATCTGCATGACATACAAACAATCCCACAACAACCTATTAGTAATCAAAATACCCTGAGCCACTGACCACATATTGAACTGCAAGAACGGCATTAACAATATTATCAGAAATTCCATCAACATAACTTGGACAAAAAGCGGACAGAACACTAAGAATAATTGGAAAAACACACAGCAACTCACAAAAATCTCGAGAACCAACACATTCAGCTGTATTAGCGTTCCACAACCGAACTTCGTTGTCAAGGCTTCCACTGGCTAGCACCTCTGAGCTTGCAGGATGAAAACGTACCTGAAAGTATATACACACTTAGAACAAATTGCTGAAAACATTTCTGCATTCAGATCGAGCAAGAAGCAAATCTGGTCATCATGATACTAGAATGCAAATGTAAACTGCGCCTCCAGCATACTCACAATACTCTAGAATCCCAGTAAAGGCCTTGAGCATAGCTTTTTTCTCTTACTTAAGAGACCAGAATTGTATACATTAGAAACTATCTAATACGTGACGTTGAAAAGATATGCTGTATACAGTACATGAATGTGTCTGCAAGTACAAAAGATGGTCACATTTAAAAGCATAAGCCATACTAACCACCCACGGCGTTCGCCTGTGTCCACTTAGAACCTTCAAACATTGGCCAGTTCTGCAACATATAATTTTTACAGTATGATCGCCACTGCAAAACACAGTTAAAAGTAATCAGAATGGAGATAAGAATAGACAAATGAGTGAAGAGTTGTAATTTGTACATCATCTAACTTTTAGTCAATCATTTGCACAGCACACACATTGTAAAGCAATTAGAATATAACTCCACCAAGGTGTGGAACGGCAGCTATAAAGACTTACTGTGTGGAAGCCAAAGTGTTGCCATCGGGGCTGAAAGCAGCCGCTATGGTCGACCGTGGAGCCGGTTGTAAAGGGCAATATTTAGCAGCGCAGTGACGAAGAGACTCAGCCTCCAACCTGTAGAACCTGTGCGAGTCAGTTAATCACAGCAAGACAAAAGCGGGACCTGCTTGCGTCTACAGAAGTTTGATTCATGCACGAGCCTGTACGTCTGAATAAAGCTCACTTCACTGATTGCAGTGATATACATCGGATGGCACCAGGTGAATGATATTTTGAAAACCTAAGTGGGAAAATTCCCTGAAAATAAGATTTATGAAAAAAATGAAAACCAGGAAAAAGAGGTGCCCCAGAAAAATTTAAGAAAAGAAATGAGGTTAATCGGGAACCCAAATTGAATATTGAAGGCATGCAAAAGAGATTGTTCAATGGTGCCGGAAGTGACGAGAGAAAGAGACACTTCAAGATGCGAACGACTTATTCATCACCAAAGTGAAATCCTATAATTAAGGAACCAAAAACCATGGATGCTGTGGAAGCATCAGTGTAGAACAAGCAGATAAGAGAGCTGACCATGAGATGAGCGCCAATTTCGCACTAGTTGCTTCCAACCGAGGCCCTGCATGTACCACACTTCCAGAAGCAGAATCCCCCCATAGCCGTCTGATAGGCCGTCTCACAGTTGGTGCTACCTCCCTCCATGCTAATAACCTCATTACATTTCCACCTCTGTGATAAATAATCATACATATAGCACACATACAGGGTCAAGATCCATCTCTACATGGGTATATAAGCCCTAAATGGAACAGAATACTAATTACTCTAGACGTAACATAACTAATGCACCTCGTGCGGCAAGATTATCAAATATATATATGTCCGCTGATACCATATGACTAGTTTCACACACATTTCGACTCCAGTTCCAAGGCAACGAGCATACATCTACAGCTGTACGCCCGTGAAACAAAGTGCATATAAGCGGACTTTCACATGCTCCAATACCAGGTGGTAGAAAGCCGTACATGAGTTTCTTTCGAGCATAGGGATGATATCGACCACATGGTGGAGAGTGAGAGGTGGATTTAGTTGTTGAGGTAGATGACGATCCCCTTGGCTCATCCAGCCATGAAGGCATCATGCCTTCACTGCAACAAATCCCTTCTTTAGGTCTAAACTCTTTTATTACATCAATACAACCTGTTCCAAGCACAACGTCGTCATGAATCCAGTTCAGCCAAGAGAAACAAAATAATAACACTAATAAAATAAATCACTAAGCAGATGAGGGACATGAAATCATTATACCGGTTGTTGGGGGGTGGGGAGCAAAGAGAAAACTAACTCGAAACTTAAACGTTACTCCAACGGTCTCCCCACCCAGAGTAACGATTTCTATATATGCGACGTCAAAAGACAACAAGAAAAAAGCAACTTGATATTCTCCAATCAATATCATCTACTAGTAATAGTCAAAAGCTTCCAGGCACATGTCAATCCCGATCATATAACGGACTTCAATCAGCACTGAAAAAGTAAACAGGCCCCTTCCACAACTCCGTAACTCGAAAACAGTTTCCATCCCCAAATCCACAGCAAACCTCTCATCACTCCCGAAATTCCAAAATCCTCCCCATTCACTCCGTTGAAACTTTACCGACAAGTCCAAAGCAACGGGATTTACCATATCAACAAAACCCTAAACACCACTTCTCACGCAACCGATTGCAATCCAAATTCACACAAACAAATCCAACTCAGACGAACATAAAACGCAGGTTGCAGTCGCGAACCTGTACAAATATCCAAGCATCATCGAGTTCCTCCGCTCCCAGTGACGCAAAATCCGTAAACACGAAACGCAGCCCTCATGAACTGCCTTCCTCGAAGATCCACCACGCAACCACCACGAGCTGAAACTCAACACCACTGATTGCACCCACCTCGGCGGCAAAACCCTAAGCCAGTAGCCCAGATCATTGCACCACCTCCCAGATTCGACAGAATTCACACCATACCCGCAGCATCCCCTTCCCCCACATGTGCCTGTATGCGCCTCCCACCATCCAGAGCCTCCCCCTTGTCGCTCATATCATCCACCACATCAACCTAACGCCCGAGATCACCATCCGCCCCTCAACGGTCGCCCTCCAATCCCCCCGGTCATTGCCCCAAAACCTATCTCCCCAACCACTCCACCAAAAAACTCCACAAAAACGCTCTCAAACACTCCACACACTCTACACACTCCACACAGTCCGCCAGTCGCCCTGGCTTCCAACCTAATTCACCACCGAAACTGATCAATCCCTGCGCGAGACGGAAAAACCACGAAACGCATCCCAACCAAAGCCCTTCTGCCCTCTGATCCGCGAACTAATCCCACGCTTCAAAATTCCGCTCCTCTCCGACGCCTCCAAAGCTCCTCCGGCTCATCACGCAGGCACCGGCACACTGGCATTGTACGCGCACTCCTGGCGACGCGCAACGGGGCTCCACGCCACGCCCGAAACGGCAGCAAACGCGAGCGCGAGTGCGAGCTCCACCGCGACCACCACCGAACGAGACCCCGGGCGGTTTGCAGGCACCGTGCGGGCGTGATTCGCCACCAAATGCAGCGAGAGAGGTGTCGAACGGAAGCTGGCGAGCGGGGCTACGGAGCTGCGCGGATAGCCGCGGCGTGGGCGTCGCGACGCCGGTCTCGGAGCGAGCCGCGGGAGGCACAGCAGCAAAGAAGACGAGGTCGTGGCTATGGCGATGGAGATCCAGCCTCTCTGGCGTCGTCCCCAGCCTCCGCATCTTCCCCAAACGTACATTCCACCAACTCTCCCTCCTAAACTCTACTCCCTACCAATATTTCAAGACGTAAAATCTTCCCCATTTGCCTGATTTGGCAAGAATGAAAGCGGTTTTCGTCTCGGAGTGTGAACGGATTTGTCATATCGGGAAAATCATCCGCTGCGGAAGATTCGGAGAAATCGAAAATGTTCACATTTTCGAGATGAAGACGACGTTGAGTGGTAGAATTTAGGTGGATTACCGATTTTCTTGGTGATTTTGGAAGATTTTGGGGTTCGGTTGTGCGTTTGACGGGAGAGGATTTGACTGGGGAGGGGGAGTTTAAGTTTATTGTTTTTTACTGGTGGAGTTTTCATGGGAGGGGAATTCAAATGAATAACTACTTGGGGGGTGGAGATTAATTACTTTGTCTGGGGTGGATGGCAGGGTGTGATGGAATATAGGACTTGAAGTGAATTGATGGGGATGTGGATGAAGGAAGGAAGGACGGACGGTGGGTTGCTATGGTGCGAATGTTGTGGGACGGAATAATTTTACGGTTTTATGAACTTTGTCTTTAAGGTACCGAGATTTAAGATGACATAAATTGGGTTGTTTCTAGTATGAGGTTTTTGGATGCATAGAGAGAGGGAGGTTTTGATGAGGGCTTGGGTTCCTTGTTTTTTCTCGGTTTTGTGAGAATTCAGTGATGCGCAAGGACGGGTGTATTTGTGGAGAAAAGGATGGTTGCGATGGTGTGATTAATTGTGATTACGGTGTATGTTTGTGTTTCTGGATTTTTGGGTGAGAAGCTTGTGACAGTTGTGATGCTATGGAAGCATGTTTATGGCGTTTTGTTGGGTACCATTAGAAGATAACATGTACTGATTTGTCTGTTGAAAGATACCCATCCAAGCAAGAAATGGGTGGATTGGTTATTTGACCAGTGTAAACTCAAACTTACGGATTTGTTTGGTTCTGTCTCAGCTTGTGAGGCTGACTCATCGTTAGATTATGTGATGCGGATATCTCATTAGATTGTGGGAATGATCACTCACAGGATTATTGTTATCATGAGCAGTATGTTGGTGTAGAGCTGAAATGGAACATATTGAAAGACTCTCAAGTGGTACGAAGCCTATCCAGTTACAATGTTGTGTAGAAGATGGAGAGTAAGAATTTGGCTCTGTGAACAAAGACTGTGATTGGTTATGCAATTCTGTGAAATTACAGTGCACCAAAGTAAGCACAATCAGTTTTCTTTCACGGTTGGATTTTATTACATACCACAAGGATTAAAATAAAATACGTACATTAACTATATATTGTTGGTTAAATTAAATTGATTTCATTACATGTTAGATTTTTCTAATTAAGGCAGATTTCCTCAGATCCAATGTGTAATTTTGGTGCTAATGACATCTTTAGTAGCAATATCTTGGATAGACTCTTGATGTACTCCTATTGGCGAGAATTATTAGTTTTTATAAATTTAGATAAAATTGTTCAAAATATTTGACACATTATAGTCTAAGTCTAATCAAATGTAATACTGCATCAAATTTTTGATTACACATATTTGTTGCTTTATAGTTTTGAAGCTATCATGCTTTCAAATACAATGAATGAATTATCATTGAACTACAAATTTTAAAGTATAGTGAGTGTTCACTTGCCAATAAAGTTTAAATAAGTCTTTGAATAAGGCGTGTGATAATACAATGCATCAAATAGGTGTAAATTCTAAACCCTTAAAATAGAGTCTACGTCTTTAAAATAAATAAAACATGGAGCCGTTGTTGTGAAGGTTTACAAGTATTGAAGAAAAAAATACATATCATGACTTTTTACCTTATAAATTCACAAACCCTTTATCAACTTATTTAATAATCCAACATTAGTTTATTTTTAACAAACCTGCTATTTATCTAAGAATAAAGAAAATTTAGTTCCAACATTATCATTTCATGACAAAATTCATAATATATTTATACTGTATCCAAATAGTTTGATTAAAAATGTATTATATTCATTTAAGGTATAATATATTATCCATGATTGCAATAGTATTAGTATTCAATTTGATTTTACAAAGATTTAATTTTATTTGCAAATGGGAGCCCTGTTATCAAAGTATAATTTAAATTTGCATCCTTTAATTAATAGCCACCATTTGGACGAAACCACTATAGGTTCAAAAGTCCTCCAATGTACTAGTATGCAAAAAATGAGATTGAAGCCACATATCACCTAGAATTACACTTTGTTCTTTCCATCAATCAAAGTTGTAGTGTTTGTGATGATATAAAGCGCATCCTTCAACCCTTCAACCCTGTAATGATTCACCCTCTTCATTGGAGTACATCGTTATTGCATTGCAAGAGCTTTCCATCACTCATCCAGTCTCTACTACAAAATGGACGAAATATAAATAACTCTCCATATAACTTCTCACATGTAATAATGAAATGGAACAAGTGAGAAGCTGTATAAGCTTATACTCATTTCTAATAGTTTTGCAGTTTCAAATCTAGTCTTGTAGATAATCATTCCAAACGATGTTTTCCTCACGTACATTCGTGTGATATCCTAAATCGGGTGGAATGTAGGTGCATCAACTTTACCAATTTCCATATAAAGCAACTCAAACACAGGACAGAGAAACGAACCAGACAACAGCCGCTTTGTGAACAGCGACGTGCTGTAGCAAGTTAATGCAGTCAGCAACAGGTATGAAAATTCCAAACCAACTTCCATACCAACAGAAGGGAAAGACGTACGGAAACGTTCAAAATATTGTATGATGCTGAAAAAGGACGTCTGCAGCACAACCATTGCAGCAATTACAGAATCTACAAAGAGGATAGCAGAATGAACTACAACCGGACGTACACATACCATGTAAAGTAGTTTCCATTCGTAAGTGATGTACGACTTGCAAACTTCATGACATGAGTTGGTACCGTAAGAAAGTCCAACCAGGCTCAAGATGGTGGCTCCCGTAATTCAATTTGATTTGTAATGAGCAAATTGGCCGTACAGAATCTGACAACACCTATCTCTGATTATCGTGTTCAAGAACTGTGCAAAATGTTAAGAAAGAATACTTTCAGTGAAGTGGCAAGCTAAGATGCAACAAGAGTGTAATACTGCTCAAATCTTGCTGAACGAACTCGCACGACCTGCTCAATGAGTGGACACGGCGTCAGCAGAACACATGGAAATGTGTGCAGATGAAGATTAATAAACAATTACAACCGGCTTCGAGTCAAGGTATTCCTTTTTAAAGGCTCAACTCCAGTCAAAGGCTTCAGATCACCAGTTTCCATATGGGAACTGGTTTTAGCAAGTCGTTTTAGGGCCATGTGGCGAACCAAGTCCTTTTTAATCTTGCCAGTCGAGGTTGTTGGAAATGGTTCTTTGCTCACTAGAATGAGTCTTGGTACCTTGTATCTGCACAGACGAAACCAAATAATTAGCTTCAACAAATGCGGTCAGTGTTTACTAGATGTCTTTCTCTGTATTTTGGTGATCTGAACCCACACGTCATGAAGTTGGGTAAAAGATTGCAGTAAAATTGTGAAGCTTCTTGGAGTTACTTAGATTTGAAATTCAGAAAATAGAACCAGCAATTCCCGAATTCCTTGAGCAAAGACGGGACTGCAAAGTACGCTCTCGTGAATGAAGCGGATGCATGAAAAATCATGAGGATATGATGATTCGAATCCGGACCTCGACAGGCCCAGTTGCTGGCAGTGGATGCGCAGCTCAATCTGAGAGACGACCCGGTTGCCTAGGTAATCTTCCACTTGAATTTGATTGGAGGCTCCTGTCACGCTGAGCTTTCCTTGATATTGTTCTTCCCAAACCCATTTGTCTCGAAGACGCACAAAAGCAACGACCATTTCGGTCAACCTCTCATCAGGAATACCTACAACGGCCACTGATGATATTGCTGGATGCTTCATCAAAACATTTTCTACCTGCATCCACAAGGCCATAATTCAGCTCACAAAACAAATAATTGTTGAAAATCGGAGTGACCTTACATCAAGTTGTTCGGAACACCTTATACGGGACATAAGAGGGCTTAGAATCGAAAAACTCATAACGCTAGCCAAGGTTTTCCACCGGGAACAAATCAGAAATTATCCAAAAGTGCAGAGTGGCAATACCATGTAATTGATTCATTCAGATGGAAAATTTAGGGACCAGACATGCTCTCTCAATGGACATGGCGAATTCGTTTACAAGGTAATTCCTAAAATGAAGTTAATAGTGTACGACATCACCCACAGAAGCAAGAAATGCATAGATAATAATCACCTCTGAAGCGTAAACATTTTCACCACCACTTTTTATAACATCTTTGGAACGACCGAGGAGCCAAAGACGGCCAGATTCATCCATCCATCCGACATCACC
Organism: Ceratodon purpureus; assembly: GCA_014871385.1. Taxonomy (NCBI): domain Eukaryota; kingdom Viridiplantae; phylum Streptophyta; class Bryopsida; order Pseudoditrichales; family Ditrichaceae; genus Ceratodon; species Ceratodon purpureus. Next base: position 23,623,818 of record CM026422.1, read on the forward strand.
CGTGTCCAACCAACCGTTTGCACTCAAGACTGCTGCGGTCTCCGTTGGAAGCCCCCAATAGAACTCCATAACATGCGGCCCTCGAGTGAGTACATTCCCTTCTCTAAACAATCCACTTTTCACGATAGGATTTTCTTTAGCATCAATTGGGTTTTGTTCCGTGACAGGCTGCCCAATTCTCAGTTCTACATGAGGGGCTGGCTTCCCAACACAGACACCACCAAGTTGACCAGTTGAATCTTGCTCATCTACTGGTATGAAAGACATACTTGAACAAGCTTCAGTCATACCTGTTCAGCCAAATGAGAAAGGAAGATAATCCTTAGAACGGGGAACCAGAACCCTTGCTGGGAGCACATGAATACAAGCTTTGGAGAAACTACCTCTCTCCCGCTATCTAAACAGATTAATGATGAATCAAGTCAACCAAATAAAGTTCCGTACAGTTTCACAGAACCTCGCAACTAAACTCGGAAAATAACAGACGAGTGTAAGCCAGTGACTAAACCTAACCTATTCCTGCTAATTTCACGGAAAAGTTTCCTACTTGAGAGAGATAGTCTAACCGAACGAAACTTTGAACACAAATTTCTAAAATGCGGGATCAAACAAAAACATTATCATAGATGTCCGTGCAACACGTAAAGCAAATAACAGGAAGTAATAGTAGTCCTTAAGAGCATTAGCATAACGGAAACAAAGAAACCTCATCGGTTGCTGGTGTTAGAACACTCACCGTATGCTGAAAAAATTTCTGCATTTGGAAAGAGTAATCTGGTTGAATCCAAGAGCTGTGCAGGAATCCCTCCAGCTCCATTTAGCAATATCCGTATGCTTGTAAAAGAACGCTGACTCCTCAATAATCTGAACCACTTTTCACAATAAATTACTTGCTATATACGGCCTTCCTGTTTATTCTTTCGTGAATACTAAGTACTACTACCATCATAAACCAGTGAGATCCCATCGGAGGCAATCCAGAAGCTCTCGCATAAATTGTGCAAATGTCTAACGACAGGAGACATTTTCTACGCACTCATTTTCTACATTTTTTACACAACAGTTGGTCCTAACTGAATCCTTAAAGGAGCTTGTGGGGTAAAATGAGAAATTACCCTGTTGTAGATGCAGAAGCTGCAACCAAGTCTGCAAGCATTGTTGGAACAATGATCATGGAGGTGACATGATGTTCTTGGATGGCATCAAATACTGCCACTGCATTGAATCTGGGTAAAATAACATGGGAGGCTCCTGCCATAATATTTGCAAAGGCCGACGAAATCCCTCCTATATGGCAGAGTGGTGATATGTGGAGATAAACCTACAGGCAGCACATCAAGTGACTTAATAGGTAGTCTCCATAGATCTACCAGTCAGTTATGCAGAGCATTGTAGACCAGATAATCTGCTTATGAGAAAACGGCGCTACTGCTTATGAAAGCGTTAGGGAAGCGACTGTTAAAGCTACATAAACAAACCCCCACACAGATAGGAGCAAATAACGGGAACAAGAGTTTATGAATATGAAGAGATCATCCTACATCAGAGGAATTGTAGCCAATCACTGCTATTTTCGCTAGTGACTGCACCACAAGCGCGTCATGACTAATCGCCACTCCTTTCGGCCTCCCTGTGGTTCCTGCGGAGATGAAGTAAACTTTAAGTTACTAACCAACATGTGGTATATGTATCCTAGTTGCCACTTAGAACGACAACATCATGTCTATACTAAGACCAGTTTTCATGGTTCAAGAGCTCCAATAATGTAGAACTCCAACATAAGATGCTAAGAATCCTCGGCAGTTCGTGTAGTACAGGCAAGTAAATAACACTTGAGGTGTCAGGATTTGAGTGTGCACCAGATGTAAAACAAATAAGGGCTGTGGAATCTGGCGCCCATTTTAGGTCGATATCCAGGCTAGGACCGGCCCACGTCAGCACCTCCTCTGCGTCCACAAAAGCTGCACATATTTATCAATACTGAGTTTTTTGCAGAACAAACTTCGGTAAGACACAGCTAGAGTATTAGCTGTTAGTCATTAAAGACATTCTGCCTGTAAGAAGGGATTCCAAATCATACAAGTCGCAATAAATCCTCATCTCTATTAATCAAAACCATATGCATATCAAGCTTACCAACAGGGTAGACCTTTACTCACAGGAAGGACAGTTCAATCCTGGACCAAGAAGAATCTGCAAGCGAAGCGACTGGCACCTGGTGTGAAGATCAGGCCACTGCTGTAAACAGGTCTGATCCAGCACCAATACTGTGGCTCCAATTTGCTCAACTGCCTCACTAGCCTCTTCAACACTCTGTACTCATAATGAGAAGATGCTCATTGATATGTAACTGGATTGAAAACTGAGTGCCAAGAGTACTTAGGCAAAGCGATGCTAGAACAAATTTCTATGAAGGATGATAAGCAAAAGGGGCTGCAAGGACTATGGTTCTCGATTACAAACTACACACCGTGCTGAAATTGCTAGGCATCAAATTAACTGATGATCAACATGTAGAGAGGACTGAATTCAAAGTGCGGGTGCTGCGTTACTTATACGTACCCATCTGTAGTTAAGCGGGGCAATAATTCCACCGGCGCTTGGCACCGCAAAGAGCCACTCCAAGTACCTTTCACTGCAAACAGAAAATTAATGGAGTCTTAAAGTAGCCCAGAGAAAGGCTTAAGGTTATGAAAAGGCGATATTCCTCAAAAACATTACAAAATTCGGACTTCTAGCCTTGTCACCCCATCAAGTTACAGCCAATGAACGAAATGAGTGCCAGGAACCTAGATCACTCCCAGGAAGTCAGACCTGTTGAGCGCGGCTATCGCAACGCGATCCCCGGGCTGGAGACCTCCATCTCTGGACAGCCCCGCTGCAAGAGTTGCCACTCGTTGCGCGAAATGAGAGAGCGTTTGCACTCTATCCTCACACGCTATGGTGCCCTTCCGTGTGTGTAGCGCTCGTAATGCTTGTCCAATGTGTGCCCCTCGATTCCTCCCCATGTTTCTCCCTTCCCTTCCTCTTTCCTTCCAAAAGAGACTACCAACCAAACTGCTACTCCTCTAACGTCAACCTGTACACTCCACAGCAACAGAATTTGACTTCCAAGAGCCTCTAAACCAATCCAACACCTGTAACCTCACTTGCTCACATTCATTCTCCCACAAAGTTGAACAATCCTCACGAATTGCGAACTTCCATTGGTTCAAGACCAGTTCAAAGAAGAGTAGAGAATCACCGAAAGCTAAGAATGTCCTGAGACACCGGCTGGAATGATTCTCTCGAAGGAGACACGATATTCCTCCCTTGATTCTAGAATTCCAGAATATCCGAACCTCGTGGATTGTTCCCAGCTCTCCAGCTCCCAACTCTCCACACTCCAGTAAATCACGCAATTAAACGCCTCTAGTTCCCAATCACAGCACGAAAACGAACCGCCACCCTACCTACCAGCGTCCTGCATTTGGATCAAAACACACGGACAACAAGCACGCACCGAGGCTCAATAAACCAACACTCCAGAAAACATCAACGAATACCAAATCCACTAACACACCCTGCATTCACATTAAAATCCACACAACAAAAACCACACTAAACTCAAGACAAAAACTAACAAAGAATGAAAAACAATCACCACAACCAGAATTACCACTACCTTAAACTCAAACCAAAACCCTAGCACACGAAGTCCACAAATTCACAACTCAACTACATTCAAGCATCTCACTAACACATCCTCCACCTCCACAGATCTAGACATTCCACTTGGAAAAAACAAATGAAGTAGAGAAGAAGCAGACAGCAACGACCGCATGCATCCATGCATGCAGAGGACGATTGTCGAGACTAGTATCTCATAATGCAGATCCAGCTGAGCCAAACCTTGATAAATGGAGCGGAGAAGCGGTCCGGCTGTGAGAGAGTGCGCATGTCAATCGCTGCTGAGACGCAATTCGGTGGCGGAGGAGGAGAATTGGAGGGAGAGAGGAGAGGAGCGCTGGCTATGGCGTCTCGAGGTGGTGAGTTTGCATCTCTTGTGAGCAATCCTTCGTCCTCTCGGAGTCCAGATCTTGATTCTTGAGCATGCCTGCCCCGCGCGGATGTGAAGGATGAACTCCCTAAACCGTCACTGATGAGGATATCTGTGAATAACGGACATTTGTACCCTTGGAGTCTTTGTGATGGATAGATTTAATTGGTTTTGGGCTGTCGTGATGGTTTTCCGCTCGCGACTCTTGTGTTTGCATGGATGCTACGGATGGTGGTTCTCGGTTGATATCCGTGTGATGGAATGGTGATGCTGGGTAGATACTATGCTGATACCTGTGTGATACTGAGGTGCTGAGGGGCCTGTTCGGGCATCTTTGAAGTCTTTGTGATGGTTAGAGTGTCGGTTTCTTGATACTTAGAAACCCCAACACCTCCAGTCACAAAAAACATTAGTCCTATCTAATCTTCGGAAATATTGGTCTGGGATTATTATAGTTGGCTCAAGCTAGTAAAGTAGCCGAAACAAGTGGTAGCCTTGCAACCAACAGCTCCAGCAAAGTGAAATCTCGACCTATTATTTACCGGGATTAAGTAGGACTAGTGATTCTTTGGGCCACCAAAGTGGTCCTTTATGAGTCTATATCATCTGGATACTACAAGTGGTGCTTATAGTTTAGAGATCAACCTATAAAATATAATAACATGTGGATACTACAAGTGGTGCATATCTGAACTATCTAAAATATGACTTTAAAGTGTTTCACAAATGTGTAGATTGCATTTGGAAATGGATAAAGTTGTGTATAATTCTCATTACATTTAAAACAGAAGTTCACATACATAGATGAAGTTACTCTAAAGTTATTATATTTTATCTAAATGACAAACGGAACTCCTCTGATGGGATCTTTAAAGAGTTTCTCTTAATACACAAGGGTTATTTACTTGTAGAAACTCATATAGAGATTTATCAATGCAAGTCCATACAAGTCATTTAATGCATTTATTTGTCACACCAATTTTATTTTTTTTCTATTTCTAATATGTATATGAAGGATTTGAAGATCATTTGATTCTTGCACAAGCTGTTAATTGATTCTTTACATGTTTGTTCCATTTGTTGTAATGGATAATACATCCCCATCCAAACTAAATGTATAGTAAATATTCTTCTCTAAGTACTTCGGGTTACTTTTTCAAGACTTGGAATGTTCTTTAAGTAGAATTTGAAATGAGAAATGCTATTTCCGCTTTGTATAAGCCAACAATTGATTTAACTATATTGTTATAGTAGAAATAGATTCTGGTAATCAGATTTGATGTAAATTTTTGAAAAATCATTGACCTTGAAAGAAGTAAGGTTCTAAAATTGACAACAATTAGGTAAATTATTGACTTTTGTGTTCTATATATATAATAACAATATTTAAAATACTTTTATTTTATAATTATTGATTTTTAGCAGAACTAATATGTCACTTCTTAGTAGTAGCTATTAACCCCTAAAGGACAATAGTCCTGGAATGGGCGTTTTTGAAATTTGGGCAGGGTCCTAGAATTCCGATTTAATTCCTAAATCCACGGGGGGGTCACTTTTCGTTTTTTAATAACCTACGTACGGCGGAATATAGAGTACATTTAAATAATTATGGGTAAAATTTATAAGAAATATATATATAAATTACGGGACGTTAAAAGTAATATGTCCTTTATAAGTAATATAGGGAACCGGAAAATATGGTCTCTTAAATTTTAGGTAGATATAATTTAGGGGCAAAAGAATGGGATCCTAAAAAAAATTTGCCTTGTGCACTAGGTTTTGCTCATCTTTGATGTGTTCTACTATGGAAAGTAGTAGCAAATCAGGGATTAATTTTTAATGCATATTGGCTTTGCAGGAGGAATGAAAGAGGACTGAGGGCTATGTGAGTGGATATCATTGACAAGTTCAAGAAGGCACTTCCTTGAGGCATTAGAATGTAGTTTTTTAAAAATCAGGCATATATTTATGTTCATATTTGATAAATGCACTTCATGTCTGTGTTTTTAAACACATACTTTACCTACAATCTCTTCAAAACTTCTTCAACCCTAATGTCTTGTTATTCATGCATGTATTTGCCATGTATTTGTATTCATGCATTGTTTTAACTTAAACCTTTTTTCCATAAGGTATTTGTTACTCACTTGTACTCTCATTCTTTTTTAAGTTAGTTTTTTTCCTTACAAAGAAAATAGCCTCTAATATATTCCCGTGACATACATATTATAAGTAATGATAGGTATGATAATATGGGCAATTTTTTTGCTTTATGTAATAATAGGGGTCTTTAAAATGCTTTTAAGGAGGTAAATAGGCCCCCAAAAAATACCCTACCGCCGCACGTGGGTCCCCAAATATACACGAAGTGACCCCCCCGTGCCTAAATCTTTGAAGAACACAATGTAGGTAGGCATTATGAAGAGGTCTGTGCAGAATTCTGTGTAGCCAAACTCCGGGCAAGCTCACAGCCACTGTGAATGCAGCAAATTCTGCCCAAAACTGCCCAAAACTGCCCAAAATTGCCAAAATCTGCCCAAAGACAAAACTTTGAAATTCCACCAAAAATTGAGATTTTGATATTTTTTCAAAAATAAAAATTTCTATGTATAGAGAAGGTTGTAAAGCATGTTCCCACCGTTCATATTTTTAATTCAATTTTTTCATATGCTATTTTTATTGTCAAAAAACGGCCTTTGTTTGTGAATTTTAGTATACCCCCTAGCGGAAAATGATTTTTTTGGCAACCTTCTACAAATTTTTTGAATATAATTTTTTTAGTACAATTAGCCTAATCAGTATTCTTTGCCGTGCATCATAACTCTCAAAATCCATGAAGCAAAAAAATGGTTTTTTGGGCCTTCAAAACTCTGTTGTTCCTTTTTTCCGTAGGGAAAAAAACTTGTTTTTCAACTTTGAACGTTATGATCTTGCAATTGGTGAGGAATGAGTGTGTAAGATTTGGTGGACATGTAGACATAGAAGTTAGCTACAAGATCTTATGGTTAGATGTACTAATTAAGACCTCAACTTTGCAAAATTCACCTTGCTTTGAAGAGGGGCTTGTTTTGAGGCAGTTTTGATGAAAAACACACTCAGAACTTTAGGGGTTAACACAAAAAAAAAATATTAAATCTGTTGAACAATGGTTTCTTTTCATATCCCAAAAACAAGCCACAGTATCCAAAACATTTTGAATATTAGTTGGTTATTAAGAAGATTTAATTTAACTTCGCTTGTTATAGGTTCTACTATTCATGTGTATATATATTCATATGTATTTTTCATGACAACATCTAATAAAAATTATATTCATTTTGACATTTTGAAGAGACAATTTCATTTATTTCTTTTTGAAAAGGATTTTTAGTAGTCCTGTAATATTTCAAAATTTGAATTTATTTAGTTTTATTTAAAAATACAATTAGATTGCATGTGAGTATTACATGTCCAAAGTAGCATTTAAATTGAATGGTTGGTGTTACTTATATTATTTTAATTCATTATTTTAGCTGAATGATGAATGGAACAAATGAAGTTTATGGTATTGAACCATGTGCTTTAATTATTACATAAAGACTTAGAGAAGAAGGTGAGTTTATAGGTAACATATCGAATCAGAAAGTATATGAATTTATTAAGAGCTCTACTACATTGTGGAGACTGAAATTATAGAATATTATATAAAATTCAATGTAGGTCATAATAACAATCTATGGAGCATTTGAATTAAATTCACAAAAATATAAGGTTTAGTTTTTGTTTAACTTGAAACTTGTTCATCAAAATAATGAGATGTTTGATTTAAACTATAAGCTCAACATTTATCACTCTGACATACTAACATTACATTTGTATTGAGGCTTTAGAAGTGTTGTGTGTTCAAATTCAATAATTTTGGCTTGCCAACCACTAGAATCAACATCTTTGTACAACATCTACGGATACTCTATCACCAAAAGACACGCAACTGAAAGACTAACCATTCGCACATACAATGATCATTTGTCCACTCAGACATCTAACCCAGCTCACTCAACTCCCCAAAGAGCCAAGTTCCAACGTGGCCAACTGACGACCTTATCAGCATTCATGGGCCAAGGTGCAAAACCAAGTCAGACACTTTCATGTCACTTTCGCATGCAGAGCAAGGCAAAGAATGAAGTCAGATGATAATCTCCACGACATTGGATGTAAAGCGACAACAAATTTGGACTATGCTACACGCAACTCTCGTGCCACTCTAAATTAAGCACCGTCTAAGCAACTGCCTTCACCTGCCCATCCCAAAATTTCTTATCCATCAATGATTAGACCAATTCCAACAAACTACTATAAAACCACTAATACAAAAACATCTAAAATCAACATAACTATTCTTATCACAACCTCAATCTATCCGTCTCACTAATCCTTTTTTCACACAAATCCACATTCTAATAAACATACATACAAACTACACTACACATATTCACTTTACTAACCCAACTTTAAACTCCAAGATTATAATTTACTAACCTCTGCCCTGTTCATTAGATTCAGCTGAATAAACCCAAGACTTGACTCACCACCACGGCGCACATTCAACCCCCTAAAATGTACTCCTGCGGTAATTAACGACCCAGAACATGTCTCAAATCATAAATTCAATCTAGGAATCAGCTTAATTAACTCGTGAGCTCTCACGCAGGCTTGGAAGGCGTCTCCGGCGCAGGAAACGAGCTGAGTCTGCTTCGCTCGGAACACAGCCAAAGACAAAGCCATGGCGGAACCATACCAACGAAGGCCGTCGCAGACTACGCTCGCCATCGCCAAACCTCACGCACAGACGGGGACATATATACACAGTGCGGTGGAGAGCAAGGGGAGCTTCCTCTCCGGATTGTTACCGAGGTTTCTGGACGTGGAAGGCGGGTCTGGGCGTTGGAATTGGTGAGATCGATCGTCTGGCGATGTCGGGGGAAGTGCGCGAGGGTCTCGGGGGAGATTCTAACCCTAGCGACGGCGATCTGATCGGGCAGGATCTGCGCATTGGCATCGGCCAGGCGGAGGAGCAGCGGGCGGTGGAGCCGGCGAAGTTTTTCGTGGCGGTCCATGTCGGAGCGGGCTTCCACGGGGAGAAGCGAGTGAAGGCGTACCAGCTGGTCATGCGGCGTGCTTGCCAGGCTGCGGCTGCTGTGCTCTCTGAGGTTCTCGATTGTTATCGCAATTCTTTGCTTGGATAGATGACGGGATTTAGCAATGTGAAGCACTGTTTTTATCCGGTTAAGTATCGTGTCCTTGCATTTTGGAATTAAGAGGAATAGTATTCCTGGAGGAGACGAGCTGACTGTGTGATTGTACGCCGATCATTAGTCTGTGTTTGTACTTTCTTCTTAGTTTGATCGTGGCTGTGGCTGATCGGTTGCGTCTGTTTGTCAAGGTTTGTCTAGGAAGTTCCACAGTGCAGAATTGAGAAAGTTGCTGTAGCTGTGACTGATGATACTCCCTTGGTTGTCTTTAATGTCTCTTTCTGGTCCGTTGTAGGTGGTTTGGATTGTTAATGACATCTAGGCATTCGAGTCTCGTAGCGTTGATAGGACTAATGAGATACTAAAGAGAAATTGTTACGCCTATCTATTTTCTTAACCTTGAATACTGTGTAAGGCTCAGCGCTGGACGTCATTCTGAGCTTGATTTGAAGGTAGCTTGTCTTAATTATGTGCAGATGAGATTAGCGTCGATTAGTGGTCGTAACGATTGCCTGTTTTTTCAGGAGTCAGGGACCAGCCTCGACGCTGTAGCCGCGGCGATCAGAGTGCTTGAGGTGAGGGACTGCAACAATATTAGCTGAGCAAAGCTTATTCTCATATTTTCGTTGTAAGCCTTTTGTAAGTTAGCATGTAATCGGTCGCACTGCATTTGTGATGATTCAGGTGAGCTTGCCCGATGCGCTTGGGCAGGTTGTGGATGTGTTGTCTTGCGGATAGCATCATGTCAAACAAGTATGAAATCGTTGTGGAAGTAGAACATAAACTCGTTTTAATGAAAATTGGTAGAGGATCGTCGATATGAATGAAATTTCACAACTTTCAGCTACCGTGGTTGAAACTTTTCTCTTCGAGGTGTACGGCATTAGTGTATTAGTTGCATTTGTGGAGTCTGCATGCACTACCATTTTGAATTTTGAGGAATCATTTTCCAGGATGATGAAGTCACAAATGCTGGCAGAGGTTCAAATCTGACAGAAGATGGCCACGTGGAGTGCGATGCAAGCGTGATGGACGGGCATAGCGGAGCTTTTGGAGCTGTTGGAGCAGTTTCTGGTACTTTCAGACTCTACAGCCTCTACGGCACTTGAATGGAATCAATTTCGATCCACTCTTTATTGAGAATTTATGTTTTTGCCGGCGTGGTAAAGCGCTCTTGTAGAAATTCTCTTGACCCTTCCCTTGATACCTGGATGCGTAAAACGATGAATGGATAGTTGGATAGATAATTTTATATATTGTTGTGCTCATTTTCTTCCAGGTGTTCGAAACGCAATCGATGTTGCCACGCAGCTGGCAAAAGAAAGCCGGCAAGGGGCTCTTCCTCTTGGTCGAACACCTCCTGTGTGCGGAACAAACCTTAAAACTTTCTCTTCAGTAGTATTTTTTGTAAGAACATAGTTATTGTAAGTGTAAATATTTTATTCTTTGGAAGTGATCATGAGCATGTATTCTCTTGTACTTCGTCTCGTATGTACACTATTAGTTTTGAATTGCCTCTACAGTACCCTGAAAGGAACAACTGCATGTCCATCTATTTCCTCCCCCCTTTTTTATCGTATACAGTTGGCTGCAACGTTTGCAGTGTTATTTTGTGGTGAGAATGACAGTTTCCTAGCGGGTGATGGAGCAAGAGAGTGGGCATCTAGGCACGGCCTTGCAACTGAAACTGTAGGTGGGGAAGTAAAGAAGGTAAGGAATGCTTTGTTATGCACATTTATCTATCAGACTGTTTTCAGGATTCTGACTATTACTGCAGTGTCCAATGTCCTTTACGTAAGCAGTAGCCTTTTTCTTTTCTTATTATTAAAAAAATTTAATTTTTGATTTTTATGTGGTCTGTCTGAACGTCTGGAGTCTCAGCATTTGATATTGTTGACTACATAGCTGGAGTCAGCACAGTGCACTTGGTTTTGGTTGCCTTCAGTTTAAATTGTACGAGGGCCTTCTCTTCTCATGAGGTTGGTCTCGTGGTTCTATTTAATTATCCTCATTCAGCTGTTGTTTTTTTTTTTTTTTTTTTGGAGCAGTGGCTCGTGACCAAGAAGGCATACGAGCAATGGGAGAAGTATAAGCACTTGCTGACCCTCTCACCTGCTGCCCTAACTGCTGAGAGGAACAATGGGATAACTATTCCGCTTATGAATATTATTAATGAGGAGAGCAGGGAAGACTTAGTGCCCGAAGACGTAGTGCTAGACACAGTGGGGGCTGTCTGCGTTGACAGAGATGGTAACGTTGCTTCAGGTGCTTCAAGTGGGGGTATTGCTATGAAGGTAAGATCCATCGTCTTGATTACTGCTCATCACCAACATCTGAGAGCTCCTTTCATAATCAGTCTTATGTGTAAATCTGTGTTTGTTTGATACTTCTAGAGCAAAGGTTATTGCTGCATTTTTTGACACTGGAATTGTCAATGCTCATAATGCTTGCTTCATGTACAATAGAGATGACTGTGAGATGATGTTAGCCTTAAAATCCGCTTCAGTATCGATAATTGAGGTTTTCTGTCTTCCATGAAAACAGACGGATTCTATGTCTAAGTTCCCACTTTAAGCTCCAGCAGAAAATGCAAGCTCCTTTGAAATGTCTCTAGTTTGCTTGTAGAGTACTCTCTGTAACGTTGAATCTCCAACTGGAGGCAGTAATTTATAATGGATAGTGTAAGAAGTTTGTCTGTTGAGCATTTGTTCATTATGTACTTCGTGAAGCTGGTGGAGCAGGTGTACTTAAAGGTTACTTCAACTCTGCTAACTAATAGTTAATGGCTCGTTGAAAATCGTAGAAGGCTTTCTTACTACACCAAGTTGCTATTGTTCTTTTTACTAAGTGTTGTGAGAAACTTTACATTCATGTCATCTACAATCTTACTCAGGTAAAAGGACGGGTGGGTTTAGCAGCAACCTATGGGAGTGGTTGCTGGGCAACCCCAAAAGCAACACTTGGTACTTCAGTTGGCTGTACTGTCTCAGGTGCAGGCGAGCAGCTCATGAGAGGACTTGCTGCATACGAATGCTCTTCGTTGGCTACAACGTATGTCACAATTTTCTCGTAACCTTGCTATGTTCATTCTAGGTTGCCAGGATGTTGCTTAAATGATCTCTGAAGTTGTAATAATCTTTCACTAATACAGGTTACAAGAGGGGCCAGGACATGCTTGTGAGACGATGTTGCGTTCTGTTATTGAAAAGGGCCGGAGCTTTGGTGGGAAAGATGACGCTGGAGTCTTGTTCCTACAGTCAAGTTCCGACTCAACACGGGTGAAATCGCCCATGCTGCAGAGAGTTGAGCTGGTAGCAGCCTTTACATCATCATCATTTGGCATCGCCTATTATGGAAGCTCCATGAAAAAGCCAAAGGTAATTGCTGAAGCTGCTCTAAGTTGTCACAAATCTATTGTAGTGGTTTTTATAAATGCTGTGGAAGCTGGACTTCATCATGACAAAACACGATAGAAGGATTTATTTATTCGGCTGTGTTCTGAAATTGCAAATATTATTCTTCGTTTTGTCTTAAAATAATGATGTAAATCATGACCACTAGGTAGGGCAATTTTTTTTATCTTTCAGTGTCGAATTTTGGAATTGCGAAGTGACGTAAAGCAAATCTCATGTGGGTTGCAGACCACGATATTAAGACGTCAGAAGGACATTGACAACTTAAGTGTCTTTGCTCAAAATTTCAAACTCAGTTGATATGGCCAAGATTCTGCATTGCTCATACAGAAGACCGGGGTTGGGTTCTGGTCTTCGACATCAGATACCTCACCTTCTACACCACGGACAATTAATTTAAGTGAAATCAATATTGTCATTTTCCATTTGATAAATCCATCACAGTCGTAAGGTGGTCTTTCTAAAACTTGAGATAATACTGCATGGATGTGGTGCTTGAAGCACATCCTTTCTGGCGACTGTCACTAAATTAAATACCATGCAGATGTTGAATCTGTGAGATTCTAATCACCAGGACAAAGGATTGTTTGCGAAACTTCAGCTATCATTCGCTTGCTGTGGCAGTTACTGTTGCGAAACTGTAAGCTATTCCATCGTAATTCTTAGTAAACAGGTTCAGCCTCTTTCAGCCATGACCTCCACAAGCTCCCTCTCATGTAACCCCACAGGAGACCCTTCGCAGGCTTAGAGCGTCTCCAACGTCCCCGAAACTACCGTGAAACCAAACTCTTACGGGCACCGTACCCTTCCGACCCTTGGTGGCTGCGATAAGAGTCTGAGAATGTAAGTTATCCGTATTTTTCTGCGCTCATTTACGTACGTGAATTTTCGGATTTTGAGCATTCCGAATGCGCACTTTGCGTACAGGGTAGCATTTGTCGCGGTGGGGTGCGAGTAACGCATGTAGGAAGCGCCTTGAAATGGACTCTGAGCCAGCACCGTTAAAACTCCTTTTCTATCCCGAGATCCGTTGCGGGATGGAGGTGCTCTTTTACTGTAATAACCTTGCCACCTTTACAAGATAGAGGCGACATACCGCCGCTGGGTATCGCATCGGTATTACTGCCACAGTATCACCCATGTGTCATGTGCATGTCAAATGAAAATTTGACATATTCAACGGTGAGAACATGATCATGAGTTTCACAAACTCTCATCAGAAATCTCTTAACTGTGGAGTGCTCAATGAGAAACTTGTGTGTATACCAGATAAATCTATTTTATCCAAGTTTATTTTTGGAGAATTTCTAGAATTTGAAATTTCGACTTTCAAATACTTTCCATAATGAGCAAGCACAAACTTATAAACTTATTAATGAGACTTAAACTGGTAGTGGTGGTGGTGATGCTCTTTCATTTTTACTTTTGTTTCAAAATTTCACTGAACGTTGCGATTGATTTTTGAGCTGGACTCAAAACTTCCAGAGAGAATAAATTTGGAATGATAACATCTGCACGTACAAGGACGAATGGTTGTCAAGCCAGAATGGTACCATGCAGTGGAGAGAAGGCTCAAGTTCAACGTTAGAAAAATAGCTAAGAAGATCCACTGCCCCACCCTCTCTAAAAGGTGGTAAGAGTCGAAGATTGTAAATTGCAGAACGGAGTACATTACAATATGATTGAGTCCAATCTCGTCACAAACATGGTGCCTTCAGTTGTGATATTAGGCATTAGTGGATGCAATCATTCAAATATAATAGAGTTATCTTTAAAGTTGCCTTGAGTTTTAAAAACATATCATGAATTTTACCTTTATTGAATTGTTAGGAGGCATGAAAGATTTTGGTGGTCTCTCTATATTGGGCGTGTAAGAGCTTGTTGGTCTCTAAATTCAATAAAAAAAAACCTTGTTGTCATTCCAGGTTTGTAGACAAGTTTTATTTGAGTTTAAAGATTACTAAGTTCTTATACGTTCAATTTGAATAGTCCACCAAGCTTTTCCAGGTCTAATAACTATTTAAAGTGAGCAAATAAGATTATGTTAAATTAAACTTGAGGTATGTGGGTGAAGTATTAAATGCCTTTTCAAATAAATTCAATAAATGGCATTGGTGCTAAATAGGAAAAGCAAACAACACACAATCATAGTTCAATAGTTTTTTTACAACAAAAATGCTTCTTTTTGCAATAAGGTAAAACATGTAAAAAAAATCTTAGTCCTAAATTGGTGCATTTTGATAAGAAATGATGTTTAGCAAACAATGTCACATATGTAAGCCCTTGAACTCGGACGTTAAGGTGCTACGATATTATGTACATTGTACTCAATGCGCAAATGTTGATTGCTCAACTACTAAAAGCATCCCATTTCAAGATAAACCATGTAAATAGTTTGGCGTAGTTGAAAAAAAATGATTCAAATACACATTATTGTATAACTCATGAAACAAAACAAAGAATCACATGCTTGATTTCTACAATGAAACAAAAGCAAACATGACAAAGATGGTCGTATGAGCAAAAATTGCTCATAGCTTTTATACACTAATTTATTCAATGTTTATTATGAATGAAGCATGCAAAAGATTATATTTGTGCTACATAAAACAACATTTGGACTTTCAAATGCACTTCAAATGTAGTAGTTCAATTTCCACATGACGTTTTTGATAAAGAAGATTTTCACCATGTAGCGCTTACCATAGATGTGTTGTTGAATGATTTCAAAAGGCCTAACATGATACTGGGAGACGTGAAGAAATCTAGAATGAATTAGTACAAATTACCTTAGCTAAAGTTGAAGGTCCTTCAAGAATTTATAGCATAAAATACCATAGATGGATAAGGTCTCTTATCACATTGACATTCTTTCTAGTAAAAGGAGAAAGTGGATTCACTTGAAATGTAAAGACTCCAACATTCTTCTAAAATCTTGTTGAATAGATACTACGGTATATAGATAAGAAAAGCCCAAAAATAACTTAGAAATATTTATGATGTTATATTCCAACATAAATAATTTTGTTGCAAATTATAAATTATAAATAGATTAAAAGGTTATATTCACATACCATTAATGAAATTGTTAGTGAGTAAATTTAATATATCCAAATGCTCAAAGAAAATGACCTTTAAAAACATCAATAGCACAACCATATGCATCCAATACGCCACATCCATCTTTCTTCGCAAAACAAGATTAGAGAATTATCAACTTCTTCTAAATTTTCACAATCTACTATGGATGATTAAAAGATTAAAATACCAATTTATATATTTTTGTTATATTTTTATCATTCAAAGTACTAGTCTCTTGTCACATGATGGATTGTTTATAGGTAAGAACACTTTTCATTCTTTTAATTTCTCATTTTGCAATACCAAGGCATTACATATTACATTCATGGTAAGAAATGTTTACCGGGTTTAAAATTAGACTACTAATATAAGATAAATAATTCATCAAATCAATCATGAAATTATGACTTGATAAACATCACATGCAAAAATCAACCATTTATGTAAAACAAACAATGTACAATTTGATACAATTTTAGTCAAATTGTACATTGTGTCAAATTGTACATTGGTTCTTTTCAATGTATGGATAGCTTTTAATTACTAATTACAGTAGTAGGAAGAGATAATAGCTGCATACAATTAATATATAGTTGAACACAATAGTACAAGCTTAGGCTCAATAATGTAATGAATAGATACTTTATTCACATGAAGTTACTTCAGAAGGTGAAGATTTTTCCACTTTTTGGACATGTGGACCTGAAAGACAAGATAGCCTGGACTGATTAGATAGCTTGGAATGATTATATAGATAGATAGAAACACCAACCCTTTTTCAGGGTTGGCGTGAATAAAGTGTCTGTTCGCAATGTCAATGATCCGGTGCCCACTAGTCAGGGGGACATTGAGACAAAACTAATAATTATATACTATTATCCTATGTCTTGCACATGACGAACTGAAAGACAAAATAGCTTGGAATGATTATATACTGTCTTCCAGATGTAGACTCAAGAGTGCAACCTAATGCTTAGTGGTAGTGCAAATAGACACTTTATTCACATCAATCAACTTCAACTTGAAATGATTTTACTTTCTAGATGTGAATATGACAAGTAAGACAACAAAGAATTGCCTCGGCATTGTATAAATCATAGATTGGGATGTAGAATTGGAACTTTTGGTACTATACTAGACCTTGTCGGTAACTAGTTTTGATATTAATAGTAAATTGACCATACTAGCTCAAACTTTGTATTACAAATTTTAGATGTTGAATGGTTATTTTTACTTTTGTAAACTATTTGATCTAGAGATATTAAATTCAATGATAAAGCATTTTTTATTGTATATTCAAAAAGATAGTGTCTTGTTTTTTCACATTTCATGATAAAATAACTGAAGTATGTGGTTTTTAAAAAACATCTCAGAAAATCATTAATTGTAATTTACTTTATCAAAATTTAAGTGACCTATAAAAATTAGTATTATATTGAGAAACATTACATATTCGCCATATTTGGTTGATTGTAGATTCATAATATTATCATCGTTGCTAATATATCAACAGATAGGCCTATTTTTAACCTCAATCTCCATTTATTACTTATCAAATACAAAGTGGTATTAATCAAGAAGTTTGATGCCACTAATTATAATAATTGTATCTTTCTATAGGATATTTACAATTAGATTTGATTTTTAAAGTATGTATATCATAATATATAACATTATTCAAATATTTCAAAACTTTGTAAAATTTAACTTTGATGTTCAACATATTGTTGGGTTGTTTAAATGTATAAACCTAGTTTTAATGATGATAAAAAAACAACCAAACATTTGTTATGTACATGCATTTTTCTTCAGATACAAATCGATAAAATATAATAATCAATAAATAAATCTAAATTAATCTATGTATATTCCCATATTATTCTTGAATACCATTTGAACTGTAAAGGCGTCTATATGCAGAATATTTAAACTTGTTTCAAAACAGAAACTGATAGTTTTTTTTAACTGACTTTAATTTTATTATCCATTTTCTTAATGAATTTGAAGTGAATTTACAAAATCAAACACTCAAAAATTCTCAAAAATTCACCTAGATTTAAAAACACTATTTTCAGAAAGCGAGAATTGGTAATCATGAAAATTATAGTTAATTAAAAATTGAAATATTATGCTTACATCATTTTACATATAACCATGGACCTATCAGTTCAAAGAGTCCATGATCTTCTGTTTCCTACTCTCAAAGGCCCCGAACTGCAACCATCTCAAACCAAAATTCCATTTATACAAATTCCCATTAGGATAATAATTGGGTCACATCAACCCAGTACACCAGTGACCAAACCTCCACCACACACAAACTAGCAATTAATCTCCGATGTGCACCTACAAACAACCACTATTACTCCCCACACCAAAACCCAGATGTCCCCCAACACCTCCCAATCAATGCAACCCCACTTCCAAACTTTCTTCCCTTCTAAGGTGTCCGAACCAAGGTTTGGGAGGTTTCAGAGGTCATCCAACTATTATCCTTTTTTATTAAGACTATTCGGTAATTTATGTATGATACTTATGTGATACTTGGATGATACTAATGTTATACTTAAGAAAGATTTAGGTTTTAAATCGAAAAAAATCCTAAACCTTCAAAATCAAATCGATAATTTGGTACTTCATTTAGCAGACTTACAACTAACTCCCGGATTCCCTGATCATTGCTACCAACACTAAACTAGGAGTTTTTGTATACAATCAACAAATATCCCATATGTAAAAAAAAACAACCGGATTGATCATCAAATCAAGTGGACCTTACATGAGTATCGTCTAGGCAGGACGCAAGTATCTAAAAAATTATTCAAATTTTAGCCTAATACAATTTTATTTTTTCTTATTTATTTTATTTATTTTTTGTTTTTTTGTTTTTTGACCAAAAAAATTAACCAATAATTTGGCCATCCCCTTCAGATGACTTTACACAAACCCATGGATCTCCGTGTTCATTGCTCCCCAGTATTGACACCCAAACAGACACAGCTGGGCTTGTAAATACAAGTACGGTGCCCAGCATGATATGATGCATCCACAGTGTTTTTTGTTTTGACCCCCTTCTCTCTCTCTGCAGAGCTGCCATAATGATTGCAGGAGGCCCAGCTCTGAAGGCGGTGACCCTTTGGGAGGAGGCTTGATATTTCATGTGTCCTTGCCGAGTTTAGCCCGGAACAAGGTGTGTGCATCTTTTGGTACTGATTTACTATTAGAAAAAATGAACCCCTGTTGAAGATAAGCCACCGATGACCAGTGGCAGTGGTAGGTACCCCAGCATCCACCCACGCACTTCCCCACACGACACGTTTCACTTCCAGTTGTATCTTCCGCCCAATCTGCGCTCGCCACCTGGCCCTGGCCCCTGTTCAATTAAAACCATCCCACTCCGTCAATGTCTCTTCGTGGGGCCCCTTCTCATTTTGGAGGTGCTTCAAATGTACTCTCAAAGTCATGGCAATCAAATGGGCGAGTCTTGTTTCTTAGGAAGAGGAACTCCGGTCGTCGAAGAAAGTGTTTGTTTGTTCCACCACTATGTTCTTGTTGTAGTGGTAAGGAATTCATGTTTTTTTAGAAATGGGTTCATCTAGGTTCTTTAGAAGAGAAGAAAGTGTTTGTTCATTCCACCACTAAGTTCTTGTTGTAGCGGTGAGGAATTTGTGCGTTTCCTGAAATGGAGTAGTTAGGGGTATTTGGGGTGAAAATGGGAGATGGATAAAGAGATTATCACCAAGCGCACTCAATCATGATGTTTGAGTATGTCGTGAATGGAAAATATAAATGAAAAAGAGGGCCCCCAATCATGATCCACCCTTACAGAGAGCCATTGAGCATTCCAAATTTCCAACTCCCACCGGTGGTCCCCAACCCAAAACTGAGCCATAAGAGGACAAACACTGGAACACACACAAAGTGGACTGAGCCCATGGCTCAGAGTTTCAGATATGCAACGCACCAGTAAATATCAACTTCCATGTGCCACCCCCAAACCAAAGCCCCCATGTGGCACAACCATGGGTCAGCCCCACAGATTTTTACATTGTTGTATTATTATTCCGACGAGGAAGTGGAGCCTGGGGGGCTCATTTGTCCCCCACCACCCCCCAAATTAAAAAAAAAAACACATTAGAACCCACACATGTTATCATTCAAAGCCCCCCTCCACCGAATCAGGCGGGCCCCACCCCCTCCAGCCCCCCGACTTCCACCACCATTACAGTCCAGGTGGCGTGCGGAACGAAATCCAGCGATATTATGCACCCTCGCCGCTCCCGGTCGCCGACGACGTCACCCCACGACGCATTCCACGCCCCGTTCCGCCCGGAATCCGTCCTCCTCTCCGGGACTCGGCCCCCTTTCCTGCATGGGACCATCTCCGCTAACTTACAGTTCAGGCAGCTCCTCGCGTCTACTGTAGTTGCTGCGGTTCTCGCTCCGCATCACGGCACTGCACTCCGTCGTTTCATTCCCGGACTTCATAATACTACAGCTTCTGCAGCTCCATCTCATTCGCTCATGATTGCTGCTCGTCGCTGGTTCTAGTTTCTAGCGCTCGTCGTCACCGGGACTGTTTAATATTTGTCTAGATCTGGCTGTTTCTTGATCTAGATAGCGGTGCATGGAGGGATCGATCAGGTCGAGTTGCTAGCTAGCTAGCTGGGAGTTTTGTTTTGGAGTTGTGGTTGAGGTGTTTGGGGAGAGTGTATGATTGGAGATGTTTGGTCATGATTGCGAGGTTGTTGGTTGAAGGAGGGTATGCAGTGTTTTTGAGGTGAGACCTAGTTTGCTGTTTGTCTAGATCTGACGTTTCTTGGAGGAGGGATATGGGGTTTGGGGATGGTGGTTGTTGGGAGGATTATGGCTTGAGGTTCATGGAGTGTGTGAGTTTTGGAGGATTCGAATTGGTTTGAGGGAGGGTTGGTTAGGTTTTGAGGAGGTGGTTGGACTGGGGGTGGTTGGACTCGGGGTGGAGGATGAGGAGGAGGTGGCGGTGGATTGTGGATGGAGGAGGGGTTGTGACATTGTGGAGTTGAGTTTGTGGTGTTTGAGGGCGGGGGTTGATGATTTGGAGAGTTGTGGTGAGAGGGTGGGGTTGAGTGGGTACGAAGCGGAGGGGACTTACTGCAATCAAATTGGAGATGATGGTGTATATCGAGGTGAGAGAAGCTGCGGCGTTGGGGAGGTTCGGGATGCAGCAGCGCGGGGGAGTGGGGAGTGGATACAGGTTGAGATTGAGAGATGGCATTCAGGAGGTGTTAAGGTGTTGGAGGAGCGGATGACAGCGGCACGGTTTGTGGAAATGGCGAACAGCCGTACGAGTTCGATTATTGGTGTAGGTTACGCGGTGTCTTGAGGGATGTGAGGTTGGACTGGGCGTGGGAAGGAGGTTGCTTCTCGGTGAACAGTGGGATATTAAGCGCAACGTGTTAGTGGACTGTCTAGATGGATAGAGTTGCTGCAGTGCGGAAGGTGCTCGGGAGGACGAATAGAATGGCTACTCCGAGGAGGAGTAGTAGCAGCACCAACTTGAGCTACGGCGTCTCGGATCCTTTTTCAATGGTGGAGCTCCCCCACCCGGAGAGGAATCTTACGGTTTCCCGCGTTGTCATCATGGTAAGCAATCTCACTCTTCTTCCTGCCTTGGGACCTTGTCTGTATGGAGTGTTATCAGTGAGAGAAGCGTATGACTAGGGTTAGTATGGTTCGCGACTTTTGGTTGTAAACTCTCACCAGGCAGACGATGCGAGCAACAGCCGATTATATAATATTGAATGATACTGTTGTGCTGGCGGAAGGAGCCCTTCGGTTTGGAATTTGGCTAGATTCTGTTCAATGACTGAAAATCGACTGCGATGGCTCGACGTTGATATGAAAGAAGACATTGCTCTTGATGACGGATTTGTAGAGGTTGTCATCCTTGATCTTCACATACAGTTGGAACTACAGGGCAGGGGGATGGCGATGCTGGGGTTAGTTTTGGTTATACAACGACTGGGAAAACAGATTGTAGGCTCTGATGTAGCACTGTGCTTGGGCTAGCTGGAATTCCTGCTACAGCAATTCTTACCAGAGCTGCATTTTGCGTCACATCGCTTCCTGCAGAACTGAAATGGATGTTGAAATTCAGCAATGCACAATGTAGCCGAGTGCGTATCACATGCGCGCATCGGATTTTCCTCTTCAAGAAAGAGTGCATGTACTTGCAGTCATTGCTGGAGTCAATGCCAGCTAAAGTCGACTCTAAAACGTTTTCTATGGAAGTGTCTAATTTAGCAACATGCGGAACATAATCTTTTGATGCCATTCGCATAGTGTTCCCTTTTTATCGTCTGGATGATACCTTTGAATCGTAGTAGTCTACTGTAGTTCAGAACTTAAAATTAGAGCATCGTGTTAAAGATGATATGGTGATCATATGTCTTTTCCTGTTGTAGATGCTTAAGGTCTTCTTGTCGATTCGTCCCCTTCAAAACACTGTTCGATTGCCATAAGCTATGGTTAATCAACCCGCACTAAACTCGCCGTGGAGCGGATCGAGATGTATCGAAGTAACCAATTGTACGTGGATGGCCCTATACACTGATCTCACATTAGATCTGGTCATATGCTGAATTGGAAGTGCATGATGGAACATAGAATGGGTTGCGTTTGTGCAGGTCACGGTGGCAGTTCTGGTAGGAGCTCTTACAGTCAGTACATGGTATTTTACACATAGTTATCCAAAATCCGCAGTGACCAGTTTATCGGAGTCATTGCGGCTTGAAATTCTTGTCAACACATCGGAGCTTCTGGACGTGATTTTTAAGATGAATACGTACAGTTCAACTGCTCTTCTTAACTTGATGGAGAAGAAGTTTTTTGGCACCGATTTTGGAGCTGGTTCTATTGAGCAGGTATTGAGCACTTTCCGTTACTACGCAACATTATAAACCTTACCTCGATGACTGCAATATGTCTATAATTATCACGTCTATATGGGATATGTTGTCTTTCTAAGACTTAATGGCTTATTAGTGTGATGATTATAGCAGTGTAATACATCTAGAGGGCTCTTGATCCCTTTTTATAGGGATTGAACATTTTGAGGTACATTTAGTTGTATCGATAATTTGCTTTCTCTTGTTTAAATTATGGTTTATCTTCTTAGGATGCGTGAACTCGTGTCAGGGCGGAAGGGTGCTGTGGAATTTTGTGGTTGTGAATCATGACCTAGTTTGCATTAGACTGAAATTCAAACTCCTGCAGCTTTTTCCCCTGAGAGATCAACTGAGCAAATTGATCTAATTGTTGGTTGCTTCTTATTATTTCTGCAGATCCGGCTAGTTACATGGTCTATTTTTCAAGCTGTGCCAACGATCACATCGTTGGGTGTCACGGCAATGAACGGTGTGACAGCCGCTTATGTCCGTCAGGAGCTTGGTCATCCTGGACACCTTTTTCTTTATTCGAACATGACGACTGAGAAGCCCACATACTACAAGGAGGTTGTTGATGCGGATACTGGTGATTCGATTGCTCCTCCCACCGTTGAAGATTTAATGCCTTTGCATACGTACCAGTGGTTTGTGGACGCTATGAAAGTACCCCTGAATAATCGATCCTGGCTTATTGAGCGCAAAACGCCTAGTAAGTTTCTTTGCCGTTCTTGAGCATTGTTCTGTTACCTGTGAACCTTGTTCTCTTTTCCAGCTATGCCCATAGTTATGTACCGTATTTCAACAAGTTGCAGCATTCTGGTCTTCATAGTTGGAAGTAGGATCTGGATGGCCGGAACTGTAAACGAGGTTGATATTCTGGTGCAGCTGCATTGTTACCGAGTAATCTTTTAAATGTGTAACTTGTACGGCTTGTGTAATGCAGATGGGCATCCATTTATACAATGTTCTATACCAGTTCAATCTCATAATACCAAAGAGTTGGCACTCATCCATTCCGGACATAGTGCTCAGGCGATTAATAAGTTTCTTGCTTCTCTTGATTTGAAAGGTGAGTATTGCGCTAGGATTTGTGAGATCTTTTCATTATTTTCTATAGACTCCTTTTTTTGCTTTGTTAAGAATCAGTACTGTGCAAGTATGATTGGTCTTAGAGAAAATATTCAACGCATTATTCCTTAAATTTGCGTAAATGATAGACAATGTAACCTTGACTGACGCTTACAGGGCTCCAATAGGAGCCTTGAGTGTTGACCATCAGTTGGATCTGCTTCTCACTCAATTTTTTTATGTACCGTGTTTATTTACTTATGATAAAATCTGTGATGCAATTAAAGCCCATCTAGCAATATTGTCGAAATTTGCGACGTCTTTGTTTGGACCTGCCTGCTCGAGGTGGGGTACATTTCATATGCGAACAGATGATGCACTTCTATGCTTGCGATATTATATGTACTGAAATATATAGCAGGGGGGAGAATATTCATATCGGATCAGCTTGGACGGCTGCTTTTCTCCTCAGATGCTACGGTTTGTGCACCGCAGAACAAAACTCAGTGCGAAGTAGCCCCGTTGCAGACGGATTCTGTACTCAACGACTGCAGGCATTTTCTGGAAAATGAAGTTGGTTTGCAGTACCTTATTGAGAACCGAACCAGCTTTGCTGACGTTAATATCCGGGGCAAACGATACTCTATCGATAGTTGGCCTTACGAATTTCAAACTCTCAAGCTAGCTGTAGTGATTATGATTCCACGGCACAGTTTCTGGGGGCCAATGGACTATTACACAAGGATTACATGGATCACTTTGCCATTGCTCTCGCTTGGAGTTGTCTTTATTGGATGCAGTTTGATATATTTGCTCGTTGAGCAAGTTCAAGCAGAAGAAAAGTTGAGAGCAGAAA
The DNA here is from genome assembly GCA_014871385.1 of Ceratodon purpureus. Lineage (NCBI taxonomy): Eukaryota > Viridiplantae > Streptophyta > Bryopsida > Pseudoditrichales > Ditrichaceae > Ceratodon > Ceratodon purpureus. The sequence continues at coordinate 23,648,432 of CM026422.1, forward strand.
TTCTAAGGCAGTCTGAAGCGAAGCGCCGAGCTGAGGCTAGTCGAGATGCCAAAACTAATTTTCTATCGAGTATGAGGTAACACAATCAAAATTTTCTTATATTTCTCAACTTGCTAAGCTACAGGTGAAGTTGCAAGTCTAAGGGGTCCCAGAGGTTTTGAAGTTTTTCATTTCTTAGTTCTTAGGAAAAGATGTGCGAATTTTTAATCAGTAATGTACCTCACATACATTCTGTGCATTCTGAGTTGGTAGATCTTAGTATCCAGCTTGTGAGTTTTTCGCCTCGGCCCTGTTTGTTCATCATGTTATTATACGACAGTATCTACTTTTTTAAAGATTGAGAATAGTGGATTCAAATTGTCTAATGCACGTAATATTTAAAGCTTCGTTATCAGATTCTGGTTGTGAGTAGTTTCGAAAACTTGGTGCTAGTCATAGTAAGTGTTCCGATTAGATTCTCTTCTGAAGACTTTTGAGTTTTATAGTTTTGTATTTATGAAATTGAGTCGAGTGTTTTAGAAAATTTCAGTTCAATTTAGACAATTCTTAAGATTCATTTTGGTCTAACTTTTGTTGTGTATTGAACCAGCCATGAGCTGCGGACACCGATGGCCTGCATAATTGGACTTTTGGATATGTTATTATCAGAGAAATTACTTGATGAAATTGCAAACAGTGTCCGCCAAATTCATCGGTGTGCCACATCCCTTGTTGCCATCTTGAACTCTGCTCTTGATATTGCAAAGGTATGTGTACAGTTTAGGGGCTCAATCATACAGTGTATATTCTAAAACTTACATGCTCTTATTATGATTCATGGTATTTATGTTTGTTACTGTTTTGGTGGATCGAGAGCCTCTGATACATCCTCTTATTAGTCGGCCTATTGTGAACTATCGCTTTGAACTCGGATTACTTTGCACGCTTGCAATCGTGTGTAGTTCTTACACCCACATGATGTGGTCTCATTCTAAGAGTCCATAGCGCGTAATTCTTTGTTCAAATTTCTGTTTCTGATTCATTTAAGTTTTTCATTGGCAGGTTGAGTCCGGAAAGCTTGTGCTGGAGAAAGCGGAATTCGATCTTGAGGCAGAGCTAACAGCACTTATTGACGTGTTTTCGGTGCAGTGTGATAACAAAGATCTTTTTATCTGTTTTCAACTAGCAGGTCAGCTTACATTAATTCATTCATCTAGTCTTATGGTTGTCTTGTTCCTGCATTTTTAGGACTGCTTGTGCGCGTTTTCATATCTCGAGGAACTCCGAATTGGTATACGTCAGTTCTGTTCTTTGCGAATGTTTCAGTAATTGGAATTTTGTTGTTATGCACTCTTGGGCTATTGGACTGACACGCGCATGAGACGTGAATTCATTAGATGATGTACCGAAGAACGTGGTAGGTGACTCAGCCCGGGTAATGCAAGTTTTCACAAACTTGATTGGGAACAGCATAAAGTTCACTTCTAATGGAAGAATATCAGTCCGTGCACGTCTTGCAACAATAGACCCCAGCGGAAATTCTAGTCGATTGCGTCGCCGTAGCTTCAGTTCATTTTCTACTGATATCATTTACAATGATTATCTTCCAACAAGCGATGAAGTGGTTATATTATTTGAAGTTGATGACACTGGACCAGGAATTGAACCAGGTAAGCGTTACCTCCTTCCGCCATCACTTCAAACCCATACTGTTATCTTCTCCCAGGGAAATAACATCTCTACTTCACTTATGATATTTTTTATTCAATATTTTTTGGCGTAAATAAAAGAAGATTTATAGCAAACTAACGGAATTCAATTATACATGGGAATCCATGTCATGAGAGCCACTAAAAAAATGGGCAGTACGTTTACAGTTAATTTAACCTTGCTGACAACATTGTCGATGCAGCGTTACGGGAGCGCATATTCGAGAATTTCGTTCAGGGTGATGCAAGCACAACTCGCACGTAAGTACTCTCCATGGCCTGCTTACTTCAAGTGTCCAATTGGACATACTTATCATATATAACTCTCGCACATTTTGGGTGGATTTTCGTGAACTTCAATTTGTGGTGAGGAAATAATACAAGATTTTGCACCAATGGAGAAGGCAATTAATCAAAGTAGCCGAGTTTAATTCACACTGAATACGCTGTTTGAAATGAGATGGCTGTGAGTTTAAACTTATTGTTAATGTGTTCCATATTCTGTCATGTGATTTATGTGTTTGAATTGGTACATGAGTACTTCTTAACTATTTTCATGGTCATCCTACAGGCATGGAGGTACTGGACTGGGGTTGGGTATCGTGAAGTCTCTTGTACACATAATGGGAGGCAATATCAGAATATTGGAGAAGACAGGTCCAGGATCTGTATTTCAGTTCACAATCTGTTTTGAGCGCTCTTCGAAACCCGAAAGGCCGCCCTACGTTCTACCATCGTCTTTAGAAGGAGCGGAGATAATTCTAGGAATTCCGAACGCAGATTGTCGAGCTGTTGCTGCTCATTGGGTCAAAACTTGGGGCCTTGTAGCTCACGAAGTTGACACATGGGAAGAGATTATTATTAAAATGAGAGCTCTGAATGGAATTCCAGTCGACACTAAGACTGCGTCCAAAGGCTTCGTTCAGAGGCATCATTCAGATTCCACATATCCCCTATCAATCGGTCTGGACAAATTTCCAAAGAGCCCGAAATCTTCAACTCGGAAGCGATCTAGCAGGTATGACTTTTGGAAAAGTTGGCAGTCTATCGGTGGAAAGGGATTGAGCGGACAAGCACGGCAAATATTAATTATTGACATAAGTCTCTTACCAACCATTGTTGAGCATGGTCGTCTTGAAGAGTACCTTCAACAGTCGGGGTTTTTGACAGGAAACTCAGCTGTGTATCGTGATGCTCTCGGGCTCGAGAAACTGCATCTAAATGATCGTCATTTGACGGACATGCAACGAAACCTCCTAGTTGTCTGGGTAACAGCTTCAAACACACCGGAACCCGTGAAAGCTGCGTTACGGTCTGTTCGAAACTCCATCGCTGTTAGGCGCCCACTTCATGAAACACGGTTGAAAGAGCTTCTTCACCAGATAGCAACTGAAGTGGGTGATTGCTTGGTAACTATGGACTCCGAAAGACCAAGAATACTTTCCTCAAATGCTTTAGCTTACGCTAAACAACAAGAGTGGGACGATCCATACAGATGTGACACCGAGGTCTCGCTTCCAAGTGTTCCTATGCCTATAGCGGCACGATCTCTTCCGATCCCGACTTTTAACCAGGGTACCAGTAGCCTCTCTTCATCGCCATTTTCCTTGATATCGAACACCCGAAGTCCTCTTCCGGTGGCTAGTCCTCCGAAGCCTGTTGGTATTCGTCGTAGGCCCCGGCTGCAGCCTAAGAAAGATGAAGTACCAGCCATTGCGGCTGGTTCAAAGCCTTTTGAGAAACTTGAAATATTGGTGGCTGAAGACACACCCCTTCTTCGGAGGCTTGCCGTTGTTATGCTACGGAAGCTGGGGGCAATTACACATGAAGCTAGCAATGGACAGGAGGTTGTGGACGCAGTTATGAATCGGATTCACAATAAACAGCCACCTTTCAACTGTATACTTATGGATTGTCAGGTAGTCTGTTCAACTTTTAACCTTTTTCCTTAATTTATGATCTACTGCATTAAGAATTGTTTCACTTTTAGGCTGGATGGTATATACGACGTGATTTTTGGTTACTTCGATTGCAAAGTTCTTAGAATCGTGCTAGTATGTTCGAGTCTAGACAAGATCGTGTTCTCATTTTGCTTTGTTTTTTCCCATGATTTTCACCATTGAGTTTGGAGTTTGATACCAAGGAGTTTGTATATATTTGACAGATGCCGTTGATGGACGGTTACGAAGCTTGTAAGGCAGTGCGGGACCTTGCTCAGGAAGCCCATCAAAGGACGCCCATTGTTGCCCTGACGGCCAACGCTATGGCCAGCGACGAACACAAGTGCCTACACGCAGGAATGGATGCTTTTTTAACCAAACCGATCAATCAAGATTACATGATCCAGGTCATCTTACAAACTGTGGTCCCTCAGGTCTCACAGAGAGCGTCTTCGAATTCCAAAGTGCTTGACGTACAGTCCACGGAGGTTGTAAAGAACGGTTACCCTCCAAAGGTGGATCTCAGAGTTTCCGTGAAATGAAGCTTTCGAACACTTCAACTTGTAACAGATTCTGTGAAACAACTTCGAGAAATATATGTGGTTTCTACATCCGGAGAGAATTAGGTGTATCAAAAAATTTGTGAAAATTGGTAGTGGATGCTTCTACAGAGATACCTGCTTCACCATATCTGCCGACACCGAGTCGACAAAGTCGACCGCCTGTGGCATGTGGTCACTTATTGTACATTACTGGTACAGATTCTTAAACTTGGTACCCTTCGCTTTGATGAGAAATCAATCACACTCCATTTTAGAACAAGGTTGTACCTCCATGTGACTTATACATATTTGTCATCGTTAACTATATTGTAGAGTTATAGTATCATAGTTTGGTTTGTATAATTTCTGATGATAAATCACGACCATCCTACACGTGCAGATCCGTTATTGAAGCATTCATTTGTAGAGCAAGAACCGCATTCTTCGAACTAGTCAAGTTGAAGAAAGGTGCCACTTCAATTGGGTTGTATTGGACACTTATGAGCAGCGAATTAAGCACAGGTGGAAGTCTTTAAGGGAGATTTTTTAGTCGAGGTAGATGATACTTTGCTTGTATCGGACGCTTCAGATCAACTCATGATGATGAGTTTTTGTCAATATTGGAGGGTTTTTCATGCCTCGATTCTATCTTTGCAGAAAATTAGTTCCTCGTCAGGATTTATGTAACTAATTATATCATTTTTTCGACAGGCTGAATTTGATCTATACAATTGACCAGTTGCTGCCTTGTAGTAATCATAATCTCATAAGGAAACTATTTGTGTTTTACTCATTATTCTGGTGCTTGCAGCATGGTACGGATGTTGCAGAGTTCACAACCCTCGCTCTAAACCTCGCCCTCGTCTTAATGACGAGGCGGGCCCTCCCCCTCCTCCTCCCCTTTCTCCTTTCCTCCCTGATCTATTTTTAGGGGCCCTGCGGCCCTTTTTTAGTAATTTTTTTATTTTTAATGAAACCGGGGACCCCGAATTACCCTAGGGGGACCCACTTGATTAATTTTAGTTAGTTTATATATTTTTTTAAAAAATTTAAAATTTTAATTTTTTTTTTCATCAACATGCAAAATATAGGGGGCTTTTTGCCCCCTCCAATGACAGCCCTGGTTGGGGGCCCTCGTCATTAAGACGAGGGCGAGGTTTAGAGCGAGGGGATTTTTCTAGCCCTCCCTGTTTTGACTCCCTGTTTTGGGATCCCAGAGTCTTTTTTAACGTTTCTTTTGCTAAATTTGTGACCTGCGCCCCCAAATACCTTCCTGAGCTCCCTAGAATTCACATAGGGCCCACTCAAACATAGTACAGTAATACCGAGCTCCTTGTAACTCAAATAGGGCCCCACTCCGAGCTCCCTAAAAATCAAATAGGCCCCACTCAAACGTAGTAAAAGGAGCAGTAACTTAACGAGCTGCCAACTTCCCAAGCCACGCTCAATGGGGGTTTTCATGGGACTGATGGCCCAGTTTATTTTATTCATTTTTGCAAGTATTTATTCCTTTTCAGTCTGTATAAGAGACAAGAGAAACAGACTCTGTTACTCACCAAAAATAGACGGACAGAAGCTCCCCCTCAGCCTGATTTTGGTGGCACGCTTCCCAATAACGTGCACATATTAGCTTTGGTGCTCGTGGATTGCCAAACATTACACCAGGAAATGCCAAACATTACACCACCTGGGAAATGCCAAACATTACACCACCATTGTGCCAAATACTACAATTCCCTCAAGACCCAAATCCACTGCAACTCATTGATCAATTACACAGGAAAAGTGGAAAGTGTTGAAAGCGGACAGCACCCAAAAATTCAAATAGCAGATACAACTAACAAGCTCGAAAGCAGTATTAGAAGGACCGAGATCAATGTCCACAAAAAATCTTAATGCGTTTTTTCTTGTTTGATTGCTGTTTGCCTTGTTTTGATTTAATTCATTTTGGTGTGTATTGGTGTGTTTGTGGGAGTTTTCTGTGAGCGGAGTTTGGTTTAGGAAGCGGTTTCACATGAGGACAGCTTAGGAGAGTGCGTCACTGGGAGTGCGCGTAGCCTGTCAACCACAATTTGGATTTCTGAACCTTGTAGCGGCAGGGGATGTAAACCGACATTCGTGAAGGGTTGAATGAGATATACAATTTCAGATTGTGCCTTGTTACTACTTCAATGAGGAATTTCTTAGGAAGTCATTTAATTAATTGATATATCAAATTAATTTTAAAAAGATAAAATGTATATTTCTCATTAAATTATCTGAGAAATAAAAGGCTTTTCAAGCCCATCGAGCGGAGCGAGAAGGGTTTGAATAAGAGCAACGGGTCCGGTAGGACCCGTTGCCCGTTAAGTAATTTTAAGGTTCACTCAAAACAGTGATCACGGGGTAACTAGGGATAATCTCATTGGATTTTGGGTTTTATAGCCCATATATTCATCCAAATAATATTATAAATAAATAAATATTAAATTTATCAAAATCAAAAAATAAGTATGCAAAAAAATATATATACAAATTCATTTATCAAAAAATATTCACTTGATCCAATCAATCAAATTGTGTTTTGATTATTAGAAAATAAAAAATCACAATTATAATAGTTAAATTTATAAAATATAATTTTAGATATTTTTATTGTAATATTCACTAATTAAACTATTCAGTATATAAAAAAATAAAAATAAATAAAACAAGTGAGTTCCAAGGTTCTACTAGCTGCTTCACTGTAACAGTTTCCTTCCTCATTCATCCGGTGTGTATAGTCAATCCAAAAACACAGCAGAGAGGCAAGCTATAATCCAAGAGAATCAGCCTAGATTCAGGCTATGTGCACTCGCAACGACGCACTCTCATACCACTACCTCGTTTTACATGAGTTCAAGGTAGCAAGCAGCTGCTGAATCGAGGCTTCCGAATCAAAGGCAAGGGCGGAGGTGAGGGTGAGCAGCTGCCAAAGCAGCCAGCAGCCAGTTTCGAAGGGCGAAGGTGAGGGCGAACAACAAGCAGCGAGGGCGAAGGTGAGGGCAGGTTGATGGGCGGCGGCGGCGGCAGCTGCGAAGGCGAGGAGATTATGAGCGAGGGGAGGCGAGGAGCGAGCGATGGGGAGGGTTGAAGGGCGGAAAGGAGAGTTGCTGCGGTGGTGCCGAGCGGAGGGGAGGAATTGCTGGGGAGCGGGGCGGATTTGGGCGGGAAGCGGAGCGACAGAGGAGGGACGGCCTTTCATCCAGCCGGATGGCTGCCCGGGACCCGGGTGGGGGCGCAGCCCAAGAGCACCGCTTGATGGTGGTTTTTAGAGAGACCCGTTGAATCGTTGACCTCCCCCATTTAATATGATTTTCTGAGATGGCGAGTAGATCATTGTATACAAAAGTCACTCAAAAATGTTGCAGCAGGGTTAAAACTTCTAAGGTAATACAACCTATTGGCGTGCGGCTTCTATGGGTACACTCTAGAAATAGTGTGGTAGGTGCTACTGCACAACCTATGGGCGTGGGAACTTGGAGAAACACGAAATTAGATGATTGTCTCAAAGATGATATTTTGTCTAAAATATTTGTCTGAAAAATATCATCCATACGGTAAAAAATTCTAAAAAAAGAACAAAAAAACTAAAAAATATTTCTTTGGATCTTCAATTGTAGGATCTTGTCTAGGATTACTGAAAAATTAGCGATAGAAAATTTCATCAAACTTGAGTACACCAATTAGAAGAGTATAGAATTCGAAGTAAGAAACTTTGTTCTCTTTTTAATATTCTATCCAAACATGATCAACAAACTTTTGTATCAAATTCTTGCATTGCATAAGTTGGATGTTTTATACTAGTATGGTAGACATAATGTAACTTACTTCTACACAAAATTTGAGAGGTTGCAAAAGGGTGTAGCATTACAAAGCAAGTTTGAAAGGAACATAGGTTAGTAGGTTACTATCAATGTAAGTATTCATTTTATTTATCATTAACTAAATATGTTATTGAACATGTATTGGTGCACTCAAAGCAAAGGATTATTTTTCTTCATTAGGCAAATTTTTTTAAAAAATAAGATCTCTATCCTTTACAAGAAATAAAGAATTTTTTTTGCATATTGATTGAAAAGGGTGATAAAACTTTTATTAAGAGAGGTTGGAAAGGTTCTTTTGTACTAATGCAATCTGTAGACAACCAAATCGGCGTTGATTGTATAAAACACAGTCATACACATAACTTTACTTTACACTCAGACTAAAACACATAGATGACACAACTTGTACATCTAGAAAATAGTGCTCCCACTAACACAAAGCTTCACTGCTTTCTTGGAGTGTAGACATACAGCACAAGAAATAAAAACAATATAAGAGAAAGAGCTTTCAGACGAGAGTGTGCTAGTACTAATCCTCGAGGGAAAACCGTTTAGGAGGGAACATAGTCATTATAGTTGCTACACCGAGGTTCAAACTACAAGAGATGCTTGTACTACGTGCTTAGTTGTAGTGAGGTCCATCTGTCTAGGTTACCAGTTGGTCTCTTGCATAGAAGGCTGAGTTGGAATAGTGCTACGCTAGAGGGTGCTGAGCTGGAGTAATTCAACACTCTCACTTGCAAGAGACGAATTGGTGAAGGGAAAGCTAACCGTTGCTGCATGAGAGTGAAGTGAAGCCGAGGAGAGTGAGGAGTCGCTGAAACTTCTTGCGAAGAAGCGGCTTGGTCAGAGTATGAGCAACATTGTCGGCAGTGGGCACATACGTAACTGTGATGACATGGTTCTGAAGGTGCTCACGGATGATATGATACTTGATGTTAACGTGCTTTGTACGTTTGTGGAACTTGGGGTTGCGAACTAGGTGAATGGCAGCCTAATTGTTGCTACAAAGTATATTCAGTGTTGTCTGAGGGTGACCAAGATCGTGCAATAGTTGACGCAGCTAGAGCCTAGATGATTCCTTGAGTTGCGAGAGGAGCTCCTACGTACTTTGCTTCGGTTGTGGATGCAGCATTACACCCCTGCTTACGGCTTCTCGAGGCGATGTGACCACCATTGAGAGTGATTACAAGACTAGAACGTAACTTCCGATCATCAAGATCTCCAGCGTAATCGGTGTTGCAGAATGCTTGGAGGACATTCGATGGGCTTGTTGCCTAGTAGGTGATTCGCAAGTCCGGGACACCATGAAGATACTTCATAATTTATTTCAAGCCAGCAATGTGAATGTGCTTGGGGTTCTTTGAGAACTTGGATGCATGGCCACTAAAGTAGGTGATGTTGAGGCGGGTTTCCTGGCTAGCAAAGTGAAGACTATCAACAATTTCAGAGTAAAGAAAACTGGGATTCGTACCTTCATTGGCTGACGACATGAAGTCCATTTGAGCATGGGGGTCGGCCGGAATGGACAACCGGGCGCAGTTGGTGAAGCCATACTACTGAAGCTTGCGAGTGATGTATGGCGTCTGGTCAAGCTGTAGAGTATGTTGCTCCTTGTTGCGAGTAATGTGCAGCCCGATATAGACCTCCCAATGGTAATATTGAATATGCCTTGCATCGACAAAATCACTGTGTCAATGCCATCCTCGTCCCGACAGGCAAAGATGCCATCATCAACAAATAGAGAAAAGATAAGGCGATGGTCATGGCTCATGTACTAGACACATGGATTGGCTTTGCTTAGAGCAAGACTATGCGTGATGAGAAAATCGTTCGGAACCGTTGGTTCCATACCCAAAATGCGTGCTTTAGGCCATAGAGTGACTACTGAAGTTTGCACACCTTCTGAGGAAAACTGGGTTCAACAAAGCCCTTGGGTTGCGCTATATATAGCGAGCTTTGCTTATCTCGCCATATAAGAACGTTGTTTTGACATCAAACTGGACAAGGTTCATATCTTCAGCAGCGGTAATAGATAGGATGGTGGGTATAAAGTCGAATTTTACAACAGGAGAGAATGTCTCAGAGTAATCGACTCCTTCTCGTTGTGAAAATCCTTTGGCAACCAGTCATGCTTTGAAACAGCTCACTGTCCCGTCTGCCGCAGTCTTGATGCAAAGGACCCATTTGTTCCGAATAGCCTTGGGAGTGGGGGGTTAGGTCACTGAGCGTCCAAGTAGCATTGGTGAGGAGGGAGTTATACTCTTATTGCATAGCAGCTAGCCACTGCTCAGATTCCGGCGATCAAATGGCTCTCTAGTAGCTCTGAGGCTTAACGGGCGAAGCTCAGTCGAATAGGGTCTGTCGATTTATGGCGGCATGTGTGCCCGGAGTAAGCCATTCGTCGAAGCGTTTGGAAAGGTTCCGTTGTCATGATGAACGGGGCTGATCATGGTTGGTGCCAGATTTGGGTACTGTAGAGTCGATGGCCAGATTGAAGAAGAGCTTGGCAATGGGTTGCAGGAGAGGAGCCTGACCGGCAGCAAGAGTATCATTGATACTATTGTAGTGAACTGCTGCTGGAGCCCCTAGCAACAGCTGCTGGGGCCCCAGGTCTTCTCACAATGTTGCAGTGAACTTGTAGTTACAGTCACAAAGTGCAGTTGTTGGACTTACAATAATGGGGTGGTTTTCGCCCACTGTTTGTCCAGAAGCTAAATCGACGTCTGCATGGTAGACACCGAAGTCTGGTTGGATTGGCGGTTCATCCTCGTGAGCATAGTGTGGTAATGGCTGATGAGCAATGTCTGGTAAGGTGATGTCCTCCTACTTTGCAAGTGTAGGATCATCTGGACGGTGAGGCCGTCCAAAAATGTGCTCGAGCTGCTTGGCGTCACGCTTAGATGCGGTGGCGTCTATAGTATTGAAGTCGGTCACTGGTTCAAGGGAAGGTGAGTCACTACACGGCGTTGGTGTGATATCCAATTCTTGAGAGGAGGCACTTGCCGAATGAAAGGGTGTAAGCTGGCCTGGTATGCTAGGTGCACGAGCTTGTGGCGCTGCTGGCATCTGAATCGGCGGTGCAGGATCTGGCTGCACAAATGGTGCACCTACCGGGCCGGCGAGGAGATGATGTGCTGTTTGTGGTGCACCTGCGGCTATCTCTGGTGGACGTGGGTCGACTGGTGGCAAAGGCAGTAACGGCTCTACTCGTATTGGAGATTGCTCAGGCTTAGTGCTGGAGACTCCCGTAAGAATGTTGCTTTCGTCAAAAAGGACGTCGCAAGACTCCACGATCCTTTGAGTATCATTGACCCAAATTTGATAGGCTTTTGCTATGCCCATAAAGATGCCTTAAGTGCTTTTGGGAGCAAGCTTGGTCCGCAAGGCTTGTGGAATATGGATAAACGCATCAGCTCCAAAGATTCTAGTGTGAGAAACACAAGGTCAAACGCCATGCCATTTCTCGAACGGTGTTGCTCCGTCAAACATGCGGGTGCCTGTTCGGTTTAGGCATTAGATGGCCGTGTGAAGAGCCTCACCCTAGAACTTAGTGTGGACATGAGCAGAGTAGAGCATGCTACGAACTGGTTCCATAATGGTCATGTTATTGCGTTCAGCGACCCCATTGTGTTCGGGCGTGTAAGGAGTCTTCACCTCTTGAGCAATACCCTCTTGATGAAGATAATCGCGAAAGGCATTGCTCCTGAACTTAGTACCTCTGTCAATTCTTAGCCTCATGATACGATGGTGTGTCTCTCGGTGAAGCACGTCTACAAAGTGCTTGAAGTGGCGAAGGACTTCAGATTTCTTGATAATGCAATTGACGACACGATAGCCACTAGCACCATCTTTGAAGAGTATAAAATATCTTGTGCCATTGACTGTTGGCTGAGCCATGGGACCACAGATGTTGGAGTGCACTAGGTGCCCTGGTAATTTTGCCTTGTGCCTCTCTTTGTTAAGAGGAAAACTGCAACGATGTTGCTTGTCGAAGGCATAGCTAGTAGAAAACGGCAATGGACCTGCTCAGCCAAGAATGTGCAAACCTTCGACGGTAATGTAAGAAGCCATGCGTATGAGCATGTTGTGGTAGACATGCGCGAGGCGCTTGTGCCATACGTTAATACTCTGGAGGTTGTCCTTCTTGGTTGAAATGCCGAAGCTTCCGACATGAAGTGCTGCTACAAGGCTCGGTAAAAGTGGCGTTATGCAGAGCTTGTAAAGCTTGCTAGTGAGTACGCCAGTCATCAAGACTTGTCCCTCTTGTGTAACGAGTCGGCAAGAATGTTTGAAGGTGATCGTATCAACGTTCTTCAGTGTTGCACGTTGAGAAGAAAAGAGACTGGTGCCGAGTCCCGAGACAAAGAGTACATCCTGGAGCGGAGCGAACTCCTCCCGATCTCCAAGATGGACTTGAACGTTGATATCGCCCACGCCAATAACTTTGAGCTATATGCCTCCGACCCCTTGAACTGTGCGTTTTTCATGGAAAATATCTGAATACATAGAGAAATAAGCATCCAAGTTGGTCATGTGGTCAGTACATCCACTGTCCACATACCACGAGGAAGAATCGGCTAGAGTACTGCCGGTTATACATGCACGACGCATTGGAGGCTTAACTATAGGAGCCGGTGGCCGCTGAACTGGGGGTTTGGGATGCTCAAGAGGATCGAGTGACTCTGGACTATCAAAGGGGCATTCCTTAGCCCAGTGACCAAGTGTGACCACACTTTTAGCAAGGAGTGATTTTCTTCATCTCATTGATCAGACGACCACACTCTACTCTCTGTTCATAAGTTAGCTGTAGTCGAGAGTCAAAGAGATTAGAGGGCGATGAGTTGGGAGGGCGAGACGCTTAACTGTAGGAAGTAGCGTAGGCTAGAGCAATCTTTTCTTCCTCGCGCTCCTCGTTCTTGAGACGGGTCGCGTGGCGGAGAAGACGAATGGTGAGGTTATTAAGTCTTCTAGATGCATCCTAGACGTTGTTCCATGCAGAAAGAAACGAGCTATACTGTGCAGTTGGCAGATTAGCGAGGATCTTGGCTATAAGACTAGCGTCAGTTATCGAGTTGTCACCTATGTTGATGAGTGAGCTTTTGATAACTTCAAGTTTCCCAAGGAACGAAGCTATTGTATCTGAATTTTCCATGCAACATTCGTAAAAGCACGCTGCAGTACGTGATGTACCGACTCATGAGCACATTGGTTGTGGAGCAGCTTTAGCTTGTCCCAGATCGTTTTCGATGTATCATAGTTAATGAGGATTTCAAGGATTGACTCATTGACGGCTTTGGACAGTAGGGAGATACATTGGTTATCTTTTTTAATCCACTCAGCTTGATTAGCAAGATCTTTGGGCTTGGGGATAGAGCCATCTACGAGATCGCTCGTAGCTGGAACTTCCACAAGTGGAAGTTCTGGCCATTGTAGCTTTTCACATTCCGCATTTCAGTGTTTGCATCCATAATGCAAAGAGCGTCTGGTGAGTGCTAAGACTGTAGGGAAATGGTTTCTAAACTATACTAATAAAAAACAAAACTGGAGCTTGTTGTGGACATAGCGTTATATTTTTATATTTTTGGACATAAATAGGGACTTTACTGTATCACGGTATCTGAAAAGTAGATTACCTTTTCCTATCTCTTCTAACTGATGTAGAATAGTACTTGTAGGAGCCTGGAGGGAGAACTGTCTAGGAGGGAACATAGTCATCATAGTTGCAACACCGAGGTTCAAACTACAAGAGATGCTTGTACTACGTGCTTAGCTGTAGTGAAGACCAGCTGTCTACAATTGGTCTCTTGCGTAGAAGGCTGAGTTGGAATAGTGCTACGCTGGAAGGTACTGAGTTGGAGTACTTCAACAACTTTGACTTGTCATAGAATGAAATTTACCATTGTAAAGACTATTTTGACAATATTCCCAAAAAATCACATTGGTAACTTCTATATAAAAATTTTACATGTCATTGAGAAATATGGCAAAATTTTGGAGCTATGTTAAGAGTAGCAAAAAGATCTTTAGGCACTATAAATATATTTTTTCCAATGTCTTGTAGAAGAAGAATTATATTTCTAGGAAGCTTTTGGAATTACCTACCCCTAATAATGCTTTATTGAAAAATGTGCAAACCTTCTTAATGATCAAGTATTAAAATGAGTTTTTGCATTTGGAGGCTAGAGTAATTATGTTTTAAACCTTCATCATTTTTCACATGTTAAGTTCTCATTCTCAAACATCCGATTGATTCTTTTTCAAAGTTTGATAGAAACTATTTAATCCTTAAAAATGAATCCTATTATTTCTCCAATACACTTATCAATTTACAATTTGATGCATTTTTGAGTTGAAGAGAGCTTCTCAATGTTCGAATTTTTTAGCCGGATAAACAAGCTTCAAATTATCTCTGTATACCAGAACATGAAGCAAAGTTTCATCAAAACTATTTCTGTACATCATCAGAATATGACAACTAGTATAAATTCACACTGAAAAGCAAAATAATAGTAAAACATTGTGAACTCCCTTGCGATAAACCTCGCCCTCGTCTTAATGACGAGGCGGGCCCTCCCCCTCCTCCTCCCCTTTCTCCTTTCCTCCCTGATCTATTTTTAGGGGCCCTGCGGCCCTTTTTTAGTAATTTTTTAATTTTTAATGAAACCGGGGACCCCGAATTACCCTAGGGGGACCCACTTGATTAATTTTAGTTAGTTTATATATTTTTTTAAAAAATTTAAAATTTTAATTTTTTTTTTCATCAACATGCAAAATATAGGGGGCTTTTTGCCCCCTCCAATGACAGCCCTGGTTGGGGGGCCCTCGTCATTAAGACGAGGGCGAGGTTTATCGCAAGGGAGAAAAATCGACCTAACCGAGCCTATCATTCGGCGGGCCACTCTCGTTGGTGAGAAATACATAGACCCATCTTTCACGTTCAATCAGCTGGTGGGAGTTTACAGGGACTCACGAATAGCTACGGCGCGAATCCCCATTGAATGGGGAAATTCTTGAACTGTGCACGAAGATTCTCATGCATTCAACGTGGCCGGAGACTCTAGTTGGACGAGAGTTACCTGTGGGCAGATATTGCTGGAGAATTCCATGGCCGAACCCAACAACTTGGGTGTGATCAGTGATTCTGCGAACATGACAATCTTGGTAATTCATATTTTGGATGTCCATATGGTGATCTGAGCCCTCTCGGGAGAAAGCCCCGCCGTATATATAAAGACCACGTTGGTCTAAAGACATTAACATTAGCGAACTGTAGATTATACAACTCTAAGGTGTCTCATTCTTCAACTCACAAGTTCATGTTTCAATAGTTGCTCATACTGTCTCGTGTTTACATGATTGTCGGCGGGTAGTTCTTCAAGTCGTCCTCTTAACACATCGATTGTATGCTGAGGTGACTTCCGCTTGTTTTTGCACATGTGGAAACTTAGTGGAGTTAGAACGAGCTCCGAGGTTTAGCATATGATCAAATGTGGTCGGTATCCATGAGTTTAGACCCCGATTGTGAATACTCAAGCTGGATAGTACGAGACGCAAAGAAATGATAGAAATCTTCAGATTGAATGCTCTGGATGCGTCTTATTTTTAGATGTTCTGACGATCAGATGTTGGTTACGAGTCATGGAGAAACAGATTCAACTTCCCATTCTCATTCCTATTGTCCTGTCACCGAATCAATATAAGCCTTCGTCATCTTTCATCCCCTGTCTTCTCTGTGGAACTGGAACATATAGACTCTGGATAAACCAGTTGTTATATACGATTGCAGGTTGAAGAGTTTCCTTGTCTCAACCGTGCCAATCGCCTCGTCAGTCGCGGACTTTTTTGTCTCGTACCGCCAGACTCTAAAGTGCTCATATGTGTAACTACTCTGTTCTAATTCAGGGTCCGCAGATATCATTCATGATGATGTTTGTGGCAGTGTTCAACTTACCTGTTTTCGACATCCCTGTACTGATGAATTTTCTCTGCGTTCGACGCAGGGCATCGACTTCGTCTAGAAGCCCGTTGAGACGACTGGAGCATATTGATCCTTCATCAAGCCCGTATAGGGACATGGCACATGGGCACCATGCTATTGACAAATTGGAGATCCTCCAAAACCAGGTCTGTCATCGATATTACGCCTGTTGAATCTTGTGAACCTGGCGTGTGTCTTGCATCGTTCCTTTTCTTTCTTGGCAGTAATGCTTGCGACTTTTTCAGTTTCATTTGAATCAATCGTAAAGTTCATCACATGTACAATACAATTGGTGTTTGAAGATGCAAGTTCTGTATCAGAAAGCCGGGCTACTTCCGAGTGATTAATCCTGAGTATTTTGCCCGGCTTGTCCTGTTGAGCTGCGTCATCGGCACCTATCTCGGTGTAAGATAACGCCGTCATGAATGTGCATCTCTCAAATTTGGTAAAGCAATCAGTTCTAAATTTCTTATAAGTGAGGAAAAAGCTAAGTATGCAATATGCACCTTCTGAGATGTTGCCTTTAACGTTCATAGCCCTGGATTTCCAATGTGCAGATCCTCATGGTCAGGAGGCAGCTTGCGCTCGGTGACGAGATTGCAGATCTTGTTTTCATTGTTGCAACTCTCATTCTAGTACTCGGCGCTCATGATGGGATGACAGGGACGGCGAAATCGGCTCGCCTCCTAGTGCGCCATGCAATCCCCTTGCTGATCGGCTCTCTGGGTTTCATAATCATTGGTGCTCGGGCCGAGCTTCAGTCGAGTAAGGCTGGCATTCAGAACGGGTATGTTGACTTGTATGTGCTTGGGAGACGGAAATGCTTACATATTACTGTTGCATGGTCATAAGATTCTACTAGACTTTTCTCTTGGAATTTATTGCCAGTTGTACACAACTAATCTTGTGAGCTACTTACATACTGTCGATACACAGAATTTGAGTTTGTTTGAGATTTTTCTCTTGTTCGAAAGCTTCTCATACCTGCAGTACATATCCTATGCTGGAACTTTTGACGGTTATCTTTGCGTGCTGCATGTGTAGCATAACCGCGTCTGCTCCAAATGCCGCGGAGATTCAAGACTATGCAGCACTAAAGGTGAGTGAAACAATCTGGAGTTTTGATATTTTTCATTGCTCCGTTTTTGCTGATATCAGCGCAGAGCACTCATGTGGAATTTTATTGGCCGCCTGCTTTTGAATGAAAAGTTTGCCCTTATATGCAGGCCATTGCGGTGTTCATTTTGGCTGTTGCGACGACCATTGGACACAAGGGGCCTGTAAACATTTGCACATGACGAACCAGTAAATAACGAGGTTATTAGTATGTGATTTCAACGGCCATGTGGGAATGTTAGTCATAATTTGTGCCATCAGTGAATAAGCCACTCATTAGTATGTGTTACCAAGAATGAAAGACGAGAATGTGTCAAAAACCTTCTTATTAGCATATGGTAACGTTTTCCTAGTATGTGTTACCAAGAATGAAAGACGAGAATGTGTCAAAAACCTTCTTATTAGCATATGGTAAAGTTTTCCAAGCGTCGATGACGGTCTGATGACGAGATCAGTCATATCTATACTCTCCTTCTCTGTAATCACGCGATAGAAAGTGTACGCTATGGGAGCATGGTAGAAGTTGCTCCGATGAAGTTGCTCACGGGCTGGCCGAGGGGTCCACGGTTCGAACCTCCACTGCGGGGAGAAGGTCTCCACACACTTTTTCGCATCTAGATTTTTGCATATGTCAATGTCAAGTGGGAATGTCATCAGTGAAAGTCTCATTATTCATGGATGGAGTAACATTACCTGATGAGTGTTAAGTACCAGGTAATACACATGGTAATGTTCTAACAATTCGCATATGCTAACAGGTTATAGGCTCCTTGTGGGAGTCGCAGTTGCTGGAAGCTGGATCATGTTTAATCTTCCGTCACCCTTCCGAAAAACGCCTACCGCTGTTCCAGCAGTCCAAGCAATCCAAGCAATCCCGGCTGCTGTCCAAGCTCTCCCTGTAATCCCAGTCGTCCAAGGTAAATCTGTTCTTGTCATGGCAGCAGAATTTCCTGACGGAGTTTCTGTTTTCTTGCAAATGTAAATGCTTTTAGAAAGGGAAAAAATATTCCTTTATTATATTGTAAGAACAATCCTTCAGAAGAGCATTCTTTCCATGAATTGTGTTCCTACAGTTCTAACTGGCGCTTGCCTGTACTGAGGCTGTACTGTGCTGGTGCAGGTGACGACATGGATGATGTGCTGGCGAAGGCTTCTGTCCCAACCAGACTTAACTCGCCATTGTCATGGTTATAAGCTATGATATAATATTATAATAAATATCAAGGAAACAAAATACTGATCTGGCGTGAAGGAAGACACTTAACAGCAGCACGTGGTGTATGTCCATTGTCTTTGTGTTTCTTTCTGTAGTTTTCGTCATGTACCTAAGTGCGTTAATTCTTTAGAGCCCAAAGTGGTTCAGGATTAGCCGCAGTTTTTAAGGATTTGTTCCTGAAAACTCTCTGAGGTGAATTGAGTGATATGATTGACGATATTGTACTTTTTTTTTTTTTTTTAACATACTATTAGACGAACAAATACCCACCAAACCTTGGTAAGATTGGACACTTGATTTGAAGAATTATTGTATGTCTTAGAGGCTAGAGCTGTACAATGCACATCCTTAAAGTGAGATTTTGATGGACATATGACTTCAAAGTAAAGTACACGATGGATTAAAATGCCAAAAGTATAAATATTGAGGTTTAACAACGATCTTTGTCAACACCTCGCCATTGCAATACTCATGGTCAATAACAAACTCACACATAATTTTGGTGGATTCTGTATGTTAGACTGGCTATAATAACTGACCAAAATGCGGCATGCCTATTTTCTGAGTATTTTAAGGTCACTCGTGAGGATTTTTTTTAATATTTATTTTTTTGAAGTTTTCATTGAATCACTTTAACATGAAATGAAGCATAGAGATTCACTTAACATACCCTTCTATAAATTTTACAAATGCACAGAACTAATCAAAATTAAATTTTATAAAATAAATTTTGAGATTAGATGAATGCCATCCCGGAGAGATGCTATTTTCTGGCAGTCAGTAGCCCAATGTCTGGGCAGGCCAACTTCTGGGCATGGGCACTCAGGCCAACTTCCATGTCCAGAGGGTGCTTGCTCTATATAGAGTACATGGGGATCGCACATGATCAGTTCCCTCTGCGCAAAATTGATCCGCTGACTTTGCAATTCCAAGGTGTCTCGTTCTTCTACTCATATTGCCGTTTCATTACTATGATCTCATGTCTACTGCTTCAAGAATTGTTGCCACATATATATAACTATCATGTCGATCTTCGACACTTCGTAATTTATATGGCGACGTCACTCCGGTTTCTTTTGTATGAATTAAAGTGGAGTAATTAGAGCGCGCTCTTAACCTTAGATGATGATCAAATGTGGTTTGTGTTCATAAGTCTACGCTCCGATTGTGTACACTCAAGCTGTATACTATATTGTGTTCTTAGTGATACCATGTGTTCGCTTGTGATATGTGTGATACATGCAGTATACTCTGGGTATGTCTAGTTGTTAGATACAATTGCATTTATTGAGTTTCCAAACAACAGTTTTCTTGTCTCAACCGTGCTAATCGCATCGTCAATCGCGAACACTCTTGTCCCGTACCATACTCAGACTCTGAAGTGCTCATGTTTTACTAGTCTGACGTTCTTCAGAATCTGCAGATATTCTGATATTGTATATGACCGATGTGTGTGTGCCAGTGTTCAACTTATCTAATTATTATGTTGTCCCTGGATGTCTGTCCCTGAATTTTTGTCTGCGTTAGCGCGGGGCATCAACTTCATCTATAAGAAGCCCATTGAGACGACTGGAGCATACTGATCCATCATCAAGCACATACAAATGGATATAGCACACGGGCACCAAGATGAGAATTTGAAGATCCTGCGTAACCAGGTTCATCATCAGTATTACGTCTAAATCTTGTGACCATGGCGTGTGTCTTTTATCGTTCCTTCTCCATATTGGCAGTGAACTTGGAAGGCCATGGAAAGGAATTGTTTCCTACACATTTCCCTTGAAATAAGGAATCTTGTTTGTTCTACATAGAAAATGCAGCCAAATTGGAAAAATCAGACACTTAATGCGTAGAGATAGTATTTATCATACAATTTACGTAAATATTATATGCTCAATTTGTACCATTTTGATTCATTTTCGTCATGGGAAAAAAATATTTTTTGTTTTTATTTTTTGCAATAAAAAATGTGCAGAAACAATTTTCTCCATGACCTTACTCCAAGTCTCCAATTCTATGGCAACTTACTTCAATGAACAAGAATTCCATCTTCCATAAGTGTGAGCTCATGAGAATTATTGTGCATAAAATAAAACTTGCTCAAAGTGCTTTCATACACATTTCACACAAAATGTGCAGCAGTTTTTTCTCCTTGAAAGTTTGTTCTCAGGCAAATATTAATAAATAAGTAAGAATTGATAAAAAGTCTTTAAAAAGTACGGGATGAAATTCTCCTAAAGCAATTGAAAGGTCTCATTTCAACTATGTCCAATTGTATAAAAGTAGTGATTTTAGCTAAGGGAAGAAATACTAGGTGGTAAATAGTGTAAAAGGAAATTACAAATCTTTATTTAGTTTTCAGGTTTATATGTATTTAATTTTTGTAATATTAAATTTTAATTCATTAGCATTCCAACTCAATTTGAAATTCCAAAATCCATCAATTTGTTAGCAAGTTCTTGCATTCCAAAGTTTTCCAATTTTTTCTACTGTACTGTGATAGTGTGGCTCCGACTGGAATTAGTAAGCAATGTGCATTGTGTACCCCACTGTACAGTTTAGGATAAAATATCATTCATTGACAAACGTACAGTAGTCAAGATCAGGTTACGTCTACTAATGGAACTTGGAAGATGAACAAGTAAAACAAAAACAAAAAATATAAAATAAACAACGAATACCTACTAAACACAGTTCGGGAAGTTTTCAAGGAAAGTAGGTAATTTTCCTGCTTTCTTCATATGTGTTCGGTAATTCTTGGATGTCATTCGGTCGTGACTCCTATGTATCCAAACCATCCGGTTGATTACCTTTGCCATAAACATCTTTTCGGTTATATTTCCTTGTCGTTTCGAAACCATTCGGTTAGAAAACTGGCTTAAGCAATTTCAATTCAGCTACTGTAAAACCTTGAAATCATCAGTAAAAACTCAAAATCAACACTTAAAACCCATAATCAGCACTAAAAATGCAAATTCAGCACTAAAAACTCAAAATCAGCACTAAAAACTCAAAATCAGCACTAAATCTCAAAATCAGCAGCATTAAAATTTTGAATTAGTTGTAATACAAAGGAAAAGATCATCCATGGCAGGATTTGAACCTGGCTTAGCCCTTCCCATTTGAAGGCCAAGGATTCCCCTTCATCAATTCATGATGAAGCAAGATTTTATAAAAATAAGAAATTCAAAAAATTGCAAAAAATTGAAATACAAATTGCATCAAATGTCATGCAAATCATCATTTTCACCAATTTGAGAAGAGGAACCAGCAAGATACTTTTCAGGGTGAGAATATAAGTACCTCCACTTTGCACTATTTCTCCACAACTCCATGGCCTCAACTAGAATATAGTCAAGATCATCTTGTGGCCCTTCTAAAGCAACCCTCAAGACAGCATCAAGGTGTTTTGTGCCTAATCTATTCCTATGTTTTGTTTTAATGACGTTTTGAACTGAAAAAGCCCTCTCACAAGTGGCTGTACTCACACATTGACATCTTGCTATCTCAGCTAGCAAAAGAATGTTAGCATACTTAACTTGCAACGGTTCATTCCAAGTTACCATAGCCCAAAGGTCCTTAAAAGTTTTATTATTCCAATCCAAACTTGCTTGCAATTTAAAATTAAAAAATTCTCTTCTACAAGCATCTGAATCAACAAGGGGAGAGAGAATTTTACCTTCAAGGTTTTTTTGCACACCATATTGCTTCAAAAGAAGCTCCAACTCTGTGACACCCCAAGAATTTAATCCAACCCTCCTTGAAGGCATGTTAGAAGGATTAAGCACACTAAATGCAGAAATGATGTCATTGTCACTAAATCTAGCTTCCAAAGCCTTGCATACAGCTTCAGCATACACTTTTTGGAAATTGAGAGCTTCTTCTAAATCAGCTCCAGTCCTATCTCTAATCATCTCAACAGAATGGAATTTAGCTCCCCTAATTTCACTGGACAGCCTCATGAGGTACCCATTAGGGGGGCCAAAACTTGGAATGATATGGTACCCTGTATTCTCATTGAAAGTACACACATTCAAATCAGTATTCTCCATGATGTACAACATTCGAATACTCTCAATTTCAGTCCTCACAATTGAACCAAGAGTTGTAACATCCACATATTTTTTCTGAAAGATTTTACACAAAATGGACAAACCATGCAACAAATCTGCCAAAAAATACAAGATGTAAATAAATTTAAAACACCTCAATTTCTCATACAGCAGAGGGACTGTCCCATCACCTTTGTCCTTTGGAACATCCCTAAAAAAAACCAAAACAGACTCAAGGGAATCGCACAATGTGCAAATAGCTTCAGACCTAGAAAGCCATCTAATCTTGTGAAATCTCTTAAGAGTTTTTTGTGCATCATTTAATTCCTTTTGAATGGCATGTAAAATTGTTTTTTTCTTACCTGATTTTTTGAATTGGGCTGCCAATAGGTTTATTGTCTTGTCAATTTCAGATGACACAAACTTACATTCACTAGACTCAGCTGCTTGTAAAGTAGCCAAGTTAGTTCTATGTGCAATACAATGCACTGAAATTACAAAAGGACTTACTTGCTTAAGTCTAGTTGAAACACCACTTTTGCTTCCAACCATTGTTGAGCAACCATCAGATCCAAATGCAACACATTTACTCATGTCCAAACCCCACTCCTTAGTTGAATTCAAAAGTTTGTGGAATATTTCTTCAGCATCTTTTCTCCCATTATCAATCTCAAGCAAACCTAGGAAAACACTTACAGGCAATCCCTCTTCAACAAACGTGGCAAAAACTACAACATGTCCAGTCACACTCACATCTGTAGACTCATCAATCATCAATCCAAAAAACTTCGAATCTCTCACTCTATCCAAATTCTTCTTTTGAATCACAGAAGAGATACAAAACACCATTTCTGCCCCTGACTTTTCATCATGATACAAACTTTCGGTTATGCTGGACTTGGACTTCAGCAGCAACTTACACAATGATGGAAACTTAGTCAAAGGGACAGTTTCCTTAGCTAAAAAGTATGCAGCCCTAAACAAATTAATCAAAGCTTCATCACATGCTGCAAATGTTTTTTCAACCATCTTTTTCATTACCTTCTCACCTTGATTAGCTGCCCACTCTAGTTTCTTATGTTCTTGAGACATATTGTGGTCTTGAAAGGCAGAGACTTTAATATTCACTGAACCAGCATTTGCAAAGACATTTCTAGCTTGCTTCTCTCTACAAAGCTTACAAAATACTCTCCCCAAATCAGAATTAAATTCAATCCAGTGAAATTGACTGTACCATGAATCCTTCCAAGCTAATCTAGCAGCCTCAATTTGACTGACTTCCTTGTTTATTGAATGAGAGGGGGTTGTTGATGATGCAGGCACAATATCAAGGTTTCTTTCATTTCTTAGATACATATCTCTCATAGTTCTTTGTCTTTTGGCCATGATTTTTAGTGAAAATCAAACAAACTAAACCAAGACCAATTTTAAAAACCAGTAGAAAATCACTATAACAATTACTTGAACAAACCAGCAACAAAAAAAAAATGAAAAGATGACCAAATGACTTGAGAAAAAGTGCAATCAGAATGCCAAACAAGACATACACACATGCATATATAAAACACAGTCAATCAAGGCAACACATACTCAACCAAAACAAAAACAACCATATAATCATTCAAGAATCATTCATTTCAAACACAAAATACTAAAACATTCAATCAAACATGCAATCTCACTAATATAAATGCAGATAGACTTTACAGATCTGAAGATTTGCAGTATGCTGATATTGTGTGCGACCAAGACCTGCAATACAGGTACACCAAATAAATCAACTACAAACAAATGAATGCATGGAAGACATAAAACACACAAATCATAAACATACAAAGAAAGACAAAGGGTTTAAGGATATTACTCACCTTGTAGAGGGAGAGCACAGCTACCGCAGCAGCGACCGCCGACACAGCTAAAAGCTACGGAGTAGCCAACGCAACAGCAGCGAGAATGCGAGGGAGAGTGGGAGACAACTTCCAACACCTTGCTCGGAGACGCCCACCTTCACGGCAGCAATCGCTCCCCAGAGCTACGGCGAGGCCAGCGACCACCACACCCACAGCTGCGACGAAGAGCCAGCTACGGCGAAGGGCCAGCGTAACCGACAGCACCACAGCTACCGAGCTACTGCAAAGAGAGAATGCAGTAGAAAAAACAGAACTGAAAACAAGAGCAATGGGAGCGAAGCGCAGACCAGTCGACCACCACTGCAGCAGTGCAGCTATGGAAAATCCGTGTCTGCGACGAGACGGAGAGCAGTCGCGACGGCAATGCAATCACGGAGAGGAGCTACGGCAATGCGGCGATGATCCCTCGATCTGCTACGGCAATGTGGTGCGGCTGAACTGGTAAGGCAGTGCAGCGATGCTCCTTCGGCAGTGCGGCAGTGCGGCAATGCAAGCGGTCGAAACTGGAGGGCACAGGAAACGCGGTTGCGACTTGCGACTCGAGAGCACAGAAAGAGCGTCAAAGCGAGGGAGAGGCGGAGAGCATCAAGCGAGGCAATGCGTCGGAGCATCGAGTCTGCCGCTGAGCGTAAGGGTGTGTGCCTGTGTGGCTCCCGAATGCCGATGTGGTGAGAGCCAGGCGGCTAGGGCAAGGCCCCGAAACCCTAAGCCCGACCACACGCTTCCAACGGCAGGTTCAGCTAACAGACATTTTTTGATACCCTCGCAAGAACCGGTTAGAAAGACCTTCCGAGATACCCTCGCAAGAACCGGTTAGTATCCGGAGATACCCTCGGGAAAGCAGCCAATTTCCGCCTACTATAATACCATGGAGGTCAGATTTCCTCCTATGCTCTTTATTTGTCGGTTGATTTCCTATACTCCACCAATTTACCTCGGTTATACGGCCGAAATTTCTTTGAAACAAACGGTAATTTCAGAGTTTCATTCGGCTGATTTGCAACTGGCTGTCGGATCTCTCCGATCATTGCTACTAAAGTTCCCAAATCCCAAATCCCAAAAACTTCTGGGCACGAAGTCGTGCGCAAATGACGTCACGTTCTGTGTCAGTAGAACAGAATAATACGCGGTGAGCACCCTGGTGACCCCACCACACATCCAGTTCTACTCTCTGCGCACTCTAGCATCAGTGATCTTCCCACTCTTGCAGTTCCTTGAAGGTGTCTTACTACTCTTTTACTCACATTGTCGTTTCATTACTTTCACATGCCCATTGCTTCAAGGATTGTTGCCACATAGATATAGCTCTTCATGTGGATCTTCGACACTTCGTTTGTATGATGACTTCACTCCCGGTTTTTTTGTGTGTGGAAATTGGAGTTCGAGCGAGCTCTAAAACTTAGATGATGATCAAATTATGTGGTTTGTGTTCATAAGTTTAGGCCCCGATTGTGTACACTCAAGCTGGATACTATATTGTGTTCTTAGTGATACCATGTGTTCGCTTGTTATATGTGGCACACATGTACACTAGATGGTTAAATCTAGTTGTTAGATTTGATTGCAACTGCTGAGTTTCCAAACCGTAGCAATTTTCTTGTCTCAATCGTGATAATCGTAGATCATCAATCGCAAACTTTCTTGTCCCGTACCGTACTCTGAAGTGCTCATGTATTACTACTCTGTTCTTCCAAATCCGCAGATATTGTATTTGACCGAAATTAATATATACAACATGTGCATTGTGTATGCCATTGTTCAACTTATCTAATTGTTATGTTGTCCCTGGAAGCTAGTCTGTACTTAAAATGAATTTTTGTCTGCGTGAGCTGCAGGACATCAACACTGGTAGCAAACCTGACGTTTCCAATTCCGGCTCTTCAGGAACGTGACGCCGGTGACTTGCGAGTCGTCACATTTTGGGAATCCTGGGTTCGAGGGCCAGAGTCTCCGCATTCTCTGGGTTTTTTTTAATGTCGTCCAATGGCGCGAGACCTGAGCTACACTTGTTTCGGGGGTTAGTCCAGCGAGGAAGTATTACCCCGATCTGTGTCCAAGTCATACATGGGCGGATTTTTACACTCAGTTTAGAGGCTTCCTACGACGACTGGGCTAACGTGGATACCTCGACTGGAGTGCCGATGGAACCGAGTGGCCAAGGACCTGGATTGGAGTGCGTTCTCAGGATGTGGACCTCGTTTCATTTGCATCTCTGTACTTGTTTCTGGTGACGGTTTAGGTTACGTGAGACCATTTGTGTACTGTGGTACTTCATCTGTTGCACCCCGGCACATTTGGAGAAGCATTTGTATCTATATGCATTTGCACTTTTAGTCAATTGCCAATATTGTTTTTGTAAAAGCTTTTAGTACTGTTACTCTCTCCAACTATGTCACTATATTTTGGAAACCCCGGTCGATGTCTGCCAGGATATCACTAAGTCTAGAAAAAGCCGTGATCAATGTCATTCGGGAATTGCATCAACAAAATGACCTACAGTCCGTAAAACACGAAAATCCTAGTAATGTTTAGAGCCCTGTAACCACTCGATTCTTGGTGAAAGCGCGAATGTAAATCAAAAAACTTAAAGACAATATTCAATCACCCCACAGATAAGATTCCTGTCTACGCGTGTCTTCTTTCTCTGTACACTGTGTATCTATAGCAACCACTATCTAAAGTCATCAAATTCAGTCATTCCATCTCGAAGCGTATGACTATTGCCAGGAGAGAATGGCCGCCACTTGTATCTCAATTTCCTGAATCTAGAGGCTATCGCTGTTATCAGTCGAGGACAGAATATGCGTCTCCACGGTTCGGCCAGCTCTCGACATTGATGCGTTGGTCGTGAAATTCCGGTAAGCTGTGGAAAACATGTGACGCTATGTCAGTGAAGTGGAGAGACGAGTTTCTATTTCAGCAATAAAACTTCTGAACTTGAACTGAGGAATAAAACATCACACCAGATTGCCGAGCATTCTCACCTTCTGGTAGTTCGAGAGGTATGTTTTTGAAATGCAAAGGTGATAGGACAGTCTGATCGAACATGGACTCATCTACGGCATTCTTTCGCGACCGTGCATTGTCAACCTCAGCTGGTGTATGCTGATTCGTGAGTGGAAGTGTCGGGTCCTCCTGCGGTGGAACTCCTTGGGTTTGCGCTCTGCCTGGCGTAGGGAAGAAATCCTCTACACATTCAACGTTGTAGTTTAGGGTTTAACTAAGGTGTTTGGATCCATACACACGGTAGCATTCAGAAAATATGAACACATTAACCAAAATGTTTGATTTCTATGCGGCTCTAGGCTTCAGAGAGAGTTTCATGATTACCGAAGTTGGAGTCAGGACCTGTCGGTGGTGGAACACGCGACGATCCACAGCTGTAACGGGCGCGGAACTGTGCCCTATCCCGTCTGACGGACTTCTTCCTCTCATCGGCTAGCCATTGCTCCTGCACATTCTCAATGCACATTTGCTTCCTCCTTTCCTCATATAGCTCCGCACACCGGTGAGCCAGGTAGGTCAGCTTTTCACCCGGATTCATATGCGGGTAACCGTACTATCTTGCTTCATCTTTCACTTCGCACAGAGAAGATCGTCAATGCCAACAAACACTTGATAGGATACCAATGCAAAGCGACGTCTGATTGTTTCATTTTATCACTTCAGATAGAAAAGATCTTCAACTCCAACATATATTTCATAGACTACCCATGCATAACCGGGACATGCAAAGGAAAGTGCACTCACTGGACTCAATTACTCCAATCTCGTCCTTGCTGTAGCGTTTCGCCCACTTCGTTGTGCTTTTCCCGGCTGCATTAGGCACCGAGCTGCGCTGATTCATTCCATCGTCATTGGCCCCGTTGCCCGTGTGGCCTGTCAGTCGTTTCATCACACCATGGTAGACTCAGAATGACCAAGGGCACTATCTGATGCTCACTATAAAATTGGGGATAACGGTATGATTAATTTGGAAATGGGAGATCATCGAACATTCACAGTACTAGTGGATTCTACTCCTAGCAATAGTAGAATGACATGGATACTTCTAGAAGGCCGCACCTGAGTTTCTATTTACGTGGTTACCTCTCTCGTTAGTAGTTACCTTCTTCGCTGTCATCGCCAGTGCCATCAGCGTTCTCTGAGCAGATCCAGCAAGCACATAATTAGCGTTCATTTCTGTTCTCAAACTCATCTACACAGTCGAGGTCACTATAATACAATCATAAGAAAATCTTACCAGCTCCAAAATCGTTGCCTTTGTAAGCCGGCGCGTTGACAGTCGATGCTGGGTAAAAAGGCAGGGAGTGTTTCAAGTTATAGCGTAGGATCATTTGTCTATTTAGTAACCGCATGTTTAAGTTCACCGCCCAGTCATCTGCCGCTCCCTCTAGAGATTCTTCGTTTAGTTTTACATTGAGTACATCGTTGAACAGGCACCAGCCTGGTTCGGATTTAACTGTGCGCATGTGCTCCTCAATGGTCTCAAATGGCTTATTATCCCATTTGCACGTTTTTGAGGCAAACGCCGCCCAATTCACCGCGTACCCAAGCTTCTCCCCGATTAAACCTCGTGCAAATGCAAGACCGATAAACTTATGCTTCCCCATTGGCCGCTGATACGTGAGTTGGTACAGTTTCTCTATACGGTAAATCTGTCTTGGGCTCTCGCTCCGGCCGGGCTTTGCATACCAGAACGACCCGCTTGATCGTGGACCCCAGCGATCGGAACACATGGTTTCGCTGACTACGTCCTTCCGCAGCGAGTCAGGATGGTCGCCTGGAGCTCCAGGGATGAAGCCTTGGTCGTTGAGGCCTACTTCAATGTGGAACCAACGAGGGTCTCCTCTCGACATCTGAAAAAAAAAAGTATAAAACAAAATCTCTAACTGAGCATGCAGTTTTAGGCATGCATTTTCACAATCATTATGTTTCAATGCCTCACGGAAACAGGAAAGAGAATCATAGATCGGCATTCAACAATCAACATTTACATAATGTGGAAATTAGGAGGACGGGAAGCTTTGACGCCCTGGTGACTTACCGGTGAGGACTGTCTGTTGTGATATGCAACCGAAGATGATGACTTCAAGAGCTATGCAGCGACCTCGAAGACACTTTGTACGCCGGGTGGATACAGGATTAGGGGACACACGGACGCGGTTGTAGACTACGAATGCAACCTAACAGATAACCACGGACGATGTTAGATCGTTGCACCCTTGTACAACTAACACAAGAAGGTTTAGCAATCAAAGAGACAAGGTTTTTTTAAAAACGCAACCTATGTTAATATGACTGGATCTACAAGGACTAATGTTAACATGACTAGATCTACAAGGACTATGTTAACATGACTGGATCTACAGGAGAGTGCTTGAAGCAATAAGTTACTACAAACGTGATTGCATATGCAAATGCAGAAGAACTGGTTGATGACAGGAAGAGAAATTTGGGTAAATGCAAAGCACTTCCAATGCGAAGGACGTAGCAACCTCGCGCTGAGTAAAATTAGGCATCAAAGCTACACTCCAGTGCCCAAATCGAAGAAACCAAATGATATAAGTCGGGAAGTAGGATCGAAATTAGACAACAGTATTGCAGTGCACATAACCGAGGAAGGGCATCACAGAGTACTCGCTATGTAAACAAGTCAGAGACGGAACTATCAATCTACTTACGACCCTCATAGCCCTAATGGAATCACAAATCACGGAGCTAATCCGACCAACAAAAAAATAAAAAACAACATTCGCCGACCATGGTGAACACTACATTGTAGCAACGCATAAACCACATATCGCCACACTTACAATGAGAGCACAGACAGCATTTTCCTTGTCCCGTAAATAAAAACTACTTCCATCCGAAATTGAGCGTCAAAACCTAACCAACAATCAGCATCACCCACATACTGGAAAAAACACTCCTCTTACCTTCATATCAAACCAAACAACACCAGCAGCTTCTAACACATAATCTAGCAAAAACCCAGGTCAAATAAGGAAACAGAAACAGTACACTCTAACGAGAGAAACCACTACATCCTCTCTCAACACCCAACAACCACAGAAGCACTCAAACTAACTAGAATAAAAACAGCACCTACATCCGATCCTTCCTAACACACCAAAACCACATTACTGAAAACAAATCATCAACGCCCACGGCGTCGGGAATCCACCATGCGGAAATTCTGGATACCATTGCCCTGCCTACATTGGCGACATTCATAAAATACCAAAACGACTAAAGAGAACAACAGCAATGACGCACTCACCTTGAAATATTCGGAGAAGGAGGTGGTGTAGAAGTTGGACTGCACTACCCTGGTTCGAGGGTTCCACCACCTCCTATGGCTCTCAGAAGATCTGGCAAAGTTCAGAAGAAAGTGCAACTGAGCACAATACCTAACACATATGTTGAATCCGAAGTGGAGAGAGAAAGTGGAAGGCGCTACTGGAATAGAAGAAGCAATTTGGGGAGAAGATTAGGGTTTAGGGTGATGTGATTGACTTACTTCATGAGATGTTTAGGTGCAATCATGACTCTGGAAGGACACAATGAGGAGAGCCAACCCGTCATATCTATTACGGCGGACTTGTCCATATCATCACCACGATCATGTCGTCAAATCCATCTGGTTCAATGCGCGAAAAATGATTGCACGCTCTGATGCGACCTGGGTCTCATCCGCAGGGCTCCATAAACCCAAATGCGTGAGCTTCTAAAGCCGTCACCTGGAGGACCACAAGCCAATTTCAATATCACACGAGTAATTCATACCATGCATGAACTAATGTAAAATGAGGATAGGGTTACATAACTCTAATCACATTGTCACAGTATCATTCTCTACATTATGTCGACAATTTGTACATCATTCCCACAGAAATTGGGTACCTGGCAGAGAGCGAGAGTTAATCCCTCCATCGATTTCACGGCCTTACAGTGGTAGTGTTCGTAGATGTCCAGTTGCATCTTATTCTGGATCCCCTCATTCCATCCTCTGCCATTTGGGACACTGCGTTTGATGTGGGCAAGCCCACATAGATTAAAGCACATACAAAGGATTGTCAGAAAATTGTTATACAGAGAGGAGGTGTATTGCATGTTCAAAAAAGGGTTTTCCTGAATTAATCTTGTTATTAAAATGGGATTTCAGAGAATTAACGCACTCCATTTCTACAACGACCAAAGCATTAACTGTGTCTATAGACTATGCGTAAGAACAACGACCTACGCCCAAAACAAGGCACTTAAGGTGGAGCATTATGGACCATCTGAAAGTACACTTCAGGTATATCAACTATACTATCTTCCTGTTCGTAAATTTACCTCCATAGATGTGCATGCTTGAGGATACACTTAATGCTATTTCATCAAAATTCAACATTCACTCTAGTTTAATTCTGTAAAGTAAAAAAAAAAAAATGTGCACAGTCTAATTTCCAGCTTCATTTCGGATTACTCTTAACCGCATTTAAGCGGGGTCCGACTCGCGGCAAACCAAAATACGCTACCATTTGCTGGAGAGAAGGGCTAATGCAACACCATTGCGGACGAAGACAGATTGACCACCGCTATCCTGGCAAGATAAAATGGCCGAGGTTTAGACAAAAAAATTATTTAAAAATAAATAAAAACGAGAAGACGTTAGTATACTGCACCGGTATAAAAACATGCTATCAGTGAGGAGTTCATTACTGTCAAGATACGAGCGAGCATCTGATTAGATCATTCGAGGGGTCTGTCACAGACATCTAACTTGCAGGAGGTAGTTTACTCTGAGTCAACAATAAACTATAGGAAATCCTTTAAAAATATCATGGTAATATTACGAAGTATAATCATGGCTGGGTGGTATACATTATGCTATCAATCATTTTTTGTTCTGTATTTCAAGCAAAGTCAAGGTACTAGTGATTACTGGAAGTCGCGATATCCATTAAAATATGATGTACTACTTCCGTAGTCTTCACCTCACCAACGAACGCAGCGAGCAGTGCTTGTTAATATTAACATGCGGGAGAGAGTTTAGAGATGTCGCTCAGTACCTTACCATCCACTTAATCATCGTCTATTGCTGCGTCCAGCGTCGGGTCCCGTGCAGGGGGTTCATTGATAGTCGGATGATGGATCTGGCTCATCGTCCGATGACTCTGGGTGTTCGAGGTCAACGTAAGCCGCCTCGTCATCGTCCTCCATGTGGGCATCAACTTGTTGGACATCCACCCTCAGCACGGGCTCGGGACGCGGTATGCCATGCCGGCCAACACCATGTCCACGACGGTTGAGGATTCTAGTTGCATTGAAGCGGCCTGGTGCGGATAGGGATTCCTCAGATAGAGAGTCAGTCACTCTTCTTGATCTTGGATTTTTATATCTTACAACCTTCCACTCTGGATTCCAAGGGTCTTCAACGAAATAAACCTGTTAAGAAACATATAACAAATCAGTGGAGTTGGAAAAATGAAAGAGTCGCATATGAAAGGCGAGATATTTGATGTCTGTATACGCACCTGCCGAGCGTGGGCTGCTAACAAGTACGGTTCCACCGCAGGAGATTGCCTAGCCATGAACTTCACCGACCAAAACCCGTCAACGTCCCTCCTCATGGTCGGTACTCCTTCCAAATCAGGCTTTATCCACGAGCATTTTAGAACACACGGTTTTATGTGACCATAGTCTACCTGTAGGATATCGTGGATTACACCCACATACAGACTTTAGCCCCGGCCAAACCTATCAAAGTTTCCAGTGTACTTCCAAGTAATGAATCTTGAGTGTTCTGCCCGGCTTGTCCTGAGCTGCGTCGTCGGCACCTATTTCGGTGTAAGTCAACGCCGTCAGAAATACACATCTCTCAAATTTGGATCTCCAATGTGCAGATCCTCATTGTCGGGAGGCTAGTATTATGTGGCGAAATAGCAGATCCTCTTGTTTTCATTGTTGCAACTCTCATCCTATTCGGCGCACATGAAGGGATCACTAGAAACTTTGATGATTTTATCTGGGGCTAAACTCGGGTAGTTTAGCCCCATCTTCAGCCTTCCTTAGCACTATGTCAAAAATGAGGGGGGGCTAAATTTTTTGTACCATCAGCCCCCTTTTTGTACCACTAGCCGGGGGCTAAAACACAAATTAGCTGGGGCTAAATATGAGAAATTCAAGTTTAGCCGGGGCTAAAAGAGAGAAATTTGAATGTTTAGCCAAGGCTAAAGTTTTTGGTTTAGCCCCTCCAAGTCAATTTAGCCCGGGGGCTAAAAGCTCCAAAGCTTCCAGTGCGATGAGAGGCCAGGTGAGATCGGCTCGTCTCCTAGCTGGGCGCCATGCAATTCCCTTGCTGATCGGCTCTCTGGGTTTCATTATCACTGGTGCTCGTGCCGAGCTTCACTTGAGTAACGCTGGCATTCAGAACGGGTATGTTGACTTATACATGGTTGGTAGACGGAAATGCTTACATATTACTGTTCCATGGTCATGAGATTCTACTAGTACAGCTAGTTCGAACTTGTTGCCAGTGGTACGCAACAGATTATCTTGCAAGCTACTGAGTATGCATTTGGCTTAATGCCGATATATAGAATTTGATTTTGTTTCGGATTTCTGTCTTGAACGAAAGCTTCTCGTATTCTGTGCTGGAATCTTTGACGGTTATCTCTTCTTGGTTCATGTGTAGCATCACGACTACTCCAAATGCCTCGGAGGTTCATGAGAATGCATTATTCAAGGTGAGTGAAACAATATGGAGTTTTGAAATTTTCCATTGCTCAGTTTTTGTTGGTATCAGCGCAGCGCTTTCAAGTCGAATTTTATTGGTCAGCTTTTGAATGCAAAGTTAGCACGTACTATGCAGTTCGTTGCAGTGTTCATTTTCGCTGTCACGATGACCATCGGAGTCACCGTCGCTGGAAGCTGGATGGTAGATCTTCCGTTACCTTCCCGAACAACGCCAACCGCTGTTCCAGAAATTCATGCAACCCCGGCTGCTATCCAAGCTCTCCCTATAATCCCAGTCGTCCAAGGTCTGTTCTTGCCATAGCAGGCGCATTTCCTAGTGGAGTTTCCGTTTCAGTCCAAATTTGCTCATGATGTTAATGCTTCTAGAAAGGGAAGAAAATCCCGTCATCATATTGTAAGAACAGTCCTTCAGAAGAACAATCTTTCCATGAACTCTGTTCCTATAGTTCTAACTGGCGCTTTGCCTGTGTGCTGGTGCAAGTGACGAGTCACGACATGGATGATGTGCTGGCGAGGGCTCCTGTCCCAACCAGACTCAACTCGCCCTTGTCATGGCTATAAGATAGGAATTATATATTGGAATCAAAATACTCTGGCGTGAAGGAAGGCACCTTCAGCAGCAGAGGATGTGTGTTTCTGTGTTTTCTTACTGTAATGTTCGTCATGTGTCGTACCCAATTCGGTTTAGATTTCCAATTTCGTAATTGTTTGCGCTGGTGCCATCTATTAATGTGAAGTAATAAGTATCAAAAATCAAAATTCTAATTATTGCTATATTAATTTTGATTATGATCATAGTAATAATTATTATTATTATAGAACTTGCAAATTTTAATGGTGCATCTCATTGATAAATAAATAACTATAAAGTGTTGCTTCGTGTTGCTTCGTGTTGCTTCTGAAAACTTGACTGACTCTGACAAGTACGTTAGTATGTTTCTTCTTGGACCATTTAATTATTGGCTAAGTACTTTGTACACGTACAAAAACCCAAAAGCTGCTTTGTGTTCACTTTTACCAAACAATGGTTGCATAGGTCAAATTTGCACTATCAGGAAAGGCTTCTAGCTTTTATACTAGAGCAATTCTCTTGTACCGTGCAGCAGGTCTTGCTCTTATTGTTGCC
The DNA here is from genome assembly GCA_014871385.1 of Ceratodon purpureus. Lineage (NCBI taxonomy): Eukaryota > Viridiplantae > Streptophyta > Bryopsida > Pseudoditrichales > Ditrichaceae > Ceratodon > Ceratodon purpureus. The sequence continues at coordinate 23,683,595 of CM026422.1, forward strand.
TATGCATAAAAAAATAAAAATAAAAATAAAATGAAATAAAAAACGAGGCAATTGTGCTACAAGAGGACATATCTTTGGTACGAGGAAACCTTAGTAGGTGAAACGCCAGAGCCAGCGGACTAAGATGGAGGCACCCATAGCCGACCGGGTACCCATAACTAATCAGTAGACTTCTCCATTTCCAACCTCCATTTCCAACCACTTATTGTTCAAAATCTTGGGAGATCTATAAGAAAGTATCAAGCATGATTGGTAGAAAGGGAATCAAAGGGAATCATGTGGGAATATTTTGGTAGTAGCACAGTGATCAAGTTTTGGTGTGATGGTGGTCGGTTTTAGGTGGGCCTACATATCGGTTATATGTATTACAAAAATAATGTCTTTCAAAATTCATAGTAAATAAAATATTGAAGTAAACATGACATTTAAAGTTGCATTCCTCCTTAAACCTATTTCCCCTTCAAGGAAAAATCTCCCTCAACTTATACTCCTCCAATCTTAGTTGCAAATCTCGTAACTGGTGGGTTATAGGTGCCTCTACCTTAATCCGGCTCAAGAAGCTTTGTCATGGCTGTCAATTGCCTTCCAAACTGCTGAGAAGGTAAAACATAGCTAAGGGTAAGTTTTTTACTTCAATACTCACACTCGGAAAGGTTGACATCATGCTTTAAGCCCTGCGTCTAGTGGTACTAGTCTTCTGAGGCTGATGAATCCACGCATACTTGTAAACTTCTCCTTTGGTAAAGATTTCGTGAATATGTCTATAAATAGCTAGTCAACAGAATATAAAAACACAGAAGGAGAAAGGTACTTAACGTGGAGGGGGTACTCGCTCTTTTTGAGCAGCAATTGCCATGTAGATTTACATCACCACCCCTTCGAGTGAAGCTTGTCAGGGCTGAATTCATCGAGAAAGAAGGGGATGGGGGGATTAGGGCAGAATGCGCATGAAACATGTAGACCGATCGTCATTGGACTTTTAGGAGGAAGGAGATAACAAGAGGGGGTTTGAAGATCCTAGGCAATTTGTCACCACGTTAGGATTTAAGATGTATGGAGCGATTTTGCAGAGTATATGTAAGGTGAACACACCTATTTCCAACTTGATTGTGAAACCAATATGTATGTGTATTGCCTTTGTGCATATACAATACACTTATAATACCTAATAACCGGTACAATGTATACAAGATAACAATCAATTAGTAGTTTTAAATCCAAGATTATGTTTTTCTGACAATGGTAATGTTGATAATATTGAGAGGCTTTGATGGCAATATTAATAAGTACATGGTATGTTGGAAATTGGCACTTTTGCCAGTCCTTTCAATGTAAGATGTAGTGGCCATTGTGTGCCATATTTTATTGTTCAACATTTTTCTAATTTTACACGTTAAAACATTTTTACAAAGTGGTTTTAAGTTGATAAAATTATTGACACTTACAATGTATTCACAACACTTTTCCACACCTTTGAAAAATCTCTAGCTCCAGAAAATGAGTTGCCAACACACCCAAGCCTACAATTCACATTGGAAATAGGATGGACACGTTTGAATTCTACGTCCGCATCACACTCTGAGGCTTTTCAATTCGTCAAATTCCTGCGAGGAGGTTTTCTATAAAAAAAGAACCCAGCCAATAACTATGATTGCAAAAGATATGGATGTTGTGCTATGAGTCACAAGAAGAACCTTGCGTAGAGTGCAAATTGAGAAAACATGAACCAATCAAGAAATTAAAAAAATCCACACTATATAACTATATTCTCTCCATCACAGCACATGAACTCAATTTCCCTTTGTAAAACTTTTCCCTTCCATTTCACTGAGTCTATACCAAAGCAAAGTGAGTTTCCTTCCTCTGACGGGAATGGGTGCTCTCACCTCACCTCAACAAACTTGACACCAGGGTTTAGGGTTTAAGGAACATACGCCCAAAACCGCCACCTTACCTGAAAACCATCACTACATAAACCCAAGATTTGGCAATCTCAAATGTACTTCCTCACTAGATAATGCCAACCCTGGGTTGAAAGGCAATGAGAGCAGACTCGCGCGAAGGCGAGGAAGAAGAAGGAGAAGAAGAAGCGAGCGTCGAAAGACAGGATTTGGATTAAAATCAGCGTGAATTGATTAGAGCTGAGGATGCCGGCGGCGATGGAGAAGCGGAAGAAGGAGAAGAAGGCGGTGTCGGGGACCGTGGTAGGGGAGGCGCTCGGGCCGACGAAGAAGCTGTTCAAGACACGGCCGCTGACGAAGAAGAAGGCGCAGGCGCAGGCGAAGGCGAAGGCGGAGGCGGGTGGTGGCAAGGACGGAGCGGCTGGAGTGGTTGATCGGAGCGGCGTGCAATGGAGGGGGCGCGCGGAGCAGGCCGAGTGGTTCACGGCTAGTTTTCACTCGGTGTTTGGCGCTTTGTTGTCTCCGGCTGAGAAGGAGAGTATTCCAGGTTTGATTGCTGGCCGTGGTCTCATGCTAGGGTTTGCTCCGTGGTTGCATTTGGATAGGAGACCAATGTTTCACGCATCAGTTGAGTTTCGTCACTAGTATTCAGTTGATGCATGAGATTCAGTCTCTAAATGTGGAGAATAATCATCTGAATGTAATGATATGTTCAGTATGGAGTTCAATTGTTGTGTGTGAGGCGCTGATACTAGTAGAAGGAAGCTTTGCATTGTGGAAGTTAGTGCCGGGAAAGTTGGAGTTCAGCTCTGCATTTGAGCTTAATTTTCCATTTATGAAGATGTTCCTATGTTATGGATTAGCATTTCGGGAATCTTGATGCTGCTCCATGTGGAGGGAGTTGTTGTTGATTTCGTTTTACTTCGTTGGTACAAGGGAGCTTTCGTTACCTTGAAAGTGAGGTGAGATGAAGCGTCATTAAATGCTTTGTTTATGCGGTGAGGCAGATGACAGGATAGTAGAGCTGGGCGAGGAAATTGAACGCAGCACGGAAAAATTAGGATCGCGCGTGAAAGCTGTAATTGGTCCTGTCTGGAAGGAGTCCCTTTGTAATGTGGACAAAACTGGCGATGCCGGTAGCCCTGTTGTCCTGGTGCTCTGCAGCTCTGCCATCCGTTGTGTGGAGCTTCTTAGGTCAGCCTTAGGTTTCTAAACTCAAGTTTGGCGGTTGTGTAGGTCACCTTTGCAGCATAATGTGCTTATCCTTTCCTTATTTTTTATCTTGAGGATACTTAATATTGTTTGATTTCTGGAATTGATTAATTTTTTTGTTCATTTGATCGAAGTTCTAACTTGTGTTCGTTATGTTCAGAGGAATGAAGGCTTTCATAGGGAAGGTGAAACCTGCCAAGCTATTCGCCAAACATATTAAAGTGGAGGAGCAGGTATAGGCTGCCGACAGCAGGATAACAAACCCTACCCACATGTATGCTGTTATGACGACCCTCTACAGGCTCATATAATATATCTGTTGCAGTAGTTTGACTGCATGTTTGTTGTTTGGACAATATGTAAGTAGACTAATTGTTTGTTATCGCAGGTAACGCTACTGAAGGAACATGTGAATATAGCAGCTGGAACACCGAACAGGTCTGGCCTTGGATGCTTTCTTGTTTCTTGTATACGCGTCTTTCGTAATTTTAACTATTATTTGATCAGTGCAATAAGTTATCATGACGTTTGTGTACATGAAAAGATCAATAAAACTTTTGGTTTTGATGTTTCTACTATACTTACAAGAAATGTTTCAACTGATGTATACCAATGACGACTCTGAAGCCCTTGCTTAGGTCTGTAGAGTCTATTAAAAGTATTCGCTTTGAGCGAAGACATTGACTCAAGGTTGTATGCAGGGTGCGGAAGCTGATTGATATAGGGGCCATGGGGACAGGGCGTCTACGGCTTATAATATTGGACATGCATGCCGATGCAAAGGGTCTAACAATATTGAGTGTTCCTCAAGTCATGTACGCTTGAACATCCTTCACCTTCTGATTCATATAATCTTTAAATCAAACTTATTTTAGGGATGTGATCAATATTCGGTGAAATTACAGGAACCTGATATGTTTTCGCCGATTATCTGTCTCAGGACTGAGTTCTGGGAGCTGTACAGGGCACACTTTCACCAGCTTTTCCTTGCCAAGCAGTCGCAGTTATTTTTATATTGAATCCAACACAACGGTGTTCTCTCGAACTATGCATATGGGTGATTTGGCTATTTGTGATTGAGAGTACGATCAATTACCTGGTATAAGAGCAGGAACGTACTTCTTGGTCACTCAAATGCGGCATTGTGCTCAATACGATAAGTGTGTTTCATCAGATCTTGAATATGCAAGATATGCCAGCCAAGCAGGACAGATACGTGCTAATTTGCGCACAATGATTGTCAAACAAGCACAAAATGAGAAGAAGATGCTTAGTTACTGTTTCAGAGAAGACTGCGATTTGACAGCGGGATACATTATGTAGTAAACAATTGATATTCCGTGTATCTATTGCAATTTCCGAAGGTGGACATTGATTGATATGAGATTATGACATAGAATTTGTCTTGTAACATGTTATTTCAACTTTCGAAGCAATTGAAGATTGGAAATTTCGTGTTCGAGCTGTGTCCACTCTCAGGATCAGTTATCCTTGGGCAATGTTATGGGACCTTTTCAAGGCCTGTTTTTTCCAATGTTCGAGATAAAAATTGAAACGTTGGTTTGCTTCATTTGCAATTTGGTCATGATGGTGCGAGTTAAACGACTAGTTAGTATGACTAGGTAACTTTTCTGAAACGTGACTAACTCGTCCGAGAACTTATAAAACGCAATTCACGAAGTCACAGATCCAGAGAGCTCAAGAACTGAAAGAACTGTCGGGAACTTGGTAGAAACAGACCAAAAAGAAGGTAACAAATATACAACTCGTTCACAACAGGTCCGAAATAAACGAACGACGACCTGAACTTGATGGTAGTGAAAATTGCCAGCATTGTTGCAGGTTTGTAAAATTACGACTCAGAACAGGACAGCTCCGGAGCATTCAAGGAAATATATCAGGAGTCGCCTTTACTCGAGCAGTTCCCTGCACTTTCAACGCTTCAAACTTCAGAGATAACTCGTTTTCAAGGCGCCGCAACACGAACAGCTCCTTGGATGTGATGAAGCTTGTCACAGTACCCAAGTCCTCAGTAATTGGTCGACGACCTGTGCGTCCAGCACGGTGAATGTATGAGGTTACTGAGGGAGGCCACTCGAAGTTGTAGACGTGGCTTACCTCGGGTAGATCAAGTCCTCTTGCAGCCAGCTCTGTAGCTACTAACAAGCATTGGCCCTCCCGGAAATCCTGTACCAAAAAATAACCCAAATTTCTTAGTAAAAAAATCAAGTCTCAGTTCTTCTAACTTCACCTCGACATCGTTGTAGAGAATGCAATTGGACGCAGTAACAAATAAATTCCTCACTCCCTCTCAGCTAACGTGCGTGGAGATCATGGACACTCACAGATACAATAGCAGTACGAGCATTCACGTGTAACTCTTCTTCCAGAACCAATGGTTCCCATAAAGCATCACCGTCAGGCGCAATCTTATTTCTCGAAAAGTACTCTGCAACTGTGAGTGTGCTTGGAGTGTTCCCAGCCCGCTTTGCTTTCTCTGACTGCAATCGTAATTTCAGAATCTTTCAGAATTAACCAAGCACAAACGCAAACTGAACACTACAAGAAAATACGTCTTACTTGACATGATCTGTTATGATCTCTATGCAGGTAAGACTTCTCAGCCACGCAACTAGATGTTACGTTTGAGATTAGAAAAATCTTGATACATTTTTCTCAAATAATTGTTCGATATACTCCATCCGTAGGAATAGAACTGAACGGAACCTTAATCGTATGATGATGACACACCTGATCGTTTACAAAGATAATGGCTGCCTTTGGAGCATCTGCTTGCAATAATGATAACAAAGCTGGCAACCTATCGTCCTTCTCACACACCTGACATATCATGAACACGTCACAATTAGTTGCGCAGTCATTATATACCTGATGATCATCCCTTCATTACAAGCGAAATTACTTGCAAACCCATCCATGATTAGCCGTATTAGACGACGCATTACCACATAACGGTGCTGAAGATAGGAGGGCATCTTGTCCTCTGGGCGAACATGGATGTGCGTCACGTCCTCCTGCAGCACAGGAAGTATAGGGGTCATACTCTAAGACCACAAGCTGTTCATAGTGAGAAGAGGAAATAGCTAGATATAAAATTCTACATAACAGCTAATGTAGCATTCAATATTTTGATATCGAAACTTTCGAAACATGAGCTGAATATAACTAGATATGATAGATTTTAACTAGCGTCCACAATGAATAATATCAAAGAAGTGCTCGCAGGTAAGCATAAATTGATACCTTGACCCACTTGTTCTGGATACAATCGTTGAGGAATCGTCGATGTTGAGGAATGGTTGCGCTCGCAAGTATGGTTTGCCGTTGTTGAGGGCGTGTGTACTCGCTTAGCAGCTTCTGAAGATGACCGCCTTCTTTTGCAGCTCCCATCATAGCATCCACCTGTTCTGAATAAACCACACGTCCTGTATTAGGAAATAGATATGAACGACCTCAGACTTTGGTTCCAGGCGATTCAGATCCATATATTTTACTTTTCAAATTGTAACCCTACCCAACTCTTTGTAGGAACGGGAGAAAGGATTTCATACATAAAATGAGAATGTTCCTATCATGTAAATATTATCCTTAGACTCCAATCAGACAAGTTTTTGAAGAATTACCACACGCCATGCCCCAGTACACACGGAATTATAGAACAATTGGCAGGATTACGTCACGGGATGGAGTGAGAACCTCGTCAATGACAACAGTAGTAATAGCATTGGTGCGAAGGTTTTTGGTCTCGATCATGCGAGCAATGCGTTCCAACGTGCCAACAACAATTTGAGGTGGCTCCGCCTAACGTGGCAACTTCAGTGTTAGAAAACAAGGCAATAATTATGCACAAACATGAAGTTGAAATTTAGAAGTGGGAGCATTCAAAATTCTGAACGGGATTAAGAGTCCTTACAGGAGGATAGAAACCCACACCTTAAGCCAAGCTTTTTGACGACTGGAGGTTCCACCTTCCAATAAGGCCATTACCATCACAGTCCCTTTTTCCTTGAGCGCTTCACCGCCCTCTTCAGTGCTTCCCTTACCCGCTAACTTTCGCGCTACTTTTGCGACCTGTTAAGAAAGGGTGACAAGAATATAATCAAAACAATATTGCTCTGCATGATTACAACAAATCCGAAGAAACGTCCATGAAAGAAGAACGAAAGAGTTTGCAGGCGACTTTTCTAAACACTACGAAATTTTCGGCCCATTGTGAATTTCTATCCAACTCTTGTGTAGAGAATATACCTGCATACCCAACTCTCGGGTAGGAACAACCACAATCGCTTGCACAGCAGCTCGTGAAGGTAGAACCTTCGCAAAAATTGGCAGAAGGTATGCCAACGTCTTCCCAGAGCCTGTCTGTAAAGAGTATACCAGACACCCGCGTCAAAGCTATTGAAAGAATAATAAATGTGTTAAGTAGAATGTCTAACTACACTCTAAATAACGCACCGGATACCTTGAACTCCAGATAAACCCTTCTAATTCCACTTCTAATCACTAGAATAAAATTAACAAAGGTCATATATCAACTTCTGCATACAAGCATTACGTTGCTAACGAAATCCACAAAGACCAAACATGTGAAACAATGATTCGGGATATCATATGGTCGGTGGACACTGCCATCATTCCTAACATGTATAGCTCCAGCTATCCAACATAAACAATACTAATGATTCCGCGTAGTGCATAGAAACCGATAAACCTCTCATCGAATTTTACCAAAAGAAAATTGATCACAAAACAGGTTCCATTCTAGGAAATTAACCTTGCTACATAGAATCTCTTCAAAGCTAATTCAAAGCAAGATGATTTACCTGCGCATGGAGAATACAATCGCGGCCAGAAAGAAGAATTGGCAACGCCTCCCGTTGCACATGAGTGGGCTCTACAAACCCCAACTCTTCTGCCCTGCATTGCGACACAACAACTAAGTAACAATCCACGCTCCCCCTTGTTCAAATTAAGAACCAAACCAGAGCCAGAATTTATCAATCCAAGCGCCGGCTCGCTGTCTAGAAACCAAACTGGCCCTCAGATTCCTACAAGTTTAGGAGAGCAACAATTCACCTCCGCAGCAAATACTCCGGCACCTTGCCCGCACAGAGCTCGCTCAACGGGCTCACCCCACCCTCAACTCCATCCACTCCCTCATCATCTGCAACCACAGCATGGCTACTCGACTCCGACGCGAGCACCTGAACCTGCCGAGCTGAAACTCTCTCCAGAGACCTCAACCCACTCGTAGAAAACTTCCCACACATGGTAACGCATCTCCCCACCGTCCTGGTCTGATTCCAGTGCGACGAAAGCGAGGGCGCCACCACGAAACCCAGCGGCGTTCGTGACGCTCTCCACACTGCTCGTCCTATCATGTCCGCCATGATGCCTCGGATCCCAAAGCAACCCAAACTACGCAAAACTGTTACAACCCATCGACTTCAATCTCTCTCTCTCCGGCGCTTCAACCGCAATGCTCACAAACTCGTACCTTTGAGTTCTGTTCTGATATCGTAGCCTCGGAGGTTCAGGGTTTAACTGGCCCCGTTGGTCATAGGCTAAGACCAAGTTTTGGCCGTGATACTACTTTGACTGCCCTCATGATCATTGCATTCTGCTCTAGAAGATCGTTAACCCTTAACCCCTAAACGCCTAAACGACCAAAAACTCGTGGATCTCATTTTTTCAAGTTCCATAACTGTCATCTAAATGATAATTTTTCATCCATTTTTTTTCATGTTGTAAAGTTGTGAGAAATCTATCTAATCTTAATAATGAATTCTCAAAATAATAATTTCATGAATTTTGGTGCCTCCTTAAAGTCCAAAACACCAATACCGTGTCTATTTAAAATTTCCTTAATGCAGACAGTTGAAACACAATTTTGACTATTGGAGTGATCTTTTTTGCAGTTGAGGTGAACTAATGAAATGTAGTTTGACAAATCTTTTTCCCAGTCCAACTTAAAATTTTGAAAAATACCTAAAATTGAGTGATTTATAGCTGGTATAAGATGAAGAGGTATATGTGTGGCTACTACTTGATTTTCCACAATTTTAGGTATTTTCATCATATTTTTAAATTAAAACATAACATTTGAGCATACTAACTAGTATAAGGTTTGTAGTTGTCCTATACATCTATGGTAAATATTTCATAATTTTTTAGAATAACCTATATTTTATATGAATTTTTTTTGTTTGCTTTTATTAGAAAATTTATATTAATTACATAATGAAACCATTAGTTTTGATAAAATTATTGCTTGTGGATAACATGTGTATCTAGCTAAGAAAATTAAAAATTCATATTTTACATTAGTACGGTAGCAAAATAGAGCATCTAAAGTAAAAGTCTATTTCCATGGTCATAGGCTCAGGCATTTGGGGGTCAAAGGTCATTTTGGATCCTGGGAGGGCAGCCCGAAATTGGATCATAGCATCTTTTGTACTTGGACATCATGAATAGTGCATTTTTTGAACTTGGGCATCATGAATGAACCAATCAATGATAAGCTTGCAACCTTCCACAAGGTTATGTGCAACCCCAACCTACCTACCATTATCCTTTCAAATCACAAATCACTCATATAAATTGTGAATTGAATTGTACAATTTCACTTTGTGAATGCATCATAAGAAGGTGATCTAAATGATATAAAAAAAATAAGTGAAAAGTTGAGTACATGAGGAGTTACAAAGAAGATTCTGAGAAACCCAGCCCCCCGAGCTGGGGATGACCTCTAAAGGTTAGTTACCGCAACACCATAGAAGGTTCGTTCTTAAATAATTATAAATATAAAAAACAAAAAATTTGAAAATTATTAAGTTAAAAGAACAAAAATAGAATAAGTTAGTTTTTGCAATATTTTGTTATTTCTAAGCCATGTAAGGTCATTTTTATTGATTTTTTGTTAAAAACAAAAATTGAGAAATTCAGTTTTTAATGGACGAACCTTAATTTTTCAAATAAAATAAATATTCGTTTCTTGGGGAACAAACCTGCTATGGTATTACTATTGTTATATTCTATTATGTTTTGAGGTTTTATAGAATTGGTTTGAAGGCAAGAGGTTAGGTTGTTGGCTCTGATCAGGGAAGAGGCATGGTAGGGACACCTTGTTTTCTACTCTAAATATCATTGTAGCAGAAGTATCCCAAGTCATCTCAAAATGTTCATTCATCAAGAGCAATTTTTCATTCATTATGGTGGTAACAAGGTTGGGTAGGGTTGGTAACAAGGAAGGGAAACTGTTTCGGGGTTGAATGTTAGAAACTAACCACCATAGTTTCAGAAAGTGTCCAAAAGTGTTCTAATTACGTCCATGCTTGGGAGAATTAGGAGCTTCTGATTGGTGTAGAAGCGCTTTATTTTCAGAATCAAAACTAAAACTCTATGAGCTATCAGTGGCCAATCTAAGCTTGTAGACTTTAGAATTTATAGAAAATGTAGAAATGTTTGAAAAGAAATAAAAAAAAGGAATGCCTTTACAATAGCTTTGCGGAGCATCCAAAAATTATATATATATTTTTTTCACAAGTCTAAGTATGGAAACTTGGAATTTCAACGGGAATGTGGTGTGCCACCTTATAAGCTAGGATATATATATACTATGACGTGATTGAATACATTTAAAAGCAGCATATGGTGTATGTCTTTGTGTTTTCTTTTGGTAGTGGTCGTCATGTGTTGTACCCAAGTGGGTTAATAACCCTTTAGAACCCAGAGTGGTTCTAGAGAAACCGCAAATTTGGAGGATTCTTTTTCTTAAAATTCTTTAATTGAATTCAGTGATCCTATTCATGATATTTTTATGTTTGAATGTAAGCATGATGTTAGTCAAATAAATGTTCATCAAACCTTGGTTAGATTGGATTATTGATTTGATTATAGTATGGCTTTGAGCTTTATAATGCATATCCGGAAGTGAGATTTTGGAGGGTGTGTGATCAAACTTCTCTCACATGCAAAACATATGATTGCAATTTTTTATTTTAAGAACAACATATATATGATGTACAACAAAACATCATTCTGTTAAAAAATGAAATTGTATAGTTAATGTAGATCATTTGTGATTTTTTTCTAAAATAAAACATTTTGCTATGTTTTTTTAATGATAATCTTCATTATGCCTAGAAAAATTTATACAAAAAGTTTCCTAAAACATGACTTTCCAAGCTTGAGATGCAATTTAAACTATTTATATACGGTATCCAACTATACTTGATGTAAATAAAAGTGTATAAAAAATGGATTTATACCTTCTACAATAGAACCCTTTAAGGTATTGTCTTTTGGATCTAACCTCCACGCATGTACATATTTTTTTTTAAATAAAAACAATTATAGACAATTCCACATAAGTTTTTAATCCACACAATTGCACACGAATGTTAAATTTATTCAAACACAAAACTAATCAGAATCAAGGATTCTCGGCCCTTTACCATACTTGGATAGCATGTCTATCCACCTCAAATCAAAGATTTATCTAATTTGAAAACATATAGTTCACCTCTCAAAAAACATAATTTTTTTATTATTTTATTTTGAAAAGAAATCACTAAAAATAATGTCAAATGATTTGTCTAAAAAGAATTATTAGACATTATTTTTAGTGAAATTATATATAATTTCTAAAAGTTCCAATTTAGTGTAAACAAACTTAAAATTTGACAAAAAGAAATACTTGAAATTTTATAAGGTGAAAGTTTAATGATTTGTGATATTTTGGTTGCTTTAATTTCATCTTCATAATAAAAGCCACAATATTGTAATTTTTTAATTCCTAAACTATAAAAGATTGTATATTGATTTTTAATGTGAATCTTAACATTTTAAGCTTACAGACCACAACCCGGCAAGAAAATGTATAATATTTTTTAAAAAAGTGAAACAATATAGACTATACATATTCAACTTCATAATGCACAAATGTTGTTTAAAAGTTGACTGACTTGTTATAAACCAAATCTGCTCTAAATGCTTACAATGAATTATGGAGAATTTAAATATAAATTTTTTATGATGGTTTTTACACTAGAGATAATCTTGTATGGTTTGATCATACTTTGTGTTAAAAGCCAATTGATGTGTTCTATGGTTATGAATAAAAATTAATATTCACATAGTTCCAAACAACGTTTAAGCAGATGACATCTATAAATAGAAAAACTCAATTATTTTCTTTCAATTTTGTTATGATAGAAAATTTCAATAGTAATCAATAAAACATCTAGAAATAGGAATCTACTAATATGATAATCAATATTTTCAAGCAAGCATATTTTACAACATAGCGTCTTTTAATACAATACTTTCACTAAAGTTATTTGTAAATGTATTGTGTAAAGATTTAGTGGTCTTTAAACTCAAGGGAAATTAAATTTTAAGAATGGAATGACAACAAAACTAGTTTTTTTTTGAGTTTGAAGATTACCAAGCTCTTATACATCTAATATAGTGAGACCACCAAACTTGTATATACCTTCCAATTGTTTGAAGTTAAAAAAATAATACTATAAATCAAAACTCATCCTATCTTTTAAGAACACTAAGTGATTTTAAGGATAGCTTTATCATTTGCTTTCATTTATACTTTTTACTGATATTTTATATTAAAAAGTCTATTAATATAAAAAATTGTATAATTATAGAGATTCATTATTAACCCCTAAAGTTCTAAGAGAGCCAAAATGGCTCTTTGCAACTCTGATCAAGCCACTGTAGGTGTATTCTATTTTTAAATTTTTTGAGGTTTTTTTGGGTGGTAGCTTTCCAAAAAGTTGCTACACGCAACATATGGACTCACGGTTCATGAGTTAGAGCGTTTTAAAGATTTCAGCCAAACTTTGGGCAAGCTCTCAACCATTGTGAATGCAGCAAATTCTGCCCAAAACTTCCCAAAACTGCCCAAAATTGCCAAAATCTACCAAAATCTGCCCAAAGACGAATCTTTGAAATTCCACCAAAAATTGAGATTTTGATATTTTTCAAAAATAAAAATTTCTATGCATAGAGAAGGTAGTAGAGCATATTCCCGCTGTTTGGATTTTAATCCGAGAATTTTTCATATGCTATTTCTATTGTCAAAAAACGGCCTTTGTTTGTGAATTTCAGCATACCCTTTTAGCGGAAAATGATTTTTTTGGCAACCTTCCACAACTTTTTTGAATATGATTTTTTTGGACATGCACCTAACTCACTTAGGAACAAGAATATGGAGAGACTCATTCCATATCTACTTTAAAAAATGTTTTTTTTGGGCCTTCAAAACTCTGTTGTCCCCTTTTTGTGCAGGGGAAAAAAACTTGTTTTTTAACTTTGAATGTTACGATCTTGCAATTGGTGAGGAATGAGTGTGTGAGATTTGGTGGACATGTAGACATAGGAGTAGCTACAAGATCTTAGGGTTAGATGTACTAATTATGACGCCAAGTTTGCAAAATCCACCTTGCTTTAAGAGGTGTTGTTTTGAGGCAGTTTTGATGAAAAATACCCTCAAAACTTTAGGGGCTAATTACAAGTACAAGGAAAATTCATAAGTTCATGTTCAAAATGAAGTTGTATATTGTGAATTTTAGATTACATTTGTACATTTACATCTATGATTACAGTTATCACCAATATATTGATATATTTGTAGGAACCTTAATCCAAAATTTCTTTTATATATAATAAAAATATATAATTGACAACCTACAGCTAACGACAAATCAAAGAGTGACACTTTAATAGTGATGATTCTTCTACATTTTTTTAAATAACTAAATTCATGAGTAGTTTAGGGGCATTTTTTACAATTTTTCTAGAACAAAAATTTCTTGAGCTTTCTATGAATCACTTCAATTTGAAATGAAGCCTAGAAATTTCACTAATCATCCTTATTCTATAAATTTCACAAGTGCACAAAAATGACAAGCATCAAATTTTACAATTTTTTTGGAGATTGGATGAAAGCCATCTCAGAGAAATGTGCCATTTTCTGGTAGTCAATGGCCCAAGGCCACGGCCCCAACCTGGCTCGGGCCCAGGCAACTTCCAGATACACAGCTTTCTCTTGTGACTGGCTGGACTCAGGAGCCAATAGGTTAAAGCGCATGATCTGTAATATGTATTTTGGGAGATGTTTGATATCCATGGTAGATGTGAGTACTTTGGTAGAGACGGCGCTTATGTTCGAGTTTGCGGTCGTATGTAGTTGCTCCAATTTGCGCTTCCTTGAAGGTGAGTCTCAGTCTTCAACAGAGCTTCGTAATTTGTCTGACGACGTCGTCACTCCGGTTTCTCAGAGTTGAGTTCGAGCGAGCTCCGGAATATAGATTATGATCAAATGTGGTTTGCCTTCATAATTCTAGGCTCCGATTGTGTACACTCTGAAAGCTGGATACTATATTGTGTTCTTAGTGGTAACCTGTACCGTTGATCGGTTGTGATCATATGGCACGCTTGTGTTCTCTGGATATGTCTAGTTGATATACACGATTCCAAACAGCAGTTTTCTTGTCTCAACCGTGTCAATCGCATCGTCAATCGCGAACTAATTTCTTGATCCGCACCGTCAGACTCTGAAGTGCTTATGTACTTTTACTACTCTGTTCTTCAAAATCTGCAGATATTGTATATGGCCGATTACATGTGTGCAAATGTTCAACTTCTCTTCTGTTGTCCTCTGATTAATATGAGTTTTTTGTCTGCGTTAGCCGCAGGGCATCGACTTCATCTAGAAGCCCATTGAGACGACTGGAGCATACTGATCCATCATCAAGCACGTAAAGGGACATGGCACACGGGCACCATGATGAGAATTTGGAGATCCTGCAAAACCAGGTTTGTCATTTATATTACGCCTTAATCTTGTGAACCTGGCGTGTGTAAGCTTAATCCTTCCTTTTCCTCTTGGCAGTGATGCTTGAGACTTTTTCCATTTCCTTTGAATCAATCGTAAAGTACATTACATGTACACTGCAATCGGTGTTTGAAGGTGCAGGGTTCGTTCCGTATCGAGAAGCCGGGCTATTTCCGAGTGAATGATCTTAAGTATTCTGCCCGGCTTGTCCTGTCGAGCTGCGTCATCGCGTCGTTGCAAATCGGCACCTATTTCGGGGTAAGTTAACGCCTTCAGGAATGAACATCTCTCAAATTTGGTTTAGTAATCAGTTCTAAATTTTGGATTTAGGAAAGAGCTAAGCGTGCACCTTCTGAGATATATTTGCTCTAAATGTTCATGGTCTTGGATTTCCGATGTGCAGAGCCTCATGGCCGGGAGGCTAGCATTAGGTGACGAGATTGCAGAACCTCTTGTTTTCATTTTTGCATCTCTCATTCTACTCGGCGCACATGATGGGATGAAAGGCAACCTGGTGAAATCAGCTCGTCTGCCAGGGCGCCATGCAATTCTCTTCCTGATCGGCTCTCTGGATTTGATATTCACTGGCGCTCGGGCCGAGCTTCAGTCGAGTAACGCTGGCATTCAGAACGGGTATGTTGACTTATATATGGTTCTCATGCTATGGAATTGCTTAAATGTTATTGTTCCATGCTATCTATTCTCAAGAGATTCTACTGGTACTACTTCGAATCTGTTGCCAGTGTTACGCAACAAATCTTGTGAGCGAGTTTATTTGAGATTCTCATTTTGTACGTACGAAAGCTTCTCATCCTGGTTTATATTCTATGCTTGAACGTTTGACGGTTTTCTCTTCTTGGTTCATGTGTACTATCACGGCTGCTCCAAATGTCAGCTCGGAGGTTCATGACAATGCTTTCTTGAAGGTGAGTGAAACAATCTGGAGTTTTTGATATTTTCCGTAGGTCCGTTTTTGTTGGTATCAGCGCAGAACATTCATGTACAATTTTATTGGCCTGCTTTTGAATGCAAAGCTTGCACTATGCAGGCTGTTGCGGTGTTCATTTTGGCTGTAGTGACGACCATCGGAGTCGCTGTCGGTGGAAGCTGGATGGTGAAACTTCTGTCACCCTTCGGAAAAACGCCTACCGCTGTTCCAGCAGTCCAAGCAATCCAAGCAATCCCGGCTGATGACCAAGCTCTCCCTGTAATCCCAGTCGTCCAAGGTCTGTTCTTAATTGCCATGGCAGCATTTCCTGATAGATTTTCTGTTTCAGTCCATATTTGCTGATACAAATGCTTCTGGAAAGGGGAGAAAAATTCCTTCATCATCATAGTCTAAGAATATTCCTTCAGAAGAGCATTCTTTCCATGAATTGTGTTCCTTTCAAGTTCTAACTGGCGCTTTGCCTGTGTGCTGGTGCAGGTGACGACATGGATGACGTGCTGGCAAGAGCTCCTGTCGCAACAAGACTCAACTCGCCCTTGTCATGGCTATAAGCTAGGATAACTTATATAATGGAAACAAAATACTCTGGCGTGAAGGAAGGCACCTTCAGCAGCACAGGATATGTGTCTCTGTGTTTCCTTTCTGTAGTATTCGTCATGTGTTGTACCCAAGTGGGTTTAGATTTCCAATTTCGGAATTGTTTGCACTGGTGCCATCTATTAATGTGTAGTACAGTATCAAAAGATAATAAAAAAGCAAAAAAACGAAAAAATATTACTATGATTTTGAAAACGATCATAGTGATTACGTTGCTAACATTTCTGCATATAAGCCTTACGTTGCTAACAAAACCACTAAGACCAAACATGTGAAACAATGATTCGGGATATCATATGGTCGGTGGACACTGCCATCATTCCTAACATGAATATTCCTAGCTATCCGACATAAAACAATACTAATGATTCCGCGTAGTGCATAGAAACCGAAAAATCTCTCATCGAATTTTACCAAAAGAAAATTGATCACAAAACAGGTTCCATTCTAAGAAATTAACCTCGCTAAATAGAATCTCTTCAAAGCTAATTCAAAGGAAGATGATTTACCTGCGCGTGGAGAATACAATCGCGGCCAGAGAGAAGAATTGGCAACGCCTCCCGTTGCACATGAGTGGGCTCTACAAACCCCAACTCTTCTGCCCTGCATTGCGACACAACAACTAAGTAACAATCCACGCTCCCCCTCGTTCAAACTAAGAACCAAACCAGAGCCAGAATTCATTGATCCAAGCGCCGGCTCGCTGTCCGGAAACCAAAGTGGCCCTCAGATTCCTACAAGTTTAGGAGAACAACAATTCACCTCCGCAGCAAATACTCCGGCACCTTGCCCGCACAGAGCTCGCTCAACGGGCTCACCCCACCCTCAACTCCATCCACTCCCTCATCATCTGCAACCACAGCATGGCTACTCGACTCCGACGCGAGCACCTGAACCTGCCGAGCTGAGATTCTCTCCAGAGACCTCAACCCACGCGTAGAAAACTTCCCACACATGGTGACGGATCTCCCCACCCTCCTGGTCTGATTCCAGTGCGACGAAAGCGAGGGCGCCACCACGAAACCCAGCGGCGTTCGTGACGCTCTCCACACTGCTCGTCCTATCATGTCCGCCATGATGCCGGATTCCAAAGCAACCCAAACTACGCAAAACTGTCGCAACCCATCGACTTCAATCTCTCTCTCCGGCCCTTCAACCGCAATGCTCACAAACTCGTACCTTTGAGTTCTATTCTGATATCGTAGTCTCGGAGGTTCAGGGTTTAACGGGCGCCGTTGCTCATGTGCTATCTTGAGCATCTCCAATGGAACACGGTACAGCTCCCTGTAAACTGATTGATTTTGACTGACCTCAAATTAGAGAGTAAAATTACTGTTGTTAGAAGGGTATCTTGATAAAGGTGGGATGTTTCTTGAGGTAAAAAAATTGTGAATTTGGAATGTAGGTGAAATGTTCCATTGAAAATACCACATTTTTAAAATTTAGATGGAGTACACTAAATCTTGTTTTAAAATGGAAAGATCCTTCCACACTCCCTCTAAATTTTAGAAATATAGACGGAGTGTAGGAGGATCTTTCCATTTTGAAGAAAGATTTAGTGTACTCCCTCTAAATTTTGAAAATGTGGTGTTTTCAGTGCGACGCTTCTTAGCTTTGAAGATATAGCCATATTCATAATATTAAAAAATCAATGATGTTAATTTATAAATGGACATTTCACCTAATCCCAATTTCACAATTTCTTTTTCTTGAAGTGTAATTTTTGTAATATTAACTGCGCTTTTAATGATCGTAATTTTACCCTCTAATTTTAGGTTAGTCAAAAGATAGGTTTTGGTTTGCAATGAGCTTTATAGTGACCCGCTACAGATGCTTTAGAGCATCCCCAGTAAAAATTTACTGTAAACCTGAAAGTGGAAAGAAGTGGAAAGACGTGAATTGTGGTTCATGCCAGCTAGGGGAAAAGCCTGTATTCAAGCTTATAAGCCTGTAATTTACAGGTTGAAACCTATTTTTGGAAGGTTTTTTGGGGCAAACCTGTAAACCTGTAAACGGTTTTGGAATGTTTTGCTTCGGAAAGACACTCAGGTTTGGGAGAACCACATTCTTAGGCTTACAGGCTTAAAGGCTTACAAGACTATTGAGGATGCTCTTAAGAGCGTCGCCAATGGAACACGGTAAAGCTCACTACAAAGTGAATGTAGGTGAAATGTCCCATTGAAAACATCACATTTTCAAAATTTAGAGGGGGTATATCAAATCTTGTTTTAAAATGAAAAGATCCTCCCACACTCCTTCTATATATCTGGAATTTGTCTGCCATTATAGAGAGTGATGATCTTTGCTTGTTATTCTTGGAGATCGTTAGTTTGATTCCATTGTGTTTCAAGGTTTTGGAGAATTGGTTTGAAAGGGAGATGATAGGTTGTTGTCTTTGATTTTAAGAGAGAAGCATTGCAAGGACACCTTGTTTTTTACTCTAAATATCACTGTAGGAAAAGTATTGCATCCATCTCAAAATGTTTATTCATTAAAAGCAAATTTTCATCCGATATGGTGGTGATAGGGTAGGGCAGGGTTGGTGATAGAGAAGGGGGAGAGGGAAGTGGTATAGTGTAAGGGATGAGGGAAGTGGTATAGTGTAAGGGATGAGGGAGAGGGGAGAGAGAAAGGAGAGAGAAAGGATTTAAGATTTAGAAATTGTATTTTTATTCCTATGATAATTTTTAAAACTAAAATTTCTATCTTTCAATAATTTTGAAGATTACAATCTACATAATGTAATAAACTTAAAGATTAATTCAATTACAGATATGAAAAATAATATTTTTATAGGTCATACAATAAAACGGACTGTTACAAAATTACTGAAAAAATCAAAACGAAAAGAAATATATGTTTTTATTGATTTGTTTTAAACTTTAATTTAAGATTAGGGCCTCTTGCAGCGTAGGTGCTTGTTCATGTTCTCGTATAGAAAAATATGTTATGTTCCTGATTTGCAATTATGAGCTGAAGTGTATGTGAAGATACGTATGCATCTATTTGTGTAGCTTCGTGCATGCTAGCCGCTTCAGCTACCAATTCTGACATAAGGGTGAAACATCCATAAGCGTGATGTTAAGGATTTTAAGCATGTTTTCTTTTATAGAAGTTTCAGAATTCAATGGACCAATGTATTCAAATTGGCATTATGACATGTTTTTTGATGTTGAGATGCCAAACAACACGTCATATGCCCAATTTGGATAGGTTTTGAGGAAGATATTGGGGTCTAAAATTTCACCTGCATTATCTAAGGGACAAGGCCATCTATCGGTCCATTGGCTGCCAACTGTCCATGGCGTGGTTGGCGACAGTCTATGCCATTGGCATCCATCCTCAATTACGGCCTCCACCGGGACTTGCAGAATAGGCAAATCTGTCGCGAGCTCCATTAAAACATGCTTCGACTCACCAGTTTGCTGTACTCGCTACAGGTTTAGCAAATCTCATTGTTGTTCTATTTGTGGTAGATTCTTCTTAAAATACTGTTGATCATGGTCATGGGTCGAGAACATGAGGATTGCAGGTGCTGTATTGCATTGTGGTTGGACACTTGAACGGGCCCGCCGGAACCGCTTCCCCGTATGTCAGATCTTGAGCGCGTTGGGGTGAGGGCTCACAAATTTTACTGTACCGCAGTCACCCTCCAGGGCCCTCGAAACGCCTTTTAACAAGTCCAGCATTTGGAGCACGGGTGCGGATGCTCTCACTGTTGCAATCTTTGTAGTTACAGCAAACTTACACATAGTTTAGGTGGATTCTATGTGTCAGAGTGACTTCTCGATATACAGTTTAGCGCAAAAATGTATATGTTTAAATGTGGAAGGAGTTCGTACATTGATCAAAAGGAAAAAAACATAAATTTATAGAATATGAACAAGCCAACACAATTGCAAAATATAAAACATGATAACAAACTTCCAAACACAAGAAATACCATAAGATGTATGCAATTTGTTTGTAAGTATTATTGTATTATCAAGTATATGTAGTATTTTTATGTTTTGTTTGTAGGCATCTTCCAACTTTGAATTAAAAGTGTATATTTTTAAAAGATTTTTATACTTAAATTTCAACTCTAAAAATTAAAATTAAAAATCTAAATCTTTACGGATTTTTTGCTATCTGCATTTGAGACACATCAGCCACCATAATGTGGTTGTCTGGGCTCTAAAGGGTTAAAAACTTCAACTTTGTAATTGTTTGCAACATAGAAATGATGTGCAACAAAAAATTGTTATTTTTTAATAATGAAATTGCATAGGTAATGTTCATCATTTGTGAATTTTTTCTAAAATATACATTTTGTTATTTTTTGTTTATATAATAATCTCCATCACTCCTAGAAATATTTATACAAAAACTTTTCCAAAACAAGACTTTCTAAGTTTCCAAGATTAAGATGCAATTCAAACTATTTATATATCTGACTATATCACATTGTAAATTCAGAATAAATAAATAAAAAAGGTTTTCACCTCCTAAAATAAAACCCTTTTAAGGTATTATCTTCTACATACTACCTCCATCCATGTAGATATATGTTTTTAAATAAAAACAATTATGGAAAATTCCACATTAGTTTTTATTCCACACAATTGCACACAAATGTTAAATTTATTCAAACACAAAATTAATCATTCTCAGCTGCCCCCTGCCGTACCCCTTACCACACTTGGATAGCATGTCGGTCCACCTCAAATCAAATATTCATCTAATTTGGAAACAAAGAGTTCACCAATCAAAAAATATATATTTTTATTATTGTACTTTGAGAAGAAATCAGTAAAAATGGTTTCAATCGACTTAAAATCAGATAAATTTCTCTAAATACAATTTATAATATATATTTTTTTTTTAATCCCTAAAAGTTCCGAATCAGTGTAAACAAACTTAATACCTGATAACAAGATTGAAATTTCATATGGTGAAAGTTTACTGATTTGTGATATTTCAGTTGCTTCAATTTCAATAATCTTAATAAAAGCCTTGATATTGTAAATTTCTAATTCCTAATCTATAAAAGATTGTAGATTGTTTTTGAAGTTGAATCTTTACATTTTAAGTTTACAGACCACAACCAAGCAAGAAAATGTATAATATTTTTTTTAAACTGAAACAATATAGACTGTTCATAGTCAACTTCATAATACACAATGTTGTTTAAAAGTTAACTGACTTGTTATAAACCAAAGCCACTCTGAATTATGAAGAATTTTAATATAAAATTGTCATGATGACCTTTACATTAGAGATAATCTTTTGTGGTTTGATCATATTTTGTATTACAGCCAATTGATGTGTTCTATGGTTGTGGATAAAAATGAATATTCACATAACTCCAAACAACGTTTAAGCAAGTAACATCTTTAAACAAAAAAGTAAAAACAAAAACAAAAGCTCAATTATTTTCCTTCAATTTTGATATGAAACAAATTTCAATAACAACCAATAAAACAACCCTAAATAGGAATCTACCAACATGAAAATCAATATTTTGAAGCGGGCACATTCTACAATATAATGTCCTTTGATCCAATACTTTGACTAAAGTTATTTGTAAAGGCATTCGGCACTTGACTTAAAGGCATTAGTTATTTTGGAGTCTAGATTAACCTTTAAAGTTCCTTGAGTATGTTTCACCAAAAAAATGCTCCAAAATTGTCATTATTAATGCAAAAAGCATGAATGAATATAAAAGCATTTTTTTCTAATTATAACAATGATTGAAATTTACAAACAAAATTTTTTTATACGATTTTTGATTAGGTTAACACACTCTAACTTTTCTTTTCTTAGGTTTTTTGCATTATGGATTTTGGTGCATGACAAAGGGAAAAAAGTTAGCTAATTGGATAAAAAAATCACTCATAAAAGACAAGTGTAGCATGTTGAAAACAATTTATTTATTAAGTTGAATACACAAGAATACCAATTCATATTTCTTTCCTAGAAATTCCATTATTTTATAAAATCCCAATCCAAATGGTTGAAGTAGAAATTGATGTCCATCCTTTAAGTAAAAAAATTAAAAAATCTAGAAAAACAAATTTTCTAACTTTTATGAAGAAAAGAAGAAGTTTTTTTTAGTACACTGGCTGAAACGGTAAGAAAACTTTGATATTTTGTGGAGTGAAAAATTTGTACTAAAATTAGTACTTGTTTTGGAAAATATCAAAGATGAAAAAAATAATTATTTATACAAATAATCTCAGAGGTAATAAGTGTATTTAGCATAGCTGCCAAAATTGCCCACTAAACTAAAAAATTCACTTCAGGTAGTATAATTATTTTTTTGAATGTCTAATTGAAAAAAAATTGATTCCCTCAAAGTTCTTGGTATGGCCTATGTTTATAAAAAAAGTTCTAAAATATTCTAAAATTGACATGACAAGTATCTGTCCAAAATTTTAAAAAGCCCATTCTAGGACAATTGTCCTTTAGAGGTTCAACATAATCTTATCTACTCATTTTAGATGATTAACCCTTAAACGTCAGACCCAGCCCGAGGGGCTGGGTTTTTTTTTGAGAGAATTTTGCTCATAACTTACACTCCATTATACCAAATTGGATTTTTAGAATGTCAAACTGAGCACCTTAAAGAGATCTATACTTTCTTAGAATAGAGCTCAAGCAAATTAAAAATAGAATAATGCTTAAAATGGAGTTTAAAAGAGATTTTGGGAGTGGTATTAGGAAAGCATATGGCGTTTAAGGGTTAATAGGTATAGAAAAGTTGAGTAGTCTCTCAATATTGGTTGTGTAAAAACTTAGTGGTCTCCAAACACAAGAAAAAATAGAATTTAAGAATGGAATGACAACAAAAGTAATTTTCTTTAAGTTTAAAGATCATCAAGGTCTTATACATCTAATTTAGTGAGACCTCCAAACTTCTGTATGCCTTCCAACTAATTGAAGTTAAAACAATAACATAATCAAGCAAAGCTCATGCTATCATTTAAGAACACTAAGTGATTTTATAAATTTATGCATATCTCTATTATTTGTTTTTAATACTTTTACTTATACTTTAAATTAAAAATTCTACTAATAGAATTAAAATACATTAAATCCTAAAGAACCTTATCCTTTGTACATTTATACAAAGATACCTTACATTTATTCAAAAATACCTTACATTTGTACATTTACATCTATGATTATAGCTATCACCAATATACTAATTTATTTGTAAAAATCGAAATCCAAAATTTCTTTTTATACAACAACAAAAAAACTATTGACAATCTATGGCTGATGATAAGTTAAAATTAACACTTTAATAGTGATGATTTTTTTTACAGTTTTTATTTGCTTAATTTATGAGTATATCAAGGGCACTTTTATACAATTCTCTTAGAAAAAAAATTCTTAAGTCCTCTATCAATCATTTCAGTTTTAATTGAAGCATAGACAATTTTAAATGAAGCATAGAAAATTCACTTATTATAATGTTTCTGCAGAAAACTAATATCCATTAAATTTTACAACATTCTTTGGAGATTGGATGAAAGCCATCCCCGAGAAATGTGCCAGTTTCTGGTAGTCAATGGCCCAAGGCTGTGAATATATATCAGGGGGAATCATTACACGTGGAGTCCTCGCCAGTTCCCACAACTTTAACCAATTGAATTTCACTTTCCAAACGCTTCCCATTGGCTGATCTCGTGCAAGAGCGCTGTGTATCTGGGAAGCCATGTTGAGCCATGGTATGGTCTCTCTGCGCAGTCTCCACAAGCATCAGTGATCTTCCCACTCTTGCAATTCTAAGGTGTCTCATTCAGCTTCTACTCACATTGTCGTTTCATCACTTTCTCATGCCTACTGCTTCAAGGATTGTTGCCACATATATATGTATATAGCTCTTCATGTCCATGCATCTTCGACACAGCTTCGTAATTTGTATGACTTCACTCCCGGTTTTTTTTGTGCACTGTTGATTGAAGTGGAGTTCGAGCAAGCTCCAAAAGATTGAGTATGATCAAATGCGGTTTGCATTCATAAGTCTAGGCTGCGATTGGGTACACAGCTCAAGCTGGAGACCATGATATGTGGTTCACATGATTACTGATCTGGATATATCTAGTTGTTAGATGCGATTGCTTGTGTTGAGTTTTCAAACAGCAGTTTCCTTGTCTCAACCGTGCCAATCGCATCGTCAATCGTGAACTTTCTTGACCTGCTCCAGAATCTTTCTGAAATATTCTTTTAACTTTTGTACTTTCAAAATCGTTGAGAAATCCACCCGTGGGATCTTGTTCACAGCCAACCAATTAGTCTAGAAGCAGTGATGGAGGGGAATTTAACCGTGCCGATCTTGTGATTTATTCAGTCCGAGTTCCAGTTTGTTATATTCCAATTTTTGCAAAAGAAACAGAGCAGACTGCGGTCCCGACTCTATAGGGGTTATTATGTTCTCCCTGGATGTCTGTACTAATTTTTTGGGATTACTAATGAATTTTTGTCTGCGTTAGCTGCAGGACATCGACTTAATCGAGTAGCCCGTTGAGACGACTAGAGCATACCGATCCTTCATCAAGCACGTTTAGGGACATGGCACACGAGCACCATGATGACAATTTGGAGATCCTCCAAAACCAGGTCTGTCATCGATATTACGCCTATTAAACCTGGCGTGTGTCTTGCATCGTTCCTTCTCTTTCTTGGCAGTGATGCTTATGGCTTTTTTCAGTTTCATTTGAATCAATTTTAAAGCACATTACATGTGCACTGCAATTTGTTTTTTCTTTTTTAATATTTTTTTCAAGTGTGTGAGACAAATGGAGCTTTTCGTTCCCTGCAATTTGGTTCTTGAAGATGCAGGGCTCGTTCCGTGTCAAGAAGCCGAGCTACTTCCGAGTGATTAATTTTGCGTATTCGGCCTGGCTTGTCCTGTTGAGCTGCGCCATCGGCACCTATCGCGCTGTAAGTCAACGCCGTTAGGAATGTGCATCTCTCAAATTTGGTTTAGAAATCAGTTCTCAATTTCTTACAAGTGGGGAAAGGGCTAAGCATGCACTTTCTATATATTGCTCTACATGTTCATGGTCTTGGATTTCCAATGTGCAGATCCTCATGGCGGGGAGGCTAGCATTAGGTGACGAGATTGCAGATCCTCTTGTTATCATTGTTGCAACTCGCATTCTACTCGCCGCACATGATGGGATGAAAGGCAACATGGTGAAATCAGCTCGTCTGCTAGGGCGCCATGCAATTCCCTTGCTAATCGGCTCTCTGGGTTTCATTATCACTGGCGCTCAGGCCGAGCTTCAGTCGGATAAGGGTGGCATCCAGAAGGGGTATGTTCACTTAAGTATGGTTTTGATAAGGAATTGCCCACATGTTACAGTACTATTTCATGCTATTTGTGCTGATCAAGAGAGTACTTCGAATTTGTTGCCAGTGGCACGCAACAACTCTTGTAAGCAACTGAGCATTCTTTGGACATTCACATAATTTGAGTTTGTTTGAGATCTCTCTTCGTACGAAAGCCTCTCATCCTCGTTTAGATTCTATGCTTGAACGTTTGACGGTTTTCTCTTCTTGGTTCATGTGTAGTATCACGACTGCTCCAAATGCCAGCTCGGAGGTTCATGACAATGCTTTCTTGAAGGTGAGTGAAACAATCTGGAGTTTTGATATTTTCCAATGTTGGTCCGTTTTTGTTGGTATCAGCGCAGAGCATTCATGTGCAATTTTATTGGCCTGCTTTTGAATGCAAAGCTTGCACTATGCAGGCTGTTGCGCTGTTCATTTTGGCTGTAGTGACGACCATCGGAGTCGCTGTCGGTGGAAGCTGGATGTTGAATCTTCTGTCACCCTTCCGAACAACGCCAGTCGCTGCTCCAGCAATCCCAGCAATCCCGGCTGCTGTCCAAGCTCTCCCTATATTCCCAGTCGTCCAAGGTTTGTTCCTGCCACGGCAGCATTTCCTGATGGAGTTTCTGTTTCAGTCCATATTTGCTGATACAAATGCTTCTAGAAAGGGGAGAAAAATTCCTTCATCGACATAGTGTAAGAATATTCCTTCAGAAGAGCATTCTTTCCATGAATTGTGTTCCTTTCAAGTTCTAACTGGCGCTTTGCCTTTGTGCTGGTGCAGGTGACGACATGGATGATGTGCTGGCAAAGGCTCCTCTTGCAACAAGACTCAACTCGCCCTTGCCATGGTTATAAGCTAGGATATATATATATGTACCGGAAACAAAATACTCCAGCGTGAAGGAAGACACTTACAGCAAGACATGAATAACTTATGTGTGTCTCAGTGTTATCTTTCTGTAGTATTCGTCATGTGTTGTGTTCCGATTTCCAATTTCGGAATTGTTTGCACTGGTGCCATCTATTAATGTGTAGTACAGTATCAAAAGATAATAAATAACAAAAAAACCAAAAAAATATTACTATGATTTTGGATGCGATCATAGTGATTACTATTACTATATACCTTGCAAACAGAATTTTTTTCTATCTCATTCATAAATCTATATCTTTGCGATTATGCTCTTCAGGTAAATTACTCATACCCCCAGCTCTCAATATTTCTTTTTACGATGATATTCTGAATACCGGTGATCCTCATGACTCATGAGTGACTGAGTTGAAAGAAAATTATATACTCCATGGCGGTTCGGGGGGTCCCAATGAAGATTTCAGTTGCTATGTTTTATTCAGACAGGATCCCCTCACCAGTAAACACAATACGCCTGTAAGCCAGGTAGTGGCAACTTGCAAGCCTGAGTCGGTCACAGAGCGAGAGAGAGGGAGAGCGAGAGAGCGAGAGAGAGATAGACATTCATTTCAGTCTTTACACCCCAGTTCAGGGCATTTTCTTTACCTATCAACTATCTTGATATTGTCATGTAGGATTCAACATGTCAAAAGAAAATTTAATTTCAAAAAACCATATCATTAGAGCCACGATAAACATGTACTCAGAAAGCTTAAATGGATAAAATAGAGAAAACATCTCTCAAACTTAAGAAATCATTTTAGCAAATAGGAACAAGAAGGAAAAGAGAAAGGCTGCCATAGTTGTAGCGCAAAGCTCCAAACTTAGGAAGTCACGCCTCACTTGCGCCCATGAAATCAAACAAACATGTAGTTAGAATGAATTCGTACGCAAGGTGTCTTCAGCGTGACTTCTGGTTGTTATCCCTGTCAAAGTTGAAAAATTGCACACAAAATAGCAAAAATGAAATGGAAAGGTGGAAATAAAGAATGAAACCCCTTCCATTGAAAAAGTGCATCCAGCTCTCAATTAAACACACACAAACATGTAACGGAACCTGAGTTGAAGGACCCGATTCCATATCAAGAAAGAAATAAATAGATAACTCCAAGCGTCAACGGCAAAATGGAGTAGGCTGAAAAGCTCCAAAGCACACTGCCAAAAAAGAAGCTGATAATACCAAGTGTCAAAGGCAGAAAATGAGCAGGCTAAACAGCACCACAACATACTGCTAACACAGTCAGATTGCATTGTCAACGAGCTATATCATGGCTGAAAATAAACTTCCAGCAAAGGGACCGCAGCTGTCAGAAATAGGATCAAAAAAGAATCAGACAGGATTTGAGCAAGTAGTCAAAAAGTGAATAGTGAAACCTGGAATGAATAAGCAGGAATTAACCAATAGCAGACCTGCTAACGGAGAAACTGCTTTAACAAATCAGAAAATTCAGCAGAGTATCAGTATCCCCAGCAGCGTATCCCCAGAGAACTCCAAGAAACTCTGATCAAGCAGAAACTGATAAGCAGAAACTGCTCAAAATAAAAAGCTGATCAAGCATAAGCTGATCCAAATAAAAAAGTGATCAAGCAGGGACGAATCAGGGTAAAAGCTTCACAAGAGAAAACAATAGAAACCTGTTAACGGAGAGCCTGTGGAAGGCAGCAAGTGAACAGCACCTTAGGAATTGAGGAAATCCAGCACAGTGTCCCCAAATTCCAAACGAGCAGCGAGTACCCAGAGTACAACAATTGCAAAGGGGAAACAGAAACCCAAAGCTCACTGAAAACTAAGATCTCTCAACTGGATTCACAGCACAGCAATCAAGGAGTTCTACAACCGAAGCGCCAGAGGCCAAGGAGAGAAGAGACGGCTGAATAAGTTGTGAATTTAGGACGCCACAGCTGGTGCTTAAATACACCAAGCAGCCTTGGTATCATCCACGCATGCTCAGGGTCGACAATTACTTTGACACGGAGAAAAACCGAGCAAAAGCAGAAAAGAGAGATAGAACACAGAGCAAGCAGGACATAGAGATCAGAATACATCCAGTGTCACATGGAGATCAGTGGGGTTTGCATCTGGAAATCAACTGTCTACAGCCACAAAGCATTTGTTAACGTCGAAAAGGTATACCTTTCAGACGTAGCAAACAGGATTTAACTGATAGTGAGGAAAAATCTTTCTGGAAAGCAGAACGAGTGAAACACTCGTCAAGTCTTTACTTCAGTTTAACACTCACATGGCGTGGCTGTCATTAATTGTCCATGGTGCAGATTGAAAGAAACAAACAGGAGGCGCCCTTTTTGCAATATGTCTTTGGCGAAATCATCAACTACATGTCAGTTGATGTCAAACGAATCAGTGACTTTGGATGGTACCTTCACCGAATTTGGATTCTTCCTGTGGAGGTGTCACTCGCCCTGGCTATCCTTTACAGAGTCGTAGGAATGGCATGGCTAGCGGCTCTAGTCGCTGCAGTTGTAACTCTTTTGCTGAACACCCCATTGGAGAAATTGCAAGAGAAATACCAAGCCGCTGTGATGGAAGCTAAAGACAAACGTATGAAAGCCCTCTCGGAGTGCTTAAAGAATATGCGTGTTCTGAAGCTGCAATCATGGGAGCAGAGGTTTCTCTTGAGAATTGAGGAACTGCGGCAAAGTGAATACGGCTGGCTGTTCAAAGACGCCATCGCAAGGGCTTTACAAGTTTACATATTCTGGTTGGCTCCCGTTGTGATATCCGTGTCAACGTTCGGAGCGTGTGTGCTATTTGGCATCCCAGTGACACCACATTTAGTAGTGCGAAACTGCTCACCAACAAGGCTATCATCGAAAGCTCCAAGCCATAGAGCTGAAAAAATGCTCTATGATATGTTTGATATAGATGTTCATCGTCCGTATTTGAGCCTCATAACGATCGTGTTTCTGAAGAAGCATTGCTCTCTTCGACCATTGCCGGTTGTCAGTACCGATACCCCATAGGTTAAGTTCTCATATGATCTTAATCAAATTGACAGTGCGCATCGACATGATCATGGACAGAAATATGACAATAAGCAGCTTGCTTTATTCACGTACACAATTGAGCGCAGAAGCACCCATCGATCTCTGATCGCTGCTTCGTGACCAGCAGCGGGGAGCTGTTCGTGTATCTTGTTTGCTGCCGGAGACAAGCTGAACGATTTCCTCAAGGATCAGAAGCTGCGGAAACGGACCAGACAATTGCGACGGCTGGTGGATCTCATGATCGATGCCAAGGTGAAGATCGGCGGTTGTGGCCATACCTTCAATCCTCGATGTTTTGAGGAATGTTGGGATGAAGACGAACTCTGGCTGCGTTGATTGAGGCAGTTTTCTTTTTTCCGATCACTAGTCTGGTGAGATCAGTGAGACTGCGCTTGCAAGCTAGGACTAAGTCTGTATTTTTACGCTGGACTGAATCATCCCCATAAATTATAATCCATTGCAGTGCATTCGAACGTAATGTATAAACATTGAGCCTCCAGGGGTGTCTCCCTAGGCACCCATATCAGATTCGAAATCCACCCAGCTTAGGCTAATTGAAGCAGCTGTAATGAGTTGTGGAACTTGGGCTAATTTAAATATGAAATTTCTCATAAAACTCAGCTCATTGAAACCCATGATCATAGAGTTTACTCAGACTGATCAAGTTTCTATGATATAATAGAACTATTATAACATAATTGGCAGTCTTGCAACTCTTCCAAAACAGCAAATTGGAGCCCTCGCATTTGCATTTGAAGCTACTAAATATCCATTTTCAATATCCATATCCATACCATGGCATGGTGAGATATAAAAGAAGTTCATACCCTCAGGATGCAATTTGAAACTAAATCATTGCAAATAGAATATTCTCATTGAGATAGGATATTGTCTGTAAAGGAAAATTTTCCTTATGTTTGTGGTATATAAAAATTTAAAAAAATGTATAATCTAGGAGGAACCCAGACGAGAGAGAGAGAGAGAGAGAGATAGACATTCATTTCAGTCTTTACACCCCAGATCAGGGCATTTTCTTAACCTATCAACTATCTTGATATTGTCATGTAGGATTCAACATGTCAAAAGAAAATTTAATTTCAAAAAACCCATATGATTAGAGCCACGATAAACATGTACTCAGAAAGCTTAAATGGATAAAATAGAGAAAACATCTCTCAAACTTAAGAAATCATTTTAGCAAATAGGAACAAGAAGGAAAAGAGAAAGGCTGCCATAGTTGTAGCGCAAAGCTCCAAACTTAGGAAGTCACGCCTCACCTGCGCCCATGAAATCAAACAAACACGTAGTTAGAATGAATTCGTACGCAAGGTGTCTTCAGCGTGACTTCTGGTTGTTATCCCTGTCAAAGTTGAAAAATTGCACACAAAATAGCAAAAATGAAATGGAAAGGTGGTAATAAAGAATGAAACCCCTTCCATTGAAATGGTGCATCCAGCTCTCAATTATACACACACAAACATGTAATGGAACCTGAGTAGAAGGACCCGATTCCATATCACGAAAGTAATAAATAAAAAACTCCAGGCGTCAAGAGGCAAAGACGGAGCAGGCTGAAAATCTCCAAAGCAAACTGCCAACAAAGTAGCTGTTAACCGAGAACCTGCTAATCCGAGAACCTGATCAACAAGAGCCTATGTAAGGCAGATTGCATTGTCAACGAGCTACATATACCATGGCTGAAAATAAACATCCAGAAAAGGGACCACAGCTGTCAGAAAAAGAATCCAACCGGACAGGATCTGAGCAGGCAGTCAAATAGTGAAACTTGGAATGAACAAGCGGGAATTAACCAATGGCAGACCTGCTAATCGGAGAACCTGCAATCAGCAGTGTGTCCCCAGCAGCGTATCCCCAGAGAACTCCAGGAAACTCTGATCAAGCAGAAACTGATCAAGCGAAAACTGCTCAAAATAAAAAGCTTGATCAAGCATAAGCTGATCCAGATAAAAAAGTGATCAAGCAGGGACGAATCAGGATAAAAGCTTCACAAGAGAAAACAATAGAAACCTTCGAGGCAAAAAGACCGCAGCTGTCAGAAACAGGATGGGATTTGAGCAGGCAGTCACAAAAGGAATAGTGAAATTGGAAAGAATCAAGCTGCTAGCTGACCTGTTAACGGAGAGCCTGTGGAAGGCAGCAAGGGAACAGCGCCTTAGGAATTGAGGAAAGCCAGCAGAGTGTCTCCAAATTCCGAACGAGCAGCGAGTACCCAGAGTCCAAATTCAGACAGAAAACTGATACCAAAAACGACAATTACAAAGGGGAAACAGAATCCCAAAGCTCACTGAAAACTAAGATCTCTCAGCTGGATTCACGGCACAGCAATCAAAAGTTCTACAACCGAAGCGCCAGAGGCCAAGGAGAGAAGAGACGGCTGAATAAGTTGTGAATACAGGACGCCACAGCTGGTGCCTAAATACACCAAGCAGCCTTGGTATCATCCACGCATGCTCAGGGTCGACAATTACTTTGACACGGAGAAAAACCGAGCAAAAGCAAAAAGGAGAGATAGAACACAGAGCATGCAGGACATAGAGATCAGAATACATCCAGTGCCACATGGAGATCAGTGGGGTTTGCATCTGGAAATCAACTGTCTGCAACCACAAACCATTTGTTAACGTCGAAAAGGTAGAACTTTCAGACGTAGCAAACAGGATAACGGATAGTGAAGAAGAATCCTTCTGGAAAACAGTCCGAGTGAAACACTCGTCAAGTCTTTACTTCAGTTTAACACTCACACGGCGTGGCTGTCGTCAATTCCACTAAAGCCATACTCAAAAATCATCGACAGAAAAGCGGACTTAGATACCTTCTAGAATCCAAATGAAAGAAGCAGACTGGAAAATAATTCCTTCTGGATTTAGCTCTTCAAAATCATTCCATTAAATTCCATTCACTGTTCCTGAATCAAGTGAATGCGATCACTGCAATAGGATTCCCACAGATTCGTATAATTACTTCTGTCCGGTCACTTTGACGACCTGGGAGCTGAAGACCACGAGCTCCATATCGTTTCTTTCCGAAATCCTGACCAAAGAAGTCTACATTGAAGCTCCACAACCCGAATGTCACCCCGACGACACATGCACGTTGTAGTTCTCGTCCGGCACATTGAGCTGGAGGTAATTTGAAATCAACAAAATCTCAGCTCCAAGTAATCTGCGAACAACTTAGTGCTAGATTCCTGCTAGGTGATCCTTGTAATAATCAGCCCTTGACTACTGATAGTTCTAATAGCGCTGGATCAAAAAACTATATATTGATGGCCTGTCGAGTTTCCCTGCCACACCATGACTGTCTGGCTATCTTCCGCAGAAGACAGATAGTCCATCTTCAGATCATTAGAGTGCCATGCTCGATGTGTTTTATCACATCCTATATTTCCAGTGAGCCAACTATATTTGAAGAGAGATAGCCACATTGTATGCGCTAAATAGCTCCACGGAAGAGCAAGCAATTGTATTTGCAATTTCTCAACTGTTGTAACATGTGTTGACACCAACCGAGAGCGCATCACCCATGTCGGTGTCCCTAATGAACATCGGCAGTTACAGCAAGCTGCTTCAGTTACAGCAAGCTGCTAATGAACATCGGCAGTTACAGCAAGCTGCTTCACTTGTATCCAGTAGGACAATACAAGTAGGATAGGTCGGTAACTTGTGTTTCGAAAGTTGTAAAAACTTCACGAGCATTGCGTATCTGTTTGCTGCCGGAGACAAGCTGAACGATTTCCTCAAGGATCTGAAGCTGCGGAAACGGACCAGACAATTACGACGGCTGGTGGATCTCATGATCGATGCCAAGGTGAAGATCGGCGGTTGTGGCCATACCTTCAATCCTCGATGTTTTGAGGAATGTTGGGATGAAGACGAACTCTGGCTGCGTTGATTGAGGCAGTTTTCTTTTTTCCGATCACTAGTCTGGTGAGATCAGTGAGACTGCGCTTGTAAGCTAGGACTGAGTCTGTATTTTTACGCTGGACTGAATCATCCCCATAAATTATAATCCATTGCAGTGGATTCGAACGTAATGTATATACATTGAGCCTCCAAGGGTGTCTCCCTAGGCACCCATTTCAGATTCGAAATCCATCCAGCTTAGGCTAATTGAAGCAGCTGTAATGAGTTGTGGAACTTGGGCTAATTTAAATATGAAATTTCTCATAAAACTCTGCTCATTGAAACCCATGATCATAGAGTTTACTCAGACTGATCAAGTTTCTATGATATAATAGAACTATTATAACATAATTGGCAGTCTTGCAACTCTTCCAAAACAGCAAATTGGAGCCCTCGCAGTTGCATTTGAAGCTACTAAATATCCATTTTCAATATCCATAGCCATACCATGGCATGGTGAGATATAAAAGAAGTTCGTAAAGGAAAATTTTCTTTATGTTTGTGGTATATAAAAATTAAAAAATGTATAATCTAGGAGAAACCCAGACTAGGGAGAGAGAGAGAGAGGACACATTCCAAGGGGAGCTTGAAACCACGGCGGAGGGCGTGTCGGGATGGAATAGATGCCGGAGATGCAGGGAAACAGGCTCATGCTCATGCTCATGCTCATGATGCGCATGCCAACACGCTAACGTGACTTGCTCCGTCTTCCGGGGTCGTCTGGATCGCACCAGAAATACTAGCTCCTCGTACCAGACTTACGATCTTCGCACTCACGCTGCCTCGCCGGATCGCCACCACGGACGCCACTCGCACAGCCGTTGTCATCTAATGGGCGGGCTCACGCTCGACCTCCGGCCTGGGGCGGGCCTCGGCGCCTTCAATCTCGGTACTTTGCGCTGCTGCCTTACCCGATTGTTGTTGTGAATTGCGATACTGGTTCTTTGAATTCTTCTTCTGGCAGTTGAGGAGTGATTTTTAGTTTTGGGTTGTTGGAGAAATGGTTTTGGGTGAGGTTGATTTGGGTGGAATTTTGTGATTTTGATGGTTTTGGGTTTATTGGGTATGGATAGATTGTTATCCTTGGCAGCGAATTGTGAAGTTTTTCTTGAGGCAGAAGGGTTTTTAGTTGTGGGGTTTTGTTTTTATGATTTGTTTTTTGGGTTAGGATTGTTTTTTGGGTGATTCTGTGTTTTTTCGGTGGGATTTCTGGGATGGATTGGAGAGGTGATGGGTGTTGGGATTGGGGTAGGGCTACAGTGGTGGAGAATTTGAAGTGGGTTTTGGTGGGAATGGTTTAGGGATGCCGGTGTGTGAGGCTTTTGCGTACGTTGAGCAGCACAGGTCGTTTTTCGATGTTGTGCACGTGAAATACAACGATGAGGTGCGTTTTGTGCTTTTTCAGGATGTTAGTTTGAGTGACTGATTCAATGAAGGGTTTCACGTAGTAATGGAAGCAATTTCTGATCCGTCTACGAATTCAAGGAGGGTATTCGTACAGTTTTGAGACGTTGGAATACGTTTCTCTTTCTTTGTATTAATTGCAAGCGTGGTCAAATGCGTTCTGGTTGATTGGATCCTGGTTCAATTGATTGCGCAGTCCATGAGTTGTTAAAGTAGCTGCACTCCGAGGTATACAGTATTATTAGGATGTTGTTGTGCCTGTGCAAAAAGTAACCAACAATAGAAATATGCATACAGTCTACCCTCTATAAATGTTAACCCTTGGGAGTGGATCAAAGTTAACATTTATAGAGGTGTTAACAGTTAACAATTATAAAATTAATTTTTTGAATAACATTTAAATCTTAACATTTATGAATATAAGCAATTGTGAAGAGTCCTTGTGAGAGAATGTTGTTCATAAAATTGCAAATCCAATCCAAACTTTATTCAATATCAAGTAATGTGTAGAGAGAAATAAATGTAATTGGATGTGTAGTTTTTATCATCCATATTATGTTTATATTTCAATTGTTAACATTTATAGAGTCAAATTTACAAAGAAGGGAGTACCATTTTGTTAACAGTTAACAAGTTTAACATTTATAGTGTGCAATATGTGGGGAGTAAAAGAAAGTTCACATTTAGAGAGGGTTAACACTTATAGGTGTAACATTTATAGAGGGTGGACTGTATATTATAAATACAACAAAATTAACTTCTTGGATACTACTGGTTATCCTATGACAAAGCTTATCTACTACTTTACATAAGAGGAAAAGAAAAGAAAAGTTAAAAGCAACGAAAGTATGAGCAAATGAAACTTCATTGACTTCTTTTTTTTAATGAAGATGGGACGATTCACAAATTTGATGTCACATGGTAATGGGTGACTAATGGATACTTTGTTAAGGTTTACTTTGAAGTTTTAGATTTTTCACATATGTGTTTTGCTTTTTATGATGAATATTATAATATCAAATTGGATATATGAATGTATTATTGTAGTGTTACGTTACGTTGAAAATCTCATTTGGTTCACCCTCATAATCCGTAATATATATTATGTAGAATAATCATCAGCTATTTTTCCCTTAATCTTTCAAATACCAATAATCTCTCCGATAAAGATAATCTACCCAATGTACTCTTCGACCTCCCTCAAGTGGAGATGACGTTATGAAGCATGTATGTGGTTTTAAAGTGTATATGAAACCCAAGTTCATGAACAAAAGAATGGCATTTGTTTGTGCTTCATCGTTATGATAAACACGCATTTTACCCACGTCGACAATGAAGGTTTTGGTGGTTATTTTGTAAAGCCATCAAATATGACAGACATCATGAATGCTGTAGATGAATCTTGTAATTGTTTCTTCCATTATATCAAGTGGAAGAGGTCTAGAGAGTGTACCAAAGTCTTCAAGGCATTTTTGTAATTTCAAAATGACTTCAAATCATAAAAAAATAATTCACTCAGTCTAAATGATTTGCCTATGATCAGAAGTATTGCCACATGGATGTGAATCTTCTTTAAATCAAAGGACAATGACACTTGTAAAATCCACATCAGCATATAAATGAAACAAAACTAGCTTTATGGATACTACTCGTAGGCTTATGACAAAGCTTATCTACTAATTTACATTAAGTCGGAAAGAAAAAAAAAAGTTAGAAGCAGCGAAAGTAAAAGCAAATGAAACTTCATTGACTTTTACATTTTTTTGAAGGTAGGATGATTCACAAATTTGATATCATACATTATTTCAATTATAAGCAAAGTCACATGTACATGTCCAAATTCTAAAAATGCTCCCCCGGGGGCAAATTGTCCTTTAGGAGTTACTGTTTATGATTCTTCTATACTTCTAGAAATTAATATATGGATGTTTTTGAGGATCGTTTATACGATTTTTTTGTATTGAAAGTTTTATGAGTTCTCTATGAGTCACTCCAATTTGAAATGAAGCATAAAAAATTACTCTTATCATACTCGTTTAATCCTTAAACGTCTAGGCACTCCCCTGTGGGCAGCCCGAAAATAGATCATAACATCTTTTGGACTTGGGCATCATGAATAGTGCACTTTTTGAACTTGGGCATCATGAATAGTGCACTTTTTGAACTCGGGCATCATGAATGAACCAATCAATGATGAGTTTGCAACCTCCTACAAGGTTATGTACAACCCCAACCTACCCACCACAATCTTTTCAAAGTACAAAATCACTCTTACAAATTGTGATTTGAATCGTAAAATTTCACTTTTTGAATGCATCTGAAGGAGGTGACCAGTTTGATATAAAAATAAAAGTGAAAAGTTGAGTACAGAAGATTCTACTGAGAAGATTCTGTAGAGAATGGACCCCTCGGGTCACCTTGGACGTTTAACGGTTAATTATCTTTAAATTTCACAAAGGCACAAAACTAACATCCATTAAATTTTACAACATTCTTCGGAGATTGGATGAAAGCCATCCCCGAGCACACCAACGGGTGATCGACGAGGAGAGGCCGGCGCGCCGGGACGCTCCGCCCTGCTGACCGACCACTGCGCCGAAATTCCATCGCATCGCGCTCTGGCACAGTCGAAGGCTCACGCAGAAGGCGAAGGCAATCCGATACTCGCCATCACAGCGCAGCTGCTAAGTTAGTTCTTGTGTTACTACTTGTAGTGTCGACTGCCCAGTACGGGCTCAGGCACCAAGGCCAACTTCAAGATGCACAGCTGTGAGCCTGCTCTGTTCGTGACACTGCCACACATGGGGTCTTGAACCCGTTCCTCTAACGTTCCCAGTTCCCGTAAGAAGCCACTACACGGCGAACCGTAGATTCGATGTCCACTGGACA
The DNA here is from genome assembly GCA_014871385.1 of Ceratodon purpureus. Classification (NCBI taxonomy): domain Eukaryota; kingdom Viridiplantae; phylum Streptophyta; class Bryopsida; order Pseudoditrichales; family Ditrichaceae; genus Ceratodon; species Ceratodon purpureus. The sequence continues at coordinate 23,721,591 of CM026422.1, forward strand.
AATGATCGACGGCTTACTTACCTTCCATCTCCACCCGACGATATCATCGTCTCTCATCTCCCTGCTTTTCAGCGTCCCGTAGACTCACCAAGCTTGACTTGCAATTCTAAGGAGCTTCTACGCACATTGTCGTTCCATTACTTTCTCATGCCCACTGCTTCAAGGATTGTTGCCACATATATATAGCTCTTCATGTCGATCTTCAACGCAGCTTCATATTTTGTCTGACGTCGTTACTTCGGTTTCTTTTGTGCACTGTAGATTGAAGTGGAGTTCGAGCGAGCTCCAAAATTTAGAGTATGATCAAATCATGTGGTTTGCATTTATAAGTCTAGGCCCCGATTGTGTACACTCAAGCTGGATATTATGTGTTCTTAGTGGTAACCTGTGTTTGCTTGTGATATGGAACAGCACTCGTGTGTACTCTGGATATGTCTAGTTGATATGAGTTTCCAAACATGTTTTACTACTCTGTTCTTAAGAATCCGCAGATACTTCATATGGCCGATCATATGTGTCTGCAAATGTTCAACTTGTCTTCTATTGTCCCTTGATGTCTGTACTTATGAATTTTTTGTCTGCGTTGGCCGCAGGGCATCGACTTCATCTAGAAGCCCATTGAGACGACTGGAGCATACTGTTCCTTCATCAAGCACGGAAAGGGACATGGCACACGGTCACCGTAATGAGAATTTGGAGATCCTGCAGAACCAGGTCTGTCAATAATATTACGCCTAAATCTTATGAACCTTGGCGTGTGTCAGCTTGCATCGTTCCTTTTCCTTCTTGGCAGTGATGCTTGCGACTTTTTCCGTTTCATTTGAATCAATTTTAAAGCACATTACATGTGCACTGCACTTGGTTTGTGTTTTGTTTTTGTTTATTATTTATTATTTTTTGATTTTTAGTGTGTGAGACAAATGGAGCTTTTCATTCTCTGCTATTGGTTTTTGAAGATGCAGGGCTCGTTCCCTATCAAGAAGCCGGGCTACTTCCGAGTGATTAATATTGAGTACTCTGCCCGGCTTGTCCTGTTGAGCTGCGTCATCGGCGCCTATTTTGTTGTAAGTTAACGCCATCAGGAATGTGCATCTCTCAAATTTGGTTAAGAAATCAGTTCTCAATTTCTTATAAATGGGGAGAGAACTAACTTAGTATGCATGCACCTTGTGAGATGTTGATTTTAATGTTCATGGTCTTCGATTTCCAATGTGCAGAGCTGCCTCATGGCCAGGAGGCTAGCATCAGGTGACGAAATTGCAGAATCTCGTGTTTTCATTGTTGCAACTCTCATCCTATTCGGCGCACATGAAGGGATGAGAGGCAAGGTGAAATCGGCTCGTCTCCTAGCTGGGCGACATGCAATTCCCTTGCTGATCGGCTCTCTGGATTTTATATTCACTGGCGCTCGGGCCGAGCTTCAGTCGAGTAACGCTGGCATTCAGAACGGGTATGTGGACTTATATATGGTTCTGATAAGGAAATGCCTACATGTTATTGTTCCATGCAATCTAATCTCAAGAGATTCTACTGGTAATACTTCGAATCTGTTGCCAGTGGTACGCTACAAATCTTGTGAGCTACTGAGCATTCTTCGGACATACTGCCCATACACAGAATCTGAGTTTATTCGAGATTCTCTTTTTGTACGAAAGCTTCTCATCCTGGTTTAGATAATTCTATGCTTTAACTATTTGACGGTTCTCTCTTCTTGCTTCATGTGTAGTATCACGACTGTTCCAAATGCCAGCTCGGAGGTTCATGGAAATGCATCACTAAAGGTGAGTGAAACAATCTGGAGTTTGAAATTTTCCATTGGTCCGTTTATGTTGGTATCAGCGCAGAGCATTCCTGTGCAATTTTATTGGCCTGCTTTTGAATGCAAAGCTTGCACTATGCAGGCTGTTGCGGTGTTCATTTTGGTTGTGGTGACGACCATCGGAGTCGCTGTCGCTGGATGCTGGATGGTGAATCTTCTGTCACCCTTCCGAACAACGCCAGTCGCTGCTCCAGCAATCCAAGCAATCCCGGCTGCTGTCCAAGCTCTCCCTGTAATCCCATTCGTCCAAGGTCTGTTCTTAATTGCCATGGCAGCATTTCCTGATGGAGTTTCTGTTTCAGTCCATATTTGCTGATACAAATGCTTCTAGATTAAAGGGGAGAAAAATTCCTTCATCGACATAGTGTCAGAATATTCCTTAAGAAGAGCATTCTTTCCATAAAATTGTGTTCCTCTCAAGTTCTAACTGGCGCTTTGCCTGTGTGCTCGTGCAGGTGACGACATGGATGATGTGCTGGCAAGGGCTCCTGTCGCAACAAGACTCAACTCGCCCTTGTCATGGTTATAAGCTACGATATATACACCGGAAACAAAATACTCTAGCGTGAAGGAAGACACTTACAGCAGGACACGAATAACTTATGTGTGTCTCAGTGTTATCTTTCTGTAGTATTCGTCATGTGTTGTACCCAAGAGGGTTCCGATTTCCAATTTCGGAATTGTTTGCACTGGTGCCATCTATTAATGTGTGGTACAGTATCAAAAGATAATCAAAAAGCAAAAAAACAAAAAAATAATTACTATGATTTTGGATACGATCATAGTGATTACTATAACAATATACCTTGCAAACAGAATTTTTTTATATCTCATTCATATAATCCCAATGAAGATTTCAGTTGCTATGTTTTATTCAGACATGATCCCCTCACCAGTAAACACAATACGCCTGTGAGCCAGGTAAGGTATACACACCTATGACCGATAACTTAAGCATTTCAGCATAGTAGAGCTTGGGTTTTCAATAAGGAGTTATTTTTCGTGCGTTGTATCATAAGGTTCATGAAGAATGAGCATTTTCCCAAAATTAATTCAGTAAAATTCAAATTACTATAAATTTTTTTGTCCAAAAGTTAGGTTTATCCATAACCGACATAATATAGGTGTACCAATGACCGATAAGAACAAGAGTAATGAAAAACAACATGTCCATAACACTCACAGAGGTATTCTATTGGAGGATGCATCCTAAATCTACTGTTCATCAATTATCGGTTACTGGTTTTCCATTGCTCTGCAATGGGGAAGCCTACGAATCAGTCATGGGTTCATTAACCCTCATGGGTGTGTATAAGGTCGACGTACCTATAACGACCGGGTACCCAAAAGCAGCCTGTAGATTATCCCTAATTCCAACCATAGGGATAAACAGTGGCTATTTCGGAGTGTGTCAGCTGCAACTTCGCAGCCTTTACTATCATGAAATGATCATGGTTAACGGTGGCTGCCTTGCCGAAATAAGGAGGCATCTTAATTTGAAAATAGTGAACAGGTGGTTGGTTATGGGGCTAATTGACGGCTGATCATGGGTACGTGGAATGGCAAGCAATGGTGATTGCAAATTCGGTTGGAACACGTTCCATGAACAATAACTCATAATTGAATTTTGCGGCTTCTGGAGATTTCTTGATCGCATAGAGATCTGAGTGTGCTACGTTTATGTAATCCGAATATAAACATACATGAAGGTGCATTGCAACCATTATCAATCGCTCATTTGCATTTCTATGAATTCGTTCCAATTCGGCACTCAAGTTAGCATTCTGATCATCTAGCACAGGGGCTCATGGAGAGCGTTGCACGCAGGGGTGGCCGGAGGCATGCCTCGGAGTATCACAGCTTTCCACTGCATGACAATGATGCACAATTTCCAGATTTTCCGAATACTAATGATAGTGATTCCTCACGGTCTGACACTGACTGTAGTGAAGCATCGGAGTCTCCGATTGGGACACAAGCGCTTGTCAATTATGCAGGACTGGAGCTTCTGCATCAGAATCGCCGTGGACACGACGGAGGAGGTCGTTTGGTGCAGAGACGCGGTGGCACCTTCAACTCGCAGCAGCTACCTCTCGATTCCTCGTTCAACTCTCAACAGCTTCATGGCGGAAACTCAAGCTTCAACTTGCAGCCGGAAACTGGAATTCGGACAGGTGATTTCTCCCCGCAAAACCGATAGGAGTGAAGCACCTGTCACTTAGTCAAGTCATCTTTTGCTTTTTGTGCCTTGTTCAAACTCACCCACATGGGATTCTGCACCTTCCAGAACTTATGTCCCGCCATCAGATTCTTCAAGGTCGGAGTGGACCTGCAATTCGCAGTGGAAGTCGGAGCTCCCGACAAAGGCAGGTGCGACTCTACACGAATCCCGATGAAGTAGGGGCGAGGAGGAGCGAGCGTCTTCAGCGGCGCCAACACATTCGCAGAGATGAAGACCATGGCATCGAAGGTGATCCTGCACGTACAGACCTCGCTTCCAATCCTGTTTCTTCTCGTAGATCGCAACACAGACGGAGGAGAACGGGGCTGTGGACAGATCAACAATTGCAAGAAGCTCTAGCAGCAGTTGATGGGGGAATGGCCATGAGGCAAGCAGCAACCACCTACAACATTCCATACTCAACGTTCAGGGAATGGTGCTACGGCATTCGCACATCAAGAAAGAGAGGACCCCCCACAGTTTTGAAACCAGCTGAGGAGGAGGAGCTCGTCAATTACCTTATTCAGATGTGTGACCGGGGCTACGGTTTAAGTCCAACAGCGTTACGCATGAAGGTGTACGAGATCACACAATCGAGATGGACACCATTTCGAAATGGTATCCCCGGAGATGGCTGGATGCGTTGGTGGAAGAGACGACATCCAAACCTTAGTCTGCGAGTATCACAAGCAATAGAGTCAGCACGCGCATCAGGGCTATGTGAAGAGAATGTTCGAAGTTTTTACGAGAACTTGCAGCATTTATATTCTTTGCATCAGTACTCACCTGAGAGGATTTGGAATTGTGACGAATCAGGGGCACAAGCAGGTAGAAATGGCGGCGCTATAGTAATTGCGAGGCGGGGGGCGCGTCGCGTTCACAGTATTGTGCCAAATCAACGAGAGTGGTTGTCAGTTCTAGTTTGCATCAATGCATCAGGTTCATCTATCCCGTCCTTGTACATATTTCGTGGGAGGCGATTCCGTAAAAACTACATACAAAAGTGTGAAGCTGGAGCAACAATGGCTATGCAGCAGCGAGCATGGATGACATCTTACCTCTTCTCTGCTTGGATTTCACACTTCATCGCTAGTGTGAGGAAGATAGGTGAGATCTTCCCTCAAAATCGACACTGCCTGATTATGCTAGGAAGTGATACCTTTGTGTAAGTTGGAGAAGGTGTAGCTGCTCCTGGAGCTTCGGCACTTCTCAACTTCTCAACTGCTTGAACAAATTGTAGATGCATTCAGATCAATCATTCACTTATAACTGCACATTTTGTTGTTCACTACTAACATCACGTAAATACTAATATTTAGAACCACCATCTTCAAAACAGATTCAAACGCTTCTAATTGTTCCTGACAGCAACTTATCTCTTTCAAACAGCTAATATGATATTTCTTCATAGAACATGGTGCTGTAAGTTACCAAAATTATCCTTTGTAAGTTACCAAAATTACCTTATATATTTGCAAAGAATATCAAAAGTAGAGTTTAGGTAAGTTTGAGGTATGTTTGAGGTGGACCTCAAACCTACCTCAAACCCACCTTAGCACTCAACCTAGTATGAATGATCGATGTGTTCAAGTTAGTTCGGAAATGTCTAACCTGCTTGAACTGGCGAATGTGGACAGGTGATATCTCCCCGCAAAACCGACACTTGTTGATTCTCGATGGGCACAATAGTCATGTAACGTTGGATGTGGTACGTGAAGCAAGTGCTGCAGGCTTAGACTTGTTGACACTTCCTGCGCATACATCACACGCACTCCAGCCATTGGATAAGTCAGTGTTTAAGCCTTTCAAGCAACATTTCAGAGAGTACCGTGACTTCTGGAGTAGTAGAAATCTAGATGAATCAGCCACCAAGGATGTGTTGGCTCAGTGGGTGTCATTGGCGCTGCGGAAAGCATTGTCCGCAAGCAATATAAAAAACGGATTCAGCTCCACCGGGATTTTCCCACTCGACTTTCATGCTGTGGATTCGCATCTAGTGCCATCACAGGTGTACACTGCACCATTTGGAGAGGCAGAGCCTGCACATGGAGGAAACGACGCAAGTGCAGGGCAAAATATTGCACAAGGGAGCATCGAAGCATCAACACAGCAGGAGCTTGCCGGCAACATAGGAGCTTCACAGCAACTACACGGGGGAGCATCAGAGCAACAACAGGTTACAACATCAGAGTTTGCCGGCAACTACAGGTCGGATGAAGGAGTGGCAGATGCGCTCCAGAGGGAGCAAACACATTGCAATCCCGATGAAGATGCAGAAGTTTGCGTACCTGAAGCAGTTGCTGCCGACATTGAAGCTGACCTCGCAGAAGTTCCTGATCCCAACGCTGAGCACTTCTTCATCGACGCAGACCTGTCCGATCCCGCAATTGCAGACGAAGTGATTGGACTAGAAGTTGATCCAGATGGTGTGAATTCGATCACAAGGTTTCTGACCCTTCCAACCGTTGCTCGGCGAGTGAGTGCGCGACACCGCGACCCCATCATGGACTTCAGTAAGTCCATCATGTTGACATCGGAACAGTACATCTTCGCAGCCGCTCAAGTGCAGGAGGCGAAGATAGCAGCAACAAGACAAAAAGAGATAGCACGACAGGAAAAAGAGGAACGGAGGAAGCGCAAGGAGATTCAACGTGAGGAGGATCGGAAGGCGAAAGAGGCTCGGGCTGCAGAGTTGGCGGAGGCGCGCGCGTTGGAGCAAGCGGAACGTGAAGAAGCTCGCGCGATGCGAGAAGCCAGGGCTGCAGCAGCTGCTCAGGCACGCGCGGAAAAGGTGGCCGAGCGAGAGCAGGCTCAGCGACTCAAAGCGGAACGGTCCATGCAGATGGCCGAAGAGCGGGCTCGCAGGGAGGCAGAGAAAGCTCGCAGAGCCTCGGCATTGCTCGCGAGGGCAAGTGAGAGGGTACAGGAGCACCAAAGCTCGGGGATGCACCAACGACGCTCTAATCCGCAGGAGCCAGCAACGATGGGTGACGAAGTCCACGAGCTGGACACTCCGACAACATCTCAGCTTCCCTCTCCGACTATGCTATCGCCGTACTTGACCTCGATCGTCTCGCAACAACCTCAACTCCAATTCCCGGGGTTCGTTACTCAAGTAACCTCTGCAATGCATTCCCCGCCTCCGCAAGCTCCCCCGTACCATTGCAATCTTCCTATTCGACCGTTGCCGCACCCTCCACACATGCAGTCAGCCTTTACTGAGAGTGGATACACAGTTACCGCTCACGTTGCATCTGAAAATGATCGCATGCGTTACAAGTGACCGTTGAGCAAGGGACCTTTTTTTCTCACAGATTGGATCGCAGGTGTAGTGGATCAACTGTTGGTGAAGTGGTGGTTGTTATAAGAAAACTACAGTAACGGAATAGTAGTAGTATTCGTTACTTGTTTTGAGAATTTTGCTGGACAACAATTACTTTGTTCGTGGTCGGTTTTAGGTAGGCCTACATATCGATTTTATGTATTACAAAGAAAATGGCTTTCAAAATTCATAGTAATTTTAATATTGGAGTAAACAGGATGTTTTCAGTTGCATTCCTCATAAAACCTATTTCCTTTTCAAGGAAAAATTTCACTCGAGCTGTGCACCTCAAATTTTAGTCCGAAATCTCTTATCTGGTCGGTTATAGGTACGTCGACCTTACCCTAGTGGCAACTTGCAAGCCTGAGGCGGTCACAGAACCCACCGAAGCCAGACTAATCCACAGAGAGAGAGGAACAGGGAGGACACACATTCCAAGGGGAGTTTGAAACCACGGCGGAGGGCGTGTCGGGATGGAATAGATGCCGGAGATGCAGGGAAACAGGCTCATGCTCATGCTCACGATGCGCATGCCAACACGCTAACGTGACTTGCTCCGTCTTCCGGGGTCGTCTGGATCGCACCAGAAATACTAGCTCCTCGTACCAGACACACGATTTTCGCACTCACGCTGCCTCGCCGGATCGCCACCACGGACGCCACTCGCACTGCCGTTGTCATCTAATGGGCCGTCTCACGCTCGACCTCCGGCCTGGGGCGGGCCTCGGCGCCTTCAATCTCGGTACTTTGCGCTGCTGCCTTACCCGATTGTTGTTGCGAATTGCGATACTGGTTTCGTGGATTCTTCTTCTGGCAGTTGAGAAGTGGTTTTTAGTTCAGGGTTTTAGGAGATGTGATTTGGGGTGAGGTTGATTTTGTGTGGGATTTTGTGATTTTGATGGTTTTGGGTTTATTGGGTTTGGAGGGATTCTCTTCTTTCGTTATCCTTGGCAGCGAATTGTGAAGTTTTTCTTGAGGCAGAAGGGTTTTTAGTTGTGGGTTTGTTTTTTTATGATTTATTTTGGGGTTGGGATTTTGGTGATTGGGTGTTTTTCGACATGGTTGTGCCAGTGTTCAACTTATCTTATGTTGTCCCTGCAACTTTGTACTCATGAATTTTTGTCTGAGTTTGACGCAGGACATCGAATTTGTCTAGAAGCCCATTAAGACGATTGGAGCAAACTGAATCTTCATCAACCACGTATAGGGACATGGCACACGGGCACCACGATGAGAATTTGGAGATTCAGCGAAACCAGGTCTGTCATTAATATATTACGCCTAAATCTTGTGAACGTGGCGTGTGTGAGCAGCTTGCATTGTTCCTTTTCCTTCTAATTGGCAGTTATCGACCGACGCTTAAGCCTTCCGCTCCTCGCAACTGCTCTTCTCACAACAGCCGTCCACCAACAATTTTGGCGCCCTCCCTTCTTAGTCCGGCGACCTTCAACCTGTAACCTTCCTCGGCAGCTTCAACCGCGACCAAGGACAGAAACTCCGGCACCTATCCAAGAATCCTTGAAGCCGATTCAGACACGAGCCGCCTCTCAACTCAATCGCTCAGCCAAGCAACCACCGAAGTTGATCTACAGCAATTCAACTCCGAGCAGCAACCTCTTCGACTGCAACACAAGCTCCAACCGTGACTTCAAATCACCGAGCTCGGCCAGTTGCAGCAACTAATCTGCCCTCGAAGCACCGCAGCACAGGCACTTGGCTGCCTTCAGCAGTCGACCGTAACCGCCAAATCTCCTTCTAACAGCCGTCAACCCCTTGACCACCAAAACCTTGTCTACTACCTGCACTGTTTTCGACTACCTTGTAGACTTGTAAACCTTGTCAACCCCTTGACCTGTCTATTGAACTGTTGAACTGGTGCTTCGAGGGTGTTCAAAGCTGCGAGCATCGGAAGACTTGTTCTGTCTATTGAACTGTTGAACTGGTGCTTCGAGGGTGAAGCTGCGAGCATGGGAAGATTTGTTCTGTCTGTTGAACTGGTGCTTCGAAGGTGAAGCTGCGAGCATGGGAAGATTTGTTCTGTCTATTGAACTGGTGCTTCGAAGGTGAAGCTGCGAGCATGGGAAGACTTATTCTGTCGGTTGAACTGGTGCTTCGAAGGTGAAGCTGCGAGCATGGGAAGATTTGTTCTGTCTATTGAACTGGTGCTTCGAGGGTGAAGCTGCGAGCATCGGAAGACTTGTCTGTCTATTGAACTGGTGCTTCGAGGGTGAAGCTGTGAGCATGGGAAGACTTGTTCTGTCTATTGAACTGGTGCTTCGAGGGTGAAGCTGCGAGCATGGGAAGATTTGTTCTGTCTATTGAACTAGTGCTTCGAGGGTGAAGCTGCGAGCATCGGAAGACTTGTCTGTCTATTGAACTGGTGCTTCGAAGGTGAAGCTGTGAGCATGGGAAGACTTGTTCTGTCTATTGAACTGGTGCTTCGAGGGTGAAGCTGCGAGCATGGGAAGATTTGTTCTGTCTATTGAACTAGTGCCTCGAGGGTGAAGCTGCGAGCATCGGAAGACTTGTCTGTCTATTGAACTGGTGCTTCGAAGGTGAAGCTGCGAGCATGGGAAGATTTGTTCTGTCTGTTGAACTGGTGCTTCGAAGGTGAAGCTGCGAGCATGGGAAGACTTATTCTGTCGGTTGAACTGGTGCTTCGAAGGTGAAGCTGCGAGCATGGGAAGATTTGTTCTGTCTATTGAACTGGTGCTTCGAGGGTGAAGCTGCGAGCATCGGAAGACTTGTCTGTCTATTGAACTGGTGCTTCGAGGGTGAAGCTGTGAGCATGGGAAGACTTGTTCTGTCTATTGAACTGGTGCTTCGAGGGTGAAGCTGCGAGCATGGGAAGATTTGTTCTGTCTATTGAACTAGTGCTTCGAGGGTGAAGCTGCGAGCATCGGAAGACTTGTCTGTCTATTGAACTGGTGCTTCGAAGGTGAAGCTGTGAGCATGGGAAGACTTGTTCTGTCTATTGAACTGGTGCTTCGAGGGTGAAGCTGCGAGCATGGGAAGATTTGTTCTGTCTATTGAACTAGTGCCTCGAGGGTGAAGCTGCGAGCATCGGAAGACTTGTCTGTCTATTGAACTGGTGCTTCGAAGGTGAAGCTGTGAGCATGGGAAGACTTGTTCTGTCTATTGAACTGGTGCTTCGAGGGTGAAGCTGCGAGCATCGGAAGACTTGTCTGTTTATTGAACTGGTGCTTCGAGGGTGAAGCTGCGAGCATGGGAAGATTTGTTCTGTCTATTGAACTGGTGCTTCGAGGGTGAAGCTGCGAGCATCGGAAGACTTGTAGACAAGTTCGACTACCTGCACTCCGGCTGCAGCAGTCTTGATTGATACCACCTCTCCGACTTTCACAGCCCCATTCCTCGCAGCCACAACCTCCTTCCGGCCAGCACCAAATCTCCTCGATCTCCTCACACTTCCGCAGCCACCGACCTCCACTGATATCACCTTCTCGACTGAGCCTCAAGTCTCCCTCACAGCCCCTCTCCACACACACCGTAGACCCGTCACTATCCACGACATGCACATTCACCAGTGCAACCACTCGAATCCAGGCGAGCCTTCACTCACAATACCCAGCCGAATCTTCAATTTCGGCCACCCTCTTGTCGATGGTGCTGTTCTTCAGCACCAAGCTGAGCCCCGACTTAACCTTCAATGTCGACGTGATCTCTTCCGGAAAAAACGGAGCAGAGTCCTCTTCAAGCATCACCAGCGACTCCCCCTTGCTTCGACAGCACACGCCTTCCTTCGAATACACTTCCCTCCGACCGTAACCAAGCTGCCCATGCATCCAGCCGCCTCTCTCCTAATCCTAAGGTCGAGACACCCATAGCCGACCGGGTCCCCAAAACCGATCACTAGACTTCTCCAATTCCGACAAGTTTTCAGATTTAAAATCTTGGGAGATCTAGAAGAAAGTATGAAGCATGATTGGTAGAAAGGGAATCATATGGGAATATTTTGGTGGTAGTAGAGTGATCAAGTTTTGGTGTCATGGTGGTCGGTTTCATGTGAGCCTACTGGTTGGTTTCTAGTTTTTGAACACTTTTTGGTTCAAAAATTCACAGTTATTTGCACACTCGATAAAAAAATTTGAAAAAATTTCCAAACCTCAAGAACCCTATTTCTCTGCGGAGGAAAAATTACTTTGCAACAATCCAGCTCCATATTGCATGCATAATCTCTTAAATGATTGGTTTTAGGTGTCTTGACCATAACACTAACTCTCACAAAGTGCACACTAACTACCGCTTACCCTTCTATACAGCATCTTCCAAACTTCTACACACACTCTCCAAACCGGCACACTCCTGATCTCAATAGTTCCCAGATTTTTTCAACACAACTTCTAACCTAAACTTCGAGGTAGTGCTTCCCGAGTACGTGCTAATTCAGGGTGATTCTGCTGCAAATGGGTGCTACGTCATCAAAGGTGTAAGGGTGAAAACGGGTTCCAGTCCCCTATGCCCCTATGCCCGTGGCGCTTTCGTGACACTTCCAATGCATCATATAAATAATCACTCTGCAGTGATCTCAGGCGCATCAGTACTGACCTTCCCACTCTTGCAATTCCTTGAAGGTAGGTGTCTCACTCTTCTACTCACATTGTTGTTTCATCACTTTGATCTCATGCCTACTGCTTCAAGGATTGTTGCCACATATATTTATATAGCTCTTCATGTCCATCTTTAACACAGCTTAGTAATTTGTATGACGTCGGTGTCATCTTTTGTATGACATCTTTTGTGTCGGTGTTTAGTGGAGCTCCAAAATTTAGAGTATGATCAAATGTGGTTTGCATTCATAAGTCTAGGCCCCGATTGTGTACACTCAAGCTGGATACTATATTGTGTAAGTTTAGTGATACCATGTGTTCGCTTGTGATATGGAACAGCACACATGTCTACTTGGGATAGGTCTGGTTGATAGATACGATTGCAATTGCTGAGTTTCCAAACAGCAGTTTTCTTGTCTCTACCGTGCTAATCGCATCGTCAATCGCGAACTTTCTTGTCCCGCACTGTTCTCAGACACTGAAGTGCTCATGTCTTACTACTCTGTTCTTCAGAATCCGCAGATAATGAACATGATCGATATATTGTTTGTGCCAGTGTTCAACTTATCTAATTATTATGTTGTCCCTTCATGTCTGTACTTATGATTTTTTGGTCTGCGTTAGCCGCAGGGCATCGACTTCATCTAGAAGCCCATTGAGACGACTGGAGCATATTGATCCTTCATCAAGCACGTAAATGGATATGGCACACGGGCCCCATGATGAGAATTTGGAGATCCTGCCAAACCAGGTCTGTTATTAATATTACGCCTAAATCTTGTGAACCTGGCGTGTGTCAGCTTGCATCGTTCCTTTTCCTTCTTGGCAGTGATGCTTGAGACTTTTTTCCATTTCATTTGAATCAATCGTAAAGTACATTACATGTACACTGCAATCGGTGTTTGAAGATGCAGGGTTCGTTCCGTATCGAGAAGCGGCCGGGCTACTTCCGAGTGAATGATCTTAAGTATTCTGCCCGGCTTGTCCTGTTGAGCTGCGTCATCGCGTCGTTGCAGATCGGCACCTATTTCTGGGTACTAAATTTATAACGCCGTCAGGAATGTGCATCTCTCAAATTTGATTTAGTAATCAGTTCTCAATTTCTAATAAGTGGGGAAAGAGCGAAGCATGCACCTTTTGAGATATTGCTCTAAATGTTCATGGTCTTGGATTTCCAATGTGCAGAGCCTCATGGCCGAGAGGCTAGCATTAGGTGACGAGATTGCAGAATCTCCTCTTGTTTTCATTTTTGCAACTCTCATTCTACTCGCCGCACATGATGGGATGAAAGGCAACCTGGTGAAATCAGCTCGTCTGCTAAGGCGCCATGCAATTCCCTTGCTGATCGCCTCTCTAGGTTTGACAATCACTGGTGCTCGGGCCGAGCTTCGGTCGGATAAGGCTGATATTCAGAAGGGGTATGTTCACTTAAATATGGTTTTCATAAGGAAATAATGCTTACATGTTACAGTACTATTCCATGCTATTTATGCTCAAGAGATTCTACTGGTAGTACTTCGAATTTTTTGCCAGTGTCACGCAACGAATTTGACGGTTTTCTCTTGGTTCATGTGTAGCATCACGACTACTCCAAATGCCTCGGAGGTTCATGAGAATGCAATATTACTCAAGGTGAGTGAAACAATCTAGAGTTTTGATATTTTCCATTGGTCCGCTTTTGTTGGTATCAGCGCAGAGCATTCGTGTGCAATATTATCGGCCTGCTTTTGAATGCAAAGCTTGCACTATGCAGGCTGTTGCGGTGTTCGTTTTGTTTGTACTGACGACCATCGGAGTCGCTGTCGCCGGAAGCTGGATGGTTAATCTTCAAGTGTCACCCTTCCGAACAACGAAAACCGCTGCTCCAGCAATCCAAGCAATCCCGGCTCTCCCTATAATCCCAATCGTCCAAGGTCTGTTCCTGCCATGGCAGCATTTCCTGATGGAGTTTCTGTTTCAGTCCATATTTGCTGATACAAATGCTTCTAGATTAAAGGGGAGAAAAATTCCTTTATCGACATAGTGTCAGAATATTCCTTCAGAAGAGCATTCTTTCCATAAAATTGTGTTCCTCTCAAGTTCTAACTGGCGCTTTGCCTGTGTGCTCGTGCAGGTGACGACATGGATGATGTGCTGGCAAGGGCTCCTGTCGCAACAAGACTCAACTCGCCCTTGTCATGGCTATAAGCTAGGATATATATACCGGAAACAAAATGTAACTCTAGCGTGAAGGAAGACACTTACAGCAGGACACGAATAACTTATATGTGTGTATGACAGTATGTGTTTTCTATCTGTAGTATTCGTCATGTGTTGTACCCAAGTGCGTTCCGATTTCCAATTTCGGAATTGTTTGCACTGGTGCCATCTATTAATGTGTAGTACAGTATCAAAAGATAATCAAAAAGCAAAAAAACAAAAAAATAATTACTATGGTTTTGGATACGATCATAGTGATTACTATAACTATATACCTTGCAAACAGAATTTTTTTCTATCTCATTCATAAATCTATATCTTGGCGATTATGCTATTCGGGTAAATTACTCATACCCCCAGCGCTCAATATTTCTTTTTACGATAATGTTCTGGATACCGATGACCCTCGTGAGTGACTGATTGGAAAGAAAATTATATACTCCATGGCGGTTCGGGGGGTCCCAATGAAGATTTCAGTTGCTATGTTTTATTCAGACAGGATCCCCTCACCAGTAAACACAATACGCCTGTAAGCCAGGTAGTGGCAAGCTTGAGTCGGTCACAGAACCCACCGCAGTGAGACCAATCCAGAGAGAGAGAGAGAGAGAGACAGGGAGGACACATTCCAAGGGGAGCTTGAAACCACGGCGGAGGGCGTGTCGGGATGGAATAGATGCCGGAGATGCAGGGAAACAGGCTCATGCTCATGCTCACGATGCGCATGCCAACACGCTAACGTGACTTGCTCCGTCTTCCGGGGTCGTCTGGATCGCACCAGAAATACTAGCTCCTCGTACCAGACATACGATCCTCGCACTCACGCTGCCTCGCCGGATCGCCACCACGGACGCCACTCGCACTGCCGTCGTCATCTAATGGGCGGGCTCACGCTCGACCTCCGGCCTGGGGCGGGCCTCGGCGCCTTCAATCTCGGTACTTTGCGCTGCTTTCTTACCCGATTATTGTTGCGAATTGCGATACTGGTTCTTTGGATTCCTCTTCTGGCAGTTGAGGAGTGATTTTTAGTTCTGGGTTTTTGGAGAAGTGATTTTGGGTGAGGTTGATTTTGGGTGGAATTTTGTGATTTTGATCGTTTTGGGTTTATTGGGTTTGGAGGGATTCTCTTCTTTTGTTTCCCTTGGCAGCGAATTGTGAGGTTTTTTTTTGAAGGTTTATGAGGGAGAAGGGTTTTTAGTGGTGGGTTTTTTATGAATTTGTTTTTGGGTGAGGATGAGTTTGGTTAGGATTTTGGTGATTTTTGGTCTTTTGGTGGGATTTCTGGGAGAGGATTGGAGAGATGATGAGTTTTGGGATTGGATTAGGTCTACAGTGGTGGAGAATTTGAAGTGGGTTTTGGTGGGAATGGTTTAGGGATGCCGGTGTGTGAGGCTTTTGCGTACGTTGAGCAGCACAGGTCGTTTTTCGATGTTGTGCACGTGAAATACAACGATGAGGTGCGTTTTGTGCTTTTTCAGGATGTTTGTTTGAGAGACTGACTTAATGGAGGGGTTGATGTAGTCATGGAAGCAATTTCTGATCCGTTTACGCATTTGGGCAGGGTGTTGCAATTTTGAGACATCGGTTCTGTTTCTCAGGGTCAATTGCAAATGTGGTTTAATGGATTCTGGTTGATTGGATTCCTGTGCAATTGAGCATTTGATTGCGCAGTCCATGAGTTGTTAAAGTAGCTGCAGTGGGAGTTATACAGTGTTGTTAGGATGCGTTGTGCTATGCTAGAGGAGGGCTAGTTGCATAGATCTCTTTAAGAGAGCCAATCCATCTCTGCAACCATGTTAGAATTAGACGTACAGGAGGGATAGGATTTGTGAACTTACATTTTTTATTGTTGAAACATGAGCTGCAAAAGGAGATTATGAAGCGTGAGAGTGTGCAGGAACCTTTGGAAATGGACATGGTTCTCAGCTTCCCTGAACATGGATTTCATCTGCGGTTTGAATCTCGGTCACAGGTTTGCTCTACTTATTTCTGACAGATTTGAATTTCATAATTAGGTCTCCGGTTTCCATCTATGAGAGGAAGCTCTGTGTCTTTGGCTGATTTTATGTTCACATTTCCACCACTCTTGAGCTCTACTTGGAATTTAGTCGTGGGTGAGGATTAGGTGGTCTGAAACCCTTCTTGTCGTGTACCATTGCAGCGACTCAGGCTTATAGAGGTGTATGATGTGCAACGTTTGCAAATGCGCTATGCCACTTCGTCCATTGGGTGAGGAGACAAAACTGCTCAATTTTTACCTTGTCTATTCTTTATGGTGTATCGCTCAACTTCTCATTTTGTTTCTGATTATGCAGGGGCCCAAATGCTGCAGCTACTTTTGTTGCGGTTTATGCACTTTTTGGACCAACCTTCCCAGGCACATACAACTCGAAGCGGTGCATTTACACCCTGTTTTACCCTGTAAGTACTTGCTTTGCTTACTATTGTTTTGTTCTTGGGTGGGGTGTATATGAACGCTGAGTAAAGCTGTTTGCTATTTCCATTATCGAGATTTCGCGCTTGGGACCAGAACTGCAATCAGCTAGTGCCTTTTTAGTGGTCATTTTCATCGTGTTCGTTAGATGCTCATCTATTCTAGGCAACGATTCAGCTACTGATACTGCAGTTGGATTTATTTCTCGTGCAGGGTCTATCATTTGCTTTCCCCATCCCATCACAGTACACGGAATGCTGCCAACATCGCGAAGGTGAGTGATTGGGTATCTAGTGATTTAGTGAATACCTGTTTTATTTATTGTTGATATAGTGAGTACCTCTCTGACATGGATATGCGCTGTACAGCGGAGTTGCCTTTGGAGTTCCCAGATGGGACCACTCCAGTCATGTCTCGGATATGCATATATGACAGTGCAGTAGGAGGTGGAACTGGCGTCGGTGCTCCCCTGAAAATAGCTTTACCGCCTCAGCTTCCTCCTGGGAGCTTGTACATGGAAGAGGTCCATGCTAAAGTAGGTGATTTTGGTTCATGATGATTCATCTTTTTTTGTTTTGGATTGTACACTAGTTGAAGAGATGCTATCTCGTTCAAGTTGTATTTGCGAGGAACAAGCTTGAGTTCAGCAGTGGCCAAGAGGTGAACAGATAAACGTATTGTTTTACGTGTGGAAGCGTGACATGTGAAGCATTTGATTTGAGTCTGGTGTGACTGCTTATCCTGGAATGAGATAAGAAAATGAGATGAAACTGCTAAAATGCAGTAGTACTGCGACCTTGTAACAAGGAAGTTGCTTTCAACTGTGTAGTTGGCAGAGGAGTTGTGGTTCACAGGGGGCGGCCAGCATCTGACATTTGGTGCATCCCCACAGGTGAGTCGTCTCATTCTCCCCCAGATCACTGCCACAAATTCACGAGGTTTTTTCGACGGTCATTTTACTGTCCTCCGCAGAAACTTTCATCATTTTCTGAGTATAATTGCACTTGGCAGGATGTGTGGGCAGAGTTAGGCCGACCATGCGGGATACATCAGAAGCAGGTTAGTATCATAATATACTCTATTTAACTCTTTAATGGAAATTCTGTTTGTTGTTTCTATATGATTATGATACATGCATAGTACCTGTTTTGATCTATCCCATTCTCCGTAAATACTGCGTCTTCAATTATTTTTACGTAAAGTTTAATTTAACATCTTTCTTTTCGTGATTCAGCTGCTACTGATTACGATCATAATCATCCGCATGATATTTTTTGAACTTTTTTTAAAGGTGTTAGAGTATTCGAAAGTTATACATCCTGACTCATGATTACAAAGGTCAACAATATTATTGAGAGTAGGGGCTTCAGACGATAGGCTACAGGACGATAGGCTTCAGACGATAGACCAGGTTTAAAAAACAACTTGCGTCGAGTATCTTGTCTATAAATGCAGTTCTTTGTTTGAAGTAATGATTGTTTATTCTTCTGTTTAGACTGTTGCTGTTTGCTCATGGACTAAGGAAGTAATTTTTAAGCTGACCATGAACACGCTGCTCGTGCTTCCTTGCTTGTCTGCTATTTTAGGTTGACCCGATGGTGATCCATTCTGCATCAGACCCGAGACCTCGCACTGCACTGTGTGGTGATTATTTCTATAATTATTTCACGCGGGGTATTGACATTTTATTCGACGGTCAGGTGCGGAAGTTGTTACCACTTTGTTCATAACTTCGATATGACTATCATTAGATAGGAATGTGATCTATATGTCTATTTTTATTTTGTGTGGAAATGTATTTGAAGTTCAAAATGGCCTTCAATTCTTCATCTACATATGTGACTTTACAGCTCATGCTGTGATGTGGGTTGGCAGAATCATCGCATCAAAAAGTTTGTACTTCATACTAACTTTCCAGGTCACACAGACTTCAACTGCTACATCAAGTGCAACTTCTTCATTCGTGTTCCCCTAAGTAAGACAACTTAAGTGAATGGTTTCTATACCATTATAGCATCGTGTTTTTTCGTGAAGTTTGGATGTTTCTGTAATGAATCATGAATGTCTGGATCATGCTGGACCTTCTCCATCGCAGTACTGTAACATGGTGGGTATACATAAATAGGTCGTGGAGATGCTGTATTGGTATATTGGCAGGGCATCTTCGCTGTTTATTTTGTATACCAGCCATATATGCAGTGTTGTGGTTTTGATAAGCACTTCTGTAGATCCCGAATTTGTTGCATTATATTGTGTTTTTGTGCTTGTATCTCATAATTATTGTCAATAGAGGATATTTTCTGAGTTGATGATAACAGCAGGTGATGGTGGTGAAGAACTTGACAAAGCTGCCTATGGTGATGACCTTCAAAGGTGTATTACTGCCGATACCAAATGGAGTCAAGTTCAGGTACTACCTCTAGCTGTTAGTCCATTTTGTAGTTAAAAACCAAAAAATGGTTTGACTGGCATTTGATAGGAGAGAGAGAGCAGAGAGAGGCGGAGAGCATTCACAGAATTAGGGTTTTAAATGAGGAGAGGCTAGTCCCGCTTTATATAGGTGGACACCGTGAGTGCCTGTCATGTAGTACTGGGCGTTGATGTTTGCGAGAATATTGGGCTTAATGGGTGCTTGGTTGTATTGCTAAACGGGAAGCAGTAAGCTTGTTTATCCACCTGCTAAAATGTAATGCGTGGTGTATGTTGCAGGACATACTAGGTGATGGCGGTCGTGCTGCAATCCAAACGCAAGGTTCTGTTAGCAATCCATTTGGTCCCACATTTGTGTATGGATACCGTAATATTGCTCTGGAGGTAAGTATTGCTGCTGTATTGATATGTCAGCTTGACGTCTCTCGTCAGAATCTCATTTCATAATATGTGTATTTTTATTGATTGCACAGATTTATCTTAGAAATATGACCAGAAAAGCTTGTTTCTATCTTATTTCACCGATCGCCTAGGTATTCAGATTTTATTCTAACATATGTATCTTCCTTGGCTCTCCAGGTAATGAAAAATGGGCATATTGCTACTGTAACGCTGTTCCAGAGCAATATGTAGACTCCTAAACACTGTAAGCAGGACGTGTCTTTTGCTATGCTGGTTGTCTGCAGAAGCCGCCATCATATTGAGGTATCTGGAGGTCTGTAATTACTGTACATGGTATTTCTTCTTAGGTTTTTCTGATGTACAGCTTGTGTGACTGGCATTTTGAGTTGTCAATCAAGCGAGAAATTGTTACCACATTGAATGGAAAGAAAGAAAAAAAGAGTGTAAGTTTCTATTTTCTGAATGATATTTTGGAATACTTTTTTATCTCTAGTCTAAGTTAGTGTACCTTTTCACCCCAATTTCATAGACAGTGCTCAAGAATTGCAAGGCCGAAGGAGTTCAAAATTCATAGCCTCAAGAAAACAGACTGTAGTCGGCAGTCCTTGTTTGATAGAACTTAGGTGGCTCTAATGTTTTCAGATAGAACCATCATTTTGTTTTCTACCTATCAGGACCAAAGACGTATTCGCCGTTTGTTTTGGTTACTTTTGGGTCAAACTGCTGTTGCAGCCACTGTTGTCTTGTGCATCATTGACATTAGAAGGGTTTATCTTGCATCTGTTCCTAGAAAGTCTATCGCTGAGTACCACGTACTTACTATTGGCAGTGGTTTCAGATCTTCACAAATCAGGGATGACGAGGTCATCTGATTGAATTGAATCAGTCAAGTGGTGGTTCTTTTCTATTTGAATAGTATGTAAAGTACAGACTCACAGGGCAACCTATTCATTCCATGGAACCGAAACCCATACCCGTTCCTGTTCCCTATCTGATTCGCTAGATATGTCTTGAACGTCACTCCACGTCGAATAAAATGCATGAAGTGGTAAGATTTGCCTCCAAAGCAGGACAATTTGTTCAAGTTATTTTCCGTGGCAGCCGCTGTGTGGTCTAGAACTACGGATGCTCTGTGACTCAGCTGCATTGAAATAGTGAAGGTAGCCTAATGGGTCCCGGGCCTTCAATCCGATATGGACTCTTCGTCATCTTCTCCTTGCATGATGCAGCTACTTCTCCCAAACTCTGTCCTCCTGGTCCAGCTGTTATTCCAATTCTCAGCGAGCTTGATAATTTACAAAGATGATTCATCAGAAATTACAGCTAGCAATCCATCTTTCCTGGACCATGCTAATTATCTAATAAGAAATGATTCTGTTGCAAGCATAAACCTCGTTGACGAAAACTATTCTGCATCAACAATAAATATATCACTTCACACATAAAACATCGATGAGCCATTTTGTTCTGATTGTGAGGGATTACACCGACAATCAATAATATATTACGAACTAAGTTCCGTGGCTTAGAAAATTATATACGAGTTTGCTTGGATGAAGACTTCAAATTTTTATCATTTGTTGATTGTCGGTATTATCTTTTCATGGCATCACATCTGCAGTTCAAATTGGTGCACGAGAGCAGCGTGAAATTAAATAAGTAGAGTGTGAGTACAGACAATCGAGAGAGATTTTCTGTAGAAATTATCAGTCCCAAAAGTCGTTTTAACCTAGATCCTTCGTCGCTAATTCAAGGGAGTTTGATTCCTCCGTCGTGAAAGCAAGGCGGCGGAGGAGAAAGTGGCTGCTCCCTCACCATCGGATACATTAATGACGACAGCTGCACAGGCAATTCATAATAATTTCTGCTCATTCTCCCACTCCGACGCATATTCCTGACCCTCATCTGTATCACAACAACTTATCCCGAGCTGTAGCTAGTCTTGAGCCAATCAAGGGCTTGAATGACGCAGTCCACGTCGGCATCTACACAACATGACCACGTCATAATTATCCAAAACCTTAATTGCAGCACCCCATGACTCATTCACCCATTGGCCCTCACAACACGGTTTTCACAAAAACAAAAAAGTAACCAAAAAACTATTATTCTCAGATGCCACAGACACTGTAATTGGATCACAACTTAGTTTCCTGCTCCAGTAATGCATTGAGAAACGGCAGAAGACCAGTCCCGAGAGCCTTAGTCCTACCTTCTCATGATTAGATAGATTTGCCTGAAAATTGCATAAAAAACAGTCACTAGGAAAGTGGTCTCCTCAGGTATTGGAGTGGTGACATCTCATGCTCGTATGCAACGGTATTTCTATTAATTTTGATCCAAAAATACATGTCTGGACTCTGGACTCTGGAGTAAAAAAATACTCCTAGCAAAAGACGTGAAGCGTTGATAAATGCATGTCAGTAGGTCAGTCCTCCAGGATACTGATAAAATACATGCCGAAGCATATTATGATCTGTTTGTGTATCAGTGGTGTGTGAGGAATATGAGTCCAGCCACCTGTCGAGGAGTAGATTATTTAACAGAGAGTTTCATGAATTAACGGCGGTGATAACGTCAACTGAGTGCGATGAATTCTTCTCCTGTCCGGCCGAGTTACCACCTCGCCAGTTGCTTTCTGAGGCCCATGTGACGATGAAGGTGGCATGATCTGCACGGAAGGGCGTGAAGGAGTGCTGCTATGGAACCCATGCAATCCATACACCGAGCATAACGAGCATCCTGCGCCGACTGAGCCCCTAATCATAGAGATCGACACCCCCGAATACCCGCTCAGGCCTGGGGATCGTGTCATCTGCCCCGCGTCCGCCGCCCGCCCTCCGCATCGCGCTCAGACCCCGCCCGGCACGCAACGCGGAATCCCGGGCTAGCACGTGCTCGGTCCTCCTCTTCCTATAAATCATTTCAGAGCTTAGTCCCGAGCACCCACAGTTTCACTTGAGCTGGAATCCGTCTCCCTCACGATCAGTGCTGATCGGCATCGTTGGACCTGCACTGGTGAATAAATTTTTCGGTGCTTTGGAGTACGGCTGCGCGTTGCGATGGCGTCTGTGGGAAGAGGCTTGACGTCGCCGCTGCTGACTATCAACTTTATCCTGGCCGTTGTCGGGGCTTGTCTAGCAGGATGGGCTCTGAACCGTAACTTCGACTGCGCCATGAGAGTTGGCGAAGGCTGTGTCGGTATGTGTTTATCATCGTACAAAAGTTGCCTCATATGGGGTAGAAATATATATTGATATGTTCATTTGGTGGATTGAGCAATATGCTGACTAACTGTGTCGTGAGTTGTATCCGGAACAACTCTCTGTGTAAGTACAGCGGTTTGCTTGGCCCGAGTCATATATTATAACAGGAATTATGCTCGTAATGCAAGGTTACAGAACTTATTGGTTTATGAACTTTTAGGACAGAGTTGGTGCTGAGTACTAAATGGTTGCTGTATCCTACAGGAACATGGTTTTGTTTTTGTTTAAATGTGTCATGGAGTGTTTTTTTATTAAGAAACTGTGTGTTTCAGTGTCGGAGCTGATGAGTTGAGCTCTTGAGTGAGTGCAGGAAATGGTATAACATCGGTATTTCTGCCGCTAGCGCTCATCGCTTGCGTCGTCACCATCGCTGCGAAGTTCGCAGGAACCCACCACTTGCGAGTGTGGCGCACCGACAGCCTCGCTGCTGCTGCCGCCACAGCGTTGATTGCCTTGCTCCTCACCTTTCTCGCCTTGGGGTGAGTTATCATACTAGACTACGTTACTTCAATCATCAATACAACTGACCCTGTCAACATACCTGTATCCTTTTCGTACATAGTCGTCGACAGTTGAAATTAGTTTCATATCTGATTTTTGTTGAAATATTTTAGTTTTTGTAAAAGGCTGGGTTGGTTAAGATTACTAATTTGTCCGAAGGAAAATATCATTACGTAACTAGTGATGGATCTAATGATGCTGTTACCATTGCGATTGTGCAGAGTTGCCATCAAGGAGATCAAGGTCGGTGGTTACCGCCCCAAGAGGCTGGTGAGCACTCACTCTGCCATGAACTTCATCTTTACTCTGTTTTTTCATGGCTCAGTAGTTGCATGAGTGTATATACATTTTCATCCCTGCAAAATATTATTCATAGTTGCTACGATTTCTTCATAAAATACTGTGTCTTGTGTAGATTAAAAATTTAGTATCACAAGAGATAAACGACTTGCAGGTAGTAGCTGAAGGTGTGTACTAAGTAGCTTGAAGTATTATTTTTTTGTGGTGTGCAGAAAGCTTTGGAAGCTATCATAATCATCTTGGGTTTCTTCGAGATTCTGTACACTATGTCACTGCATGCCGGTGTTCTGGGCGACAAATATGGACCGACTTACGCTTAAATCGAGGCGTTCTAGGCGGTGAAGTTTCATGAGCTTTGAGTGAAATCATCCTCTACAGCAGGCGCTTCTGTTTCCAAAGTGTAGGGTTGTCAATAATAGTTCGAAGTGCAAGTGTGCATTTTGGAATCATGTAACAATAGATGCGAGGTCCTGGATCTGAGTCTCTTTGTATACCATTCTTTTCATAAATGAACATGGGTTTTCTGAAATTTGACTCCATTGTTAATGATTGTGGGTTGTGGGAGTATATCTTGCATGCTGTATAGCTCATTTTGGAAAGTATTAAGGTTTTTTCAGTTGAGACACAGAGGAATCATTTAACACAAATGGAGTCAGAGATCGTAAGTATCTTACGATATGTGTAGCAATTTAAATGGATAATCCATGACTTAGATATCCTCAGAAATCCTTAGTGATTTGATACTCGAATCTTACGTGCAGTGATATATGAATAAGCAGAGGAGAAAGTGAAACTAAAAAAGAAAATACAATCCATTCGCATGAAAAAGAGAGAAAAAGAGAGATTGGATTTGCTGGAAAAATTAGTCGATAGTACAATTTTGTACACACTTGGTATTGATTCTTTCAGATTTCGCACAACCAGATGGAGCAATGACAAGTTACAACTAGGGTGAGGTTCCAGGCACACTTAGTATGCTCTCAAAAAGCGGTTATCTCGTTATCTCCATCATTGACCCGATCTAAAACCTTGTTCATAAGGATGTTATCAGCACGGACGACAAGATCAACTCCTATGCAAGAGTTCCGAAATATGGGCATTTCAATTCCGTATTTATAGGCTCTTGGAAACTAGATAATGCCTGGCAGCTATCGGTGCTTGCTAGAGTGCGTGGAAGTATGCCTATAAGGCTATTTCCACAAGGAGCCGATGAAGTAGTGGCCGAGAGAAAGTAGTTGCTGAAGCCCGCTAAGACTTGCTGTTTCGAGAATTAAAAAGATTCAGCAACTACTTGACCCTATTTTCTTTGATAGACCACCGATCTGTAGGTTGGATTATAGAGAGCCAAGCCTATCAGATTTGAATCAGGCATGCATTCCTTGACCAGCGTCAGCGTTCAAGAGTTGAAGCGCCCAGTTTGCTTGGCTTTCAATTTCTATCCTGAACGCTGAGCTTCCAGGTCTGCGAGATCCAGACCAATTCCACATCTCATTCAACAACCGGTTCGTCTGCACAAAAGTTTAAACGAGCCCTCCAGATCAGTTACTTGAGCAAAAGCTAGAACCTAGTTCTATTATGAATCCTAGAAGCATAAAACATTTATCTAGTTTTTGGTCATCCTGTCTATTGTACACAAAAGGACATAATGAATCAGTGCTGTCCATGTTGAAGAGAACATCAAACATGGAATTGCACGTTTGCACTTCAGGTACCGGTAGTTAAAATTCAAGACTATTCTGCCTAAAAAGATAGTAACTCTAGAGTGCCGGGATTGTCAGATCTTGTCTGCCAGCGCTGAGGGAGATGTAAAACCGAAAGTACGTCTCAAAAGTAGGTGATATTTTCAAAGAAATTTTAAAACACGCGTACAAATAATACCAATCAATCGTGCAAATTTATAATGGATCGAAGCAGAGGAGGATTTACTGGCAGACTAACATACCTTAACAACGTTCGAATATTTTGTAAAGATTTTCGAGGCACGCAACCTGTGTTCAAACAAAGAGATCAAGATGACCAAAATTAAAAAGGATTTTAGCATGAGCAGCAGAGAAGATCTTGTCGTAACAGAATGTGCGCTAGCTGCAATGTTGCCTCCAACCGTAATCATACCTGAACAGCAGTACCATCGTTAGCCATATGACTGGGGGGCTTTAGGAAAAGCTTCATTGCTGGAAATAAGACGTGTTGGATTGTCCACTCTCTGTGCGCCCAAGCAGCTTCAGCCTCGGCTCTCATATCCCTCTCAAACTCCTCCATACCATCAGAACCTCCTGCTTGTTCCTCTGAGCTCCCTGTCAAATGGGCATGCTATGAGATAAAGCACTGGAAAGTCCATTATTTCAATGCACCAAATAAAATAACGAATAGCATTTGATAGTGAGATGTTCTGAGCAACGTGAGGCTAGATAACTATCGGTAGGTTGATGGATCAAGGGCCGTACCGTTATTTGACGCCTGCTTGGGTTTACCGACATAATAGGTTTGAGAATGTTCATCTCCATTTGGATTTGGCAGAAAAGGTGGATGCATTGCGTAAAAGTCAGCCATGGCAGCCGCGAAAGTCTCGAAACACTCCATTTCAGTTTCCCAGTCGACCTAATTGAGAAGAACAAAAGTAAACACGATTCAATGTACTGATATGCAAATATATTATATGTACGGTAATTTGAAAGGACTTGCATGACAGCATGACAGCATGATAGCATCTGAAATCAAGAGAGCGCCATCTGGAAATAGTACTTACATTATTTCCAAGATTCAAAACAAAACTCGGTAGCCGATCCATGTCCGGAGTATATTGATCCAACACCACAG
This sequence comes from Ceratodon purpureus, assembly GCA_014871385.1. NCBI lineage: Eukaryota > Viridiplantae > Streptophyta > Bryopsida > Pseudoditrichales > Ditrichaceae > Ceratodon > Ceratodon purpureus. Next base: position 23,747,867 of record CM026422.1, read on the forward strand.
GTAGCGTACAGAGATTTCCCAACTCGTCAATTTCTATAGCAAAATACTCTTTGAGCATTTCTGCTTTGCACATTAGCAACTCCACATTCAACTGCACGCAGCAGTACCACGCAAAAGCATGATATTATTAACGACTCTTGGATATGCAGCCAGCGCATATTGAGACGACTCAAAGAATAGTGGTCAGCACTTCATCTAAAATGCTCTTATCCAACATATCTACTCGAATCTCATCCAAATTTGGCATTTAACTGCGTAAAATCTAAGCACCAGCCTAGGGTCTTGAGGCAATTAGAATGACACAAAGGAGAAACTACAGCCATTACCTGGGCAATCTGGTCCTTAGGTCCATCGCATTCACTCCACCGGCCCATACGCTCTTCTTCATCCAGTGCTAGCATAAGTAGTTCCATCAAAGGGGCAGGGGTACTCAGACGCATGACATTAAAATGTGCAAAACGTCGAAGAACTTGCTGATAGACCAACTCCTTACTGCCAGTTCCAAGAAGAGTTGTTAAATCAATGAAAGTTATCACGAGCAACACTGGTTTTCCAACAAGTCGTGTTGGAACTTATCACCACTCTAACAAGCATACAGTATTTGTGTTACACTCATTAGACACCCTCGCATAGTGGCTATGTGTTCGAGGACATTGTAGAAACCACACAGAAAGCCGTTACTACATCCCTCACAAAAGAACAGCTTCTCACCTGAGATTGACTACATTCAACACGTACAGTCGAGTCTTGCACTGAGTCAAAGCTAACACATCATCCGCCATGCCTACATATATACACTGCTTGATGATCTCTGTCAATCCTGCAAACAAGAAAAATCCTCAGTTATTGTTTGTGTGTAGGTATTGCTAAACTCAAGCCATCATACGAGAAATAGGTAGCCAAGGGTGAATATGGAAACGTTCGAATGCATTATGAACCTGAGTGAGTCTGACGATCAACGGCAGCAAGCAGCTCCTGAACACTAGTGAGATCAGCACTTTCTTTTGGATTTCGACGCTGCCTTACAGTCCGCCTGCAAGGACAAGCCAGTGTATGGATTAGGGTTAGTTAATACAGCCAGCAATCCTTGAAGGAAACTTGTACTTGGCTTTAACAGAAGCCACTAATGAAAATGCTTCCGACACAAGAAATATTAACGTGATTCTACAAAACCTGGTTGTTGCAAGGTCATTTTCAATTTGCAAGGGTTCGTCAACCGCACTCCTTTTCTTGTGCAGAAAGGCGTGAATCCTGCCTGCTGGGTTCGTGGAATCTACTCGCACCAGCTTGTTCACTGGCGCTTTCTGAGAGACAATCACTGCACAGGACAAGCATTTTACCATCAGATTATAGTGTGTGATACAGTTCCTGCGCAAAAAACTTGCTTGAGTTCGAATTTTGACAAGTTTCCGGTTGGTGGATTGTAAATAATTTCTACGTTAAGATGCAGCTTAGACAAAGCTACAAAACCTACACAACCACTGAGGAAAGTTCGGAATCGTCACCTGGTGGTGATGGAGAAGGGCTGCCTTCTTGCCTTGGAGTCCCCACAATCGATGCTCCTGGGAGTAACGTCTGCAGCCCACCATGTCGCTACGTTAGATGTCATGTCCTCTTCAATTTCGACTGTTCTTGGAAAAAAAAATCTAGTGATGAAATCAATAAAATAAGTCCATTCGCAAGTCGGCATGCCACGAGTTCAAAATCTCATGCTCACAGAAGTCACTTGATTTTCTCACCCTCCAGATCCTAAGGACAGCAAGTTTACTTCAAAGAATCTCATCAGGATTCATTAATTGACGAGATGTGAAGGCATCAATCCAGTGTTACATAAGAGCCACAACACTAGCTGTCTCGACCTATACGACGAAGGCCATGATATACCTGTGTACTAAACGTCCGAGAATTGTTGGATTCCAACAACTTTGCCTCCACTGCTTGCTGTATAATGTCTACTAAACTTTCCTGGTTCAAAAAGCTCACCTGCCAAATTTTGACGGGAACTTAATATTCATAAACAACACAATGTAAGGATAGTAATTCCTAACACACTCCCTATGTATAAAACAAGCTGATACATAGAGTTCCATGATTAACACATGGTTTATCCAGCCCCTGAATGTAAAACACCCAATCATTTCCGAAGATTAGCATATACTGCCGTAAATCAATTTAGAGGGTATCTGTTAAGGGCTTGATTTCAGATGCAAACACTTAACGTACATATGTGAGAGAAAGTACACAATTACCTCACGCTTGGTTGGATGGACATTCACATCAACATGTTCGGGAGGCAAATTAATAGACATGTAAATGAAGGGCTTAGAGGCCTTGGGAAGAATTGTTGCATAGACCAACTCGATGGCTTTCCGCAGAGCGCCACACTCTACCAGTCGATCTGAAAATACACACTTGTCAAAAGAATCCGCACTTCTAGAATGTGCCCGGTTAAGCACCAGAGTGCCCTTTGCTACATAGCAGACAGCTGAAAAGAAAAGTAAAAACAACATCATATACAAGTGATTCACGGGCATGTACTTACGTGCCAAAAAGTCGCTTTCGGGAAAGAGGCACATACCATTGATGAATAAAACCATGATTGACCGCTTCGAGCTGTAGTTAGCACTAGAAATCAGACCATCCATCTTGAAAGTAGTGCCTGATGGATCGTCCTCTGATGCTGAGATTGCAATCAGTTCACGTGCAACTCCAGGACCATAAACAGCTCTAATTGTATCTGTTCGCGAAGATGACCCAACCGTATGCACATCTGCACGACTGTCGCCATGCTGGAAAGAGGAGGGTTTTAGAGTATAGCAATCTTAAGACAAAAAGTGAACCTACTCCATTTTGTGTACGACGATAACTAAATTCCAAATTGAGCGTACAATATTGTAACGACGTGCCAGCGTCTGCTCTGATGGAGAGCTATTCAAGACAATACGCATTGGTGGCAGTCAAGAGTAAGGTACCTTTTTACAGGAGAAACTAACACCAGTTTTGTGTACCGCATAACGGCTCACCACATCCAGGATGCGACCATATTCTTCACTGAGGTTCTTGAAAGCCTTCCTCCGAGCAGCCACATTGTAAAACAGATTCTCTACCTGAACAGATTTTCAAAATTACCCAGTCGGCAATAACCCGAAAATGTGGGCTGAAACTCGTATCCGCCCCGAAGACTGAAACCACCGATCATGTACTAAACACGTAGATGAGATAGTGATTGCTTAAGGATGTGTAGAAGCCCTCACCGTAATTTGTGTTCCTTTGACTGCTGCACAAGGACGAGCGTCACCCTCCATCTGCCCATCCTTATACGTTGCCCTGACAGAAATCAGGTTTTGGAGCCAGAGCATGAACCAGCGGTCAGCATCGAATGCTTAAGCAACTCGGCAACCACAGAAGGAAAGCTGACTGACCACCCTATTTCAGCATGTTTCTTGCAATCAAATTCTAGGAATTCCGAGAAATGATCGAGCATCGATAAATCCCAACATGCGCTAGCTATCCTTAATTCAAATAGCTCAGAAATCTTAGACAGTTATACCGAAACAAACCCTCGCTTACTTGTATCCATGTGCTTGACCTTCTGTCATTGTGGTGACACTAAGATGGGCCACAAACGTTATACTGGCCAGTGCTTCACCTCTAAAGCCCAGAGTACTAATGGTCTCCAAGTCCTCAAACTCCCGCAATTTCGACGTCGTGTGTCGTTCACAAAGTAATGGTAGATCTTCATACTATAAGTTGAAGAAACAATTCAGTACCCACACAAGTCTAATGACTACAAATTCTCAATTGCAACACCATACAATATGAACTACACGGTCAACAGCTACTCTCGTAAAGTGAGCAACAATACTCCATATTAGTGCGTTGTAAAACGACATGGAACTTCCATAGCCCGAGTAATGAAATGCCCCCAGACGATGGGCTTCCCAATCGCGAACCTTCACAATTACATCTTCACTTAGACCCTAAACCCAGCACCTTAAACCCTACCCCCTCTCATCAATCAAATTCTTAATACTAAATCTACTTCAGCAACAGCTGACAACACTTGGAAAACGGCAATTCTATGTGACCAACAAAACATCCAACCCTCTGAAAATCAGCTTCCATTTGCACCTGGATTCCTACAAACCATATGCTGCACAACTACTGGAACTCACTGATGTCAATTCTAATGTAACTCATTCTCATAAACATGATTCCTCCCTCCATCACCTAGTCTTCATTGATAAATAAACCTTCATAAACTACACAAACCCCATCCGATACTCATGTCAATCCGTCCACCACGCATGCCCTCATCTCATGCACTCCGAATTGCAATCAACTCAACTCCAATGAACCTCAGAGACATACCCGAATGCCATGGCCATTGTCAACGATCTGAATGAGCTTAACCCCGCCATCCTTGACAGTAATGCCGATGCTAGTGGCACCCGCATCCAGACTATTCTCCAGAAGCTCCTTGAGCGCAGAAGCGGGCCTCTGGATGACCTCCCCTGCTGCAATCCTGTTCACCACCGCCTCCTCCAGCCGCCTGATGGGCGCCGGCGCCACCACTCCTGCTGCATCCTCCTCCCCCATCTCCACCCCTCTCCTCCTTCTCCTCCTCCTTCTCCTCCCCCTCCTCCTCTCCTCCCCTACTCCATCTCCATCTCCATCTCCATCTCTGCTCTTAAACCCAAAACCCTGATCTCTCCTTCCACCAACACATCAACCACAACTTCACCCATTTTTGCAACTCAATTCAGGAACCCATTTCGGTAACCCATGTGAGAAATCCATTATGCTAGTCGTTGCCATGCCACGCATATCACTATTCGAATTTCTTCAGCTTGAGAGTGCTCTCACAATTGGAGTTTCTCAGTTCATTTGGAGTTGAAGGCAGTTTTGTTGTCTGTGCTTATGGATTGATATCCGGATGCATACCGGTGTCATGCTCTGTGATACCTGTCTGATGTTTGTGTGATACCTGTCTGATGTTTGTGTGATACCTGTCTGATGTTTTTGTGATACCTGTCTGATGTTTGTGTGATACCTGTGTGATGCTTGTGTTAGAATGGGGTGAGATGGACGAGGTAGATGTGTTGATGCTTTGATTTCTGGTGAAGGAAATTTATGCGGAAGGGATTTGGGGGGCCGTGTTTGGGAGTGTTTGAGAAGGTGGAGGAGGTTCCTGTTGTGGATTTTGTGTCTGGTTGAGGGATTTTGTGCTTGCTCCACATCCTTGCATTATTTTGAGGTGTAAAATAAGAATCATATTTTCATTGTACAGAATAAAATAACTGGTCACATTGTAGATTTAATCCATTATATAGACCATGTTAGAATTTGAAATGACATATTTTAACAGATTGGAAAAAGGTGGTTCATGAAAGTCTTTGAAATAAATGAAATTCGATATGATGATTGGCTCACAGTAAAAAATAAAAATGATCAACATAGTACATTATTATTTTTGGGATGTTCCATGTGTCGGTGAAGAATTATTGGTGGAATTGAATCACTTTCTTCATGTTCATCAATAATGTCTTGGGCAAAATTGATTCAAAATATCTATTGAATCAAAGTTATGAAGAAATGTTTTTGGAACAACATTTTTGGTAAAAAATTGTCTAAATTCTGTTAAAAGATCATTGGATTCCTTGCAATAAATGGTTGTTTTGTTTGGCTCTACAAGCTTAAATTAAATTATCTTGAATTGTCCAAAAAATAAATCAGTGAATTTGTTCATAATTTACTATATTAGTTTTGAATTTAGAAATATCTTATCAAGTGCATTTTTTTATTTCCAATTTTCCAATTCTCATGCTCAATTGACTCATCTAGAATTGATTCACTCATTCAATCATTGTTTACATAATAGCCATCATCACAAAATTCATCTAAATGCATCCTTTGATGTATATTCATAATTTACATTAAGATACCATCAAAATTCCATCACTTTTATTTACCCGATTCAAGAAGATTAAATTTAATTTTTTAATTTAATTTTCTACAAATGAACCACAAAAAAGACTTCCAATAGCTATACATAATGTAACTATTTTCATAAAGACACCATTTGGACACCTCAAATATAAACATGTAAGGTAGAGGCACCCATAGCCGACTAGGTACCCATAACTAATCAGTAGACTTCTCCATTTCCGACCTCATTTCGGACCACTTACTGTTCAAAATCTTAGGAGATCTAAAAGAAAGTATCAAGCATGATTGGTAGAAAGGGAATCAAAGGGAATCATATGGGAATATTTTGGTAGTAGCAGAGTGATCAAGTTTTGGTGTCATGGTGGTCGGTTTTAGGTGAGCCTACATATCGATTATATGTATTACAAAACAAATGTCTTTCAAAATTCATAGTAAATTAAATATTGAAGTAAACATGACATTTAAAGTTGCATTCCTCCTTAATCCTATTTCCTCTTCAAGGAAAAATCTCCCTCAACTTATACACCTCCAATCTTAGCAACAAATCTCTTAACTGGTGGGTTATAGGTGCCTCCACCTTAGTGAGTATTACGTGCATTTTATAGACCATTTGAATTCATGGTCTTTGGAAGATGTTAACATAATACTATTTTTAATATTTTTAAAAATTTATAAAACCACAATGTAACATTTTCTGAAATAGTATATATTTGTATTCTAAAGAACTTAATAGCCAAATTCTAATAATTCAACATTTAAAAGCAGGAGAAAAAATGCTGTATCAGATAGTCTTATTTAACTTTTATTTATTTTTGGAATTAACAGAGAAATTCATTCGAAATAGCTCATGTGGAAGGTAGGAATAAATACACAATTTCTTCTCAATAAAGAAATTTGATACATTAAATATAATTATACCAACTTTCCCAAGCTCCCAATTTCGAGTTGACTTAAATTCCATCAGAATTTCATGGCACCACACCATCAAACTTTGTCATGAAACAATAAACTCCTCATAAATTTCTCAAAATTCAACACCATGCCAACACCTATATTCAGCCCACATCCAAGCTCCAATGATACGATAAAATACTCACCGTCGCTGAAAACGGAAAAAAAAGCATCCATTAAAGTCGAAAAAACAAAACACAAACACTGTACCCATGGCTGTGCCCCTCTTTACAGCAGTGACGATGATGCCCACAATCATCCTCCCCCCTCATGGCCCCCACCAACCCCCCCTCCCGAGGGGCCCCTCCAACGTCTCCCCCCCCTCGACGAGCCTTCGAACCCCGCTGCCCGCACCCCCGAAAGACGCCGTCTCTTCCGCCTCCACGCCCAACCTCCGGCTCCAAAACTTCAGTGGCTTCGATAAGTTGCTGCTGCTGGCCAGGCTCAAGCTCTTCTCTCCTTTAGGGCAACTCACCAACTCATGGATTATTTTTTCTCAATGACCGAAGCAGTTATGGTGTGAGCAAGGTGCTGGCCAACAGAGGCAAACTCAGGTATGAAACATGACATGGCATTTGAACATTCCATTTGGTTGTGGATCCGGATCTGATGGTGTGAGAGGAGAGTTTTATGAAAAGAGTGAGTGATTCATTCACAGAAAAATCAGTAGTTTGTGAATTCCATCACCGTGTTCAGAGTAGGAAAATGGTCCATCACCTGCTGTTTCTTAGTAGGAAGATGGTGAGAGGGTGAGGCTATCTTCTGTGTTGCAGGAGTAGGGAGATGGATTGTGAATGAGTGGCTCCATCTCCCATCATTTGGTAGGAGTTGAGTTTCCACATCAGTGCGGTGATATCATTTTTCCATTTTGGCACCCACTGATGGGATGGAGGTTTGGGTATCTGGGTCAGTGAGTGGTAGGTGGAATGAGGTGGTTGGGCGTGAGGGAGACAAGGTTTTTTGCACTGAGGGAGGCTTTCCATCCATCAAGCTATGGTTTTTGGTGTACTGGCCATCATGTTGTTGTTTGTACGTGTGAGTGATCATTGGTTGTACGAGCGGTGGCGGTGTTGACTTGGGTACGGCGATGGAATGATGGTTTTGTTAAAACTTGGCTCTTTGAGGATTGGCAGTTAGTGGTGTGTTTTCCTGCGGCGCTTTGGGAATGCGGTTGGGGCGGAGGTTGCAGTAGCATGGAGGCCGTGCTGGAGCAGTCTGCTTCGGTGTTGGATCGTGGGAAGCGTTTTGTTACGGTACGTGTTGTGGATGGGGCGTGTTGATGGTTTTTGTCTGGGAGTTGTGAGTGTAAAAATGGGTAGAAAACGGGAGAGGAACATGGCATGGTTGGTTTCAGATTCTGCAAGTGTTTATGGAATTTGCAGCAAGTGAGCAGACGTTGTCTTTTTTAGAGTTGAAGCCAGATCCGGGGTCTGTGGGAACCCTGTTTAGGAGGGTTAGGGCTGAATTTTGACACACTCTGAGCTTATGTTTGCGGGCATGCCTTCAAGCTTCCTTTTCCTCCCTCTTAAACCACGAGAAAATAGGAGTTATTACCTAATTCGGATTTATCTGTAGAGGTTAATGAATTTTGAATTTGTTGATCGCACTTGGGAGCTTAGAGATGATGGGAGTGGCAAATTCCGGAATGAGCTGAAGAGGAGTGGCTGTTTCACGAAAACAGAGCTGGGTTTGGTCCGTGTTCTGTCTTCTTGGTATGGTATTTATGAAGTGAAGGATGTAGTTTGAATGATTATCGGCTGTGCTCTGCAGCAAAGTTTGTCCTCCGATTCAAGGATATAGATTTCCATGGCGCAACTGCTTCGTTTTCCACGACTATCTTCATAGCTCTGCAGTGACGAATGCCAGCATGGTGATGGAGCCTTCCTCGCCATCGGTGTTGCCGGCCCGTAATGAGAGTAGGCCGGCGATTGCTGCAAGAGACAGCAAAAATGCAAACCCAAGTTCTTCAATTAAGGTACTCAAACCTACTCCTAAACCAGCTGTTGTCAAGAGATCGCCGGACCTGGCCCCGAAAGCTGGTCCACCTAGTCAAGCAAAGGCAGAACCTGCCCGGAGAAGTGTTACCAAATTACCGCAGCATGCTTCTGGGAAGGCCCAATCTAGCGGTGCGGATGGACCTAGAAAGAGCACCACCGAGAAACCAAGGAGGACTTCCACATTAGATAGTAGGAACAAAGAGAAGCAAGAGATGGAAGCTCTTGTGAGGAAGTTATCGACTCCAAACCTCGGTGCTCATCGTCCACCAGCGGTGCAAGTTCCTGAGAAAGCTGCAGCAAAGACCGTCGTCGCAAAGGTTGATGACAAGCCTTCAGAGGCTAAACCACTGCCTGCACAGAGTGAGCCGAAAGAGCTGGCTCCTCCTCAGGAATCTGTCAGCCCAAGGCTGGAAGCGCCCACTAATTTGGAATCCCAATCCCCTACTCAAGAAGCCCCGGCAGCCCGGAAGAGCAGGAATACAACTCCCGTCAGACGGCCCAGCAACGCAAGCGATGCCGAAAGTGAGGATGTCTCCACACATGTGCCGTTAACTCCGTCTAGAATCATGCCTTTGATGCCAGTATCTGCAATTGATGCAATGATGAATGATGAATCACAGGGTTCGAACGCTCATCTTGGTCCTTATCTTATCAAACTGACGAAGTTGTATTCTATGGAAGAGGATCAATCCAAGGCAATTGATTATGGGATTAGAGCAGTTAGGTTTTACGAGAAGCAGACTGACAACGGGCAGCCTAGCTTGGAATTCATTGCTAGCCTTCAGATATTGGCAGCGTTATATGGTAGATTGGGCAACTTTGATGAAGCCATCCCTCTTCTGGAGAGGTCGGTGGTTATCCCTGTTACAGGTGAAAGCGAGGATCATGCCCTGGCTAAGTTTTCCGGCCACATGCAGCTTGGGGATTCCTTCAATCTGCTTGGAAAACAAAGTGCTGCATTGGACTCGTACCATCGCGCCCTCAGGGTGCAGAAGGCAATGCTCGGAGACTTGGATCCTCGAGTTGGTGAAACATGTCACTACATCGCCGAAGCACATTTGCAGGTTAGTTGATTCCTTACAGGTGGTTTTTTTGGGAGTTGTTTGTAAATGTTTTGTTTCTTAGAGATTGTTTGATATTCTTGTTAAGAATGAGATGTTCGTAACAGTTGTGGGTCTTTTACTGCAGGCGTTGGATTTTGATAAAGCTGAGGCGTTGTGTGATCATGCAATTTCCATTCACAAAGAACATGGTGAGGAAGGCTCTTTGGAAGAAGCAGCAGATCGGCGTCTTCTGGCGCTGGTTTTGAGTGCAAAGGGAGATCATGAGAAAGCTCTCGAGAACTTGATGCTTGCTTCGACAACCTTACAAGCAAACAGTTTGGAGGTATGTACTTCAAATATGTTTTTACTACTTCGATGCAGTGGGATTATGATAGATTGCAGTTCGACCGGTTTGCCTTGTCTCCGTTCTTTTGAAATTATGAGGGAAAAATGCTATAGGTGATGAAATGCTAGCTCAGATCACGTGATTAGAATAAAGTTTATATGCACTAAAGAGTTGGATCAATAGAGGGAGGAATCGGGGGAGGGACTGAGAGGGAGGGAATGTGGGTTCACTGCCATAGAATTTTTGAGATTGTAGTCCGGCATTTAACAACAGTTGGATCCCAATCCGGATAAAGTCATCATAAGCAGAAGCTTCAACTTTGTACAGACATGTTCATTATATGGTTCAAAATTTTATTGTTTTTGGATGCACATTTTATGCTGTGACGGCATTTACTCATGTTGTATTTTCTTCGTTTATCTTGGAATCCAGCTCGATGCAGCAGCCGTAAATCTAAGCATTGGCGATGAACTACTTTCGCTGGGTCGAGATTCCGAGTCAGTAACTGCATACCAGAAGGCCATCTTGATGTTCAAGGCTCTGAAAGGAGATAACCACACATTGGTCGCTGGCTGTTACGTTAGCCTTGCCGAGCTCTATATGAAGACCAACAAGCTTCGAGAGGCCAAGTCATTCTGTGAAAACGCTTTGCATATCTACGGAAAACAGGGATCCGGCCACAATCCCAACGATGTTGCAAGTGGACTCGCCGATGTGGCAGCCGTCTATGAGCAAATGAACGAGAAAGACACAGCAATTTTGCTTCTCCAGCGAGCACTTACAATCCAGGAATCTCTCCCAGGTTGAACTCCATTTTTCCAGTGCCATCTTTATGACTTCCATGAGATAGTTGCTATTATTTTGTCCATTGAAATATTCAACACCCTTAATCATCTCTCTAATCATGTCAATCTATCAACAGGTCAGCAAGCTGCAATGGGAGGCATCGAAGCGCAAATGGGACTCTTATACTACATGATGGAGAAGTTTGGGCCTGCATTGGATGCCTTCAAGAGTGCAACGTGCAAGCTAAGGGACGGGGGTCTGGAAAAGACGCCTCTACTGGGGATGCTCTTGAACCAAATGGGCATCACATGCGTAGAGCTCGGTGACATCGAGCAGGCAGCAGAGTTGTTTGAAAATTCCCGGAGTATATTAGAAGACACCTACGGCCCATCTCACCTAGATACTCTAGACGTCTGTACCAACCTTGCCGGCAGCTATGATGCACTCGGAAGGTGATTTTCATTCTTATCCCACACTATCAACCTTTGTCAACTAAATTGTGCAACCAACTTACACATGGATAAACTTCTCATGTAACGTGCTCTGGGTTACAGATTGGATGAGGCCACTCAACTTCTGGAAGATGTATTACAAGCAAAGGAGGAGAAGCTGGGCACAGTCCACCCAGATGTACACGATGACCGTGAACGATTACAGGAGCTTCTCAAGGATGTCGGCCGAACCTACACACCGAAATCACGCAGACTCGAAGAATTGCTACTCACTGCTAGAAAAGAGAATCGTAAAAGGTGAAGGCCCTTGAATCCAATCTGGTTTACAACATTGCAACATGCAATAAAGCTCTCTGAATGTTGTGTGTGCTCATGTTTCTAGATACTATTACTCCAGGGAGTGTTTTTCACCTTCATTTCTTCCCCCTTCTGTTTGGTAACAGTAGACCCATGTACGATGATGTTAAGTGAAGGAAAGTCTGAGATTAGAGTGGGCAGTACGTGTAGGACATATTTGAGGCGCATTAAAGGTTGCTGCGAATTGTAGAAGAGCATTTCACATACTCCGATTGAGGTCTATTTAAGATCATTCAGTACACAAGTTTTTGAGTGAGCCAAGCCTCTTAAATTATAAGTTAGAGCAAACCAGCGTGTATCATAGGCATTGAAACTCTATAAAATGACAGTATATACTTCTCTAACTGCAGCATCTTCCTCCGTACATTCCTCGTAAGGAAAATTCTAGTAATTGCCATTTCTATTTTCTATCCCTCAAAAGTTGTAGATAGAAAGGATCTGCATGAAACAAGTCTCAAAATAGTTAATCACAGGAAGTCTGTCCTCGAAAAGGTTGTCGGCTCTATTCCAAGCACCGCAACAAAAAAAAAATGCACATTAAACATAACCACATATTGCGTTAAGTGTGATAATTTATTATCTATTTTTTTTTAAATCCTTCAAATTCATGTTCAGAATATTGATGCTCTCAAATTATTCCGTGTAGAGCTGGAGTATACTTCACGTGGAAAAGTGTGCTCCATGTCATATGCCACCTGAAATAAGAAAATCTTTTAATATTGCAACATGCTTGCACATGCGGACATGTAGACTGTTCATAGTAGTATGTAGGCTATTATTATTTCCTGATTTGCCATGCTTGTGCTGCAATTTGTGATGCTTGTGTACATGAAATTTTTTTGCAGTGAGAAAGAAGAATGAAGTTTGAGGTTTTGAGTTAAAAACATGCAGTTTATCCGCCTTTCCTGAAGAAAATTGTTACCGCATTGTTGATATTGGGACTATTCTGGTTCATCAGTTGGGTTAACATCATCCAAGGTTTGAAAGCATTTTTTTGAATATTTTATAGAATGAGTTATTGTTGCTATTAATAGTAACAAGATCCTTGAAACCTATCATTCATTGGATTTTATTTTAAAACCAACAATATGTTAAAGATTAATTTGGTACTAAGAAAATTCATTAGAAATTTTTAAAGCTAATAATTTTTATTTTAAATTTAAAAAAATCGAACCATATTTTTTACATAGGAAAAATTTCCAACTTTTTTTTTATCCACCTTGTATTAAAACCTTTGCCGAATCTTCACATTTCATTAGATTTAAATTATATTTTTTCAACAAAAGTTGATATAGAATATAACATGATCCAATTTTTATTTTCTTAAATCTAAATTAGACATCAAATGAATAGAAAATGAAATTTAAATTTTTAAACCATTCAAAATGTGGAAAATGTTATCTGGAACCATTTGGGGTTTTATTGACAAGTCCATTAAACCGGTAGTCCCCACTCACTCCCGAGGTTACCTCCTACTTTCTAGTTTCTACCTTCGGAGTCAAAATATCTTGTATTGCTTTGATTCCTTGAGAGCTCCAAGAGAGGTGGAGAAGGTTCACAGGAATAGGGTTCCAAATGGTGCAGAGTCTGACCCTGCCTTATATACTCGGACACCCGGTTTAAGATGAGGTCAAATGACAAAGTCCAAAATTTAATAGTGTAAAGATAAATGGCAACTAAAATCAAACTTCTACCAACTATTTATTCATTACTACAATAAAGATACTACCAAACTTCTACCAACTATTTATTCATGATTAAAATAAAGATAACACCTCATGTCATCAACACAAAAAGCGCTTCAAATTTTGTGCATTACCATCATCGGTCCAATACCCGTGATGCACAAAATTTGAGGTGGTTTTAGTGTTAGGATGGAGTGTTCTCTTTATCTGTTTTCCCCAACTTGTCAATGCAATTTTCTTCGAAGCTTAACTTTTAATTAAATCCTTGTTGGCCAACCTTACACAATGTGGAAGGTGAACTATATGTAAATGTGTGTTGCAACATTCTTAGCTGCAAGCTTGGAAGGTTTCTGTTCGCAGCCTTACCTCAGACTGGAAGACCACTCCATAGAAAGAGCTAAAGGTGCAGTGCCTTTGCACACATTTTCAAGGACTTGTGAGACAACACCATCAGTAAAGTCAGGTTCAGAATGCTTACAAATTCTAATCTGAAGTCAGTGTAGTGAAAAAAATTGGCCAGCTTTGGAATCCAAGAACTTGCTCAAAAATGAATGGATTGAATCTCTCAGCTACAAAAGTATTTGTATTTTTCTTATACATTTCCTACCACCTAGTACTTCCACCTCTGTTAGAAATCCACTATTTTTGTGCAATTTGGCATACTCAAAATGAGTTGTTTCAATTGATGTATAGAAAATTCATCTTGCACTTCTTGAATGGTTTGTATCAATTCTTGTTTACTTATTGACATTTTTGTGAGAATGAAGCAAATTTTTATGTATTTGCTGCATATTTTCTCTATACAAAGCTGTGCATCACTTTTGAAAAAAATCCTTTGTACAAATTGGGAGATTATAAGGTTCAAAGTCAATGTTGAAATAGCTGCCATTTTAAATCCTAAGCCGGAATCTAATCTAAAAAAATTTAGGGATTAAATGTACTTATATGATGTAGATTTTTAATTGCATTGTGATTCATGACTTATAAAAACAAAATTTAACTTAGGTTATCAAATTGTATCAGTCATAATGTAACTCAAATAATGTGGGATTTATCTAATTTAAGCAACCAATTTTTTTTTATAAATAAAATGGTTTAAAAATAATGCCCCAATTATTCCAAGTAATTTAGTCCACATTGAATAGAATAAATCCTCAAACAAAATTTTCAACCGTAGAAAATCTGGAGTATCTTTAGATTTCAACTTTAAAATATGGTTGTGGCCTACATTAAATTTAAAATATGAATGCTATTATTTTTTACCTTGAATGGATTTTAGAAGAGATAATATTTAGATAAATTGATTTAGATATTTTCTTTTTATCTTTTAATAGAAGATATTAGGCTATTGTATTCCTTGAGAAATTAACTTAATATATGGAATAAAATTAGAGAGGATTCAAAAACAACAACATCCACTATTATATTGTTATCCAAATCATGAATAGCTTTAGTAAACTTCACCAATTTACCAATTTCTAAAATGTCAAAAGTTTTACGAACTTCCATTCATTTTCCTTTTTACAATTCAAAAGTTTTAGAGCGTTTATGTGCAAAAAACATAGTTTGAAGATTACAACATCCACTATTGTATCGTTATCCAATTCATAAGGAGCTTTAGTAAACTTCATCAATTACCAATCTCCAAATACCTAAACCTTTATAGACCTTTGTTCATCATCCACTTTGCACTAAAAACAAATATCCTTAGATCGTTTATATGCAACAAACACAATCTATAAAGATAAAGCTGCAAAAAACATAATCGACGAACTTTATATATGTGGTTGAGCAATATAAAAATTTACACGAATCAAGCATTATATTATCTTTAGCCCCCATAGGCCATGACTGTACTACCGGTACATGAGTGACGCTCAAAATGAACAAGTGACCTCAAAAGTCCACCTAAAGTCCTTCCACCTTATCAACACTGCCATTGAAGCTTGATCTGAAGAAAAACATGCACAGTAACTTACACAAAGAGATGATTGAATGACTTGTTGCACCAACACTGCAAAAAATCACCATCATGCGCATTGTTGTACACTGTTAATGCTCTGCAACAATATCATCATTAACTTATGCCCAACTGATTCAAAATTCAAACACACAGCAAAAAAATGTCGCACCCACGTTTCTGACACCTTCCCAAATTTCCAATTGATACAGTTTTTTCTTCCTGTCCTGAAAAACCTCTGCAACAATTAGTTCTACAGATCACTGACAGGGTGAGATTTGTAGTGCTCTGTTCAGACCGGGATTAAAGGGGCTGAGAAGTAGCTAGCATGGCTGATTTGTGTGTGTGAACTTAACTTAACTTAACTCAAACAGTGTGTGTTGAGTTGCATCTGCAATGTTTCTGTCAGTCGATGACTGTGGAAGAAGATGGTAATATGGTTTCAGTGGAGAGTTTTTGCTCGTGTGGAATTTGTACAGGATGAGGGCTCTGTCGAGATCATCGCTCACATGAATAGTTGCAGAGGGTAGGACAGAGGATGGTTGCAGGCTCCAGCCCGTGAGCTTGCTTTCGATGATGCTTTCAACGCACTGCCATGAAGTTACGGTGTTTGTAACATGCAGAGCTCGCCTGGATGATGTGTCCGTTTCGTATCTCAGCTGATTCACCATTGGAGAATATCATCTAATTTGTAATTTCGAAGTGGAATTGTATTGTTTTTACCCTGCCTTTTCGCGGTGCAGGCATACTAGAAGCGATTTTTTCTCAGTTATCTTAGTGACCGAATTGCTACATTAAAAATTTGGTGATAAATTTTCCGGAAGGGTTTTTTGAAAGTAGGAGAAAAAAAAAACTCGAATTCTAAGGAAATATTAATGTCTGCAGCCAAGGTATAATTGCCAAGATATCAACATGTTATCACAAAAGTAACATCCTAATATCACCTTGTGAGTTTTCGGAAATTGGGATTCAAACAATCAACTACTTATGTACAAGCTAATGCTCTCCGTTTACAATGTTTAATTTATCTATGAACAGAACAATATGTGTGCAGAGCTGACATTGCAAAATCTCAATTGATTGACTGAATTT
This sequence comes from Ceratodon purpureus, assembly GCA_014871385.1. Taxonomy (NCBI): domain Eukaryota; kingdom Viridiplantae; phylum Streptophyta; class Bryopsida; order Pseudoditrichales; family Ditrichaceae; genus Ceratodon; species Ceratodon purpureus. Next base: position 23,764,485 of record CM026422.1, read on the forward strand.
GTTGTATGGAACTAATCCATATGCACCGACCTAAAGCAATTCAATTTAAAATCATCGGATTCTCAAGAAGCGAATCAACCAATTGTGCTGGCATTCATGTAGTGCTAGTCTAGTTGCAAGTCATGCAGCTTGCATCTTCTCCCGAGAACTTGCTTTGCTTCGTGTTAAGATATACTTAATTAAGCTCTGCTCTTAATCGAAATTCTCAGGATAATCACCAAGCGTGACAGCACTAAGTTAATCTTCAAATTCTCCCACTCTAACCTGCCTTCCCCAGGATTTTGAGCATATAATATCAATCCATGACGACTGCAATGCACTATATACAGCCATATGGGCCTAATCCATCGCCAGGCACTGCATGCTTTGATGCACCAAATCTCCATAGCCTGAAGAAGAAATCCAAACCCAATTCAGAAATCAATCCAGAAATCCATGTAAGAAAATCTCAAAAGAAGGCCAACGACCAGGTGGCTCGGAGTGATGCACTGAAAGCATACAGTGACATCAGCTTCCAATTACCAGAAGTCATGCATGCAAGTGGCAATGTGCACGATTAGATTAGAGTCTACTATGCCTCTTAATCCTGGTGTCCGAATGTGGCCATCTTCCTTCCACCGCTAAGTTAGCAACAACTAAGCAATTTCACCTTGCCAGAAGTTGAAATTTTCCATGAGTTATAATGAAACACATGATGATCAGATTGGTGTAAGTCGAGGCCGGTGGTGAAGCTGTCACTATTGCCGAGCGTTGAAGAAGAAGTGCATCGTAATTGACGTTTGACAGTAGAGAGATGGCATGCAGCAACATCAGTAGCTGATGACAGTTGCTACTAATTTCTTAGCTACTTTCTCGTGTTCATTTTCCATCAGTACTTGGTGGTAGGTATGCCTGGCGCAGGTCAAATCTGCGACTCTAGACGGCTACTTCCAGGCATCAGCTACTGGAGCTCAATCACTATAAATAATGGTTGCTTCTCTCCTCTTCCATCAAGCCCACAGTTCTTATTCTCTCTACTTGTTCCTCCGGTGGATCGGCTGATCCCTCCTAGTGGGTTTGTTGATTTCTTCTGCAATGGCGATGAAGGTGAATGGAGCTGCTGCTTTGGGCAGCTCCATGGCTCTTCTGATCGGATTAGTTTTCCTGCTAGCTGCTGTTGCTGTGTCTCCAGCTGAGGCCAGCCGTGGCTTGTTGGGGTACAACTACCCTCCGAAGAACGAGTACAAGTCGCCTCCTCCACCGAAGAAGAGTCCTCCCCCTCCGGAGTACAAGAAGTCGCCTCCTCCTCCCGAATACAAGAAGTCTCCACCTCCTCCAGAGTATAAGAAGTCGCCTCCTCCTCCTGAGTACAAGAAGTCACCACCTCCTCCAGAATACAAGAAGTCTCCACCTCCTCCGGAATACAAGAAGTCTCCACCTCCTCCAGAGTATAAGAAGTCTCCACCTCCTCCGGAATACAAGAAATCTCCTCCTCCTCCAGAGTATAAGAAGTCGCCTCCTCCTCCGGATTACAAGAAGTCTCCACCTCCGAAGGGCAAGTCACCCCCACCCTACTGAGCAATGACTTGGGTGCAACTGGTAAGCTTCGGTTAATTTCTCCCTGCTATGTCGTTTGATTGATAAACTACCTGTATCTCTGAAGGAATTCTATTGCTCTGTGTATCCCCTGATCTTGAGTTCATCAACTAATCGGTGACTCTGCGGTTGCTTTCTCAATCCAAGGTCACTGAACCCTGCACTCTTCACGGTGGTTGAGCACTCCACTGGTTGATCCAAACACTTGAAGCATTGAAGTATTGATGTGATCTTATTTGAGCAATGCGGCCCAGTGGAGAAACGGATGCAACAGTTGATCGAAATCTAGACAGTGATATGTGTTTGTTGGTATGTATAATCGGAATGTAACGCTAGGTGCAGTTTGAGATATTCATGTGAAGTTTTGGCTGATTTGAGAGCATTTCAGGAACACTAAACCTTAGTGTTGATGAGAGCGTCTCGGTGAGCAGGTGGTAGTATTATGGATAGATCATCGATGGTACAAAGCAAGTGGTCTGGTTGATAAATCAGGATAAGTATATGAGCTGTGTAGTTGTCCCTAGTACGTCATAGTAGTTCATAAATAAATGACATGATCAGCTGCTCCGGAGGGACTAGTTCTCCGGATTCGGAGTTTGATTGTGAGCAGAATTTCTAGACTGTACTTGTAGAAGAGATCAGTGCTGTTTTGAGCGACTGCAGTTGCTGTTGCAGACGCTTTTGCTAAACCTGGGATTTAGTTGAGAAATACAGAACAGACACAATTAAACTTATTGTGCACTGGCCTATTTGTAGAGGATGTTTTTGAGTATTGATGTGGAATCAGTTTTGGATGGCATTCTTCAACACCTGCATTCAACTTTCCGTAGCTTAATTGTGTGCTTTTCTGACAATTGAAATTTGAGCAGTGTCTGTTTCATTAATTGCACCAGAGGTTGACCACCAACTTGGTTTGGTTTGTAAATGGTGGAGGTGTAACGGGTGGAGGTTACAAAGGAGGTAACTACGATTTTTAAGGGGTATAGGTACAAGGTAGTTTGCTACAATTTATAAAAGACAGAATGGCAAGGTAGTTGATAATATAGAGAATTTAAGTTCAGCTACCAACTAACAGTGCCTTATAGAGTGTGTACCATGTTTGTTGTAGAACAAATATGTACCACAGGATCATGTTTGTTATAAAATTCTTGTATTAATTACTTCATAAGAATTAAGTTCAGCTACTATCTAAGGTAGAAGTACCTATAACTAATAACTTAAGCATTTGGGCATAGCTGCGCTTGTGTTATGAAGGGGGAGTTATTTTTCGTTGATAGAAACATAAGGTTCCGGAAGACTGAGAATCTCTCATAATTAATTGAGTAAAATTTGAATTACTAAAAATGTTTTTGTGATAAAGTGCATCACACCCCATAACCGATATGTAGGTTCACCCATGACGGACAACAACAAGAGTAGTGAACAAACATAAGACTATCTAATTCCAATATAATCACAGACGCATTCTATTGGAGGATGCATCTTGAATCTACTATTCATCAATTATCGGCTACTGGTTTTCCATTGTTCTGTAACGAAGAAGCCTACTTATTTGTGATGGGGGCATTATTGGTTATGGGTACTTCTACCTTATGTGAACACTTTAAAATTTAGGTTCATATTCCAAGTGTCTTGTGTTAAAATCTTTCAACTATTTTATTATTGATCTTATATATTTATCTCTTTTTTTCCTCTCTTGTTTGTTTTTTCAAAAATTGAAGCAAAAGTTGTATAATCCAGGAATCTTGTCTCATTACAAGGGACCCTTATATTCATCATATGTATTTAGGATGAGGTGTCAATTCTAAATTGATAAGTAACCAATGTTCTTCAGAAGCCATCTTTTGATTTGGCACAACTATGGTTATTGAAGGAGAATGTTAAAACTAAATATGTGCATTTACTTTCTTAAACGTAGGAAGCATGAGAAGAAGGATGGACCAAACAAGGCTATATTTTTTTTTTTAAAAAGTTCTAACAGTGTAGAGAATCTTCTATACTGCTATTCAAAATTATACAAAAATAAGAGCAAGGAAGGGAATTTCAAGTAGCCACCACCAGCTAAAAACTTTCCAAAAACTAAACCAAATAGATTGTTTAAAGACAATAAAGTTTATTTCATGCCATAAATGAATATTCAACAGAATTTTGAATAAAATACATCTATACCATAGTAGGGTAACTTATTCATGCACCTTCAAATAAATATCTAAAAAATAAGGTTTGTTTATCAAAGAAGTGAAAATGTTGAATCTTGTATTTTCAAAATAACTCGCTAGAAATAGCTTCATATGGCTTAAAATAGACTAAAACAATCTATTCTACATATTTATAATTCTAAAAACTATATTCATAATCTATTCTATGTTACGACTCCAAGTCGTAACAGCTGGACTGCATGGTGACGAGGCTGGAAGTAGATTCAGCGGTTACATTGAAAGTAGCAGTTACTGATAGTTAGGTTCACCATCATCTCTTCGGTTCTGTATAAATCTTCTTCTGCATGAGTCATTCTCATGCAACCTCTTGTAATACAAAGAGTCTGAAGTTCTACTTCCTTATGTCCGGGTGAACTTGTTTCCTGTGTCGATTGCCATGCATGTGACTTGGTTTGATTGAGTCCTGAAGCATCGACAGAGAAGCTTAGACTTTGCAAGTTATAGCTGGTCCGTAACATTAGGTTGCATCCTTATAATTACTGTCCACGCATTGGGAAGGAACTCGATTCTGTTTTTTTTAAAAACAAGGATTGTGTTATTCTCGCTTTCTAAGTGAAGTAGACTTATGGAAAGAGAACGGCCAGAGTTGGGAGGAGGGTCGAGGGTACCGGCAGAAATTAGATCTGAATGGACTGAGTTTATTCAACAGCAAATACAGAGTGTGTTTCAATCTGCACTGCCTCACATGGTACAGCAGATTTCAGAGCGAGCGATAGCACCTCAAGCTTCACCTTCTACCACAATTCACAATCTTGAACAAGGACAACAGAGACAGGAAAAAGATGATTGGATGGATAGGGAATCGAAAGTAGCTGCGCCGGATAAGTTTGCGGGAAAGAAAGGTGGGGAAGTATACCGATGGTTTGCCCAGATTCGGTTGGTATTTAGAAGCAAACCTCGAACGTACAGGCATGATGAAGACAAGGTAAGCTATGCTCTCTCCTACATGAGTGGAGCTGCTCAAAATTGGGCCATGCCACTCTAACAGGCGTTAGATGAAGGGCGACAACGTGAATTATTGACAAATTACAACGCTTTTCGTGAAGCAGTCATTTCTGTTTATGGAGATTTGGACCGGAGAGGAAATGCAGAAGATCGTCTTGCTAGGATAAAACAGACGGGATCAGTGGCAACATATGTTTCGAGTTTCAACGAGCATGCTGCCCAGGTTGATTGGAACGAGCCCAGTTTGGTAGCGAGGTTCCGTGCGGGGCTTAAAGACGAGATTCTTGACTCCGTGGCAACAGCAGAAACTCAGCCACGAGGATTACAAGATTGGATTGCCATGGCATCTCGAATTGACGAGAGATTGTGGGCGCGACGACAGGCTCGACGACCGTCAAGCATGTACTCCAGTGCACACCAAGGTCCCTCTTTAAATCCCAAAACTCAACCTTTTGTCCCCAGAGATCATGCAGGACGTTCTCAAACATTCAGTGAAGGACCAGGGCCTGTACCGATGGAGCTTGATGCCACTCATGTGAATACTACAGCACTTGCAAAAACTGCTGCAGAACGACTTGATTACCAACGCCAAGGGCGGTGTTGGGGTTGTGGAGAAATTGGCCATGTTCGTGCTAAATGCCCTGTTAATCCGTCTAAACCTTTATCCTTAGCAGCATTGGAAGTGAGCAAGGTGGAGTCGGGAAAAGGTCCAACCCAGGACTGAGAAAGAAGGCTCAGTACCCGGGACCTTTGGAACTTGCAACATTATTCGTGGTGGAAGGGCCGCAATCAAAAATGTACAATCAAAGAAATTTGCAATGTATGACCGAAAACAAGAAGCCAGATCCGTTATATTTAACAGCTACGGTGGATCCAGGGGCGCATTTAACTTTATCCGGCCACATCAATTCAATGAAGGCTGAGTTGTTGATAGACTCGGGGGCCACTGGGGTGTTCATGCATCCTGACTTTGCTCAGAGATGTCAAGCTGTGGTTCGGTTCAAAAGTGTGCCTCGAGAAGTGCGAGTCATCGATGGAAGACTAATCAATTCAGGCCTCATTACACATGAAGCTACGGTTGAGTTGGTTGTGGCTGACCATAAAGAAAAATTATTGGTGGACCTCACGAACACTGGACGGTATTCCTGCATCTTGGGAACTCCATGGCTCGTCCGCCATGATCCCACAATTCTTTGGTCAACGAAACAAGTGAATTTTAATTCATCCTATTGTGAGGCTAATTGCAAGCAATGGGGTGTGAAGGAACAGGCAGAAAAGGTGATTAAAGACCTTGCATCAAAGGAGCTCGAGGTTCGGGCTTGTGAATGCAGGCTACAAAGAAAAGGGAACCAAATTCCAAGAAAGGGAATTCAATTGAATCATAAGTTAAAAGTTAAAGGAATCAGAACTTCTCAGAATAAAATATGTCAATCAATAAAGTTGGCTCCAAAGCATGCTATTGTGTCAGAGGCAGCATTCAAACTTTCTGTGAAAGGGGCTGAGCTCTACACTTTAGAGATATCTGAAACGAATAGCAATGGGTTGTCAAGCTCAATTCCTACTGAGTACCAAGATCTGGAGAAAGTTTTCAGTGAGGAATCAGCTAATGAATTACCCAACCATGGACCATCTGACATGAAAATCGAATTTAAAGATGGACAAGAACCTAAGAATACCGGACTACGACCTATGTCTCCCACAGAATTAGAAGAACTAAGAAGATATTTGGAAGAGCATTTGGGTAAGGGATGGATTCGTCGATCCAAATCTCCCGTATCAGCCCCTATAGTTTTTGCCAAGAAAAGGGATGGATCTATAAGGGTGTGTATTGATTATCGAAACCTCAATAAAGTGACCATAAAAAATCGTTATCCTCTTCCACTTATCCCAGAGTTAACGGACCGATTAGTGGGAGCAAAAATTTTCACAAAATTGGATGTAAGAACAGCATATCATCGTATAAGGATGGCACCGGGCCACGAATATAAGACTGCTTTTAAGACCCGTTATGGGTTGTTCGAATACCTAGTAATGCCTTTTGGTCTTACAAACGCTCCAGCACAATTTCAATCTCATATGCAGAGTATCTTTTCGGATCTATTGGACATTTCAGTTGTCATTTATTTAGATGATATTTTAATATTTTCAAAAAATATGGACGATCATCAAAAAGTAGTACGAGATGTTCTCCAACGACTTTATGAACATGGGCTCTATGTTAAAGCTTCCAAGTGCCAGTTTCACTGTCAATCAGTGGAATTTTTAGGAATGGTTGTCTCATCACATGGGTTAGAAATGTGTGCAGATAAAGTACAAATTATTAAAGATTGGCCAATACCGAAAAATTTAAAAGAAGTTCAGTCATTTTTGGGATTCGCAAATTTTTATCGTCGTTTCATACCCAATTATTCACGTATAGCAATTCCTCTTATAACTTTAACTCGTAAAGATCAACCATTTTATTGGAATTCTGAAGCCGATAATGCTTTTAATGATCTCCGGGTAAGATTTTGTCGAGCACCAGTATTATTGCATCCAGATTTCGAACGACCCTTCATTATTGAAACTGATGCATCCGATTTTGCTACAGGCGGAATTCTTTCTCAACATGGCGATGACGGCCATCTACATCCTTGTGCATATAGAAGTTTCAAAATGTCTCCAGCTGAACAAAATTACGACATTTACGACAAAGAGCTTTTAAGTATTGTACACGCATTTCAGGATTGGCGTGTTTATTTGGAAGGGTCACCGCATGAGGTGAAGGTT